>CM057454.1:919017500-919617500 GCA_016271365.2 Neoceratodus forsteri | reverse complement strand
CTCAAGGTGTCCTATTCTACCTAAACTAGTGTGCCCTTGTTTTCATGTGTTCCCCAAAGGCAGTGTTGTCCAGATGTGACATGACTTACAGTGGTGCCAGCCAGATGCAACATGGTACCTTGCCATATTACTATAAAATGCAGCAGTATGCTGCAGGGCTCAATGTAATTCAATGGTACTTATTTATTTGTTTATTTATTTTTTATTTATTTGTTGAAATGTTTCACCAGGAAGGCATGCTGAGCAACAAGTTGCTCATCTCGGTAAAACCTGGGGGGCAGGGAATATGAGGATAGTTTACAGAGATCTAGGACTGAATATAAATTTACTGTAGATTACATTTCAAATAATTTGAGCAGACTGCTGAAGTAATGAAATAGTGGGATGCTAACAGTTTTGAACTAGATAGATACTATGCCAACATTCTTGGACTAGATACATACAACACAAAATAACATTTAGAAAAGACACTAAATGACACATAACTGTGTAGCTAGAAAATGGCTGAATAAAATTGAATAGAATTGTTGTAATTTGATCTAGGGAAGTTAGTGAGGAGTAAACACGGCAGAACAGGTTGGCTAAGGTATAACAGAAGTACAAGTTAACTACAAGTGCAGTAGAGATTAGGGGTTAGCCATAGCTATAGACTCGAGGAGGGGGAGAAGGGAAGGTGAGAGAGAGGTAGGTATGGTGCAGGCAGGGAAGCGAGGGTGGTGGTGGAAGGAGAGAGAATGAGGAGGCAAAGGAAGAGGTGAGGAGGAGAAAGGTCTGCTGAGGCCTAGCCCTCCAGTATTCCAAAGGATCCTGCCTGCACAAGGCGGGGTCAAACATATGACAGGAAGAGAGCAGGTGTGGCAGCGGAGGTAGAGCAAATAGGAGGGTGGTTATAGGTAGCGAGGGAATAGGTTTCAGAAGAACAGAAGAGAGGGTGAAGGTGAAAGAGGCAAGAGAGGCCAAATCCCAGCCCTTCAGGATGGGAGAAGTGGAGGAAGAGGTGGGTTAATGATGCAAGGATAGGGTAGGGACTGGCCTTGGTACAACTTTGGATGATTGAGAAATCACAGTAAGAGAACAATGGAAGGTCTGAAGGGAAGGAATAGGAGGAAGGGAAGAATGCTGCTTTTTAGGTGGGTGGGGTGGAGCTGCAGCAGGGCATTGCATGGGTACTGAAGAGGGGCATGGTTTGTCAGGGGCTTAGGCACGGGGAGTTAGGGAGGGTTGTAGCAGGAACAGCTTGGTGCAGGAAGTTTTTAAGGGCAGAGCTGTTGGAGTAGTAGGAGGATGAGTGATGAATTTGAGGGAGGGAATTCCCATTTTGGGAGCACTGAGAGTAACCAGATAGGCCGATGAGGATGGCTTTGCAAGAGACCACCAGAGTACTGAGTCGGATGATCTAAGGAGTGAGAGGGAGTAGGGGTGTTATAAATGTGGGGAAGAGGTAGAAAGGGAGTTCACCCAGCCAGTGCTTGGAGGTGAATTTAGTGCAGTGGGAGAGTCATCTGTTTATAAGAGAGGGGAAGGATAGGGCATGATAGAGATCACAAAGGTGGGTGTGAGAGAGAGCATCAAGGGCAAAACAGCAGAAGGAATTGAAGAGAGTATCCAATCTAGCCAGGGAGGGCTTGTAGCAGCACCATAGACTACATCACAGTAGTTGAAGATGGGCAGGATCATCTTCTGAATAAGTTCACGTCTAACCATAGATAGGATACAACTACAGTTCTTGAACAGGGCACCAAGCTTGGGGCACAATTTTTTATGTTTGCTTGCGCATACACAAGAAACATTATGTGGCCGCTTAGGAGAGAAGCGTGTTTCAGAGGTGCAACACTGAGGCAGCCAGTTCCACCACTGCATTCTTAGGCCTGGCACTCATTTCCCAATGTGGTGGCATGCTGCTGCTGACACTAGTTCAGCAAGCTTGCCACCAACTTGAAAGGTATAGCCGCTGCAATAAGGAAGCACCCTTCATTGCAGGGCTGTGCCTTGCCTGGTGTAACATTTAAAAAAAGATGATGGCAGCTGTCGCTTGTCCGCTGCCTCACAGTCCCATTAAAGCCGACGGAGTGTCCAATCCCCTGTTGGCATGCCCCTCCCCAGTTCATTTGATGACAGGAGAACCCAATCCCCATTGGCATAATGTCCTCCCATGTAATAGTTATGTATGCAGGGGTGCCCAATCCCCTTGACCTCATGCACCCTCCCCAAACAGACACATTTTCTGTGCCGACCGGAGGCCCAAATCCTGTTGGCTCAGTGCCCTCCTCAAACAACACAGGTGGCACACTGGGAGCCCATCCCAGTGTGCAAAAATCATCTGTGAAGGAAAAACCTTCCCACAATGTTTTTAAATTTTTACCCTGTGAAAGAAAAAATGGTCCCTCGTTGTCTCCGGTGCCCCACCCCAACCACACACACCCTCGCGTGCCAACCTCCCACACCTTTTACCCCATACTTACCTCTGGAGACCAGCGATGATCTTGAGGTGGACCAGAAACATGTCTGCACTCTTCAAAGCCGACTGCAAACTGAAGAAATGCGGTAAGCTGTATAATAGCATAAATCAAGTTTTTTTAACTTAGGTGGGTATCTTGGCCATGTTTGTGACTTTTGGTTCCAAATTTTCAACATGGGGTTCTTGGGACCCACCTCATGATTCAGTCACTGTTATTTAGTTATTCAGTCCCAAAGGTGATTTCAGGGTCACTGCAGGAATCACCTTCCAGGACCAAGTAATGAAACAACAGTGTCACTGTTCATAAGGAGGGGCTCCAAAAGCCTATCCTGCAAATCTGGTGAAAAAATTCCAAAGATGACAGTGTTACAAATGTGCATTGCACAGTTTCCACACATGCTCATAACTTCAAGAATTTTTATATTTTCACTCTAAATTTTCAGCATTACCATTTTTCACACCTCCTTATGAACAGTATAGCTGTCATTTTAGCATCCTGCCTGAAATGTGTCTTTGCACATGTGGCACACTATAAGCAAGTTGCTGTGGAAATCAATGTTCCAGACAGATTAAGAAAATGCAGTGACATTATTCATGAGCAGAGGTCACAAATGCCTATGTTGAAAATTTGGTGAGAAAATGTAAAAAAATGACTGTATTATGAGCTTGTATTGTGCAGTTTCCATGCACTTCGTAACTTCAAGAATTTTTAATATTTCACTCTAGATTTTGAACACTGGCATTTTTCACACTTCCTTATGAACAGTACAGCTGTCATTTGTTACATCCTGGCTAAAATGTGTTTTCGCACATCTGTGCACAATGGCGTGGTGCAGTGGAAATCAATGTTTGGGACAAATTAACAAAATCACAGTGACACTGTTCATGAACAGAGGTCCCAAAATGCCTATTTTGAAAATATGGTGACAAAAGTCCACAAAATGATTATGTTATGAATGTGTGTTGCAGTTCCATGCTCACTCTAGAATTTGAGAATTTGTAATATTTGCACTCCAGATCTGCAACATTGCCCTTTTGCATACCTCCTTATGAACAGTATAGCTGCCATTTTTCACATCCTGCCGAACTGTGGTTTCACAAATCTGGCACAGAATGGTGCAGTCGCTGTGGAAATCAATGTTTGGGACAGAGTAACAAAATCACAGTGCAACTGTTCATGAGCAAGGTCCTAAATGCTTTCATGAGGTGGGGTCACAAAAGGCCATGTTGAAAATTTGTGGTGCAAATACCAACAAACACCCTGGGCCTTGGGGTTTCTAACCATAACGTCCCTCTGTACAGACTGACAGGTGTCAGGGGTGTGCCTTTCGATTGCTGACTGTAATACTCATGCCCATTCCACCCGCACCCTGCAGCCAGTGACAGGCATTATGGTGTGTCTTGGACTCTTCAGCCCCAGAGTTCACCCCATTCTCCTATACTGCACCCATTTCAGTGTATGTCCTTATGGAATGGGGTGACTGTAAACTGAACACCCCAAGGCACACCTCAACACTTGTCAGTGTCTACAGGATAGGGTGAGGTGAAATGGCATGAGCGTTATGGTGATGACCTAAAGGCGTACTCCAATGCCTGTCCATCTCTGCAGGGTGAAAATGAGGTTGGAATGAAGTTCAATACCTCACTACCATTCCTATTCTGCATCTGTCTAACTCCTGCACTTCCATTGCTAATACCAGCAAGCAAACATTCAGCATTGACAAATGCTTGTTTTGGATAGCGTCAGTATCTCTGGAGATGTTTAGGTGATGATCCGCCAAACTCCTAGGCACCTGAAGGAGGATGTGTCCTCAAGTAAAAGTCCCATCAAGGGTGTGGAAAGTGGACAGGGAAGGAAGCCTAGAGAGTCTGCCTTGTGCCAAAGGTCAGGAAACAGTCTTCTTGGCGTTGAGAAAATGTTAATAGTTAGCAAACCAGAGCTGAACCTTGTCAAAGTCTTGCTGCAAGTTGGATGTAACCTCAGCTGGGCAAGAGCCAGATGCATACAGGATCATTTCATTGGCATACATGTGTATGGCAGTGACAGAAGGAGCAGACAGATGGAAGGTCATTTAGGAAGATGGAGAATAATACGGGTCCTAGCACTGAGCCCTGAGGGACTCCAGTATTAATTGGGAAGGGAGGAAATGACATCAGAGATCCTGACTGATTGGCTTCTACCAGTGAGGTAGGCCTTGAACCAACAAGTTGCTGAAGGAGATAGGCCAGCTGTTGAGAGGGAGTCAAGGAGGGAGGGTGGAAACAGTGGTTAAAAGCCTTGGCAAGGTCGACAAAGATGGCTGAGGTGATTTGGTCAATGTCCATCCTGGTAAGGATAGAGTCAGTGAACCAAAGTAGAGAGGCAGCGGTGGAGTGATTTTTCCTGAAGCCAGATTGGAAAGGGGTTATGTAGGAGGTGTCAGTTAGAAATGGGGTAAGCCCTTTTGTTATGCAGTATTTTCTGGCATGACATTTAAAGTAAGTTAGTGTGTTGCATGCTGGTCTCTGTATAACTAAAGAACAGACCCACGTGCTGAGATGACCACTGGTGTGACCTAAAACAAGGAATCCAAGCAAGCACAACAGGTTGCCCTTGGGATGGTAAACAAAACAACGTGGTGTGAGTTGGATTTGTTTACCTCCTAAGTACAACCTCTCTTGCTTGCTTGGGCTCCACTGATAACAATGTCCACCACTTTGTCTTATCTGCAAACAGACTCACACACCACTGTGCTAACCTTGGCTGGCTGTCTCCATCCAGTAGTCAGTTATTGGTGCTTGGCTGCTTTATAGAGAAGTCCATCCAGCTGACTGCACCACCCTTAATTGCGGATTGTTTTTTAAAGTGTTTGTATCAGAGCTATTTCTTCAAGTCTAATGATGAACCCCTACTTATTGTACCAAAAGTCTCCACCTGGATGGTAACCAGGCCTTTTCTACTTTGGCCCTGGAACTCCCTCCTCATATCTGTCAACTCATCCCCAACCCAGTACATCTTCAAGAGGGTACTGAGGAGTCACCTGTTGTTAAATCAAATCAAATCAAATTTATTTCTAAAGCACTTTTCAAAAACCAAAGTGCACGTACAGTATAAAACAAACATTCAATCAGATAAAACATATCAAATAAAAGGCAGCAATAATAAAACTAGACATTATCCTCAAAATGACAGGCCAAATAAATATGTTTTAATGAGAATTTTTTACTCCACAGCTTGCACTTGTATGTGTCTACATCACCCATTTCTCAACTTGCATGTTGTCGTCCTGGGTAACACGTACTTTTGCTGGGATTTGTTTTAAACTCATATGCTTTGCCTTACCTTTGACTGCCATTGACTTCTTCCTGTTTGCCTTGTTGTAAGTGTATGCTGTTGCAGTACTCTGTATGGTTGTTACTTTGTCTAGTTTTTGTAAACCTCCTGGGTCACTCCTGAAAATAGGCAATTCTCTGTCTAGAGTACTTGCCTGGTTAACAATAAATATATAAATAAATCGTGGTAGGGATGATACCTTCTGTAAGGAATCACCCACTACTTTAATGTTTAGGAGGGCAGAGGTAGTTTTTGGAACCATCACTCACACTGTTTTGCACCTCCTTCCCAGTGATGGTATTTGGACCCAACCTCAGCTACAACTGAAACTATTTTGTTTTTTTCAGCGCGTGCACTCTTCTTGCCTGCTACCAGAAGGCTGTAACACCATATCTTTGCTGCCACTAGTGAGCTACAGACTCATACTGGGCTGTTCCATTCTCATTCCACATACAGTATGCCTTTGCCCACACATTACAAGGCCTTGACATACTGTAGTAACTCTTATTAGCTTCAGACACCCCTGGCCCTGTTTGTACTTAAAGTGGCCTTACCTTGGTTTAGTAATGTGCTCTCAGAGACAGTACACAAAGTGGACAGTAAAATAAGTTACATGTACCTTTTAAAACAGTGACTGAAAGATTAAATATTAAATAGTTACCAATATTTAAACAATGTACAAGATATACAGTTAAAAAATTAGTTTGAAATGTCATGCTCCCTCACTGGACCTTTTAAAACACAGTCACAGAAAGATTAAACATTAAATATTTAATCATATCTAAACAATGTAAAAGATATTCAATTTTAAAAATGGTTGGAAATCTCACACTTCCTGGTTGGCTAAATAAGTCTAGAGACCCATATGTTAATTCCTTAGAAGTGCACAGGTCTGAAAAAGTTCGGACACTGGGATTTGGAATTTGGATGTCTCATACAGAATTCATGAGTCACTTCACTTATGCCTGACTGCCTTTACAAATATGGCTACAACCTTTACTCACTGAAAGCCTTCAGCAAGGCCATAAAAAGTAAAACATATTTAAATTTCAAAAATAAATAATTAAGCATTATTTCCTGTCATGATACCCTTAAACACATAAAATAAACTTAAACAAGCACTTGTTAATGTTAAATGTTTGCTTGCATGTGGTATCAGGTAGGTTTTGGTTGTGTTTTATAGAATGATGAAGATTAAGTAGTATTGTAGTAAAACGAGTTTGCAATGGAGTCAGTGAGTAGTAATGTGTGTCTTATGTTTTCATTTCTGAAGCATGATACAGGATTTGGAAGATTTTAAAAGTTTTCAGTCTGCTACCATGGGCCCTATGTAAAATGAAATACATTACTACAGTGCTGCGGTATTTGCCATTACAGATACAAGATAACCTCATCCTACTACATCCAGAGTATGAATCTCACATGTACAATGCATTGAACTGGTAAGCTCAAGGAAAAGATTTTAGAAATTGCTTGTGGTGGTCGTATTTAATGACATAAGTAATTAATTACAAAAGTAAGTCATGATGCATGAACAACCCCTTGTGATTGACAGCTCCTGACCCATCACAAGGTGTCTCCTGTATGACAGAACACTGTGCAATACCTTCCCAGACTCACAGCAATGGCACACGACAGTGCTCCCCATCTTTGTGCTGCACAACTGAGATCGGGTCCTGAGCTTGAGTCACTGGCACAGGAACACAACACACTACTCGCTGCACCAGCGGCTGACCATGCACATGTTTCTTCAGGACCCTGCACACAATGTGCTCCATAAATTTTTGACATTTTCACCACAGATTTTTAACATAGTCTTGTCATGACACCTCCCTTCTGAACATGACAGGTGCTATTTATAAAATGCTGACTAAACTGTCATTTAGCGCCACAAGTGTGAAAACACATTTCAGGCAGGATTTGAGTAATGACACCTGACATGTTCATGAGGTGGTGTAACAAAATGGCTATGCTGAATATGTGAGGTCAAAATATTGAAAATTATTAAAGTTGTGAGTGAATGCTAAAAGGTTTCAACATATCTTCATACTTATGAGGGTGTTTGTTTAAGATTTTGACCCCAGATTTTCAACCTAGTCTTTTTATGACCCCACTTCATGAACCTGGTAGGTGAAATGTTTCAAATCCAGCCTGAAGGTGATTTCAGAGAATAACTATAAAATTGCCTTTTGTGCAAGATTAAAAAAAATCACCTACCTTGTTCATGAGGTTGAGTCCCCAAAAAGCCATGTTGAATGTTTGGTGGAAAATTTTAAAAATAGCAAAGTTATGAGTGCACATTGAAATATTTCAATGTCCACTCAAAACATCATTTTGACCATATTTTTTCACTAAATTTTCAACATAGTCTTCTAATGACCCACTTAATAACCCAGTAGATGAACATTTTAAAACCTGCCTGAAAGATGATTTCCCAGAGCAACTGCAAAATCACCCTTAGGCCAGATTTGAAAATGCTGCCTAACTTGCTCATAAGGTTGGATCCAAAAGACAATGTTGAAATTTGTTAAACAAATATTAGTAAATGAAAATGTATCAGTAAACATTCAAAATGCATTGAAAATACATTGCCCACAGTTACCTTGTTTCTTCAGTTTCTGACTAGCATTGAAGAAGGATGTGTTTTCGTTGTAGTGTGCATTTCAGCACTGGACTTTTTAGGTGAGTGAGGGGTGTAGAGGGTAGGTGCTGAGTGGAGTGTGGGTAGGTGGTGAGTTTGGTCGGCAAAGCCACAAAGACATTGATGGACATTTTCTGCTTTTCAGGTTTTAAAATAAAAAAGAAACATTGTGATGACACAGTGGTGACACTTGGGATTGGGCATCCCAGTGTCACAATGGTGAGAGGTGGCAAGTATTGGAGTTGGTAGGTCTCAGAAGGGTCAATCAGCCACAAAACACATCAATGGACAGTTTCCTGCTTTTCAAGCTTGCGATCAGCAGGCTGATAATTTCTTTATTGTTTATTTATTTATTGAATTTTGGTAACCGGGTAGGCCCTCTGAGACAAGACTGTCCCTTTTCTGTGCTGACCTGGGAAGTGCAGTACATTGATAGTACATTCTTTGATACAAGAAATTAGACAAGAAGTAGCCATACAGTAAGAGTACATCAATTACATTCAGTTGTGCAAAATAAGCAATGTAAAGCACAGTCAACAAAACCTTACATGCAGACCTCATTTCGTTATTTTTTTTCTTGGAGAGCAGGAGATAGAGAGGTGGAAAGTTTGTAAGGAGAATCATGCAAGGAGTGAACAGGGGTTAGAGTCAGTGAAAGCAGGAGCAAGGTGGAGTGGTTAGGTGAGATAACAGTGAGCTTTGAAATTGAGAGAGGAGGTGCAGGCCAGTATAGAAGGAGGTAGAGAGTTCCAGTAGGACACAGCAGAAAATGTGAACAATCTCCTAGCCATGGAGAGTCGTAAGTTTGGCACTGAGAGAAGAGGCAAGGAGGTAGATCTGAGGGCACATCGAGGAGACAACATTGAACAATGTCAGCAAGGCAAGGAGGAGTAAGCAATGGACAAGCTTATGTATAAAGCTTAGTGTGGCATAGTGTAATTTTAATTCATAGGGTAGCCATCCCAGGGCATGCAGACAGGACATTGCAGTGATGGTGCGAGCATTGGCCCTGAGCAAACCTGCCAACTCTATGGTAGGCCTGTGATAGGCGTGATAGTAAAGATGTGTAGCAAATAGTAGTAATGGAGCACCATACATGAGGAGGGGCTGGCATCCACAATCTTGCGGCAGGAGGTCAAGTAAGGAACGGACGATGCGTGTAGAGGACACTGATTTTTGATTTATAGTTTTAGTGATGGCTGTAACATGCAATCCAGGGTAACTGAGGGATCTAAGGTGACTCCCAAGTATTTGAAGGACCTGACCAATTCAAGTGCATCCCCAGATGTGAGAGTGCAGCCAGAGGGGGAGGGTTGGTGCAGATGAGTTGGAGAATAACATTTTCTTTGTTTTTTAGTATTAAGGACAAGCTGCTTCTGAAGGAATCATCCTCAAGGGTGTGTAAACTGGAGGCGGGCATTGAATTGAGCCACCTGATATCAGGAGAAGAACGGTAGATGATAGTATCATCTGCATATAGGTGAACAAAGGCCCCACCACAATTATTAAGGAGGTCATTAGTATACAGAGAAAAAGTAATGGGCCCAATATGGAGCCCTGCAGGACACCGTGAGTAATGAGCCTCAGGTCAGATAGGAGTCTGCCCATTTTACTTTTTGGGTACAGCCGTACAGATAACTTTGGATCCAGGTCAGTGAAGTGGCACCAAGGCCAAGGACATGCAGTTGTTGCAATAGAAGGCCATGGTTGACCAAGTCAAAAGCCTTGGTCAAGTCTATGAAAACTGCTCCAGTGGCACAGCCATGGTCCATTTCATGGAATATGTCAGAGAAATTAGAGTCACTTTAATCAGAGCTGTAAGTGTACTGTGTTTTCCTAAACCCATGCTGGGAGGTTGAGAGCAGATGGTGGCGGTCAAGGTAATCCTGTAGGTGGTCATAGATTATCTGCTCTTGTATTTTTGCTAGATAGCAAAGTATTGAAATAGGTAGGAAATTTTCCACTGTCGAGTTGGGACCTCCCTTGTGGACAGGGACAACCACGCTACTTTCCATTTTCAGGGATGGTGCAAGTAAGGAAGGATCAATTAAATCAGACTCGAACAGGGTGGGCTAGTGCATCAGCTCCCAACTTAAGAAATTTAGGTTCTGGAGTGTTTTGGCCAGGTGAGCTGTCAGCCTTTAGGTTCATGAGGAGACGGTGAACCTCCATGAGGGTTGCAAGCTTCAGATGAAAGGCAGGGTGGTCCACAGAGTTGACTGACGGCAGGGGGTCAGGTTGGGGGAGAGTTGATGAACTAGAAAATAGTGATGTGTACTTACCCAGATTGGTGAAGAACTCATTGAAGCCAGAGGCAATGGGGAGTGTCAGTGAGAGAGACCCCTAAGCATCAAGGGAACTGGGGTCTCAGAGGTACTACCCTTTAAAAGGAGTCAACCTGTCACCAGAATTCTTTCAGATTACTGAAATGCTCAATCTGGAGTCTCTTGAAGTGAGTCATTTTGCTTTTGGATTGAGTTCTTGCAGCTGTTCCTTAGTTGCCTATATGTTTGCCAGTTGGTAGGTAGCCGACTATCCATATAAGTCTTCCATGTCTTATCGTGAGTGGACACAAACTGCCTTAATTTCTTGGTGAGCCATGGTGCTTTAACACCTTTACCCGGCAACTCTTTAAAGGGACGTGTTGATCAACAATGTTAGTGAATTTGTCACGAAATAGTCTAGTGCCAAGTTAACATCCGGCAGGGTATTAATTGGATCCCAATCAGTTTCCTGGATGGCGTCGACAAACTTGTTGGTGTCAAACCTAGACATGTTGCATACAGTGATGATCTTAGGAGGGGATTAGGGAAGTTGTTCGCCATACACAGAGTGTCAGCGAGTGGTCGCTATACCGTCTGAGAGTACTCTGCTGATTTTATCTTCAGGGCACAGTTTGTGACCACCCAGTCAAGTAAAGTATGGTTACCATCTTTGTATTAATACAGTAGGGTCACCAATCATTTAAACAGATTTGAGTCAGCCAGAAAGGCAATCAGTTTGGGAGAGTTAGAATGCAGTCAATCAACGCTGAAGTCACCTCCAAGTATGAGGTCATGCCACAGGAGGTTAGCAAGGGAGGTTATGAAGGAGGGAGGCCAGGGACTATTACCTTAGAGGGCATGTATAGACAACCTACTATGTGTTTTTTATGGTGCCAAGGGTGAGGAAAAGGAAGACTGATTAGACAGCAGAAAGTCCAGATTAAGACACAGGTATTTCAACAGTGTCTAAGTGCTCCCTGGCATACATGAGGACACCACCACCATAATGATGATGCCACTCAGCTGGCCACTGGGCAGCATCTTGTAAATGAAAGGATCCAGCCACACTATGATAGGTGCAGCTCAATCTTTCAACTACATGAACTTTCCACCCGTCATCCAACAGAACAGCATCATGATCAGCCTCAATGATCATTGGCCTGTCACTGTTGAGCCTCCTGCAGCCTGAGCTGCATTGGATGTGACAATGACATGCCTCTGAAGCCCACTATTCTAACAATGCTTCACTCATGCACGCAAGCAAACATAAAAAGGAAATACTGCTCATTTCATGACTTAATTCCTGGTGTTACTTTGATGATCATGAGAAATCCCCTTCGATCCTTACTAGCTTGCAGAGTAATTTCTGCAGCTTTCACTGCTTCAGAAACAATTGAGACCTTGGCTGCATATAAGGCCTTCTGTTGTATGTGAGGTGGTGAACATTTTGTTAGAGGAGTTCTGCAGTATTTTCAGTTATCGTGTTCCATAATAAACATTCTATCTACTAAATGTGTTGAAAGAAAATGATTGACAGGTGGGGATGGACTATTTCTTAAGAATTACTTTTAATAAAAGAAAATACTTATTTTTAATAAAAAGTCATTTTTATTTTTCTCTTGGTTTACCCATTTTATAAACAGAATAGACACTCCTGGTCATTGGTTATCTGGTGATGCTGCACTCCAGGTGCTAAAGGCACTCAACACAAGTGCTCGTGCCTCATTATGCACATGGGCATCCATTAATTAAACAATAAGGCATGGCAGGGGTGCATTATGGCAGAATAATGACCAGCCTTGGGTGGGTTGAAGCACGAGGTGAAGCCATGCTTCCCCCACCCAAGAAGGGCCAATTAGTTCACCAAAATGCATTTCCTGGGGTACCTATTGCAATTATGAAATTAATCCTTTTAGTGAATTTGATGTATTTTTTAAACTTATTTTCTTGAACTACTTTTAGCTGGGCTTTGTACTGGGATAACGGCTCAGCTTAAAGTACCTCCTGGCCAATGAGGAGCCAGCATTCTTTCTACTCATTTCATAATCCCTGACAACCAACACCCTGTTGTGTGTTTTATTGCTTACAAAACATATCAGGATGATTTATACGTTACAGAAAGTACAAATAAAAATGTATAAATGACAGAACTATGTAAACAAACAAAAGGCTAAACTAAATAAGAATTCTAAACTGCCTTAACCACACAGCCTCTTTCTCATATTGTAAGTCTGGCTTTTCTAGCAATCACGCAGCACTAGAAAACCTACTCCTGTTTCCTCTTAAACATAGCTTTATTTATTTATTCTAGGATTACAAGTACCTTTGAGCCAAGGCTCTTTTACAAAAGTTGCACATCAGATTGGGGAAACAATACAAACATGACAAAATTGAAATAAGCAATTCAAGCAGATTGAATACATAACATTTCAGGAGAGGTATGAACAGGACAGATATTTGTATAAACAAATGCAGAGCATGAGATTCTAACATAGTCACAAGCAGTGGAATAAAGACAATTGAGGGAAGGATGGAAACAGGGCCGGGCAGGACTCACAGGGAAAGTTGAGAGATTGAGAGGAATAACAGAAACTGATGAGCAGCCGAGGGCCTTGTCAGGTTTCGTGAAAGTGCTAAAGCCAGGGAGGGAGGGGGCATACCTCTCAACCCCCGCCCCATAAATCAGGGACAAAGCTTAAAAATCAGGGACAAAGGACCAAAATCAGGGACACATCTTCAAAATTGGTGATATCCATTCAGGAACGTGGTAGAATAAGGTGCTTAGTGTAAAATGTATTTTCTAAGGAAGAACAAGTCTGTAACTTTAATGTTTGACATTATTTTGTGCCTACAACTTTCGCTGTTTGGTCACAGAAACACAATTTTTAGGAGTGACAGAGTAAAATTTGAAGGCAAAATCAGGGACAGTTGAGAGGTATGGAGGGGAGGGAAGGTGTGAGGGAGAGGGACAGGTAAGTGATAGAGGGATAGCAGATTAGGAGTGACAGTCACAGGAGCTGGCAGTAGAGAGGTGGAGGCAAAGGTAGGTTTTGAACTGGCCAAGACTTTACAGTGAGGTGTTGTCTTTGTTGAGTCCATTAAACCAGGAGGGTGCACGGTGAGCAAAGGACCTTTGCCCCTAAGAGGTGTGCCAGCAGGGAATGTGCAGAATTTGATTTTCAGAGATCTTGGTGGGGCAGGGTGCGTGCAGCATGTAGGAGGGCTTAGACTCCTGGGGAGCAAGGCCTAACATGATCTTCTTGGCCATTAAGCAGATATGGTACTTCATATGGTTAGATAGTTGGAGCCAGCCCGCTTGGGCATAGATGCACACGTGTGGGTGAGAAGGTGGGAACCTGTGATAAGATGGCAGTCTTTGTTTAGGTCCAAGGTTAGGCTCCTAGGACTATGTCAGAAGCAGAGCTGTAAACAACCAGACCATAATCGATTAGTGAGACCACAGAGCTCTGCACAGCTATCCTTAAGGCATCTGCGTAAGGCATTCCTGTGCCTGTATAGAAGACCAATGAGCTTGTTAACAGCTTTGGCAACAGTGTCAGTGTGGATGCCATAGGATAGGTGACTGTTGAGTGTGATTCCAAGACATTTAAAAGAGTGAACTTGGTCCAGGACAGCACCATGGCAGTTTTGCAATTGCAAAGGATGAGACCTATTCTTGTTGCGGGAGCCACAGAAAAGCATTGACTTTGTTTTCTTATAGTTGAGTACCAGCTTTTAGCTATTAAACCATTTTTCAACTGAGGTGAACCCCATCTGGAGCTTTTTGAAGTAGGAGGGGGTCGGATGAGTGGCATGGATGACTGTGTCATCCACATGTAGCAGGATTTGTTCAGGACAGGATTGTGGCAGATTGTTCAAAAGAAGCTGAACAGGAGTGGCCTGAGAATGGACCCTGTGAGACTCCTGAATGGACAGGTTTAGACTCCAGAGAGGGTGTGAGCAATTTTCACCCTTGTGAGCAGTTTTCAGGTAGCTCTTAAACCAGAAAACAAAATACACAAGTGTATGGAGTGTCACTGGTTAAAGGGTCGATTATGTTCAAAAATGAAACACACCACACAAAGCAAAACAACACTTCTTAGGACAAGAAAGTAACAAAAAGACCAAATGGCAGTTTCAACAAGCTGGAGCCTGCGACTACAACCAACACTTCAAGTCCAAGGTGACTCTTTATTGTAAGTGTGTCCCTTGAATGTTGGCCCGCGGATATTTATTCAAAAAATATTTAAAGTGACAGTACAAAGAATATAACAATATAGAACTTAGTTCCAATTTTCAATAGCATTCATACAAAAACAGCATTGTTCACACTCCCAATGTGTCAAAAATTCATAAACCACAATACTCAGCTATTTTTTAAAATAGTTGATTGAAATGCATATCATTAAGTGCATCATATAAATAAAGAAGTATTCTTATTTCTATCAAAATCACAGCATAGAGACCAAGAAAACCAAGTCAGACATGTAGACATATAGCCCAGCATCAATAAAGGAGGTGATATTTTTAAAGAAATACTGTAACATCCAGACAGTCATTCAGACCAAGGGTATAAACGCTGCATAGTGTAAATCCATTTGGTTCCAGTTTTGACAGCTTATTTGATCTGTCACCACCTCTTATGTTTTTTCATGGACCTACACCCATAAAACTAAATGCATTAATATCTTTATTGTGACGTGCTTTAAAATGGATGCCTATAAGGTATTCGGTTCAGGTTTATGTATAGCCCGCGTGTTCTTGCATATGTTCTCTCAACATTCTTTTGTCCTACCAACATATAAATGAGGGCAAGTACACTGCACTATATATATCATATACTGTAGAACAATAGATAAAATGTAAAATTTCAATTTTTCTATTGTTATCATCTGTATGCGGTGCAGTAATGTTGGTCCTTGTACACAAAATGTACACATATTACAGTGACCACAATGAAAACAGCCAATAGACTGGGAAGCCAAGTGGTCTTGGGTACTTGATGTTTCATATATAGACTATTCATCAGGGAATCAGCTAAATTAGGGCCCCTGCAAAAGAAATTCTAGGTCTATGTCTTGTCACATCCTTCAGATCCAAGTCACTCTGTAAAACCCCAAGTGGTTGACCAAAATATCTGCTACTTTGCCTGAAATTCTATTATATTCAGTTGTTTTCATTGTGGTCACTGTAATATGTGTACATTTTGTGTAAAAGGCCAACATTTCTACACCGCGATACAGATGATAACAATAGAAAACTGAAATTTTACATTTTATCAATTGTTCTACAGTATATGTTATATATATTGTACAGTGTACCTGCCTCGTATATATGTTGGTAGGACAAAAAGAATGTTGAGAGAACGATGCAAGAACACGCCGGGCTATACATAAAACCTGAACCTAATATGACGATATAGGCATCCATTTTAAAGCATGTCACGATAAAGATATTAATGCATTTAATTTTATGGGTGTAGATCATGTGAAAGAAAAACATAAGAGGTGGTGACAGATTAAACAAGCTGTCAAAACTTGAACAAAAATGGATTTACACTATGCAAGCCCTATACCCCTTGGTCTGAATGACTGTCTGGTTGTTACAGTATTTCTTTAAAGATATCACCTCCTTTATTGATACTGGGCTTACATGTCTGACTTGGTTTTCTTGTCTCTATGCTGCCAATTTTGATAGAATTAAGAATACTTTATTTATATAATGGATTTAATTATATGCATTTCAATCAACTACTTTAAAAATAGATAAGTATTGTGGTTTATGAATTTTTGACACATTGGGAGTATGAACAATGCTGTTTTGTGTATGAATGCTATTGAAAATTGGAACTAAGTTATATATTGTTATATTCTTTATAATGTCACTTTAATTTTTTTGAATAAATATCACCAGGCCAGCATTCAGGACACACCCCTGATGAAGAGTCACACCTTGACTCAAGCACTGGGTTGTAGTCACGAGTTCCGCTGTTGAAACTATTTGGTCTTTTATTACTTTCTTGATCATGAAGTGCTGTTTTGCTTTTGTGGTGAGCTCTAAACCAGGATGTAGCCTCTGGGGAAAGCCCTGAGTTTTGAAGTTCTGTGATGAGCAGTTGGTGATGGATGGTGTCAAAAGCCTTAGTCAAGTCAATGAAGACTGATCCAGTTAGTTGATTATTGTCAAGGGAGTTGTGGATTGGTCCTGTGAATTCTAGGAGGGCGATGTAGTGCTGTGGCCTTTTCTGAAACCATGCTGCTGCTTACAAAGAATGTCATGCTTGGCCAGGTATTCCGTCAGCTGGTCTGAGACCAATCGCTCAAGGGCTTTTGAGAGGAGGGTTAGTATGGATATAGGCCTATAGTTCCCATGATGGGCCTTGTCTCCATTTTTGTGGACTGGCATTACGGTGGTGGATTTCCATCTGTTGGGGAACTGGCGAGGAGAGGTTGAAAATACGAGTAAGCGGAGATAGCACTTCATCTAGTGCAAGGGACAGTAGTTTAAGTCGAGTATGTCTCCGCTGGTTCTTGATCCTGTGATTGCTTTGCAGACATATTTGCACACTTCATGCCTCCTGACTGCTTTGAAGTAAAAAGGCGGATAAGTCGAGGAGGGGGCGGGTGGTGAGAGGCGGTGCAGCACAGAGGTCAGCGCAAAGAAGTCATGTGGGAGTACACTGCTGAGATCCAAGAATGTGGTGTTAAACGTGTTTGCTATAGTTGCTGGGTCCAGGGTTATGGTCCCATCCACTTCCAACATGGTAGGTGACATTTTGGGCAATTTCCTGCAACTTCTTTCAGATTATTCCAGAAGGACTTCCTTACCCCATGTGTTGGTGAGAGAAACTTTGTAGTAGTTACTTTTCATCAGACATATTGCTTTAGTGTAGTCGTTTCTAAAACGTTTGTAGTTTTGTATATCTACTTGCCTACCTGTGACCGACCCGAGACCCAGAGGTGATCCCTAGATTTCATCAGTGCTAGGAGCTCCTGGAGAGCCACAGGTTGCAGAGCCCTTTGACTTTCTTCTTTTGTAGGGGGCGAGGGAGCTCAGAGGCAGCATTGAAGGTGTTTTTTATGAAGAAGTCTAGCAGAGTTGATATCCGATGCTAGGAAAATAGGGAACCAGTCTTGCTGTCTAAGGTGGGATTTGAAGTGCTTCAATTGGCCTCTTGGGAGGATTCTGCTTGTAATTAACTTGGGTGGTGGGAGGCTGAATTTATTTGACCATTTACAGGTGACCGGAGAGTGGTCACTAATGAGTCAGGCAGGACGGAAACTTTTGAGATATGGGATGGGTGGTTAGTCAGGATCCAGTCCAGAAGGGGCATGTGGCAGTCTTGTAGTTGTGCCTAGTTGGGATGGTGACCAGCTGGGTAAGGTCAGCTGCTGAGATAGCATCCTTAAAGCTGTTTCAGCTCGACCCAAGTCAATTAATGTTGAAATCACCCATAAGGATAGACTCGCGCCTGTGGGGTTGTGAGTGGATAAAGCCCAGGCGGTATTGAGACCTTAACTTGTTCCTTAGGAGGATGTAGACAGCAGTGATAGTCAGAACCTTGTTGTGGGCCCAGAGAATTCTGATAGGTAGGATCTGGGCAGTTGAGACCGAGGCGGAGTTTGAACAGGGTGTCCAAGGAGAGCGCTCTTTGAGGTAGATGGCACATCCCCTCCTCTTTGGAGGTCCTGTCGGTTCTGAAGACGTGCTATATCCTGGCAGGGCAATTGCAATTGCCTGGAATTTTAGGAGTGAGCCAGGTTTTGACAACCACAAGAACATCTGGGTTATGTAGGTTGGTAAATATATGCAGGGCATCGAGTTTCGTAGGAGGCTGCAGACATAGAGTGCTGCAAGGCGAAGTGCCCCAGCATGACACTGTCTGTGTTCATTGCCAGGAATTGAGGGACCAGGGTTTGGATGTATATTGCCTGATAGTAGTAGTAGAAGGAGCAGAAGTTTCAGGGTATACCATCAAAGTTTTTGAGGGAGAGTTTCTTCATCTGCCTCTTACAGGAGCGAAATTTTGTTGTGGATTATGATCGCAGAGAGAGGCAATGTGAGCCAGTGGCGAGTGGGAAGAAGTGGGCATAAATCATCTTGCCACGATACCAGGGGTGATACCAGCTTGTCCCAGCGGTGGGACAATAGGAGGGTGTAGTCCGCGGCGATGGTCCCAGAGTGCTGGTAGATGTAATCCAGTTGGTAGCTCCGAGGGGAGATTGGGGAAGCAGGTTCCAGGCAGGTTAGACAATGGGATCCAGGAGAAGAGAAAAAATAGGCAGAGGGGCAGGGAGAAGGGGCTATAGTGATAGAGAGGGAGGGGCAGGAGTAAAGAGAGAGAAGCCAGGCAGAGGCAGGCGGACAGATGAGAAGGGTGAGTGGAATGACAACAACAGAGGTCATGTAAGGGAGCATAATCAGTCTAAGCAGACAGATCAGGAGCAAGAATATAATGGAATATAGAGAGGGAGGGGCGGGGAGTAAGAGGGAGAGAGAAGCCAGGCAGATGTAGGCGGACAGATGTGAAGGGTGGGTGGAAAGATATCTACAGATATGGTGTAGGAGAGAGTAAATAGTCTAAGCAGACAGACCAGGAGCAGGAATATAAAGGGTAAGGTATAAGTCAGGTGAGCATAGTCAGAGGAGAACAATGAGGCACCACCAAGGAAGCTGCTATAGGTGAAGGGAGGGTAGGCAGGAGGAAGAGCACAGCGTGGGAGACAAAGGTCTCCTTTGCTAAGATGTGGGTGAGAGGGCGCTGAAAACCAATAAGTCTGGAGAAAGGCGAGAGGGGTGGAGCAAAGAGAGATTTCAAGGAGGCCTGTGGGGTGGGCGGAAAACCCTAAGAGCTATAGGTTCCAGAAATAGCATAAAAGTCAACAGAAAAGTTATGGTGAAAAGCGCCCAATCAGCGGCAGCCTAGGAAGGCAATGGACCAATCGGACTTAGCATCCAAAAGCCACACCAATCAGAGACCTCTAGCATGAGATGGTTGGTGAGGGTCTTCAGCGGTAGTACTTGTCTACCCTGGACCCAGGCATATATCTTGTTCTGGTCTAGTGATCCCTACCCCCTGGTCCGCAGCTAACCCAACATCTTCCACTGCTTTCCTTCATGGCAGGGAGTCAGGGCTGGGCCATCTTCTCCCTAAGTATTCCACTGTGTGGACTATCAGTCGCTAGGACACAGGTGAGTCCCAGAACCCAGGCCATCAAATGGATGGTAAATGGGTTTTCCTCCTTGTCTTCCCCCTGTCCTCCCTATTCCTCTGCCATGTGCAGAGCCCTCTCATGACCTTGGCTGCACACAGTGATGTTCAACAGTGGGTGCAAGCTCCCTTGATCCATGGCAGGGGTCACTATGGCACCAGTGCCTACTGCCAACCTTCCTGATCATAACACGCTGCCAAGCAGCTGTTGCTGTGATCTGGCCTGCCTTCTGATGTAGAGAACCAAGCTTGCTTCCGAACTCAGGTCACTGTGTGTCTGCATGTCGTGCTGCTGTACAGTCACTGAGGTGACTTACTGGAGTCCTTTCTTAATTGCAGGAAGCATAAAGTTTGTATAGCTTTGTTTTTCTTAAGGAAGGTTAAAGAGATTTTGAGCTCTGCACTCTAGAATTATACTGGCCTTGAGTTTCCAGCATTCACAGGGTTGGCTAGTACCATTGTCTCTGAGATTCTTCTTCTCATAAGCATTAGTACAGCATGTCCAGGGTCCCTAGTGTTTTGTGACACTTTGTTCTGATTTCTGCAAGGTTCCTTGGTTTCGTGGCAGTATTTATTTCGTGATATGATTTATCGATTTCTGTGGCAGAAATGCAGTCCTGCACTTGGTAAATATGATGTGATCTCATCAATGATATCACATGTCATGCTGAGCATAAAGGAGGGGTTTCAGGATAAATGAGATATGGCAGGAGCTGGGCTCTGTGGAAAAATTGAATATTTGAATAAGAATTCTCCAAAAACAATGAATTTTAACGGCACTATGTATATTCTGTGGCATGATTTAAATTCTGTGGAAAATTCATGACTACACAGAATCACAGAATTCCAGGGGCCTAAATACGTCCCCAGGAACATACCAGTTGGAAATGTACATACTAATATTTTTAATTACTGTTTACTTTCAAATTCATAATTGGAGATGGCTAAGACCCATTCCTGTGAACTTACTGTCTCTGCTGCCATTGTCAGAAAAGGTAGTTATTGATAGTCTATTGCTAAACAATCTCAAAGTTGTTGCTCAGATACTTAGAACCCCTCCCAGCTCAGAAACATAGACATCAGTTTACACAAAATTAGCGTCCTAACTGAAACTAAGTTTGATTTGGGTTTAACACTAAGGAACAATAAAAGAATACTAGGTAGGAAATCATTAGTAATAAAGCTGTAATTGCATTGAGGATCCTTGTCAGGACCATACTGTACCTCTGCTGTGACCAGGAGCCACACAGCTGTTAGCTGCCATCTTTGTAGCCTGGTCCATAAGCACTTAAACCCGATGGGGCTCCCAGGGCTTGCAGTCACTGACTTTTGCTTCCGTAAAGCAGGAGGAACTGCTTTTCATGACTTCCATTCACTGCACATACAGTAGCACTGTGCAGGGAAGGCTTTCTGCCAACTGATCAAGAAGCTGCCGATCTCTCCGTTAGATGGGACTAGACCTATATCATGACCAAGAGCCATGGGGCCATTAGCATCATCTTTGTAGCCTGGATCATAAGGGTTTAGTCTAATAGGCCTCCCAGGGATTAAAATCACTGACTTCTGTCTCTGTAAAGCAGCAGGAGCTGCTTTTCATGACTGCCAGTCACAGCACAGAGCACTGTGCAGGGGCATGTTCTCACGCCACCTCTTCTCAGTCTCTGTTTCTAGTTGTCCCTGCATGCTGTGGTCCCAGTGTGAGTGGACCAGCAGGAGTGAGTTTCTCAAGGGTAGTCATCAGAGAGAGACACTCCAGGACACCAGCAGACTGTGCTCTACTTCCACCCTGCAATGCTGTAAGTATGTATTGTAACCTATAATGTGTTGCATCAGCTCCTAAGTAGAAAATTGCAACTAGTCTGCATAGTAAACTGTAATTTGTTGCTTGCTGCTTCTTGGCAAGGTACTGCAACTACATAAAATTTATTTCTACTACCTGGGGTTTATTTGTTCACCTTATTCTCCTCCATTGGGGCTTCTATGCTTTGAACTGTTGCTTCTGCATATTACCAAGAAATGCAATCCACTAAGTTATCACTGCTCATAGCCAGGGCTATCCCTCCCCCACCTCATCCTCTTCTCCTTTTCTCCTTCCTCACTCCCCTGGCATTCTGGGTGCTGCCTTTTACATTCTCTTTGACTCCACTTGTGAGTTTTCTGGCACCCTGCCCCTCCTTCTACCCCCCTTTACCACCCCAAGTGCTCCATGGCTCCATTGAGATTCTTGGCCTTCTGCTACTCCTGTTGGCAGGGGACATTGAGTTTAATCTTGGTCCTGTCTCCACCTGCCAATGCAACTTCCCAAAGGACTTTGGGTTGCCCACCTCAACATCCGTAGCCTCCTCCCAAAACTGGATTTGTTGCAGTCCATCATAGTCAACATCCAGTCAGATGTTCTCATTGCCTTGGGTCCTGTATCTCCACAAAGTCCAGGACTCTGTAGTGTCCATACCTTGTTACTCCATAGCTAGGCAGGATCACCCCAAGAGAAGCAGAAGTGTTGCAATCTGCCTCTCCTCCGACATCCAATCTGTGCCCGTGCTATCAGTCTTTTTTCCCTCTGCCTATCAGCTGCTACTCCTCAATCTCTCCCTTCCCTACACAGTCACACTTTTCAATGCAGGGTGTACTGCTTCCTGGCCTATCCATACTTTAGTCACTGAACTCCTCCATACGTCTCCCAATCCTCCTCTGGTGAATTGCTGATATTTAAAGATTTTAACACTAATTGGCTCTCCCCTCAGTGCACAAACTTGGCCTTAAACTTAAATCCCTCCAGATATCTTAACTATCTTTGGACCCCACTTATCTTACTCCTCTCACCCCCACCATATTGTGGATGCAGGTGTCCCTCAGGTGTCCCTCAGATGCACTCAGTGACCATCATATGGTCTACTGTGTGTGTAAGATCCATTGCCCCAAAGACACCCCAAAAAGCATCATCCTGTGCTCCTTCAGGTCGCTGGATTTATCCTCCCTCCCCTCAAAACTGCCAGCTACTGATTGGTGCGCACATCTTTACAGCCACTGATATCAACTAGGCCCTTGACTCCTTCCATAACAAATTTATGGCTGTCTGGGACTACCACGCCCCTTAACGAAAACCAGGGTCCAAAGTTCTCATCTTCTCTTGATCTTACTTAGCTGCTGTCCTGCCTTCAAGCTCATAATCTGGCCTGGAAATTCTACAAGACCACTGGTTCCCTACCACCCTGTTAAACTATTGAATCCTTCTAAATTCTTACACAAAAGCCACCAGGCTTGCAAAATCGGATTACTTTGCATCCACATTCCAGAACAACCTGGATCACCCTCCAAGGTCTAAAAATATTCACCGTTTTTCTCCCTCCACCCAGTCCTCCATGCCCATCCTCAAGATTAACAACTCCCACATCACTGACCCTGCTGCCATTGCTGCTTCTTTCAACTCCTTTTTCATCACTTGCTCTTTATCTCTCCTCAGTGTCTCACACTCTCCCATCCTCTTCTTCTCTTACCTTACACTCTTTCCTCATCTCTCCAACCACTCCCTCAGCCTAGCTCTTAACCCTTACAAGTGTATGACCCAGATGGTCTTGACCCAAGCTTCTAGCACCTGTACCAGCAATAGCTTTCTCTGTTTCCTCCTCCATAACCTCTCCTTCTCCACCACCTCTGTCCCGATGCCTAGAAGTGGGCTACTGTCACCCCCTCCCAAAGGGAGTAATCCTTCCATTCCTGGAAACTTTCATTCCATCTCTCCTCCCCACACTTGTTAAACTCCAGGAACATCTTGTCCTCTCACAAGTCAAACAACTAACCCTGTTCCTTGACTCCTTCTTTTCACTCCCTTCCAGTCTGGTTTCGGAAGTCACACTCCACATGGACCTCCCTCCCTCTTCCAGCTCACTTCATTTTGTCTGCTATGGACTAGGGCCAAATTTCCTCTGCCATCTTTGTCAACTTCGGCCAAAACCTCGACAATGGGTCACACCCCTTCTTCTAGACAAGTTAGTTAGTTGTGCTCTCTACCTCCTCAAACAGCTGATTCTGCTCCTACTTAGAGGGCAGGTCACAAGCTATCCATATTAGAGACATCATTTCCCTCCATTCCCTGTCTGCTCAGGCATCCCCAAGAATCTGTCCTGGCCCATACTCTTCTCCATTTTTCTAAATGACCTCTCCTCTGCCTATTTCTCTGTGTCCATTCACCATGTACACAGGTGAAGCAGTGCTGCTTGTTTCTGACTCCTCTGCTGCTGACCTTGCTGTCTATCTCCAACAGGATTTTGACAGTGTTTGGCATTGGTTCAATCTAACCTTCTGTCCCTCAACACCAAGAAAACTGTCTCCATGACCTTTGGCTCCCAGCAGAGCTTACAGACTCTTTTCCTCCCCTCTTCCACATCATTGTTAGTACTATGTTTACTGATATTCCCTCCTTTAAGTACCTTGGGTCTGACTGGACCAACACCTCGACTTCTTAGCTTACATTGATGCAATCTGCCATAAGCTTCTCCCCAAACTGGGTGCACTGTATAGATAGATAGGTAGATAGATATTTTATTTATAAAGTGCCAAATTCTTAGACTCTGGGTGCTGTACAGTTCAAAATCATCAACAATAATACATATAAGCAACAATTCATCATAAACAAATTTAAATTCTATCCATCCCATTAAAACCAGCATCAATCACTGAAAGCCTGCTGGAACAGGTATGTCTTTAACCCCTTTTAGAAAGGCTTCTACCTGAAGGGCCTCCCTTAGATAACCAGGAAGGGAGTTCCACAGAGTAGGCACCACCACTGAGAACACCCTTCCCAGAATGCCGTAGCTCAACTCTGGGAACTCTGGGGAGGCCTCCCTGGCAGAGCAGAGTGCCTGGGCAGACAGTAGGGGGCAAGGAGATCTTGCAGATAGACAGGTCCCTTTCATGTACAGTCTTGTAGGTCAGGAGCCCTACCTTGAAGACAATCATCCACCTGACTGGCAACCAGTGCAGTCCATGGAGGACAGGGCGATATGCTCACCTCTTTCACCCCAGTCAACAATCTTACTGCTGTGTTCTGACAAGCTTCCAGCCTGCAGAGGTTGCCACTAGATAACCTTAGGTACAGGGCATTACAATAGTCCAGCCTGAAGGTGATGAATGCATGCACCAGTGTGGTCAGATCCTCAGGCAGCATCAGGGTTTGGATGTGTGCGATGTTCCTGAGATGATAAAATCCACTCCTGATGACGGCTGACACCTGGGCATCAAGCATCAAATTGTCATCCAGGATCACACCCAAATCCTTCACTTGTCTAGGCGGTGGGGAACACCCCTAACACTAGGCCGGGTGTAACCCCTCACCCCTCGCCTTGACGAACCGGATCCACAACCAGTGCCTTTGTCTTGTCTGTGTTAAGTTTAAGCCAGATTTGAGTTATCCATGCCTGGATCTCATCAAGGTAGCTGTTAAATACAGAGCCCAACACCTGGGTATCAAGTGCACAGAACAAGTACAGCTGGGAATCATCTGCATACCAGTGAAAACCAAGCCTGTACCGCTGATAATGTCCCCAGTGGCAGCATGTACACCGTGAACAACAAAGGCAACAAGACTGAACCCTGTGGGACCCCACAGCACAGAGGCTTAGGGTTAGATTAAACTAACTCCATCATCACCCTTTGCACTCTGCCTGTCAGGTATGACCTGAACCAGTTGATGACATTACCAGACAGGCCACACCAGAACAGCAGGCGGTCAAGTAACACCTCATGGTCCACGGTGTCAGATGCTGCAGAGAGGTCCAGTCTCTCCTGTCCCTTGCCATCAGGAGATCATTAAGCACCCTCTCCAGGGTGGCCCTGTACTATGTCCGCACAAAACCCAGACCCACACCAGAAACACAGGAGGTCAAGTAACAACTCATGGTCCATGGTGTCAAATGCTGCAGAGAGGTCCAGGAGGACCAAGATGGTATGGTCTGTCCTGTCCCTTGCCATCAGGAGATCATTAAGCACCCTCACATGGGCTGTCTCTATACTATGCCCCACAAAAACCCAGACTGGAAAGGCTCATAGATGGAAGAAGAGGCAAGACGTCTCTCGAGCTTTATGGCCACCACTTTTCAATAACCTTCCTAAAAATGGGAGGTTTGAGACCGACCTGCAATTGCTGAGGCAGTCTGGGTCCAAGGATTTCTTCAAAAGGGATCTAACCAAGGTCTCTTTCAGGACATTGGGAACCCCACTCCTCAAGGAACTCCAGACGACCTCAGCAATCACAGGTCCAATCAGGTCAAAGCATCCAACCAAAAGTTGGGTTGAACCTGGGTCCAGTTCACATTTGGTTGGCCACTGCTTTCATTATTTTCACCACCTCCTCCACCCCAACCAGCTCAAATTCATCCCAGACAGGAGGAGTGTTTGACATATTCGGGCCAGACCATGCATCCCTTGAGAGGTACTCAAGGAGACCTCATTCCTGATAGAGAGGACACCTTGTCGGTGAAGAATACAGACAGCTCCTCACACCTAGTGCTAGAACCTGCTCCCCTGACACAGAGACAGGCAGGATGTAATGGCCCATCTACTGTGGAAAAAGCTGAGCGGTCTGTTCCTCGCCACAGCAATCTTTCCTAGACAAATATCCCACCTTCTTACAGGAGATTGCCCCTGATAGTCAACATAATGTGACCTCAGGGCCAACCTGTCCTCCAGCAGGCCAGATCTCTTCCAGCACCTCTCTAACCTCCACCCCTTGATCTTTAAACTCCAGAGATCCTCATCAAACCAAGGAGGTCTCCAGGGAGTAGACAAGGACAGACATGAATGGTGCGATGGAATGAAAGCCTCAGTAATCGCCCCACTTCCACTGCTTCCTCCACTCCAATAGCACAAACCACCCCAACACTCGATAGGTCCAGCACTGCCAGTAGTCCCATTGAGGAAACTTAGCAGGCGGTGCGAATCATCTCCACAGGCGCCGGACCATCTGGGGGGTGCCACCAAGTGTGAACCTCATGGTGCTATGATCTGACCAAAATACAGGATCTACACTGAGGTTAGTCACATCTAACCCTAACAAAAGACCAGATCCAATGTGTGGCCCTTGAGTGCTTAGCTGTTGTTACTTTTTGCAAAAGGCCCAGGGCCCCATGCTTCCCAGGAGATTGCTCCCAAAACCGAGAGCCTGCCGTTGACCCAGGCATTGAAGTCCCCAGAATTAACCACCTGGGAGACTCCAACACCAAGCCAGCAATGAGCTCTTTGATCTCCTGCACAAAATCCTCATCCGCACCAGTGGGATGATAAAGCACAAGGACCCTGAAACCTGCCCCCACACCACCTCGAGGCCACACACTCGAATGATCGCATATGACCTACAGGCAGCACCATGAGGTTCAGGCTGGTTTAAAGAAATGTCTACCCACCCCACCCCCAGATCCTCCCTCAGGCTGTGTTTCACAGAGTACCCGGCCGGCACCTGCCGCCTCAAAATGGGGTGACATTTTCATCCAACCATGTCTCCATGATGCAAGCCAGGTTGACTGAGGATATCAAGTCCCACCATTATGGCAGTTTAGTCCTCATCGACCTGGCATTGCATCACACAACCCGAATAGGATAAGGTGAGGCAGCCAGACCAGCCAGCTGCCCACAGTCCATCATGGAACCCTTGGGTATGGGAACTAAACATGGTAGCCCTCCAGTTCCATTTACCTCAGGGCACTCCTTGGTCTCACCACCTGAATACCAGACACCCGGCAGCCACCTGGGTACACCATCACCAGACCCCCAAGCTATTCCCAGGCATCTACACCTCCGGTAGCCCTCAACTGGAAGTCTTGGGAGCTCAAAGAGATGGAGGTCGTGGAGGTAGTCCCCAAGTAGCTCGCCTTACAGTCCCTGTCCCAGGCTAACTGTGCCATAATCAGTTAATCCATCTGGTAATATTGTTTTCCTAAGCCTACCTCCTGCACTGGCATTTTAGCTTGCACCTTAACAGTCTGGGTAGTGGTAATCCTGCCACTATCTGGCACTGCTCCAGTACTGTACAGCAATTGTATCTTAACTTGAATCACGTTACATCTTTATTGTTGTAGCTCTGAATATTCTGCCTGTAATTGTGACTGAACACTGCTATCTATTTTACTTTATTTTATTGTATGCCTTTTAGTGTACTTGTGTTTATTACTACTGTACTTACATGATGTATTTTCACTTGCACTTCATGTTCTGTATACTCCTTCCCATCCGCTCAGTACGCATTTAGAAATGTACTGTTACGGGCTCAGTGTGTCATTCATGGTGAAACTTTTGAAATAAGTAAATACATAAGTTAATTAATTACTTACTAAAACAAAAAATAGATAAATAAATGTTATAAACCAGAAATCAAAACTCAAGTGGTTTATGATGTCACCAGAATCTTAAGATGAAGTGATACGCTAGTTACTGATGGTTTCCTAAATGTTATTTTTGTATTATATGAAATCCTTCATTCTTTTCATAATACCATTGATCTTATGTTTGAACTTATAGAATAATGGCTAGGTAGTTGGTTATAGTGAGTTTTACACACATCTGAGGTGTGGGATACCATAAACCCCGAGAATGAAGCTCAAGGGTTTATAAATGCATCCCACTTTGAGAATATGTGTAAAATGTGAGTTTACACACCTACCCAGCCTTTATGTTATATAACATCAAAACAAAATGATGTTATTGAAATGGTCCCAAGTTCAAGTACATGGGGCTCACCCTAGACAGATTCCTCTCATTTGCCTCAAATGTCGATCATGTCACCACAACAGCTAACAGGAAGCTCGGCCTGCTATATAAACACCAAAGCTGCTTCACTGATACACGCCTCCAGCTTGCCATCACCAGCTGGTCTTCTCAACTATTGATTACGGCCTTGCCATCTACAGTGCAGCCCTGACAGCACCCTCAGGTGGCTCACCACTATGCTTAATAAAGCTTGCAGACTTGCACTAGGACCTGCATCTAACCCATACCTGTCACCTCTACCAGCAAATGGGGTGGCTAAATCTGAATGACAGGGCCCTTATCAAACCTGTCTTCTTGCCAAAAGCAGCACTGGGCCTACTGCCTCCTGGACCAAGCTCCTCGTACACCAGGCCATACCAACAAGGACTACAAGGGCATCCAATAACATCTCCATCAAGATTCCCTACGGCGCACTTCCCAAGGTCAGCAATCCTTTGAATACCATGGCCGCTATGGCTCACCTCGTTCCACCTGAAATAGCCACCATCTGCAAAATCAGCTCATTCAAATCTGCATTAGATCCCACCTGTCTAGCCAAGTGATATGCACCTGCTACACCTGATCAACTCCTCCAGGAACAAATCTTCTGGCTAGCCCCCAGACCTAATACTTATGCACTACCCAACCTGCTCACCTCCTACCCACTCCACCCAACCCCTCCCCTCCTACACCCCATCGCATCCCTCTCTATTCCCCGGGGTCCACAGCCCACCCCACCAATTTCCAAACCCTCTTTCCTACCACTCCCCAACTTATCTGACAAGGTGACCCTGAGCCAGGAGTTTACCACAAGTTACCACCTCTACCATCACCCCCACTACCAAGAACTGCTGTGCCTTCTCCTGCTCCTTCTCTTTATCTAGATACTATTGATGTACCAATTTAACCTGTATGCTGAGTCATGAACCAATACCATGTAGTTTGTTATTCATTACTGTTGTCTCTTGTTTGATGTACCAGCAACTCTGTGTGTTCCTATTGTACGTTCACATTATTCCTGACGTGAAACCTTTATAAATAAGCATGTAGCTCAAAGGTTGTAATCCAAGAAGTCAATAAATAAAAATAAATAAAAAATAAAATAATTGCTGGGAGCATTTGTTTCACCACAGCAATGATATAAAATACAATATCGCTGCTGTTCAGCCGCAGCCCAGTCAGGATGAACCATGGTCTGCAACCGAGCAGCTGCTGAAATCTTTCTGCTTTAAAAAAAAAAAAGGTTTAAGCAAGGATTACAGCTTTGATCAGAAATTCAAAACCAAAGTGATGAGAAACAAGTTTGCTTTATTTAGAGTTACTTACGCTGAGTGCAACTGGTGGTGAAGTGTTCGCTCTGAGGAAGGGAAGAGCAGCAGCTGGCACATGTGTCGAGCAAGGGAAACACGGCACATTTGTCATTATAACCAGCTGGTTATCATGGGTGTATCTGGTTACAATAGTTTCCTGAACTGTGCAGTATAAACTGTGCAGTCAAGACAGCGTGAGCAGGAATAGCGATAGGGTAGAATAGCGACCAGCAACTACAGCTACCCTGTCACTGTTCCTGCTATTTACATGCTAGAAGAAAGAGAAAGTTGGGTTTGCTGGCCAAGCTGCTCCCATGGTTGAGCAGGTTTGGGCAGCAACTCCAGCTAACACAGATTGGAAACCAGGGTTCTAATCCTGGTCTCTGAAATTTTACTTTTCCCGTAATCCAACTCTGACTCAGAGTTGATTATTTTAACATCAAGGGGTGTGGGGCAGAGCTCCCCACATAAAAATAGTTGTTTTATAATGGTAGCAGTCATTGCTGCAGTGCTCAACTGCTACCATGTCCGACTGCTAATGTTGATGCTGTTAGTGGCTGCGTTCTTTCCTACCGCTGTAGTGGAAGTGTTGTCAATGCAGCACTGTTGCTCTTCAAACCAAGTGCCATAATGGCAAATTATAACTGGGTTTCCCTATGGGGAAAATGCTCCCAGTAATTGTAGTGCTAATATGAATTTCTGATGTCAGAACAATGACATTATTTAAATAGTAAGGCATGATCAAGTTACGTTAATGATCTGTTACCGTATTGAAGTGTAATGTGGCACAGGACATATCCGAGTGGCATATGTACCTAGAAGGTGATTATCCAACCATTATTGTAATCCCTGGGAATGCCTTATTTCTTTTATTATAAAAGTGTTTTTAAAGTGTTGTACCTTGTTCAGCATTAACATAAGGCTTACAGAATGCGTAGTGCCAGTCTGACTGTTTCTCAGACCCTTTTCATAATTATAATATAGAGAATAATATATAGGTGAGTGGGCATAACCAGAATGTGTAACACACACACACACACACACACACACACACACACACACACACACACACACACACACACACACGAGGGTGGAATGCTACATAAACTTTGAAAGCGAAGCTTGAAGGTTTTATAAAGGATCCCACATTGAGGGTGAGTGTAAAATTCTGGTTTACACACACTCACCCATGTCTTTTTTATAATTACTGTTGATTATTTTAATGAAATGTGGTGCTCTTCCTCACCTATTCTCACTGCCAGCTGTTTGACCACTTGGCTCATTTTCTTTAGCTCCTCATACCTCTGCTCCATCCCCAGGACAAACAAGCCCTAAAATATGTTTAAAGTGGGATATTAAACAAAACAAAACAAAGAAAATGCAAACTACAACTCATCAACCCCAGCCCCTGACACGGGCTGATGCTGGCTATCGTATGCTACCATCCAATCACTAAAGCCCGCCCCATCTTACTTACTCCCCAGTTAGTGGCAATGTTGCTAACAGCATGCAGTTGATTGGCAGGAGTGTTTAACTGCCCGATCAGAGTACACATTTACAACTGGCTACTGTAATGCATTTTGTAATGCCCATTAATCGGAGCATTAAAAGGCTTACCAGGTGTGTATAGTTATGAAAAAGTCTATTGTTTGTATTTCCTGCTAACATTTAGTAATGTGACTCTTGAATCACAAGTCCCAGGTTAAGCAGAGCTCTAAGGACATCAGTTACTCATGGTGTCTAATCATGTTTTTGCTGACCTTTTCTGGAATGGCACTCATGATCATTTCATAATGAAGGAGGCACTTGAGTTCTCTGATTTTCTTGCTTAGCAATTTGCTGCTTCAGCAAGGTGCATTTCAAGATGGTGCTTCAGTTTGCAGGCAGCAGAAACATTAGTGGAGTGCTGCAGTGCTATGGATTGGCTAGCTGTCAGAGCAGGAGCCTTAAGCTATTCACAGTATCAGCTTAAGCAGCAGTGGACAGAATAATGCTTGCTTCCATTACTGACACAGATATTATCACGGTAGGAAGAACAAGGCACCACAAGGAAATGTGTGCATTCTGATAAACCAACAATTAGAAAGCAGGAAAAATTCAGGGCACTCACTGCCTGCCACATTAAAGCACCAGAGAAGTTTGAGAACAAACTTGTGCTGTCTTTTATCATGTCTTTGAAAAAACTTTCTTGAGCAAAACGCTTCAAAAACACTGGGGAATTTTTGGGTGCTTGCTTTTAATCCTTGTTTTGCATGATACCTAAATGAAGAGACAGTACAAGTTTAGTCTTTGGTGCTTTTTCAGACAGGAGATGAGCACTATGATTTGTTTTCTGCTTTCAGGTATTATGGCTCCTTTGGTGAAAGGGCTGTATACAAAGTTTTCACTAACAGCACAGTATTGTACTTCAAATCAAGTTACAGACTCAGTATTTATAGTTGTGAACACTGTGCAAAACTGATTAAATATAAAATAAATTATACCCCACAGAGCTAGCCTTACCATAATGCAAAGTGTTGGGTCACAGAGGAGCTGAGAGGGCAGAGGAGCCCTGCCAGAAGGCTTCAGCTTTTCCGCTAACCCAACTTCTTTCTGACTTTCTGTGTAGTTCTCTTCTGCAACAAAAAACATGTTTTAAAATCTGTGTTCCTCTTCATCATTTAAAGATTCAGTTCTGACCCTGGGACAGTGCAAGAGCCGAGAGAGAGACATTCTGATTAACTGAATATGGAGTATTAGGTAGCAATGGCTGGGAGAGGTTGTTTCTTGGCACTACACCAGCATTATGGGGCCCTGGTAAAGTGTTCTCTCATGGTTTCTTGAAATCTAGAGCTAGGGACAATGCCCACACAAACATAACATGTATGTATGCAGTAACCCACAGCAGGGCAGGCATTTCTAGAGAATTGATGCATGCCCTGGATGAATTGGAAGGCAAGAGACCAATGACCAAATGACTTAATGCTCCTGAGAAGTGCATTAACTCTCAAGGAACCCATGTCCTGGAGTGCTTTATTGTGCTTATATAAATAATGGAAGAAGTTGTTTTTGTTTGGTTTGGTTTTAATGAAAAAAGTTTCTTTACCTGTAGTCAAGTTGTTGTTGGGTAGAATATGTGAGTTTCACAACAAAGGCCTAGTGCTTTTGACTGAAACTGAAAGGTGCATTTCTTTTGAAAAGCTATGCACTGTTGTGGATGTTTGTGTTTAAAAGTGGAAATATTTTTATTTTAATAAAAGTATTTTTTCATTTAGGTAGGCTATTGTTAGGTACATTAGGGCAGGTAAGTTACAAACTGTGCATATCCTGGAGCTTAATTGTCAGATGATGTGATTATACCAAAGTTGCTAGGGTTCTGAAGGATTTGGGAGCCCATCTAATAAATCATTTTAATACAGCAGTGCAGTGAACTTTTCAGTGCAGTCAACCCATTTGTTTTCAGTTCCATTTAAGGCTGTTTTGTCTGGATAAAGTAGTATTAAAAACTTTTCAAATAAAAATGTTTCATTTTATGTCTAAATTTATTCAGTTCTTTAGCCCTGGGGAATGCTTCACCTGCAGCCATCTGCATTCTCCTGCCCTCTCCAGAGCAGCAGTTTGGCCTAGTGGTTAGAGTACAGAACTAATCCCACAGCTGCCATTTACTACCGTAGAAACATAGAATTGTACAGGCAGAAAAGACCTGCAGCCCATCAAGTCTGCCCAGTACCTACCTTAGTTACTCCAGTCTGGCACTGGTAGGGCCTAGACAGTACTCCATGCTGTCTGAATCCTCAAACTCTCCCCATCATTGTTTTCAGCAATCCCATGTCCCTAGCTCACCATCCCTTGAAGCTTGCAATCATCTCCACATTAGCTACATCTCTGTGTAGATGGTTCCACTCATCCAATACCCTCTATATGAAGAAGTGCTTCATCACATCCCTCCTGAATCTCCCCACACACTAATTTATAGTTGTGCCCTGATGACATCAGTGCCCTAGCACGACACATCAGGTTAAAAGGAGAACAACATACTTCGCTTTCTAAATGATGGAAAAGGTGTCTGCAAACATCATAGGAGGTGAGTTAGATAAAAAGTTACATCAACCAGAAACTTTCTGGCAATACCGTTCAGATCTTATTATCCTCCCGGTCTTAATGACTATTTTCAACTCTCACCATATTTATGAACTCAATCAGCACATGTTAAATATTTTATATCATCTCATGTTTACTGTTCCAAATGTTGAAAAATGTTGGAAAACGGATTTTTAATATGATTAAGAATGCTGAATATTAATCTATAATGTATCTGTAGAGTATAGATGTTTGGTCTCATTCCATGTAGCATACAAATTAACTACAAACAAACTAGCGATATCACTGTTTATACAAAAGGGTGAGATGGTATGCCATTCTTTATTTCAGCATAAAACCACTATCATGAGATATCACACTCTGCTGACATCACCAGAGTGTGATAACTGGAGTTATCTCCAGTTATCACACCCTACTGTATAAAGCGGATATATAATGTACCTTCGTGTAATATGGAAAATATTTTCACTCCTGCACAGTGACATCTGGATACTCACTTGTGGCTTTGCCTCTTATGAATATCCAGAGGTCACTCTAAAGGAGTCAAAATATTTTCCATATCTACTACATGCCTATCATGTATCCCTTATTCCATATGAAGAAAAGTTTTTAACTCTTTTATTTTATTTCTCATATCAACTTTTATAAGGTTTAGCACTTATGTACTTTGTACCTGCTTTTTGAGTGATATATGCTCTAAGCTGTTTTTAACAGAATATGTACCTTTATTCACTTTGTCATTTATTTATCTATTGCACTATCACTTTAACACTACAAAACCTTTTTCTATGTAAGGGTGCACTACCTAATACTGCCCCAGCCTTGAGAAAGCACTGGTAACATGTGAAAATGTGTGATTGTTTGTGGTGAAGGTTTCTAGTAACTTGCTGCTGGTTTCCACATGAAAATAAAGATTTCTGGATTATATCCTTCTGCATAATCACCTGCTGTTTGAACAGATCCTTACAGTGATGGGACAGCTAAGTTTACCCGTCTGCTTTGGTTGCCACAACTGCACATAGTACTTCAAGTTCTGCCTCACCAGTGACCTGTGAGTAAAGGCAAGTCTTAATCTTGTCTTTACTCTCAGTATGAGCCTGCATAATTCAAGTAACCACTCTTTGCTTAACCTCACTGGGATTTCTCTAATCTATTTCTCTGCCATCTGAAACTGCTTATATGATGCAGATGGTAGCAACATCCTCTCCTCTCCCTCATCTGGGTTGCAAAGCACTTATGAAAGTTACTGTATAAACCTGAATACATTCCTTTCCTTCATTTTCTTTGTCACTGGAGAGTCAATCTTCTAGTTTTGACACATTCATCCCTCAGCTCTTAGTCATGTTTACTACTGAAACTTACCCTCCTGAAGGGACCTCCTCCTCTTTGGCATCAAGGGTAACAGAGCCCTGGATCTGATGGTGGTGAGAGGAGACAGATGAGCACTTAGGCTCTAAGCCACCCAGCTAGGAGATGGAATACAGAGGTGCTACCTGTCAGGCACTTTGTCCCATTTTCACTGCTTCTTGCCTAATCCCTGCCCACCAGGTACACGGGCAGTGCAGCAAGTGCTTCAGATCTCACACTGCACCTGTGATCACCCAAGTGGCAGTATCACAGAGGGAGTTCCTGCTCACCAGTGAGAGAGGAGAAGGACATGCACTGGGACCAGTGAGAGAGGAGAAGGACATGCACTGGGACCACTGAGAGAGGAGAGGAGAGGGACATGCACTGGGACCAGTGAGAGAGGAGGACATGCACTGGGACGCTCAGTCTTCCTCTCACCAGCTGGCATTGGCAGTACAAGCTTGGGGCATGAACTCAGGCTGATGACATAGCAAGTGGCACCTGTCATCTTCACCATTCCAACTATTTCAAATATAGTTGGTGGGCCTTAAACCCTTCATTGCCTTTTAGGCTGGAGCCTTCCATCTCCTCTTGCATCCTTTCCCATAACAAGGAGTGAGTTTGAGACAAATGGACTGTGACAGCTTAAACTGATCAGTGATGACAGGGTTACTGCCTGCCACCAACTTTCTTGCTAGAAGAAATCTAACATGTTTCTGTTTTAAAGTTGATATCAATAGCAAATAGCCTCAAAGGAAAAGGAAACTGATGAAGATACAATCTCAGCAAAATGAGATAAGGGCACCCTTTCCTGCACCTCTACTTTATATAAGGAAATGAAATGCTTTTATTTTGATTTCACAACGTATTTACCCTGACTAGCTCAGTTTAATTCATAATTGAATCAAGTGAAAAAGAGAAACCTGTGGAAACAAGTTCCTATTTACAATAGGAACTTAAACAACAGACTTATAAAGTTACCAAAGAGAATTTGATTTTGAGGAACAAAACATGTAAAGGCTCAAAACACAAAGACTCAGCTTATAATGGGATATTCATATATAACTATCTTCATTGCAAAACACTACATTAATGTGCACATTATGGTTTTTTTTGTTTTGTTTGTTTTTTAAACTGTCTTTATCCTCCTGTGGCAGGTCCTCCATCATTATCCACCAACCTACTGGACTCGGGGTATTTCAGGGCTTGTAGCACCATCGCACCTTGGCAGATCCCCAGAGTTGGACGGAGTGTCACCCTCAGCAGACCCCACTTTTTCCTCCATTTCTCCCAAGGACCCTACTTCCCGAGACCCCCACAAGTGATAACACATGCGTGTGGAGGTGCACATACATACTACAGCTCCAGCCGGTGTATCCTCCTCCCTCCCCAAATGGCATATGACGAAGATCCTCGGAGCAGAGAGGTGCCGCTTCTCCAGCCTCCACCAGAGGGCAGCCAAGCTCCGAGGTACCTGCTACCCCTATCCCGAGGTAGAGGGTCACTAGTCGTCAGCCAGCTCTAGTCCTCTCCCTCCCTCCTCCCCAGCCGACCTCTGATGACTCAGGCTCATTCCTGAACCCAGGTCGCGGTGTGGCATGAGGTGTGGCATCCAGCGCCTCAACCCTCAGCGCTAATGGACTGGTCACATTAGGGTTGAAGAACATAAAGTAGACAGATTAAAGAAATGAAAACCATTAGGGTTTGGGTCTCAGAAGCTTTATTGAATCAGTGGTGTGGTGTTCCTTGGTGATTCAATCCTGATATCAACTTCCTACCCCATGCCATTGTCTGCTGTTGAAACACAAGGTACAGCTCCAAGCTAGTGCCATAGGCATATTGTCTTACAAGGTATAGAAGTATGTCTCAACACATGTAACCAACAGAATCAGTCATACCTTTCTTCATGCAGGGCCCGTGGGAGCAGAAAGGGAGCGGTTGAGTATTAGATTGACAGCCCCAAAGAACACCACACCATCAATTTGCCAAGACTCCAGAGGCTTCAAACACTAATGGTTTTCATTTCCTTACTTTGTCTGCTTTGCATTCTTCAACCCTAATGTGTGCTTTATGTAGTTTGTTGCAATGAATTTCCTTTCTTTTTGAGATAGTGAAATTGTATCCTCTTTCACAGAAGTTCCTTTTGGACCTGCATGAACAGAGCCAGATGTGCAGAGCCCTCTGGGCTCTGTGCCGAGAAAAAGTCCATCTGCTTGTGGAGGTGCAATGCCCTCATACCACTGCACTTCCTTGTGATTAGAATCCCTGAAGCAGTCTGGGTGGCTGATCTCACCAGCCGGGGAGGAGAAGAACATGTGGTGCTCTGCTGTGATGGTGATGAGCACCAGGGCTCAAATAAGTAAGGATACATGAAATTTATCCAACAAGGAGAGGCAGGAGCCATCCAATGCGCTTGATGCCCACTGGGCTTTATTCAACAACAGGGTAGGATGACACGTCACAGGAGAGGTAAACAGAACAATAAAGAATGTGAATAGTCAATTCTATACAACACTGCTAAAGCGTTACTGAATCTCTAAGAACCCAGGTTTCAGAATCAAGTAACTAAATTGTATGCTAAAGAAAAGAAATATTCTGAAGTGCACCTCGGTCTAGTGCCACTATGCTCTATGTTACTCTTATAATCAATTATGGTATAGTAGTACAGTACTCTATGTCACCTTTAGTGCTGCCTCAGGTATTGGAATATAATAACTACCCTGGGAAGACCTTACAACCACTGACTAAGGAAAAGTTCAGCAATGCGCACAGAGACACCACAGAGTCCAGTCATAGCTGAAGTCTTTTTGTGCAGCGTCGAGTAGTGCTGGTAGCTACAGAAATAGGGATGAGGAATTTCCTGACACTCAGATATGGGTCCCAGCACAGACCTAGCTAAGGCCACTGGGGTGGTGAGAGGTTTTAGACAGAAAATATGTTTCTCTGCATAAAACCTACTCTCTCTGAGCTGCTGGCATGAAGGAACAAGAGGAACAGGTTCCTGGGATGAACCTACTGGAGGGCTATCAGAATCAAACTTGATGAAGAAAGCTCCCTGGCCAAAACCCACTTTGGGGCCATCAAGGATGGAAGAGAACAAGGAAGATACTTGGTGATGAACCCACTGGAAAATTACCAAGGACTAGACAATGTTGTAGAAATTCAGATGCAACCAGCAGCCAGAAGAATCTGAGGTGAAGATGGATATCCAGTTCAACCAGGAACCAGAAGAATCTGAGGTGAAGATGGTTGATTCTGAAGTGTCAACACAGGAGACTGGAACAAAACAATAAAGCAGCGGACATGTATGCACTGGGCTTGATGGACTTGACTTGCAGGGAATGACCAGGGGATGCAGACAAGGTTCTTGCAGGACAAGCACACACTCTTTAGAGGGCAGCCAACTTTGGGACATCTGAATCAGGAACCAAGAGCGATATTGGAATGGTGGAAGTGATGTACTTGGACTTTGGCTATTCGACTTGAACTGAGTAAAACAAGAAAGCGTCGGGTGTGACCTGCACTGGAGTCCGACATACTTGACTTTGGTGTACTCGAATTCTGCAGACAACAGGAATGTGGTCGATGGTCTTCTGGATGGATACCTTCTGGGAAGAGAGATGTTGAAGGATGTCTTCTTCCGTGGAGAGACTGATTCTGTAGAAGCAGGATGGCAGGCAACACCCTAGAGCAGTATCATGGCAGAAGATTGAATCTATACACATACGTTGGCAATACTAGAGCTGGCAGATACACTTTCACACTGCACCAGGAGAACTGTTTGTTGCTGGGGTAATTGCCAGGAATAGGGGCAAATTACCAGAATCTGAGGCAATGGTTCTTTGCAGGGTACATTTGTCAGGAACAGAGGCAAATTACCAGAATCCAGGGCAATTGTTCTCCTGCAGGGCAATTTACCAGGAACAGAGGCAAATTACCAGAATCTGGGAAATTTTTCTCTTGCAGGAGCAATTTTCCAGGAACAGGGGCAGTTACCAGAATCTGGGGCAATTGTTCTTTGCAGGCTGAATTTGCCAGGAACATGGGCAAATTACCAGAATCCAGGGCAGTTGTTCTTCACAGGAGCAATTTGCCAGGAATAAAGGCAAATTACCAGAATCTGGGGCAATTGTTCATTGCAGGGACAAATAACCAAAGTTCAGGGCAATTTTTCATTGCAGGGGCAAATAACCACAATCACGTAACAACACAGTCTTGGTACTTTTCAATCAACACAACAGTTCAGATATACATTTTCATTAATTGACAGTCACTACATAACAGTTGTGTGCTAAGCACCTTTTTTTTCTGACCCTCCCAAAAGTACTGTACTTGTGGATCCCTTTTGTACTAGGATCTGGCTACCTCTGGAAACCTTTTGGTGAACACCCTTTTTTACTCTGAGCCTCCCTTGCCTCAGTAGCTGGTGAGCCCCTCTGACTCCTAAAGCCTGCTGACAGAGCCCCTCTGACTACTCGGCTCCTTTGATGGCTGTGCTGCCCCTGACGCATGGTTAGCCTGAGCAGTGCCCTTTAATGTTTGGATTTTTCACTGTCCTCCAACCACAATGGACATAAGGCTGCCCCTCTTTATTACTAAGGGCCTTTGCTGCCCACAACCATCGGGCCTAATGTTGCCCCTTTAAATGCCAGGGCCTGGATGGCCCTTTAACTCTGTAGGCCTGTTCAAGGTCTTTCTGTCAATCCCTCCTCTTTGCCTGCCTTAATTCTGCCCTTATGAATAGGTAATAAATCCTTATGGGCCTCTATAGTAAGCCACTCCCAGTGGGTGTTGCCGCAGCTGGAATATTAAAATTCATAGCTGGTCCTTCTCTCCCGGGTCCCGATGGTGCTCCATGCCCAAAACAATTTAGACTTTTTATTTTAAAAGTTTCTGATGGCCAACACACTCTTTTGTGCTGCTGCCACCTCACTGCCCGGCCCAGAGTGAAGGAACTGCTGTCAGCAGGAGGAAGTCTTGCTGGCAGTGGGAGGGAACTGCGAGAAGGCAGCAGGCAGGCAATGGATGACAGGGGCCTTCATGAGGCGCTGGCTTTTCATTGTGATGGCGCTCTTCTCTGCCACCAATGATGGACTGGAATTTTTAAACTTGGATGGGCACAATAAAAATAAAAATGGGGCTAAACAGAGCCTACACCGCAAGCAGGACTGGGATCTTCTTTTCTTCTTTTGGACCACGGACTCGACTGCAAGCGGATCAGGGCACACAGCAGGAACAGCAGCAACCAAGAGTCTTCACTGGCTGGAGGAGGGGCACCACTACGAGTCAATGGGACTGGCTTCAACACAACAGGTAAGCCCTACTGGTCCCGTCGCACTCCAGCAGTCCGCTCACTACCACAGCTCAGCACAATCTACTGAGAGAAATGGTTTCTCTTTTGAAAAGATGCTCGGGTTCTAGTTCCAGAATCCCATGCCCGTGTCCACACTAATGGCCAGGTTTCAAACTGGGCACTACATACCACCAGGGACAGTGGTCCCAGCACGTGAGTGTCACTCTCATGCTACCTGCTCTGGGACGGGGGGTTAGAATGGAGCAGAGCAAGCAGGCACAGAGAGACAAGAAAATAAAAAACTTTTTTCTTTTAAAAATATGCCCTGCCTAGCCGATTCTCTGGGAGGGCAGAAACACTGCAAAGGGCTCCAAAACACAGCCCTCATACCCCACAACACTACAGGGACCCCAGAGCATTCTAAGCCCCTCTAATTTTCTATGGTGCCCCATTTACTTTTACCCCCTTACTTTGGGGCACTACACATGCACTGAAATGCTTTATCATCTGAGGGTGCTGTACTCCATGTGGTTACAGATGCAGCTGTGCAGGGCCAAGAGTCCACCTGGCTTCAGAGGTGCAGGGCCTTCTGGGCCCTGTAGCTTGCTATGCAGCTATGAGCAGAGGCACATGGACTTCTGGGTAGTATGTTCTCTTCACTGTATAGTTACTTATTATCCATGTGGCCAACACTGCACCCCTCTCCAGGCTAGGAGTTTATACCACATGGCAGAGCCATCCCACCAGCCTTTGGACATCCAGCTGACTCACTAAGGTCACCTCCAAATTTAGCTCACAAGCACAGGATCACAATGCACTACCTTCTGGGTCAACTGCCGACTTTGCACACAACATTTCTTCATAACTTTTTCTTTGGCATTTGGACCCCAAATTGTCAACATAGTGTTTTATGACTCCCCTTCTTAACACGATGAGGTGCTATTTATAAAATACTGTCTGAAATGTCATTTCATGCCACAACTACAAAAACACATATTGGGCAGGAAAAAAGACATGTCACATTCATGAGGTGGTGTGCAAAAATAGCTGTGTTGAAAATTTGGGTCAAAATATTGAAAATTACCAGTTATATGTGAATATTGAAAATGTCAATGTTCACTCATAACATAGTCATTTAACATTTTTCACAACATTTTCAACATATTCTTTATATGGTCTATCTCATGAACTTGTACCTGAAATATTTCAAATTCCACCCAAAGGTGATTTTGCTCTCCTTTCAGGATGGATTTGAAAATTTTCACTTACTGTGTTCATGATGTAGGAATCCCAAAATGTCCATGTTGAAAATTTGGTGTAGACATATTTAACAAGCATTTGTCAATGTCATGTAGGAGTTAACAGATGCAGAATAGGAATAACAGTGAAGTATTGAACCCACGCCAACCCCACCTTCACCCTGCAGAGATGGACAGGCATTGGGGTGTGCCTTTGGGTCATTACCCATAATGCTCATGACATTTCACCTCATCCTATCCTGCAGACAGACAACTACTGAGGTGTGCTTTGGGGTGTTCAGCTTTACAGTCATCCCATTTCATAAGGACATACGCAGAAATGGGTGCAGTATAGGTGAATGGAGTGAACTCTGGGGCTGAAGAGTCCAAGGCATACCTCGATGCCTGTCACTGGCTTCAGGGTGGGGGTGGGGGTAATCCAAAGGCACACCCTGAGGCCTGTCAGTCTGTACAGGGTGGGACATTATGGTTAGAAACCCTAACGCCCCAGGCGTTTGTTGATATTAGAACTACAAATTTTCAACATGGCCTTTTGTGACCCCACCTCATGAAAGCATTTGGGACCTCTGCTTATAAACAGTGGCACTGTGATTTTGTTATTCTGTCCTGAACATTGATTTCCCACAGCGACCATGCCATTCTGTGCCAGATGTGTGAAAACACAGTTCGGGCAGGATGTGAAAAATTACAGCTGTACCATTCATAGTGAGGTGTGAAGAGATAGCAATGTTGAAAATCTGGAGTAAAATATTAAAATAGGTCAAACTTCTGAACATATGTGGAAACTGCACATTTTGTGAGGAGGGTAACCAAAATGGTGCAGGGTCTGCACCAGAAGACATCTGAAGAAAGACTAAAGGAGCTTAATATGTATACCCTTGAGGAAAGAAGGAGAGAGGGGCATGATAGAAACTTTAATTACCTCAAGGGAATCAACAAAGTCCAAGAAGGTAGCATCTTTGAGAAAAAGAGGCGTGCAAGAACAAGGGGCACAATTTGAAGATAGAGGGGACAGCTCAGAGATAATGTGAGGAAGTATTTTTTCATGGAGAGGTTGTGGATGCATGGAACAGCCTACCTGAGGAGGTCGTGGAGTCAAGAACAGTGGGGAATTCAAGAATGCATGGGACAGACATAGGGCAGTCCTAGTGGTGGGTAGGAGGAAGTAAGCTGCTGGTTAACTAGGATCTGTAGATTATCTGTTAGGTAGGAAACTGGGCAGACTAGGTTGGCCAACTGGTCCTATCTGCCATCAAATTCTATGTTTCTATGCACAATGCATGCTCGTAACACAGTCATTTAGTGGAATTATTTCACCAAATTTTCAACATGGGCATTTTGGGACCTCTGCATGAACAGTGTCACTGTGATTTTCTTAATCTATCCCAAACACTGATTTCCCACAGTGACCATGCTATTGTGTGCCAAAGTGTGAAAACACATTTCAGCCAGGATGTGAAAAAGAAAGCTGTACTGTTCATAAGTAGGTGTGAAAAATGCCAACTTTGAAAACTTGAGTGAAAATATCACAAATGTGAAGTTACAAGTGGTAGGCTTAGCCCGCAGCATGCTCGTAACAGTCATTTTGGAAATTTTCTCCAACTTTGCAACATAGGCTTTTGGGAGCCACCTCATGAACAGTGGCACTGTTGTTTCGATGAATCGGTCCCAAAAGGTGATTCCGTGCAGTGACCATGAAATCACCTTCGGGACCAAATAACTAGATGACAGTCACTAAATTCATGAGATGGGGTCCCAAGAACCCCATGTTGAAAATTGTTTGCCAAAATTCATAAAATGGCCACAATATCCACCTAAGTTGAACCCCCATTTATGCCATTATACAGCTTACCAGCATTTCTTCAGTTCACGGTTGGCTTTGAAGAGTGCAGACATGTTCTCGCTCCACTGAGATCGTCGTGCGAGCTCCGGAGTAGAGAGTATGGGGTGGGGGAGGTCGGGTGCGTAGAGAGTAATGCGGGTTGGGGAAGGAGCACCAGAGACAACGAGGATGGTTTTCTGTTTTACAAGGTTTTAAAACAAAAAGACCTTGCAGGATGATTGTTCTATTACAGGGACCCCAGTGTGCCACTTGGGTGTTTGTTGGGAGGGCTGCAGCTGATGGGGATTGGGCACCCCATCGGCACATACAGAAGTGTTTGGAAGGGCACATGAGTCGGCGGGATTGGGCACCCCCTCAGCACACAACAAATGGGGGACATTATGCTGATGGGGATTGGGCTCCCCATTAGGCAAATGAACTTGGGAGGGCATGCTGACAGGAGTTGGACACCTCCATCAGCTTTCATGGAGACTGTGAGAGGCAGATTTTGACAGCTGCCACCATGTTTATTTAAAACAAATGAGGGGACATTATGCTGTGAGGATTGGGCTACCCCATTGGCAAATGAACTGGGGAGGGGCATGGTGACAGGATTGGGCACCCCGTCTGATTTCATAAGGACTGTGAGAGGTGGGCGGTGACAGCCGCTGCCATGTTTTTGAAATAGGATACCAGACAAGGCAAGCTATGATTTGCCACTGGAATCAGGGACCACCCAGCAGCAAAAACAGCTGATTGTTAAATGACAGGGCACTCCTGATTGCAGTGGCGAGTTTCTTTCAAGTTGGTGGCCGCTGCAATACTGCAGTCATTGACAGCGTACCCTCTGTTAGCACCACAGAGACCAGCCCAAAATGGACTGCTGGCATTGGTCACAACCTGCTGCACCCCACAACTCACTACTGCAACAGCTGCTACAATATGTTTCTTGTGCATGCATACAAGCAAACATAAAAATGACAAACTATGAGTAGAAGTTCCAAATGCATTGAAAATACATTGTGGCACTTACTGTATTTCCTCAGCTTTCAGTCATGGTTGCAGGAGAAGGATGTCTTCCATCAGAGACAATGGATTACAGTGCTGGACAGTCTGTAGGTCAGTGAGGTTGTTGGGGTGGGCTGATGGGTGCTGAGTGGTGGATGGAGGGTCAGAGATTGATGAGGGATCATTTTCTTCTTTACAGATTTAAACAAAAGATCTGCAAGGGACATTTTCATTTTCAGGGGACCAGACCAACAATGGGGACTGGGTACACCAGTGTCGGCAGACTCTTTGGTGGCACCAGATTGTGCAGCTTGGTGTCTCCAGCTATGTGGAGGAGTAGGCGAAGTGGAGGAGGGGTCTTTGCATACAGCAGTATGGGGTGGGCACCACAATCTGCCATCTAAGAGGGGTTGTTATTAGCTGGCACTGCAGTGGGCACCCCAGCACAGGGTTATAATGCTGCAAAGACATTATGCTGCTGCAATATACCATGCTGCCAATACTGCGCAATATTGCAGTTGCATATGTCTTTGTTTTGCGGGGAACTATGCCCACACTCCCCCATTCAGGGTGCTGTGCCCCCGAACCCCCCACTAATATATCTAACTCGGGGAGTTATCACTTAAAATCTGGGACTGAAATTGAAACTTGGTCCCAAATGCACTGCTGAGCATTCCTTGCTGCTCATGGCTCAACCCATTGAGCCACAGCAGCATCTCGCTAACCCCCTGTCCCAGCAGAGGTCTTATCCTCTGCATGGGAACAGAGAGAGGTGTACTATCATGTATACTTCCTTTAGCTGTATTGCACTCTCTGGTTGTTCTCTACCACGCTGTTCCTGTTGAGCGGGTAAGTCATACGCTATTAATCATGCAGCATATTGACCCGGTAGGGGCACCCCAGTGTTGGCATTTAAGAAATGTATGATGGCCAGTGGGATTGGGCACCTGCTGGCTGTTCATCATGAAAGTATAGGTAGGGTTGGAGGGGAATACTGACAGTGGGATTAGGCAACCGTTATCCAGTAATCCTTTCATAAATGTTGGGAGGAGGGATACCAGTGGCCAGATCGGCACCCACCATCTGGTATTTTAACATAAACATTGGTCGGTATGGAGGGATTCTGGCAGCAGGATTTAGGCACCTGCAGTTAGTCGGGATGCATTCTGAGGGTGGGTTTAGTGCTTTAGCAGTATGACTGAAAGTGATTTCATTCACTCTGCTCTTAAATGAAACATTGAGGTGTCAATTTATATGACACATTGCGTGACAAAGGGATAGATTGTGGAGCCCTGTATTTTATTATTTATTTATTTTGACTATTTACACTTTGGTGGCTGGTTGTGAGCCCTATATTCCTGAAAGCAGGTATTAGGTAGAGAGTGGCTAGCATTACCATAGCAGCTATAGCGCTATTTCAGGCACATCGATTGCTTGCCCTGAGACTGTCTGCTTTTAAATCCACCAGTTAAAACTGTGCAAAAGCTCTAATACTGCTATGTTGGGGCTAAAACTATATAATTTAAGTTTTTAAAGTTGCAATTTTATTCACGAGGATCCATGACCCCTGTGTGGCACTTTCAGGTCACCAAGAGACATATAACTTGGCCCTGCAGCAGCGGGTGAGTTAAATGAAACATTGAGAGTGTCAATATATATGAATCATTATGTGATGGGGATAGATTGTGAGTCCTGTATTTTATTATTTATTTTAACTATTTACACTTTGGAGCTGGTTGTGAGCCCTATATTCCTGGAAGCAGCTATTAGGTAGAGAGTGGCTAAGCGTTACCATAGCAATGACAAAGAACCTCTGTGCGTAAACACTGAGGCAAGGGTTGCCCAAAGGACATTTGGCTGGGAAGCCAAGTTTCAGAAAATACAAAATCCATGTAGGCATGTGTGATTTTGTATTTACCATAGCATGCTAGCACTATTTCAGGCACATCGATTGCTTGCCCTGAGACTGTCTGCTTTTAAATCCACCAGTTAAACCTGTGCACTGTTGGGTCTAAAACTATCTAATTTAAGTTTTAAAGTTGCAACTTTGTTGTGAGGATCGCGACCCTGTGTGGCACTTCAGGGTCACTGGGAGACATATAACTGGCCCTGCAGCAAGCAGAGGCGAGCATGAGCAGACGCTCATCGCCGCACACAGAGACACCTGCAGAGACACGGCGTCTGCACGAGTCCATTGTGTCTGTTGAGGACACTGAGGCCTAGAAGGTGTAAACAGTGGGAACTATAAAGATTAGTTGCTACTGAGTAAGGTAATTCTGGATTTTGGTTGTATTTAGGAAAGTAACTGCTGCTATCATGTCCCAAAACAAGGCTAAAAGGGAAGCGGCTAAACAGAAAGTTTGTACACTATGCAATATGTACACTAATGAAGCATCATGTTCAGACTTCATTTGCAATAAATGTCTTTTGATTAGTATGCCTCAAAAGAAGTAGAGGAACTTAAACTAAAATTGGAAAAACAACAGGAAATTAATTCCTTGGAGAACTTTATAGATGAGGCATTACTTAGTACCAATTCTCTTCATATAACCTCAGCTGAACAAAGGCCTAAAACATTGATTTGTGATTCTATTACAAATAATGAGGTGATGTCTGTCTCCAATAATACCGAGCAAACAGAGTACACTTCCTCCCTACCACTACCTAGTAGCTATAACATCCTAGCTGGTATAAATGTAGATCAACATTATCAAAATGGAACAGAACCAGTTGAACAAGCTGGAATACCCCAAACCAATAGAATAATTGACACAAGGTCCTCTATTAATCCCATCATCAACATCACTAAAACAATGTGACATTGTGGCAATAGGCCATTCAATAGTTAGGGTGTGGATACAGTAGTCTGTCATGGGAGAAAAGCCAATCGACAGTAAGCACACTCCGGGTGCCAGAGTAAATGATATTTGAAACTCCTTGATGGACTCTTAGAAAATACTACTGAACCCCTAATATTGTTGCATATAGGCATTAATGATTTGCCTTCTCAAAATCTGTTCCATGTGCAGCAGGAGTACTTAAATATTATAGATAGGGTACTCAGTAAAGGAAATCATAATTTGGAGTGTTACCCACTATAGGAAGAAATGCCTTCAAAAACAAATCAATTATGGAATTAAATATGTGGTTCAGCCAAATGTGCCAAACAAAAGGTATAGAATTTATGGACAACTGTATCACTTTTTCTAATAAAGCCTGTTTCAAGCCAGATGGATTACATCTAAACTACTGTGGTACTAAATTTTTGTTAAAAAATAAACAATGTTTTTCATTTCATTCAAACTGTAAAATGGGATGGGTGTGAGTATGTCAGGATATGAAGAAATCACCGTCCATTATTCCAGATGAACCAAGTTACCCCAAACACAACATCATACATCCCATTAATAACACTAATATCCCAGATAAACAGAATTGGAATGGACTTTTGACAAATGCTAGAAGCCTAACCAGAAAATCTGATGAGTTCAAACTATTGCTACACGAACATGATATTCATCTAGCGTTAGTTACAGAAACATGGAGAATGGATAGTGACAATTGGGACAGGAATATCCCTAGGTATAATTTATATTACAAGAAAAGAAGATTCAAAAAGGGTGGCGGTGTGGCTATTTATGTTCTCAGAACTATAAAATGTGAACAGATGCTAGAGGAAGTGGAGGAGTTGAAATAATATGGGTTAAAATTTATCTCCATAACAGAGTCCTCATTAAAATAGGTTTAATATACAGACCCCCTCAACACCCATAGAAAATGATATCAAGTTTGTGGATTATATGGACGGATTGAACCCATCTGATAATATGATAATTATGGAGATTTAATCTGCCCAACATTAATGGTATCAAACTGGGGCATAAGCAGAACTGACTTACTATAGTTGGATGTTTTGCTTATTTAGGAATGGACCAAATAGTAACTAGTCCTACTAGGGAGGATAAAATCCTGGATATTATTTTTACAAACACAGGCCACACTGTGGCTGATGCTAATACAATAATGCCCATAGGTAACAGTAACCACTTGTGTTTACATTCAAGGAGATTATTATAGGCAATCAAGAGAGAGAGCCACTGAAAACTTAACTTCAAGGAGCAAACTTCTCAGCAATGAAAGAAGAAATGGAAAAATGGAATTGGAAACTGCCTTTTGCAATCAGTCTGTTGTGGTAAATGGGACCAGTTAACACAAAAATTAAGACTGTAGAATCCAAACATATACCAGTATTAAAATATTTTCCAACAAAACAGCATCCTCTAGCTGGATGAAACCTCATAAAAAAACTAATAAATAAAAAGTAAGATGTTCAAAGGATTAAACATGGTAACCAAAATTGATACCAGTTTACAGAATATTGGTAAAAAAGTCAAACATAAAATTAAGCAATCTAAGGCTGAACATGAAATATATCTTGCAAACAATGTTAATGATAATAAAAAATGTTTTTCACATTAATAAAACAAGGGGTTAGTCAAGTACAGTAGGTCCATTTACCAACAATTTAGGACATCCCACTGACAAAAAGGAGACAGCAGACATCCAGAATAAATATTTCTCCTCAGTTTTTTCTAAACCTGTTTCTGCAACTAGGATGAATAACCAGGCACCCACATGAGGACAAATTTTAATTAATCCAACTGATGTCTATGAAAGGTTGATCAAATTGGATATTAATAAATCCCCAGGCCGGATGATATCCACCCAAGAGTATTGAAAGAATTAGTGGACTACATTCACAGACCATTGACCAATGTGTTCCAACACTCACTGGACTCTGGCATAATTCCCTTAGTTGGAAAGTAGCTACTATAGCGCCACTTCACAAATAAGGCTTAAGAACTAGATTAGAAAATTTTAGATCAATTAGCCTCACTTCTCTCCTGAGTAAAATACTAGAAGGTATAATCAAGGATCATATTCAACAACACTTAACAACTACAAGTTATAGTGACCTGTATCAGCATGGGTTTATTAAGGATAGATCATGCTTAACAAATCTACTGAGTTTTTACGAAAGGGTAAACAGGGAAATCGACATGAAAAATTCAGTTGATATAATATTTTTAGATTTCACAAAAGCCTTTGATAAGTCACCCCATTTGGAATTAAACTATTAAAAATGTTAAAGTTGAGCACTAACATAACATACTGGATTGCAAACTGGCTGAGGGGAAGAATGCAGAGGTGGTTGTGAATGGATCATTTTCTGATTGGGCTGCAGTGGTGGCGGGTGCCTCAGGGATCCATGTTGGGCCCAACTTTGTTTAATATTTATGTTTCATCATTAAAATAGATGTACCTAATGTTTGGATGTCCAAATTGCGGATGACTGCAGACTAGGTGCAGTTGTAAGCACTACAGACAACAATATTAATTTACAGAATGCTCTGAATCACATTTCTTTCTGGACTATGCAGAACAAATTAGAGCTTAATGTTAATAAGTGCAAGATAATGCACTTGGGCACCAAGAACAGACAGTACAGATATACTTTAAATAACAATCACTTAATGGAAACCACAAATGAGAGAGACTTGGAAACAACAGTTACAAGCGATTTGAAATTTAGTTCTCACTGTTGGAGACAAGTAAAAAAGCCAATCAGTTATTGAACTGCATCACCAGGCATATATCAAGTAGAGCTAGTGAGGTCTTGCTTCCCGTATATGTAACTCTGGTCAGGCCACATTTAGAATATTACGTCCAAGTATGGTCACCATTTAAAAGGAAGATATCAAAAGGTGTACAACACAGATTTACAAGGCTTATACCAGGACTTAAATCAATACCTTATAAACAAAGGTTGAAATGTCTTAATCTATATACTCTACATTATAGAAGAACAAGGGAGATTTGTGTTTGTTACACAAAGTGATCAGAGATATAGAGGATAATGTATGGTCCTCTATCGGTAACCGATCTGTTAACTGCCGAGAGGTTGCCAGAAGCGACCGTGTAAACCTCGAGGCGAAGCTACGAGAGGTTCATCACCATGGCAACCTCGGGGCCATTACTAGTGACTGGTTAGCCGATAGAGGGAACCATACATTATTTTTATAGTGTATGGTCCCACGTAAAAGGAAAACGAAGGCTTACTTTTTAAAATATTGTCACCGCCGGCCGTTCAGTCCTTCCCTAACCGCTGCGTTCATCCATCGGTTCCCAGTGTAAAAGTAGCGCATGCGCGACCGATCACTGTTGTTAACCTATCGATGTGATGTAGCATCGATAGGTTAACTCATTCTATGTCACATCGATAGGTTAACAGCCTTGGAAATGATGATTTCCTAAGGTTAACAACATTCTACCATACATTATAATACTTTAATGAGAGAACTAGGACATAGTTTCAATATGGATAGGGTCAGTAATAGGAAGAACTCAAAACAAATACGATTGAATAAATGGAACACTCTATCTAGAAGATATTGGTATAGCCAAGGGTTGTTACTCTCTGGAATAGTCTCCCCAAGTGACAGATAGTGAGGATGTAAATATCTTCAAAATAAGTTTAGATAATGTAATGGACGATGAGATAAAATTTGGTCTATAATATTTATTAATGGCAAGCAAGAAGGACGAAAATCTACCACAGTTTGTATTATGTATGAAATCTATGAAATCCGCTGGCTGACAAAAGCAGCAGTGTGAAAAATCACTTTAAATGAAATCAACTTTTGATTTCCTTCAAACTCTTTCATCAGCCAGCAAAAATCCAGCTATCCTTAGAACATTCATTTTTTGAACTGAGCATGCTCAGAAAACAGCAGAGTTTTTAACTTTTATTTTAAAAACCTTATAAGTAAAAAACGTCAAACTTGCAAAAATTGTGCTTTGGGCCAGACTCTATCAAACCTGGAAGTCTTAGGTTAAAAAAAAATTTAAGGCAACCACTCCTTATGTGTCATTCTTATTTGTGTCCCAGAGCATGAGTGGAACAGAACAGGACTGGAACAGCTGAAGGGACTGTTTTTATTTTAGGTATAGCAGGCATCCGAGGCAACAGTAGGAATGCAAGGTGCTGTCCTGTTTTCTGATCTCTCCCAGCTGTAATTTTGTATTGCACATTTTTATGAATTTCTGCACTTTTTGGTATGCTGTTTCCATTATGGAACATATAAGTAAATAAACTCCTGTTCTAATCTGACTGATGTTAGTGGTGCTCATATTTCTTTGTTACTGTAACACAGGGACTCCACCTGTCCAGTGAGGTAAGGTAAATAATAATAATGATAAATAATAATAAATAAAAGTTTATTACTTTAGCGCTCAATCCATGAGGCTCTGTGCACTGTACAAGTAGGCACGCAATAAAATAAAAATTCTTGTGTCACGTGTTGCCGCTAAGTAGGAGAGTACAAAAAGAAGGTAAGGGGTAACAGCCATTGTCTGGGAAGGAGGAAATGCCCTATCTGGAGAACTCGGACTTAGGAGTGGAAAAAATCACCTGTCTAGGGTAAGGATTAAAACACGATTTAAGAAAGACAAAAGGGATACTTATAATATTCTAAAACACCCTACCTATTGTCAAGATACAAAGATTTAAGGAAAACAAAAGCAGGAATACTGTAATCTGAAAGCACTGTTATTTTAATTAGTATAGTGAGTGTAGGAAAGGGTATATTGGGAGCCATGCAGTGCAGTGAGGCGGCAGTTTTCAGACAGACCTCCTGGAGACTAGGTGCGCCCCATCTGCATACACCTTGAAAATCAAATATGGGCGTGAAACATTAATGATGAACTATGGAGGATCTCTGACCTGTGGTGTGCTGTATATGTTTTTAATATTTCAATAAACATACCTTTTAAAGGTTTACCATAGAGCCTGTTGCCAGATTTTTAGCTTGCTGTGCTTCCTGGTTTATCTGTAGCATAGGCACTGCAAGGAGCTGCCCTTTTGTGCGTTGTATAGTACAAAAGCCCTATTATTTCTAGTTAATATAGTGAGTGTAGGAAAGGGTACTGTATGTTGAGACAGTGCAGTACAGTGCAGTGGATGTGGAGCGGCAGTTTTCGAGACAGACTTTCTGTCAACTAGGTGCTGTCCCATCTGAACACACCTTGAAAAGTGCTGAGTCCGGGCATGAAACATTGGTTTTCACTATGGAGGATCTTTGGGCTGTGGTATGCTGTATATGTTTTAATATTTCAATACACTTATTTTTAAGGTTTACCACAAAGCCTTCTGCCTGATTTTAGCTTGCTGTGCTTTCTGGTTTATCAGTGGCACAGGCACTGCAAGGAGCTGCCATTTTGTGCTTTGAAATAGTACAAAAGCCCTATTATTTCCAGTTAATATAGTGAGTGTAAGAAAGGGTATGTTGGGAGTAGTGCAGTGCAGTGGATTGTGGAGTGGCAGTTTTTAGATAGACCTCCTGAAGACTAGGTGATGCCCCATCTGCACATCTCTCTGGATTGAGTGAGGAAGTCGCTAGACTCTGGATTGAGTTGGCTAGGATTCAGGGACCTCTTCCCTACCAAGGGGCCACTGAGTCCATCACCATTGCCAAACATGATGCCAAGAAGGTGGGCCTATTGGACTGTAGGGGGCTCTGGGAGGCAGGGGTGGTGGGTCAGAATACATTCCTCAGTTGGTGCAACAACACATCTCATTCACCACTCTTGCAGGATGGGACTCCCAAAAGGAGGCACCCATAGTAGTGGCTAGGGAGAATGCAGGGGTCCTCCATAGGGAAGGCCCCAAGGTGGGAGGTAGAGGGCGCCAACAGAGGAGGCAACTTCTGATGGGGAACTCACTCATTAGGGGTAGTTTGGAGACTAAGAATAGAGAGAAAGAGGAAGTGAAGTGCCCACGTGGTACCTCGGCACAGATAGATGAAGAAAGGATCCAAGGATCACTAGCTCGTGAGGCAGGAGGGCGAGCTGGATGTCATTGTCCCCTGGGGACAAATGGCCTAATTAGGGACAAGCCTGGGATTGCCCAGGAGATTTCAATGAGAAGGTGATGGGTGTTAGGCAGGTAGCTGCGCTCAATGGCTTTGCTGAGGTGCTGCTTGTCTGTAACAGGGGATAGATTAGGGATCTCCCACCAGGAGCTTCAAGTCATAGGTGAAGAAATGGTGTAGAGAGGAAGGGTTCTGCTACATTGGGGACCAACCTGGAGTGATAAGGGCCTATACAGGGTGGTGGCTTGCATCCATCTAGGAAGGGAATTGCAGTCCTCAGTGAATGGCTTAATGTTACTTTGATGAACTGATGAACATTTGAACTAGCTGAGGAGGGTGGCAGAAGAAATCAGGGAGGCATAAACCGCTGCCACCCCCAAGACTGACACATGGAGAAGGAACACCCAAGAGGAAGTAAATCCCCAGGATGCAAACTAAGAAAAAAACAAAGGTATAAATGAAAGGGGATGAGAACATGGGCTGTAGGAAGAGAGGAGAAAGGAGGCAGGGCAAAAGGAAATGAGGGAGGTTGCAGGCAGAGTAAGAACAAAATATTGAAGGCCATGTATGCAAATTTAAGAAGTCTGGAAATAAAATTCCTGACCTAGAGGCCTTCATGACAAAGGCAGACCTGGATATTGTGGCCATTACTGAATCTTGGTGCACTGAAAACCATGACTGAGACATTGCCATACCAATACTGTATTTGTACTATCATGGTTTCCTTTCAGCTCTTGACAAGGCTACCCTACTGCCACCTAAGTGAAACTGGATGAATTACCTGCTCCTTCCCATTCTTGCCACTATTGGACTCTTTCCTCCTGTTGCTCTATACCAGTGATTGTGCATTCAATTGCATCTATCTTTTGCTGAACAATATTTGTAATATAATTTGACCATTAACATATTACTAATATGTTTGACAATGCCTTATAGCTGCCACTGCTATCCCAACTTACCTATTATGTTCCCCTCCATATTGACGATGACCCTCTGCAAATGAGCTCCTAGCGCAGTGGTTTTTAATTCCAATTCAGCTAATAAATAAATAAATAAATAAAATCAGCTATATTCAGTTCAGAAAAGACAGAATGGGAAGAAAGGGAGGAAGAGTGGTGCTGTGCATTAGGGAAAGTATAAAAGTGACAGAGATACAGGGAATCCGGGGGGGGGGAGTGGAAAGGCTGGAGGTACTGTGGTCACCCTGGAGATGGGAAATTAAGCCACTGTTCACCTCACATGACCTACAGACCTCCAGCACAGGGGAGAGGTAGGTAAGACACTGGTAGAAGCCACTGGCAAAATGGAAGAAAGGGGAGAAGCTGCGGGTGGGGGACTTCAATCTGTTGGATGTAGATTGGAGCCTCCAAGTTGCAGCTTCAGCTAGAAGCAGGGACACCCTGGATTACCTGCAGGGGCATTTCTGGCAAGCACTCAGGGAGCCCTATCATGATGTGGCAATACTGGATCTGGTGTTCACTAACAGGGACAGCTGCAGACATCAAAGTGGGAGGCCACCTGGGGACCAGTGATTACTGTACAGAATGGTTCATCAACATAAGGATGGCAGCGGAATCAAACCATACAAGGACATGGGTACTGAATTTCAGAAGGGCTGATTTTAATAGATTTGGTGAAAGCCTCAGAGATGACCTAGCTGGGGTGGCCTGGGTGGGATGGAGGAACAGTGAGCAAAGCTAGGGAGGGCAAGTGAAGGCAACAAGCCTCTGCACAAAGGCAATGAGCAAAAGCAGAAGTCAAAAGAGACTTCTTTGGTTCTCAAAAGAAGTTGCTGAAATGTAAAGGCTGAAAGGGTAGAATTCAGGAGGTATGAAAGGACACAGAGGAACAAGGAAAGGGAGGTATATCAGAAGAAACAGAGGGAGGCAGGAAAGCAATAAGGAGCACAAATGTGCAGACTGAGGAGAGAAGAGCCCAGGGGCTAATGAAAGGAGATGGGAATGAAAGGGACAAGACATTTTTATGTACATAAATAAAATAGGAAGACCAGGGAGGGTCTGTACAGTTAAGAAGGGAAGGGGGACTGTGCAGAGCAGGATCAGGAAAAGGCAGATATCCTGAACAAATACAGTACTTTTGTCTGGTGTTCACAGATAAAGGGAAGAGGACGGGCCACATAAAAGCAACAGGAGCAGTGTAGGGAGGAAGAAGATAGTACTCCTTTTCAGAGGAGAAAGTCCTGAAGGGTGACAAAGCTATGGTCCAGGCAGGGTACATCCAGGGGTACTGATGGAGCTCAGGGAGATATTGGCTGCACATCCAACAGTCCGATTTAACAGCTCGCTGGAAACGGGAATAGTTCTGGAAGACTGGAGGAGGGCAGATGTAGTCCCGCTTCACAAAAGCAGTAGCAGGAGAAGGCTAGCAGCTATGGGCTAGTCAACCTGGCATCAGTGGTGAAACAGAGAAACATAGAAATTGTTGGCAGATACGGACAGCTAGGACCATCCAGTCTGCCCTTAGGCTCTATGCATTGTATGTGGCCACTGACCCTATGTGATCAATTGTTTTCATCACTCCATCCCTCTCAAGCTTCCCTTGTGCCTGTCCCAGGCATGCTTAAACCCTCTCACTGTGCTTGCCCCCACTACCTCCTGTGGCAGACTATTCCAAGTGTCGACTACCCCTTCTGTGTAGAAAAACTTCCTCACATTACCTCTTAATCTACCCCTTCCAATTTCATATTGTGCCTCCTTGTTCTAGTACTTTTTCTACATTGGAAAAGGTCCCCCATCTGCACCTTATTTATGCCCTTGAGGTACTTGAAAGTTGCAATCATGTCCCCTGCTCTCTCTTCTGTTCCAGTGAGTACATATTGAGGTCCCTTAGTCTCTCTCCTCATATGTTTTGTGGTGCAAGCCCTGCACCATCTTTGTTGCCCTTCTCTGAATAGTCTCCACCTCATCTATGTCCTTTCACAAGTGTGGCCTCCAGAACTGCACGCAGTACTCAGGTGAGGCCTTACCAATGTTTTATACAATGGCATCACCACCTCCTGCCTCCTGGTAGTGATACCCTGCCTATGCACCTCAGCATGCCACTGGCCCTCTCTGCCACTTTGTGCACTGTTTGATACCTCAAGGTCATCAGAGATGATAACCCCTAAGTCCCTTTCCTCTTGATGACAGTCAGCTCCCCCAACCTGTAGCTCTCCTCAGGGTTCCCTCTACCCAGGTACATTATTTTGCACTTCTTTGTATTGAACCTCAGTTGTCACATCTCCAACCACCTTTCAAGCTTCTCCTGGTCCCTCTTTATTTTCTGCACCACCTGTGGAGTATCCACCCTGTTGCAGATCTTGGTGTCATCTGAAACAGGTAGACCTTTCCTTCCAGCCCCTCTGTAATGTCACTAATGAAGACATTGAACAGGACTGGTCCTAATACTGATCCCTGTGGTACCCCTGCCGTCACCCCTCTCCCAGATTGTACCCCATTTGCCACCACCTCTGTCTTCCATCTGTTAGCCAGATCTTAACCCAGTGGTGGGGAAAATAATGGGGACATTGATGAAAGAAAAGACTGTAGAGTATCTTGAACCCAGCAAATTACAAGACTGAAGGCAGCACTGATTTACAGGAGGGGCTGTCAACTCAAACAAATCTGATAGATTTCTTTTACTGGATGACCAGGGAAATAGATAAGGGTGGGGCAGTGGATGTGGCCTACCTAGATTTCAAGTAAGGCTTTCGACATAGTTCTATAGGGGACTCATAAGAAACTGGGCTGCTTAGGGGTGGGTCCCTAAGGTGATAAGCTAAGCATGAAATTGGTTATGAGATAGGGAATAGAGGGTGCTGGTAAACAGAGTTCACTCCTGAGAAGGAGGTGACCAGTGGGGTGCCTCAGGGCTCAGTACTGGGACCAGACTTCATTAATGTCTTTGTAAGTGACATTACAGATGAGCTGGAAGGAAAGACTGACACTTTGCAGATGCCAAAATTTGCAAAAGGATGGACACTCAGGTGGGGTGCAAAGTGCAGATAGCTGGCCCAGTGGTGCTGAGGGTTGAGGCACTGGATGCCACACTTTGCACCACCAGCGATCTGAGTTCAGGAGTGAGCTCAAGGCACCAAGGGTCAGCAGGAGTGGAGAAGGTTTGAGCATCCAGTGACAGCTCACCTTCACTGGGAGGGAGGTTAAAGTTGTCAGCAATAGTATGCCTCCCAGCAGCCTCTGGAGGTATTGAGCCATCTACCTTCCACCGTGGGAGGCAGGTCATGATGGACATCAGTGTGGTGCATGTGGGAATGTGCATGCCTCCCTGGACATCACTGCATGTCTGCGCTCACTGTCGTTGGGGGAAGGTTACAGTAGAACAAGGGAAAGCCCGAGCTCCCGGAAGACAATGGCACCACGGCCCCATGCCCACCATCAGATCCAGCCCACCTGGGTCCCAATCCTCCGACCCCATCCTGCCTGCCAGAAATTGGATTCAAGGAGCGCCATGGAGTGCAGGCGGCCCCATCTTGGGGGCACAAGCCAGGGGTCTCGGGCAGGTAAGGCTTGGGGTATTCAGAGTTCTGGGAGGAGACCAAGGGTGGGGGTCTCAGGCCAAGCAGGAGAGTCAATGGTGTCATCCAAGGGAGCTCACCCAGCTCAGTGATTGGAGGGAAACAAAATTACAAAATAAATAAAATATCTGCAGATATCTCAGAAATATCAATGAGTGGTCAAGGGCATGGCAGCTGGGTTGCAATGCAAAAATGTGCAAAATCATGCACTTAGGGCATAGAAACCCAGAGACAGAGTACAAAATGGTAGAAGAGATATTATCAGGTCACCTAACAGGAAAGAGACCAGAGGTAATCATATCTAATAACCTGAAGGTAGCTAGGCATTGTGATATGGCAGTTGGTAGAGCCAGTGAGATGTTGGGGTGCATGGAGGTGTATCACCATCAGAAGGAGGAGGTGGTGTTGCCACTGTATATATCTCTGGAGACCCCCCAAAGTACTGTGTCAAGTTCTGGAGACCACATCTCCAGAAGGGCATAGACAGAGTAGAGACTGTACAGAAGGGCAACTAAAATGGCGCTGGGTCTGCATCAGAATCCCTATGAGGGAGACTAGGGAGGCAGTATAGTGCAGTGGTTTAAGGCTCTGAGCTGCAAATCTGGAGACCTGGTTTGGATCCACAGCCCCCACTTGCATACTGTGTGACCTTGAGCAAGTCCTTAACTTCCCTGTGCTCCCAGGTCGCACCTGTAAACAAGCTTTCAGCTTAGTGTGTTACTCCTGGTAAAACAATTGGGGAAAAAAAGACTTAGGAATCTCAACATGTAAACCCTAGAGGAGAGGAGGTAAGAGGGGGATATGATAGAGACCTATACATATTACACAGGACTAAATAAGGTACAGGAGGGAATACTTTTCAGAAAAAAAGATGCACAAGAACAAGTGGACCTGCAATGAAGCAGGAGGGGGCAAATTCAGGAGAGATGTGAGGAAGTATTTCATTATGAATGAGTGGTGGCTGCCTGGAACAGTCTTCCAGTGGAGGTGGTGTGGGTGAAAACAGTAATAGGATTCAAGAATTCATGGGATAGGCATAAGGAAGTCTTAGTGGAAAGCAAGGGGAGGGAGAGGTGGAGACCAAGTAGGGTCTGCAGTGACACTATAGGCAGGGAGAAAATGGGTTGACTGGATGGGCCAAGTGGACTTTACCTGCCATCATATTCTATGTTTCTATGTAGTTACAGGTAAGCAAAAAAATATTAATTTGAGTCAATTTTAGCATTTTGCACCTCTACAACTTTGCACACAACCCAAACCAATTAACTATAATTCTCAGGATCCAGAGGTCCTGGCCCAGACTCAAGCTTACCAGATTTTGGGCACATTGGTTGAATGGGAAGAGTTGCTAAGGTACAAAATTTGGGGTTTAAAATACAGGTGTTTACTCAGCCTTCATATACAGGTGATATCGCACCCTTATGGTCTATTTAAAAATATCGAAATAAGGACTGCAAATGCAACATCTCATTTACTATATGGTCCTGCTTTTATCATGTTACAGGTGGGAGGGACTATAGCACAGAGAGGTCAAGTGTGTTGCTCAAGGTCATAATAACACACGGTGGCTGTGGTGAGATCTGGCTTGAGGTCCCTAACCCCGCAGTCCAGTCATGAGTGGCGAAGCCATGAGTTAGTTATCAATGTCTTACCACTCATGTGAGGATAAATGTGTTATTCTACTACAACCCATTATGTACTAATATACAGTATCCACACTGTCTTTGGAATGCTTTATTAATGCCTTATCTTGTTTCAGCCTAATAGTGGTAGGAAATTATTTTACGTGAGTTAACTGTCCTCCCATCTTCCTTTCCATGCCAGTTATGTATTTTGATATGCTTTGACCAATTGTAGATAAATAATCTAACTCTACATAGAGGTCAACCCTCTTCATCAGCTACTGCTTTTCTCATAGTTCTAAGACATTCCATGACATCAGTTGTTCCATGACATCGGTTATCTCTGAATAGCCGGAATGGTGTTTCTGATATTACAGAATGTTCAGTCCATACTGAAAGAGATAGCAGTTAACGCCTAAAGATAAAGGGATTAAGAGTAGTTACAAAGGCAAAGAAAATATGTTGAGTCAGAGAAGCACCCTCACATGGTTTCATGGCTTCTGATAGCACCATTGTGCTTTCTAGCCAGCAGTTCCTGGAGCAGGTCGAAAGCTGGTTTGCTGTTTCCTCTGTGTACTTCACTCCATCCATTCCACCCGGAAGGTTGGAAAATTCACAAGCAGTAGCTGCATATGTATCCTGCTTGCATGGGAAGATACCGTAAAACTTCAAGGCCTAAATGCCAAAGTCTGCCATCTGGGCTGCCAAAGAAGACTCAACAGTATACAAAAGGGAAACAGAATGTGCTGTCTTCCACCAAAGTGCCAGTAGTACATTAGAGACCCCGAAAATCATGACACTGCAGAAAAAAATGGTGCACTCAAAGACAATAGAGATGCAAAGTGGACTCACATTTATTTAAAATGAGTATGACAGTTAACGCAGTGGTATTTGTTAGAAACCATATAGTTTTTAAAGACATGTTTGTCTGGCAAAAACATCAATATTCAGTACATATTGTCCTTTTTTCATTCCTAAATTAAGATACAGGATTCAAGTATAAAACTGCTCCACTCGCCCATCATGGCAACATGAAATATCTTGGTACAGTGCTGTCCTGTTTACCTTCACAAACAGGTGGTAACACCATCCTGATAAATCTACAGTAATATATACTTTCAACAGGTAACTTCAGTGTAAAATTTAAAAAAATCCAGTGGCTGCCATCTTTAGTAAGGTGAGACATTAATTGTAAAATTAACTATAACACTTGTTTTAAAAATATCTGAGAAAAAATAAGATATGCTGAAGATGAATTTAAGGATGTCAAAATACATGTTTGCTAAAAACGATATGATAAAACATTCTGCTAACTCCCAAATACTGCTTCTCTCAAAAGTACAAATGTAGGGCTTGAAGGCTTTACTGTCTCCCTGTTTTCTGTCTCCATTGATAGGTTGTTTTATAGTTTATCATCCTTTCTGAAAAGAAAAGCCTCCTAACATTACCCCTGAGGTAATACACCTGAGCTTTAGGACATCTCCCTGCCTCTGACTGAAGGACAGCAGATCAAACATCCATGTCTGTTCAGTCTTGTCGATGCCCAGAGTATGAAGAAAACTGAGCTCTCCCATTGCGCTCTTCTCTCCCAATGTTAACATGTTCAGGGTCACAATCTTCTCCTCATTGCTTTTGTATTCTATACCACATATTGTTTTGTAAGCCCTGTATTTCACCCCTCAGCTGCCTCAATGTTCTTTTGTACTGAGGAGAGCAGAACTGCATGCTGTCCTCTAGATGGGGCTGATTAACATGATTTGTTAATTCATGATGCACGTATGGTAGTGAGCCCTCTATTCACTATAGGAGCTATGCATAAATGTGCATAGCGCCTATGCACTGCTTATCTGTGGCATGTAGGCAGCCCTAGGTGGAAATCCCACTCAGTGGGGGTCCAGCGGTATGCACCAATGATGCACCTGTCAGTTGCATGCCAGATGCCCTGTGCGGTTGTGCTGCTCTGCGCCTGGGCCAGGCTGCGGGGTGTCGGGGCATGCTCACACTCTATGAGATGCACAAAGGCATGAGTGCTGCACACTAGGGTGTGCAAGCTATGCCTCAGTGAACCTACCATAACCTGTGGTGTGCCCCCACGGATGTCACCCGCTGGTGGCGGTGGGACTGAGACTCGCCCTCCATGATATCCCAGCCAACTGTGTGGATGGGGAGGGCTGGGCAGCCATTCAGGCATGTGCCTGTACTTTGTGGAAAGCTGACCAGTGCCTTCCCACACTCCTCCACTCCAATGGCACATGGTATTCACTCTGGGACCGGGGTTGGGATTCCGATTGGATGCCTACCCAGATACACTGCTCCGCACCCGTCCTCCCCCTCAAACCTGCATTCTAGGTGGGTGGGGCCATGTACAGGTGCACTGCAAATGCTTGCAATCATGAATCCACACACCCTACACCTGTCTCAGGCCACATAGGCAGGCAAGCAATTTACATGTGAATCACACATAAATTGTGCACTTTTGTGCATAGCCCCTATATGCATTGTGAGGTGGGAGGCAGTGTGATGTAATGGTTAGAGCACTGTCTTGGGAACATGGAGATCACAGGTTTTAACCTTATCAGAGCCAAAATTTCACTCTGTGCCCTTGAGCATGTGACTTAACCCTTCAGTTCTCTTGTTCACCCAGCTGTGGAAAGGGGTAAAAGCAGGACCCCACTGAAAACATGATGCTGCATCTCAGCTTAGCTAGCCAGGGTGAACAAGTTGTAAAATTAAAATGCTTAACATTGTAGTAAATTGTCCACAGTCATTGGTGCAGCAGTGAGGCTACCACCCATGTGACCTGACTTTGGAAGCAATCCTGGGTCATTAGGGTCTGGCGGTGGTGGGGTGGGAGGAAGATCAAGCAGCCCAAGGGACGATGTCCTCCTCTGGAGAAAGAGGGTTGTCAGATGGATTGCAAGACATGATCACATGTGGCAGTGCAGTCGGAGCTCAGTTGAGGCAGGAAGAATGCCAGTGGGTACAGGATACTGGTGGATGTTGCACCCCACACACCTGCATGCATGCTCAGGACCCCCCAACCATGCCAGTGTCCTGTGGCAGAGAACTAGAAACAGGGAAAACAAACCTGCATGGCAGGATGAAATCACAGCTGGGCTGCAGTTAGGGAGGTTGTAAGGGTCCAGAAGCTGCCCTCCCCACGCCCGACACACTGAAGCTGGGCCGCAGTTAGGGAGGTCGTGAGGTCCAGAGCTTCCTTCCCGCCCAACACACTGAAGCTGGGCCACAGTTGGGAGGTATGAGGGTCCAGAGCTGCCCTCCCCACGCCAACACACTGAAGGTACGACCGACGGCATTGCCTCTCGACCGAGTGCTGATACGCAGTACTATTCATTATGCTGGACTTACTTAAAGGGGTCTAATTTTGTGTCCCCACACGTGATGATAATTTTTGTTTCCTGTTCTGAGCCCAGAAGGCTGTATGGTCTGGTAACTGAAATCCTGAAGGCATTTTGCTTTGTTCAGAATCGGCAGTTTGGCGCCAAAACACTATTTAAATACGTTGTCCTTACGCTGATGTTGCTTAATTTAATTCCTTACTAAGGGTCTCACTGTAGCCTGAAGCCTGAAAACACTGAATGCTTGAACAGCAATTCTAAAGTAAACTGCTGCCTTAAAGGCAAAATTATGACTGTAAGATCACTTTAATTTAATTCCTGACTAAGTCTATTACTGTAGCCTGCAGCCTAAGTGTGCTTAAAAGCAATTCTAAAGTAAAATGCTGCATGCAGACTAAGTTGAACTGTAAGATTAATTAAATTTAACTCCTGACTAAGTCTTTCACTGTATGTTTAAAACCGTTAAGTCTTTCACTGTAGCCTGTAGCCTGAGTGTGCTTAAAAGCAATCCTAGAGTAACAGCCGCAGACTAAGTCTAACTGCAAGATTAATTGAATTTAACTCCTGACTAAGTCTTTCACTGTATGTGTAAAACCAGTTGGATCACTTTCAGTACAAGGCTGACTGTATTAATAATTCAGTTTGAGAGTAAAATGCTGTATGTTTCCAATTGTGAAATAAGGGAATATATGCAGTGTGCAGCCATCACCGATCTCTTGTAGGTGCCTCCCCTGTGATTTAGGAGTTTAAGCTGTCCCTTCCCCTAGCCTCTTACCTGGATATAAATGTTTGCTCTCTCCTCTCCTTATTCACAGCTGGGCGCAGTTAGAGCGTGCGTGAGGTCCAAAGCTGCCCTCCCCACACACGACACACTGACGGTATACAGACCACGGGCATTGCCTTCGACCGAAAAGGACACGCAGTACTATTAGCCCCGCTGCCTCCCCACCACTCACCCTTGGCAAACTAGTATCTTATAGTGAAAGTCATGTGATCAGTAAAACCAATCAGCCCACTTTCCCACCTGCAGCCTATACTCTTTCACTACAAGTGACCACTATTCCCATCCAATCTTATATCTCTTACTGGAACAACATGCATATCTACCTGCAGATGCTTGTCGCTATTGCCACACTGTGCCCTTTCACTACACCACCCTACCATGCTCCCAGCTGAAGAGCCACATACATGGGACCCCAATGACTGGCTCCTGCTTGTCCACTTATTATGCCCCTTAAGCTCCGACTACCACAGACTACTCTGCACCACTATACCTCCTACTTACTCAGCACTGCCTCCATGACCCCCAGGGATCTCACTCACGCCCGCTGATCACTCCACTCAGCCCCCATTCCTCTCTACCCCAAGCACTTCTAGCTCATCTCTTAAGGACCCTCCTATACCAGTAAGACCTGCCAAAACCACACCTCTCCTTACTCCCATCGCCTTGCGCTCAAGCTACTAAGGAAAGCTATTCTCCGTCTTGCCCTCCTCCTTCTCCTACTGTCAGGCAATGTGCATCCAAACCTGGGGCCATACATTCCAGGTGCTACAACAGAGGGCAAACTAGGCAGCCTACAACTAGCCTTCCTCAATATCTGCAGCCTCCTAAGTAAATTTACTCTCTCAAGGCTGGATTGCTCAACACACCCCTGACATCCTAGCATTATCAGAGACCTGGCTCTCGAAAAACATCCCTGACGCCTCTGTTACCCTCATTGACTACACCATCTTTCTTTTGACAGACTGTGCAAGCGAGGAGGTGGGTGTGCCATCTACGTCAAAGCCACGCTACAAGCCCTTCAAGTATCCCTTCCTCCATCCGACCCACGGTTGCCCAATCCACTACCATTAAAATCACACTTGGCAATCATGGGAAAACATTATATATTATGGCTGTCTACATCTCCCCCCCACTAACCAAAAGCCAGCCTTCCATACTCTCCAGCCTCACCCATCTCCTCCCAATAGCTAGATCATTATCATGGGAGATTTCAACGTGAATTGGCTATCCCCACATCTGACACCTACAAAGACGCTGTTCTAGCCTATGACCTCACTCAGGTGATCCTTTCCCCACCAGACTTGACCCCAGAACTGGGTCCTCCTCTCTTATAGAACTCATCATCACCAACCACCCCAAGAATCTCTCCCAGGTTAGAGTGTTTCCTGATGCCCTAAGTGACCACTCCCTGTCACCTGCTGGTGGTGAAATAAACTCCCACCTGGCCTCCCTAAAGTAACAGTACAGAAGGCGACTCAAAAGGTGCCCTCACCTGCCTCAAATCGTACCTTATCTCATGTGATTGGTCACCCATACATGACACGTACTCTGTTGATACTGCCCTCCTCTTCTTTATTACCATCTTTGATGCCGTCTGTGACATCTTTGCCCCATCGTCAAAGCATATTTTTAAAAACAAGGATACCCCTGGATCTCACAGTCCTGCTTAATATGATGCACAATAGGGACAGCCTCTGGCATAAAGCCCTGGACTACAGCTGCCCCAGGGCAGGCAACTCTACAGAGAAGCCTGAAACAAATGTACCTGATCCATACGGCTGTGAGGCCACTTATTCAAACATGCCTCACCACCACCTGGGGCTCAGGAAAAATTCTGGCACAGTATAAAGAGCTGTGCAGAAAAGCTGTGTCCCTGGCACCCTCACTGATTCTAGTGGATGGTACCCTTAGCCAGGACCCCAATGCCATAGCCAATGCCCTTAATACCACCTTCTCAGACCTCAGTCACATCCTCCCACTTAACTTCTTTGACCCAATTCCCAAGGGCCCCCTAGACACCTCTGCTGCCCGCAACTTACCATCTCTTCTGGCTAAGAACCATCTGCAATGAGGCTAACGTTACCTCACCAAAGTCTTGATGAATGCGCTATAGCAGTGACTCAATTGACTTCAAAATACTCAGACTAACCCTGGACAAAACCCTCCCACATCTAACAAAAATTCTTAACTGGTTGATATACCTCAGCCATTTCCCCACACCATGGAAAGAGCCATAATTACCCTATACTGAAAAGTTAGGATCCACCTCCAGCAGCAATTACCGACCCATCTCGATCCTCCCCAAAGGCTCTCGAAAAATTGTGCCAGACCAGCTCACCAACTACTAACCAATTACTCACTGCTCTGGTATGAACAACACGGGTTCCGAGGGGGCACAGCACCACCACAGCCCTCCTGGAATTTATCTCCCTTACATTCACGAGGCTCTGGAGCAGGGTCCTGCTTGGGGAGCAATATACGTCGACTTGACCAAAGCCTTTGATACCGTCAGTCATGCACTTCTACTCCCCCTTCCCTCCTACATTTCTCCCCTGAGGCCACATCCTGGTTCAAGGACTATCTCTCTGGCTAGATGCAACAGGTTAAAATCAACGCCACCCTTTCCTCTGAAAGACCAGTCCAATTGGAGTGTCCCCAAGGGTCCATTCTCGTCCATTGTTCTTCAACCTTTTCCTGAACTCCCTCCTCAGTCTTCAAAGGGAAGCTCTTTCTCTATCTTGGATGATGCAGTACTGCTCTGGAAGCCCCCCATCCTAACTCCTTCAATCAGCCCTACAAGGCTTTTTCAAGAAATTGAAGTCTGGTTTACTGAACACCGCCTAGTACTCAACTACAACAAGACTAAAATTGATGGTCCTTGCCCACCCACAAAGCCCACTCAGCTGTGCCCGCTGCTCATTTCTAACTCCCAGGGTCTCCTCTTGAACAAGTCTCTAGTTTCAAATACCTTGGAGTCACTCTGGACACCTCCTTCACCTACCACACACATCCAACACCTCTCATCCACTGTAAACACCAGACTGGGGATCCTATACAGGCATAAACTTTGCCTACCCTCTCAGGCCCTGCATCTTGCTGTAACCTCCTCTGTCCTATCTTTGGTCAACTATGGCATTATGATTTATGGTTTTGCCGACCAAAGCGACCCTACGCAGCATCAACATTGCTCTCAATAAAGCCTGCAGACTGGTCACTGGGAGTGCTAGAGACACCCACACATGTGAGCTCTACAAACGTGCTAACTGGCTCAACTTTGAAGATAGGCTTAAGTACCACACCACCCTCAAGCAAAAAAATTCTCATGAATCTAGCACCCAAAGTTTCCACCCCTCATCCAGACAACCCAAAACTGAAGGTCCCAAGATGCACTTCTGGCACTCATAGTCCCCACTGTAGAACGCCCTAGGCCAAAGGTCCTTCCGATACCGTGCTCCCCTTTGGCTAAACAGCATACCAGTCTCTTTCTCCCTAGCCCCTAGTCTTGGCCATTTAAATCTGGCCTCAAGGACCTCCTACTTGTATCAGCCGCCTGCGACTGCAACCATTAAGGTGGACACTGTGCCTTACTCCTGTCAATTTCCTCAGGCCTCACAATCACTATGTATATAATATCTGACTCAGGGTTCTATTTAGGAACCCCAACTCCGTAAACTACCTTTGGTCACAGCTAAGACCTAAAACACAATCTCAGGTCCATGGCACAATGTATATACTGTACCGATGTATATCATCAGTAAATGTTATGTTTGTTCTTTCTGTACTGACGTGGAGCCTTTGCAAAGGAGTCTATGACTCAAAGGATTGTAATTCTGATTCTCTTCAATAAATAAATAAACTACCAACCCTCTGAAGGCCCTGAGCTGGTGGCTCAGGTGCTGCCTAACTGATTCGTTCATGGTGGGTTCAGAAAACTGAGTAAGCTCCCTGCTGTCCGAACCACAAGAGGTAAGCCATAGGAAACAAGGGCAGGTAAGTCCAGCAGAAGTCAAGTGATGGGGTTGTCAACCAGAGGGGCCATCTCCTTAGGGGTAGAGTAACTGAAATAATTGAAAATAACATTGTAGTGGATTGCAAATGAAAGGGAAAATGGTAAACCTAAAGAGAAGAGGTCAGATATCAGAATGCTTGCACCCCATTTGCTTACACAACAAGCCATAAATAAATACATGCTGTATGTAAATAACAGAAAATCAGCATACATTCAGTTCACCTAAGGTCAATCCAGTTGTGAAGCAGGGAAGGCCTGTGCAAATTAAAATGTCTTCAGCTCAGTTTTAAAGTAGTGTGCTGAGGTGCAAGTATAGATGAATGGTAGCTGTGTATTCCTGGAGCTGCCCCCAAAGATCTGGTTCTTCAGAAGACTTATGCCAGGACTTAGCATAGACAGCAGATTTAGCCTGATAAAGCAAAGGAGGAGGGCAGGGTTATTAGGCACCAGGAAGTCCTTTAGGTAGCAAGGACCCAGGCAGCTAAGGACTTTTACATGAAAACATAAACCCTGAAGGTCATGCACCATTTCCTTGGTACCCAGTGCAGCTCACACAGCACAGGTGCAATTTTATTTGTTTATTTATTTATTGAAAATGTTTCACCAGGAGAGGCACACTGAGCAAAAGATGCCCTGCCTGACGCAAAGCGACCTGGGGGTACAAGGGAGGAGGGTATACATACAACAGTCAATAGGTTGAACTTGGAATTGAGCAATACAAACAATTGTTACATAGTTAAGTGTGGTTAATTACAAACTTGTTACATGAGGAGACAGTACATACATGGCCACAAGTAGGGTGGCATAGTATTTGATTACACATCTAGAACTATCATGTGATTACATAAGTGCCTAAATCAAAGATTGAATTGAAGTATGATGCACCAAGTTGGCAGAGAGAAATGGAAGTCTGAGCTTGGGACCAGGAGAGGTGACAGGTCTGGATAGTAAACACTGGGAACGATGGGGGGTTGACTTAGGGAAGACATTGCCGGGAATAAGAAGGGAGATAGCAGAAGCGTCATGAGAGGGTAAGTGCATGGGTTGTTTAGGGCAATGTATAAGTCAGTCATTTGGTGAAGGCCAAAGCACTGGTCAGGCGCATAAGGAGGAGGGGTTGGGGAGAGAATCAGTTGGGGGAGGTCAGGGGCAGGTACAATTAGGTGCAAGGAAGTTAGTGAGGGCAGAGGATAGAGAGTGTTTGGAGGATGAATGGAGGATTTGGGCCAGCAGGCCATTCCAGAGCTTAGGAGGAGGTAAAGCCGATTTGCCTGTGGAGGTCCTTTGGTGAGGATTACTAATAGCCTGGAGTCAGTAGACCTGAGGAGTGGACAGGGTAGCAGGGAAGATAGGGAGGAGACGAGGTAGAGCGGAAGGAACCGAGCCAGAAGTTAGAAACAAATTTAGCACTGTGAAGTAGGCGGGTTGTTTAGGGATGGAAGGGCCAGTGAATGGAAGAGTCACAGTGATGGGTGCGGGGGGCATTGAGGTGAAGTGGCAGAAAGCATTGAAGAGGGTCCAGTCTGGCTAAGGTGGACTTACAGGCAGAGCTGTAGACAACATTGCAGTAGTCAAAGGAGGGTAGAATCATTTTCTGGACTATATCGCTTCTCACAGGAAGCGGAGACTAGTCGTGGTTTCTATAGAGGCTAGCAGCTTAGGGCGCAGTTTTGATAGGGATGGCATCCACATGTGTGGAAAAGGAGATGGCGATCAAGCCAAACCACCAGTTACCTAAAGGAGGCATGTCTTCAAGGATGGTGTTATTTAGGGTACGGAAGATCAGAGGGATGTAAGTCTGGATAGTCTCTGTCTAGTGCCGCAAAGACGAGAGACTGTTTTCTTGGCATTTAGGAGAGTTGGTTGGAGTTGAACCAGTGTTGTACTTTATTGAAGTTGGTCTGAAGATTAGAGGTAACTTCTTCATAGGTAAGGCCGGAAGTAAAGAGGACCGTGTCATCAGCGTACATGTGTATTGAGGTAGTGGAGCAAGCCTTTGGCAGATCATTTAGTAGGATGGAGAAGAGAATGGGGCCAAGGACTGAGCCCTGGGAACACCGGTGGTAATAGGGAGTGGGGGTGCAGTCAGCTTTTTGTAGATTGGGTTGCATTTTGCAGGTAGGCACTGAACCAGTTAGGGATAAAGTGCTTGTTAATGTCATCATCCTAGCTGCCATGTTTGCACCAGATGCAAGCTGTGCATCAAACTTCAATAGTAGCCCCACTGTGGGTACAGTATATGCATCACAATAGTCAAAGCATGATGTCACAGCTGTGTACACTAATGTAACCAGGTTGTCACCTGGCCTTCAGGATAAATGGATTCAGTCAAAGGTCACTCAAATATCCATTTAAAAAATGGATACCTAAGTTAACAGCCAAAATGTAGGACTTTAAGATTTTTTGGATAAAGCTGCCAAAAGTCTGAAATCCTAAAGCTAATTTTCAAAAACTCTCCCACCCACCCTGTACAAACTCTTCCAACCCCTCAATGTTTTTCTATATAGATTTTCTGCTCCTGTGCACTGCAGCAACTGATTCAGCCCTGTCCCTACCTCCCCTAGATCTGTCCTCGGTCTGACTAGCCCCATTGCCCCATATATTGCCCCTGGGTGGGCTGGAAGGATGGCTGTCCTTCCCCACCCAGTAATCCTGCCCAGATTGGGATCCAGCAGACCAGTGACAGATCTCAATGAGGGCGGGCAAGGCTCAAGAGCCTGTGACTACTATTTCCCTCGGTTTCTTTCCCTGCCATGGTGGCAGTGAGTAGTAACACATGGAGGTGCACACACACCACATAACCATAGCCCTGTATTGCACTGCTCAACTGTGGCACTGCCACCCAGTCTCCACCAGATGGCAACCATGGGTGAGAAAGCAGATCCCCCACCCTGGGAGAGGAGAGAGCAGTCCGTTGGATACTAGATCTCTCCCACCACGCTGATCCTCCCGTAACCCATGCTCATTCCTGAACACAGGTCGCTGGTGCAACAGGAAGTAAGGCACAGAATACCTGAGCCATCCACACCACTGGTCCAGATGACCCCCAGATGTTAACAACCTCCCAACCAAAACCACCAGTAACCCACACCCGCCTCCTCACCCCCCAAGCACACTGATAGTTTTTCATTGGACTACCATAATAACATTATCTCCTCCTTATGATAACAATATTTATGGGCAGCCAGCAATAATGGTTAAGAAATCAGAATCCCAGTTGGCCCAGTGGCATGGAGGGCTGAGTCTCTGGGTGCCTCACCTGCCACCATGCTGTTGACTTGGGTTCCAGAATGGACCACGATAGCTTAGGGGCCAGCCGGTGGAAGAAGTATTGAGCATCCATAGAAGGCTCTCCTCCTTTGAGGAGGGGATAGCACGAGTTGATGCAGCTGCCATCTAGTGGAGACTGGGTTGTGCAGCAGGTGACAGATTCCTACTAGTCGGGCACAACCACTGAGGGTATAAAGCATTTTAAGAGTGCTTGCCCTCATCATGGCATGTGTGAAGGCCTAAGAATGGGGAACAGAAATAAAGGGGAAATGAATCGTGCCCGGTCACTGTGCATGATGGTGGACTAGAGTCCTCGGACCTTTCCCATGTGGATCCTCACTGGTATGATAGTGAGGGAATGACAGTTAGGGCTGGGACTCAGGGTGAAGCCCACAGAGGAGGAGTCAGTGGGGAGTTGGGACTGGGGGGCCAAACAGTGAAATGAAAAAGAAAAGAAACCAAGATCCCCACACTAAATTGTAGCTGTGCCCTCAAAACTCTGGCTCAAGCTGCAATTCCCCTTCCCATGATTCAATAAAAATTCCCAACACACCGAATAGCCCTCATCTCCTCCTCACCCCACAGTGCCTGAAGTAGCAAAAGAAATCGGATTGTTTAATCTGATCAGTATAGCCACAGGTCCCATGGCATAGTGTCTTGCACTCTTATTCAGTGAGGTAAGGAGAATGAAAAAAGTCCTCCTATAATAGTAACACCTAATTGGTTGACTCTTGGCCAGTCATGTGTTATTGTTATAGGAGGATGTCTTCATTCATACTTTCCCTCCCTCCCTCCCTCCCTCCCTCCCAGAGATCTCACTTCTGCAATGCATTTTAACTGTAGTCATACCTCTCAGCTGTCACACATTATGAGGTACATCACCATTTTACCTCTCAGAAACCCTGTGTCCATCATGGGGAAAGTGATATTCCACATTCCCCACTGAGAATTTAAAGCAGAAATTCATAATATTCTATTATGCTCAGTTATCAAAAACATTATGAACATTAGTGCACTGATAACTATAGTGTTCTGAGCTTGCACTGCCATGTTAGATGATATGTCACACATTTTGCTCATTTGACACACATCGTGTCACACATTTTGGTGAAGAAAAGTTGAGAGGTATGACTGTAGTACGTTCTGAAAAGTGATTTTGCTTTTAAATGGAAGGTCCCTCAGCCTTTTTTCTGTTTACTTGTGTAGTATGTAGCCATGAACCGTGATTGCCTCTACTGTGCCCCTCCTAATTTCATTAGCAATTAAATGTAAATGAAGTTACTTAAGTCTGGTGTAAAACCTCCTTGACTTTGTTGCAAAGGTCATGACTGAACTTACGAGAGGCATCCTGGATTTTATGATGTTTTATGCTAAAGCCAGCAGTAGTTATACTCATTAGTCAGTGCTGTTGCTGTCCGCTGCAGTCCTCACGTTCTTGTCTTGTGCTGGCTATGAAACTTTTCAAAGCACAGTAAGTGACTTGCTGTTTCCTGTAGTTTAAAAGTGTATCTGAGTTAGAAAAAATGCTTTTAGAGACTACAGGGACTTCAGAAAGACATGTAACAGATCTGACTGAGATACTGTAATAACTTGTACTGGCTTGTGCAGGTATGCTTGATCAACTGCCATGATGCCTTGCCTGAGTGGAGTCATGAACATTGCAATGGAGTAAAACAGGTTTTCACACCAGGGCAGAACAGTGAAGCAATCAGGAATTTAGTTAATTTATTTTTAGTGTAAGTCTAATATTTCCATGAGTCAAAATCTGGAAGTCATTCCAATTTTATGGAAGTCAAAATGCTTCCTAGACCCCATAGTTTGGAAGCCAGTATTCTAGGAAGGATCAATTTATTTATTTATTTTATTTAAAGATTTGTTGCTGGGAAAGGCACACTGAACTGAGCTTGTTTCAGGTGTGACCTGGGAATTTGAGGACACCACGATAAAAGGCGACAAATACACATGAAATCAAAATGCAGAGCGCCAAAGTAAAGCGTACATTATGACACATTGAAATAAACAGAGTTACAAGCATACAGTAGGTGCAAGGTGCAATAGCTAGGCAGATTTCAACCAAATACAAAATAAAAATAATAATTGCAAGGGACGACAGGTAAGCCAACAGGAAGGAAGAAGTCAGGGGCTACAAATTAAATGGTTGGAAGCTTAGGGGCAACTGCAGGAGTTACTGGAGATGGTGTACACTGATGCATTAATGCCAGAAATGAAGGGTAAGATGAAGGGTGGTGGAGTTTGTTCTAAAGGAAGGGAGGTGAAAAGAGAAAGCATGTTGGCCAGCCAAAGTGTGGGCTCGAGGGAGGGCAAACGACGGGGGAGGACAGGAGCACAAAGGGCAGCAGCAGGGGATGGCCGGAGTGAGAAGAGAGGAGAGATAAGACAGGAGGGATTGAACCAATATTTACAGATGAAGGTAAGGCAGTGGGCTGAGCATCTCTGCAGAAGAGAGGGAAAGAAAGATTGGAACAGTGGTGTGCCAAGAAAGGGGGATAGAGGAAAGTGACAGAAAGCATTGAAAAGTACATCAAGCCTGGCAAGGAAGGAGGTGGGTGCTGACCCGTAGACAATATCAGCATAATCGATAACTGGGAGGATCCATTTAGTTATTAAATCTCAATGGACTGGGAGAGAGACAATCCTTGTGCCTGAAGAGCATTCCTAATTTAGAGCAAAGGATGTTAATATAAACATTAGTGGTAAAATACATTTTCTTTTGGAAAATCCATCATTTCATAGCTACTATGCCTTCAGTTTTGAAGCCATCCATTTAGTTTTTAACTTGGAAGTCAATGACTTCTTCTCCTTTTATTTTGGAGTTTTTGCCTTATTTTGGAAGTTAAATACTTCCAAAATGGAGTTAACTAAAGCCCTGGAAGCAACTTCATTTATATTTAACTTAGGATGAAATTAGGGGGATGCAGAGGGGAATCATTGTTCATGCTTACAAACTACAGAGGTATACAGAAAATAGGTTGAGGGACTTTCCTTTAACTACAGTACACAGTGTGATGTTTCACATACAGATCACACCTGGGCTAATCCCAAGCAGCAGAAAACAAGACCACCGATCCTTTCCAGACCCCAGTATGCAGTTATGTACTTTCATAGGTGGATATATACACACATTCTGTACCAACAATATATACTGTGGAATAATGTTTGGGAACTGTGCATAATCAGTTTCTTTACCCACTCATGGTGCGTGATGCCCATATAAATTGTGAGAGCAAATTCTGAGTGGTTTAAAAAGAGTTTATTATTGCTGTTTAGATGAGGGAATGTTTTTGTATTAGTGTTTGTTCCTCTTAGCCTTGTCAAAATGTGTTCTGTAGTATTTTAAAATAAGCATAAGTCACATACCCCATAATACAAAGCATCATGGGCTATATGCAAATCACCACAGAATATTATGCTGGTTCAACTTTAGCAGAAATGCATGGTGCCAAAAGGCCCCTTCCACAGTTTGCAAAGTGTACCAACAGAACCAGTTGAACCAGCATAATATTCTGTGGTGATGTGTCATATGCAGCCCATGATGCTTTGCATTATGGGGCATGTGATTTTGTATTTCTTTGAAACTTGGCTTCCGGCCAATGCTCTTTGGGTAACTATTGCTTCAGTGCTTGCACACTGAGGTTCTTTGTCTTTTAAAACAGAGCCAAGCTTCACTTTCTGGAGCAGAACAGATTGTGATGTTTAAAATGACTGTGAAACAAAGAAACATTGAAAACTGACAGCAAACAAAGGCTTTGCTGTCCATCCAGTCTGTTCATTGAGTTATACAAGCCCCCTAGGTGATCATGACCAAACTCCTCCCTCCTTACTTTTCCTGATCCCTTGGCCACCCTTTGCACCTATCCCTCTCTCTCCACCATACTTTTTGCACTGACCAGTGTTTTGGGTTAGCTTGTTCTGGCCCTCTAACATCCTCTCAGTAAATATTTCTCTCATGTCTCTCAAACTTCCCCACCAGATTCTTACTATCCCCGGTATATGTATTACCATTGGTTGTGAACTGCCCTCTGGATTCTCATAGCTCCAATCACCTTCAAGTTGGTAAGCACCACATCAAGAACTGTATTCTGCCTGGCAGGTTCCTTATTTAGCTGTACCAGCAGACAGTCCTGGAAAGCATCCTGCAAGGCTTGACTTCTGGTGTTCCTGGCCACTGGAATATCTCAGTCAAAATCTGGCAGATTCAAATCACCCACCACCACTACTTCCAACGTTGCACCCTCTTTCATGTTCTTCCCTGAGTTCTGTCTTCCCTTGCTCCAGAGGTATATAGATCACCCAGAGTGCAGTTTCTTGCCTGAAGCTGCTGTGAGTTGCACCCACAGTGGCTCAGTCTCTCCATTACTACCCCAGATGCACCCATCATTCACACCTCACTGCCCTCTTTGACAAAAAGGACTACTCTTTCCCTCTACCTGTTCCTCTATCCCTCCTAAACAATGAGTACCTAGTGGCAGTCAGGTTCCAGTTATTGTTTTCCAAAGCCCACAGTTCTGTGATGTCCAGTAGGTCCACCCAGTGTCCACCATCAGTGCCTGGAATTCACTGATTTTGTTAACTAGGCTCCTGGCATTAAGGCATACCCCTTCATTCTGACTCCTGAGCCTTCATTGTTATGCACACTTTGCATTCCCTCTCTAATGTCTCCTTGCAAGTTCAGTTGGAGCCACTAACCCCTTTGCACCTACTGTGTTGTTACAACCCCCAGATGTACTAGCTAGGATCCCTCCTTCTACCTGCCACCATGGTTCCCTGGTCCGAGTCTGCTCCACAGTCAGTTTAAATATTTGATATAGACGTCAAACTTCTGCCTCAGTGTGCAGGCCCCTCTGTTGTCAGATGAAATCCATTACTCTTGAAGAGTTTCCTATCCTAGAAGTCCCCACAATCCTTTACAAAGTGGTGCCCATTCTGCTGACACTATCCCTTAAACCACCCATTAAACTACTCAGTTACATCACTCCTCATCCTATATTGCTTCCCTCCCTGCCCCACACAGGGAGGACTTCAGAAAATGCATGGGAGGCTACTTGTTCCACAAGCTGTCTTCCATTCTGTGAAAGTTCTGCTTCACTATCTCTGTAACTGGTTTGCCAGATCTTTGGTACCCAGGTGTACCAGTACCCCAGTACCTCCAACTCCCAGTGCTCCTTCTACACCTTCCTCCCTCCCTATCCCGCTTAATCCCTGATGGCTGATGCTCCAGAAGGCACTGCCATCCCTTCCAGAACAACCCACCATCCCCACCTCTCTACCACTCTAATCATTGAGCTCCCAACCACTAAGACTCTCCTGGTAGACTTGCTCCCCCTGGGTGCCATTATGTTGTCCTCCACTTTTCCATTGAATGGCTCCCCAAAGTGCAATGGGGTTACTCGAGCGCCCTAGTGGGGCAAAGTGGTTCTCCATCTGGTTGGCACTGGGCTGGCCAAACTTCTTATGGCTACCTCTGCCCTCCCCTTTCCCACTCCCCACTGCTCTCCATCCACTATACCAGTGGGTCAGGGGGATGTGGGGGTAGGCTCTGGATGAGCTGGAGATGCAGCTGAATTACTTCTGCCTTTGCTGTTGCCAGCTGAGCCTGGAGCTCTGCCATGGTGCTGCAGATGAGATAGTGCCCCTCCTCCATAGCATATTCCCAAGAAGAGAACCCCCACAGCCTCCACAACTGACAGCCTCCCTCTGAACCCCATCCTTATACAGGCCATTGAATGAGGCTAAACCTAACTAAAGTGGATTTCCATTAACAGGTTCAGAGTTAACAAAATACTAAGTCAACTCTCAGTGCTCATCCAGATAGGGTGCAGCTCTTAGGCCCAGCTGTAGTACAGGAAACAGGGAACCTGTTGTGCTCACCCAGATGGGGGTGTAGCTGTAAGACCCAACTATAACTCAAGTACTAAATTAACCCATAGTACTCACCCTGAGAGGGTGCAGCTGTAAGACCAACTGTAACATAAGTACTAAATTAACTCATGCAGCTACACATAGGTAGGGTGTAGCTTTTAAGCAATAAGACATGACCAGAGGTTATGTTAATGGTTTGTTAATCACTTTCTAGGGGTGTAATGTAGCATGAGGCATAACTGAATGCCACATGCCCCAGAGGGTGATTAACTGACATTAACATAACCCCTGGGAGTGCTTTTATTGCTATTATAATAAAAACATTTTTAAATAGTGTTAAACCTTCTTCAGCATATGATTAAGCTCTACATGTATGTTAATAAAAATTAACATAAAGCTGTTAGAATGTTTACAGCCAGTCAGAAAGCTCCATTTCTCAGACCCTTATTATAATAAGACTTAATTATACACAAGTACTAAATTAACTCATAGTGCTCATCCAAATAGGATGCAGCTGTTTAAACTACTTGGGGAGAATACAATTTTGGGTTACTTCCAATAAGAAATGGCAAGCTAAGTAGGAAATGAGTAGACTGGTGGGTCAAGTGGTCTTTATCTGCCATTAGAATTCAATTCAAATTCTATGCTAACTCAGTGGACTGAGTGAAATAAAACAACTCAGTTTGCTACTACTTCTGACTCTATCACAGAACTAGAACACAATGCCTGAACTTTTGCTCTTAGCAACAGCCAACAGTTGGCAACAAATGTCTTTCTGATATTGCTTTACAAAAACAATCACAAAGAAAAAACAATTAGAAATGAAAAACAAGTAGAAATTAGCAGCCCAAAAGTTACAATTTTCACTGAGCTTTGATAGTGTTTACATAACTAGGACTGTAAAAGATAGTGCACTTAGCCAAAGTTTGAAAACTACTGAGCCACTGACGATATAATATCCAGTTTGTTCCAGTACTTAGGTCGCCATACCATGGATTTCAGGGGGACATAAATGATTACCATTCCACATCTAAAAAGAAGGAAGAGAAAGACACAATACAATTCAATAACCCATACTATTCACAATATGTCACGTCCATATACAAACAAATGATAAATACCATATATTTGTAGGTCAATTTCTGAAAAAGGTGCAAGTTCAATGCAGTCATTTAGTCCTTGACAATTATTGGCTATGTTTATCAGGTTCAGTATAACCATTAATATACAGATACTGTGCACATTCCCTGCTTTTTATGGACCATAGCGCATGTGGTCTCCCTCTCTCCTTAAACCTTTGTTTTGTTTTATCAATGTAAATGATGTCTCAATGGGCCTACATGGTTAATACAATTAAATAAATAAAATAAAAGTGGGACCACAGAATATGTGGCCACTAGACCACATATGTATTATCGCAATTCACAAACCTCTGAATTCCCATTGAACTGACAAAGAACTTGGTGTTTTTAGTAAATCATTAGTACAGTAAACAAAAAAATGGGGTTTTCTATAGACATAAGCGTCTATGACACCAGAGACTAGGAAACTTGTTAATTTCCTCAGTCCTCTTCACCTTGGACTATGGACTGATAATTTATAGAGCTGCAACAGGCGTAATCTCAACAGAATCAGGACTATCCTAAATAAGGCCTGTTTCCTCATCCTTGATGTGGACAGGCTTACACACATGTAATCTCTATCTGGATACAAAATGGCTTCAACTAGACCTCAGGATAAAATTCCAAACCTGTCTAGTTGGGAAGAAAACCCTAATAAGGATTCACCCCCAATCCCGGCCACATACCTCTTATAACCACCACTCTACTAGGAGTGTTGCAAGAAATACCTCGTACGTCCCATGCTATAGGACCAGTCAAGCCATGAGAGCCTTCCCTTATGTAGTGCCAACCTGGCTAAATGAACTCCCACCACACTGTTGGAACTACCCAAACTGAACCAATTAAAATCATCCTCAAACAATACCTTGCTTAACAATTTGTATGCCTGTACAATCACTAGTCAGATCCTTACTAACAACATCTTCCCTGCCATGCCTTATAGGCATAATTTGGATACTGCAGGCAAAGTTGCATTCTGCAACTGCCGTAGCTCTAACCATGGACAATGCATCACCTGCTGCGACTGTTTCTTGCATCATATTTGTAGATAGAAACTTGCTCTCAAAAATGTTATGATTCAATCTCTGAATATTGTAAATATACACAGGACCTTGCATTGTCCTTCCACATGTAATTCTGTGTGACTGTGTTTATACCCTAACTGTATTATGACGTGGAATCTTTGTAAACAAGCTCTGCTCAAAGGTGTACTCTGAACATCCCAGGAAATAACAAATAAATAAAATAATAGAACAATACTTAAAATGATGAGTTTGCAACAGTCAGGAAGAAGTGTAGGAGCCAAGTGTGTGTATACTGGTTTGTGGCTGCATGCTATTCACCAACTGCCATCAGGTTCCTCACTCTCTTGTAGCGACTTTAGATGGCTTTTTGCCACAGGCTGTAATTTTAGGTCTGTACATAGAATGTGCCAATTATTTCTAATTACATTGAAAACCTTTGATGAATGTGGTGCACATTCTGTGACAAAATGTATCTGTAAATCAATATGTTGTTGCTTTTGATCACTCATTAACAAAGAGTCTCTTGCATCACATCTACCCCATGTTTCACTACCTGTATCAACCTGTTACCGTATTCCTTTTGTGAAAAACTATGTTCCATTATCTCAGCTTGCCTTGTATATCTATTGTCAATATTGCAAATGCGAGGTACTCTTAATAACAGATAACATTTCAGAATGTTGTTGATGGTGTATGGCAAGGGAGGCAACTACCTTTATCTCTTTTTTTTTTGGTAACTGCATAAGGCCCACTAGGCACAAGTGCCAGTTTTCAAGGGTGACCCAGGAGCACTAGGGTGTTTAGCTGACTTGCTCAGAATCACACACTAGGCAAGTGAGGTTATGGGAATCAAACCCAGGTCTACCGAATGTGCCAAGCTCATTCAGAATCACAGCTCATTACTCTATCTTCTAGGCTATACTGCCAGTACCAAGGCTATCGTGCAAGCAGGGTAGTGTTCCAATCCATGGGATTCCTAAAAGGATTTTTGGAAACAAGCCAGTTCTATCCTTGTTTATAAGCAAATCCAGAAAGATAACATTAGTCCTGCTTGCAGTAATTAAAATCAAGGGTTAGCTGCTACTGTGAACATAATGAACAAAGGCATTTAGCTCAGCCTTTGTATCTTGCAATACCATCAAACATACTATTGCTATGATGCTGCCAGTGATCCATTTTACAGTGAACTGACTGGACATCTCCAGGGTACAAATACTGAGATTCCCACTGACCAAGGAACAAATTTGAAAAATTGTAGGCAAACATTGCCCCATCATGGTCTCTTCTGTCTATAGGAAAAAGGCCTCCCTAGAATGAAAAACAGTTATAGTGTAACACAACTCCACAAGTCAGTAAAACAATGGTGCAGTGGGAGTAGCAGGTGTTCTCTCTTGTCTCAGAAAAATCTTACTGCATTTAATCCAGAATCATGCAGTGTATTTGTATAGAATGATTCCACATGCAGGTGACAAGGTACCAGTCATCATCGATGTATAAATCATTTAGGACAGATAAAATGTTCCAATTGTCCCTCACAGATGTAGGCAATTTAAAAACAAAGGTTTAGCATACAGGTCTACAAACTTAGATAGCGGTATGTCAGTGAGCCAATAAATGGAATAATTGGTCTGCCAGGAGAGCTAGTAAGACTTCTGTGGGTTTTGGCAATGCATATATGGTTGTCCTAATTGGAAAGTCACAATAAAAAAAATCCAATCTGTATGGCAATTACATCTGATTCAAAGTATTGACCAATATAATCACCTGTCCTCTTTTAAACATATATTTAGGACCAAATGACAATACTCTATAAATTCAAAATTTTGAAGCTGTCTCTGTACCTCCTCATTACAGTCCAGGTGACTAAAATGACTGTACTACCCCTTCATCTGCAGCTTTTATAGTTAGGTTTTATTTTTTTCAAGGGTATCAGGCTGCTTGCTCTTCATTATTTAAACTGAAAAGATAGGGCTCTGCAAGTTATCAAAAATGGATTTAAGTTAGCATTTGCATGAGCAATTAACGTAGGGTTACCTAAAGGTAAAATGAATATATATATATATATATATATTTTTTCATGGTGGACATAGCAAGGATTGGTAACTAAAACTTCAGACTCTCTTACGTCAGTTCAAGGGTTAAAAGAAATGAAAACAAAATTGGTATATCGGTATTTGTGTCAGGTATATTGGCATTTTGCCATAAAAAGCATTATTGATGAAAAACTACATGGTGACTAACAAACTCTGCTTTAAAAGGCAGTTGGGCTTAGACATTAACTCAAAGCTGGGGCTGTATTCCTGTGAAATAAAAATGCCATAAGGATTTGTTTTCATGAAACATAGAATTTGATGGCAGATAAGGACACTTGGCCCACCTAGTCTGCCCATTTCTCTACCTAATGGATAAGCTGCAGATCCTAGCTAACCAACAGCCTGCTTCTTCCAACCTCCACCCCTAGAATCGCCTTTATGTCTGTCCCATGCATTCTTGAATTCCACTACTGTTTTGACTCCACAACCTCCTCAGAAAGGCTGTTCCATGCATCCACAACCCTCTCCATGAAAAAATACTTCCTCACATTACCTCTGAGCGTCCCCCATTAGCTTCAAATTGTGCCCCTTGTCCTTGCACACCTCTTTTTCTGAAAGATACTACCCTCTTGGACTTTGTTGATTCCCTTGAGGTATTTGAGCGTTTCTATCATGTCCCCTCTACCTCCTCTCCTCAAGGCTATACATATTAAGATCATAAGAATCTCTTGATATGTCTTCTGGTGCAGATCCTGCACCATTTTAGTTCCCTCCTCTGGACTGCCTCCATCCTATGTCTTTGCAGAGATTGGGTCTCCAGAACTGCATGCAGTACTCCAGATGGGGGTCTCACCAGCTGTCTGTACAGAGGGATAACAACTTCTTGCTATCTACTGGTGATGCCTCTCCTACACATCCCAGTATCCCATCAGCCCTACTTACTGCCCTCTCACATTGTTTGCTCACCTTTAGGTCATCTGATATGACTACCCCCAAGGTCCCTTTCCACTTTTTATCTCACCCCATTGTGTACTCCTCCCTGGGTTTCTGCTTCCCAGGTGCATTACTTCACTTCTTAGCATTGAATCTAAGCTGCCACACATTTGACCATTCCTCCAACCTTACCAAGTCTCTTCTCATCCTTTCCACCCCATCTATGTATCAACTCTTTGCAGATCTTTGTGTCATCTGCAAAGAGACATACTTTCCTTCAGTCCCTCTGTAATGTCACTTATAAGCGCATTAAAGAGGACCGCTCCTAATACTGAACCCTGCGGTACCCCACTAGTAACCCCCTTTCTTCAAGTGGACTCTGTTTACTATTACCCTCTGTGTCCTGTTCTCCAGCCAATTTTTTACCCAGGCTACCTTCTTGGGACCCACTCCCAGGCTGGCCAACTTGTATAATAATCTTTTGTGTGGGACTGTGTCAAATGCCTTGCTAGAGTCTAGGTAGGCCATGTCTACAGCCCTCCATGATCTACTACTTTGGTCACCCAGTCAAAGACATCTATTAGATTTGCCTGACATGACCTTCCCACTGTGAATCCATGCTGCCTTGGGGCCTGCACTCTTCTGGCCTCTGGGTACTCAACAATTCTTTCCTTCAGAAAGAGTTCCATCATTTTCACAGTCACTGAGGTTAAACTAACAGGTCTGTGGTTTCCTGCTTCAGCCCTGTTCCCATTTTTGTGAAGTGGAATCACATCTGCCCTCCTCAGTCTTTAGGTACCACCCTTCCTCTTATGATCTATTAAAGAGGGTAGTCAGTGGTGTCACTAGTTCTACCCTTAGTTCTTTTACAATTCTGGGATGACTCCATCAGACCCCATTGTTTTGTCCACCTTCAGTTTAAAGTTCCTTCAGAACCTTTTCTTCTGTGAAAGGGATAGCATCAAGCCCATTATCCAGCGTGTTTCTGTTATTTGGTTTAGAATCGCCCCTTCATTTTGTGAATACTGAGCAAAAGTATTCGTTTAGTATCTCTGCCTTTCACAGTCACCTCTGCCCCCCTCCCTTTATTAAGCCTCACTATCCCTCCTTGGTCTTCCTTCACTCCCTGATGTACCTATAAAGGTTTTATCCCCTTCTTAACTGAGTTGGCAATCTTTCCTCGGTTTGGGCCTTTGCTGTTCTGACTGCCTTTCCTGCTTCCTTTTTGCTTCTAACTGATACAATTCCCTGTCCTGCTCCTTCTGTGATTCAGCGTACTTCCTGATTGCTCTCTTTTCTTCCTAACCTTCCTGCCACCTCCTTTGAGAACCATAGTGGTTTTTACATCATTTGTTTTGTTTATTTGCATCACACAAAGGCATTGCCTCTGTGATGGCAGTTTTGATTATTCCTTTGTTCTTCCTCCTCCTTCCTGCCCATTTTCATTGGGAAATTTTTTTTCTCTAGAAGAACTGCTTTTAAATGATTGGGCAGACTGGATGGGCTGATAGGCTTTTTCCTGCTATCAATATATGTAAAAATGAGTTTTACCTGGACACTGGGAGTTTGACATGGAGCTCTTAGGTTGTGCTCATGTAGCCATCTTAGCATTGGGTTCATTTAAGGAAGGGCTGGCCAGTAATTGCATCAGTATATAGAAAGCTTTAGTCCTGTCCTGACTGGAAGTGACTAGTCTAGAAGGGATCCCTTCCTGAAAATATTTTTTCTTAATAAATATATGTATTCCTTTATGAATGTGTGTGAAAGGGGTGAGTGGCATTTTGTAAATATTGCTCCTACTGTATATCTGTATCTTTGTAAGGAATGCAGTTGTAAGAACTGCAAACCTAGTATTCCTCTAGTTGCCTGTTTTGCATAACATGATTGACAGATCACCAGACACTTGAGCAATATATAAGGGCTACTCAGGCAAGCAAGTGTCAATGTACTCTGGGCTGAGGATCTTAAATGAAAAGCAATGTGGAGCTGGAGGAACAGACAGCTGTTGTAGAGAGACATTCAGTGTTGCATTTTGAGCACTCAAGGGGTGGATGTGAGGCAAGCTTAAGGAGCATGGAGGCTGAGAGTCCTGAGATGCCACAGTGGTTTGGGATTGGCCTTGGACCTCCAAAGTTCAAGTTTGGGCAGGGCTATCTGTTTGGTAGAGGCTGCTCACCCAGAATTCACCAAGGAGGGCACAAACTGGTGAGGGGCTGCAGAGGCCTGAACATGTGGATACTCAGATAGCAGAGGAACTTGGAGAAACCCTTGTGGGCATTGACCTTTAGTTCCTGGTCTTTAGAAGGTGTCATGAGACTGGCTCAGGAGGTCCACCTGCTGGGATAAAGTGAAAGGCATCCTAGCTAGTCTACGGACCATCATCTTTATTGTTTTGTTACGTATCTTAAGATAGCTTTGCATCAGCACATATTATCTGTATTTAATTGACAGTAAAACAACACCTCAGTGTGTTTTGCACTATACAGGATGTCAAGATTCCTGCTGTCATCTGTAAAGTAAACTATGTTACACAGTTATATACATAGGGCCAGCTGACAAGACATTCCTGGAAAAACAGGTGCCTGAAACAGATCATTGCATTATTTCCCCCAAGTCTTTGTTGCTCTCAGTCTAAATTAGAACACATAAAAAGACAGTTTGGGGTAACTTTTGCTTATGTAAAACCTTGATAGGCTGCCTTACACAAAGATTTGCATACTGCTACCCATGATGCTTTGTACAGGGTTTAGGCTTTAGCATAGCTGTGGAGGTAGTTTGGAGAGGCACACAAAAATAAAATAATTTGGGTTCTTGCATGGCCTAGCCAAGCTACTAACTGGAGCAGAGATTTGGGATCAAAGCGACCCAGGTTCAAATATCACCAAAGCCACTTACTCACAGTATGACAATAAGTAAGTCACTTAACCTTCCAGTGCTTCAAATCAGCCCCACTCTGCTGTAAGCATGGACAAAGCAAGAACAATGAAAATGAGGCTTCATCTCAGCTGAACTATCCTGAGTAAATAAATTGCAAAATGAAAATAAAGCAAATCATGTGGTCAGCAGCACCAAATGTAATTAGTGGGAAAAATCATGTTTTTACTGACTTGTGATACTAAACCTAATGTGGCCCTAAATAAAATGGCAGTTTTCCTAAAGAAACCTGTCATTTACAAGTAATAAACTGCCATTTAAAAATTGCCTAAGATATCTCAAGACATGTACAGACAGAGATTGCAAAATATGCAGATTCTTTGATGGTGTCTAATCTGCACATTGGTGAAACAACAAGGGATCTAAATATAAAATTCATTGTGTAATATGATTAAAGGGCTGTAAGGTAAATATGGCACTCCCATTCATGGGTGTCATTAGCAGTTTTCTTTTCTTTTTTTTTGTCTGGTTGTATCAATTTTGCACAGAAGGCACATGATATCTTTTAACTCTATTTGTGCCCTGGCTTATTTTTGTTAAGCACACATTAGAAGTTATATTAGTTTCCATGAAATGGTTGGTCAGAACATTTACAAATTTATAACCTTTTGTGCTGCTCCTGTAAAAGTTGTAAAGAAGAAGAAAAGGCAGCAGAGATTAGAAAGAGCAGATACTTCTTGCACTAAATCCAAGACTCCTTTGAGATTTAAATATTCATGAACACCAATGCATTGTAAATTGTTTGAAGAAAATGGATTTTAGAACTGTTCACAGATTTCTACAATGAATAGAACACAACAAAATAGAATTTGGTTTTGTATACTGCCTTGTATAAACATTGCATTCTAGCATGCTTTACAAAGCAATGAGTTAGATACTGATAGTGCAGGAACTGTATGCTGCATGCATTAGATCCGTGTTATGAAGCAGCACACTGCAGATAACTTCCATTTCTTTTGAAAGATGTTTACAGAAATGGATTTTATTACAATTCACAGGTTTCTGCAATGAACAGAAGAGGAACAAAACAGAATTGGTTTATGTACAGCCATGCATAAACATTGTATGCTAAAGTGTTTTGCAAAGTTCTGAGTTAGATACAGGTAGTTCAGGGTCTTTGTGCATTAGAACCTGTTATAGAGAGAAAAGAGGTGTTGGCTAGCACAATGGGGATAACTGCCCTAGTTTTTGAAAAGATATTTACAAAATGGATTTTATTATAGTTCACATGTTTCAGCAATGAAAAGAACAGAAAAGAATATAATTTGATTTTATATACTTTCTTGCATAAAATTGTATCCCAAAGCACTTTACAAAGCAATGATTTAGATATTGGTAGTGCATGAACTATAGGTTGTATGCCAGCAAACCTGCATTACAGATAGAGGAGATACGAACATATGAACATGCCAGCGAAACAGACCACCTGGTCTATCTAAGTCTGCTAGAGTGTGCAGCTAGCACCCCTAGTTTGCAGCTGCCCCACCCCTTTGTTATCCCAATGCCGTCCCCATCTCCCGAACCCTCCGCTCCCCTGTTCCCTGTCCCATGCCCTTTTAGAGCTGTTCATAGATTTACCTGATACCACCCATTCTGGTAGTGAGTTCCATTTGCTGCCACCCTGTCCATGAAATGGTGTCTCCTCATTCCTTCTAAATCTTCCCACTCTATTCTCTGGTGTCCCTCACCCTCCTTAGCTTAAAGACCCCATCTGCCCCATCCTTATTGATTCCTCTCAGATACTTGAATGTCTCTATCATGTCCCCCTGTCCCTTCTGTCCTCCAGGGTATACATATTCAGGTCTCCCAGCCTGCTCTCATAGTCTCTCCCTCCATTCTACATATCATCTTCATTGCCTTCCTCTGCACCCCTCCAATAGCCTGATATCATGCTTCTGGTATGGCCTCCAAAACTGCACAATACTCCATGTGTGGCCTTACTAGCAACCTGTTCCTGCAGACTGAGATTTTAACATGGCCACCAGGTTGGGCTTGCTGGAAGGACTCTTTCTGTAGTTTCTGCAATTTCTGCAGTTTGATTGGACTTTGCCAAGACTTTTACCAAGATTTAACTTTGTTTCAATTTTGCCTTGTTTTCTTTATTTAGTTTTATTTTCTTTTGGTTGGTCTTTGCTTCTGGTTAGTTACGTTGAGTGACACTGGCTTCATCTAATGTGTTCCGTGTTTATCAGGGCCATTCATTTGGGATGTTTAAATCCTTCTGTCCTTCTGTTACCGCATGAGGAATTTCGTAATTCTGGTATCTTGCTTAGTGGGACTTCCTGGGATTATTAAGATGCTTTGAGGAGAGGAGCAGATCCGAGGCGATTATTTAGAATTTTCCTATGGGACTGATGTAGTGATACAATGAGGAGAAGGACCAATATATCGAGGAAGAAGAATTGTGGAGTTTCTTTTGGACTTTACCCTGTTGTGGTCGATTCTACAACTGGGCACCTTGGAGGGCACAAGAACTATTTTACTGATCAGAGGAATTAAACTCTGCGGGGACTAGCGGTTGGTTTCCAGGACTCTCAGGGAATTGGGCCATAGTTGTGTTGGGTAACCAGCAGGACGGGCTGTCGATTCCCTTAGGTTCTCCGGGGACCTGCTGGTGGGCTGGTTGGCGGTGAGCCAAGGAAGTGGCTGAGGATATTTCCTGACTGTGGTCCCCTGTAAAGGGTTTTTCTCCAGCTGTATGGATGAAGTCCTGAGGTTACTGGGTTAAAGACTTTCTTCCTTCTTGAATACGGTCTGATTTTAAATTTCATTTTATCCATTTTATTCTGTTTATGCAGGCAGTGAGAGTGCCTGTATTTCATCCAACTATTAGGTCATGAGAGGCCTTGGACCTAGAAATTATCTTCAGTTTATTTTCAGACAGACAGTGAGGTGTGTGTTCCTTGATGATTACCGAAGCAGTGAGAGGGCCTGGGTGTTAAAGATATTTCTGAAGAACTTTGACTGTTTATTTAATTTGTTTATTTTGGATGTCATTATAACATCAGAGCTCATTATCTATTAATGATAACATATTGGATTAATTTATTTTAGTTCAAGTTATTGATGCATCTATATTTCATTTGTTTTAGTTTTATGTATGGGAGGGTTCATTAAGGATTATTTTTGTTGAGATAGAAGATAGGTGTTTGGGGTTATTTTATTTTAATTAAGTGTAGTGGGTTCATATATTGTGGTGTTTTTGTTATATAGTTTATTTGTTGACTTGGTTATTAGCTAAGAGCTGTTTGCTAAAGTGATTGCTGGAATGTGTTGGAGGCCTGCCCCCACGGTCATGTACTAATAGCCCTTTGCTCCCGTGCTCTCCACCCCTTTTTCCTCCCTTTGCAGTTTACAACATACCAGCACTGTAGTGCACTGGGTGTGCTCGCAAGAGGAGGTGTGGGGAGTGTGAACAGTGGAGGGTGAATAAGCGGGGCCATCACATCGGGTTGTGAGATCAGGAGACGCCCTAGGGCGAAATGGAACCATGATCATGGTTTGCCATGTCTGGTTTCCATACCCAAGGCACTACCAATATTGGTGGGCAGGTGGTTCGGCCGGCTCTGGAGGTTCATCCAACTCAGGCAGTGTTACGCAATGCCAGGTCTATTAAAACCAAGACTGCAATTATTGCAGATCTTGTAGGGATGGTGGATCTGGTCTGCATCACTGAGACCTGGCTGGTTGAGAATTCTGGCCCCATTTTGGAGGCTGTAACTCCAGCTGGATTTTCGGAGATTCACCGCCCAAGATTGGATCGTGGGGGGTTTGATCCGTTTCAAGACCGAACTTAACCTTGTGAAAGTGTATCAGTTGAGGAAACTGAGTCATTCAGTGTACCATGGTAGCAGGTGTAGGTTGTAGGATTGCTCTCATCTATTGTCCACCGGTGATGAGAAGCATTTCCTTCAGGAAGTGGTGGACTTTGTCATCAACATGGCATTGAGTCACCCAGACTGATGGTTCTGGCGACTTCAACGCCTGGGTTGATGACAAACTCTCACCGTTGGACAACACTTCCTCCAGTTAATGTCGTCTCTGGGCCTTACACAGATAGTTACCACAGCTACTCATAAACATGGTCACTCCCTTGACTTAGTCTTCCTCCTGGGATCGAGGCCTCTGACTTGGGGTGGAGCCAGTTGAATGGTCCGACCACTACACCATGGGGTTTAGTTTTGCACCCTTCTTCGTGAGCCTACCCATGTGGAGATGGTCAGGTATGCCTTTATGAGATGTTAGCTCTGAAGGCCTTGCGGCAGTACTTGACCTATCATCCCTTCCAGTAGCAAACAGCAACCCAGAGGCCCTTGTTGTAGCCTACAATATGGCTATATCAGCGAGCCCTGGATGCCATTACTCCTGTCTGAGTTTGTCCTCTCTCCCTTAGCCTCGGTCCCCATGGTTTGATGGGACCTTGAGGGAGATCTTGGCGATGAGGGCGAGATCCTCCTTGATGCTGACCACCTTAGATTGATGAAGCATTATCAGATCTATCAAACTGCAATCTCCTGTAAGAAGTCAGAGTTCCTGTCCAGGAGATTGTCATTGCACAGAATCAACCAGCTCAGCTTTTCCACCGTGGACAGACTGTGCAACCCAGCCTGCCGACAAAGTGTGAAAAACCTTTTCGCAAGTAAGTGCGATGAAATCGCTCGATTTCTTGCAAATAAGGTGGCCGACATCAGGGTGGCACTCCATCCAGCACATTCTAAAGGTGTTGCTCTGGACCAGCGTGTGGCTGCTGCTCCTCAGTTTGTCTGGAGTACTTTCGACTGACTGGAGTTCATGGAAGTCATGTGGATTGTCCAGGGTATGCACCCTACATGCTGTAGTTTGGATCCTGGACCAACTTCCCTGATTTGGGGTTGTGTTGACTCCATCGGTCCAGTCCGGATAGTCAGGTGCTCCTTGGAAACAGGTGAGTTTCTTAGCTCCCTGAAGGAGGCGATGGTTACACCCTCCTGAAGAAAGCTTCTTTGGACGATGACTGCCATGCTAACTACAGATCAATCTCAAATCTTCCCTTTTAGGGAAGATGATTGAGAAAGTAGTGGCCATTCAGCTGGAGAACCATTTCACCATCCATGACATCTATGAACCCCTCCAGTCGGGTTTTCAAAAGAGGCATAGTACTGAGACAGCGTTGGTTTGGGTGCTCAATGATCTCCTGATGGCTAGAGATCGGATAAGCTGCTCCATCTTGGTTCTTCTCAATCTCTCATCAGCAGTTGACACTGTGGACCATGGGGTGCTGCTGAACCATCTGAGGTGCATCTGTGGATTATCTGGTGTGAGTCCTCAGGTGGTTTACATCTTACCTCACGGAAGAACACAGAGAGTGATGTCTGGGACTTATTCCTCAGCCCCAATTTCTGTCTTGTGGGGTTCCTCAGGGTTCGTATTGTCCCTATGTTGTTTGCAGTGCACATGCTGCCCCTTGGAGACATTGTAAGAAGGCATGGGCTGAGGTTTCACTGCTATGCTGATGATACCCAGCTCTCCCTTCCTTTTGCACCTGACCAAGATGGAGCTCTCTCAGTCTTTAATAACTACCTCACAGAAATCCAGGAGTGGATGGATTCAAGTTGGCTGAAGTTGAACCCGGATAAGACTGAGGTGATGGTTTGTGGATCCAGCAGCGCCAGATAGGGGATTGGGGTTGGTTTGCCCTCTGGGTTATATCTTGGGGCTTATCTCTCCGACCTCTAAACAGGTGGAACCTGGGGTAATTTTTATGAAGGGCTTACTCTGCATTTGCAGGTGTCTGCTGTAGTCAAATCCTCTTTTATCATCTGAGAAATATCTCCAGGCTTAAGCACCTTGTTCCTTCTGGCGATCGTCCCACGCTGGTTCATGTCTCTGTGTCCACACATTTGAATTACTGCAATTCCCTTTACCTAGGGCTACCTGGGGTGGAAATCCACTGCCTGCAGCGGTGCAGAGGCGCAGCGACCTGGCTTTGACAGGAACCTCTTGGTCCAGTCATATTTTGCTGGTGCTGCGCAGACTGCACTGGCTGCCAGTACAGTGGCAGATCACTTTAAAGTCATTCTTTGACTTATAAAGCCCTACAGGACTGGGACTGGACTATCTGAAAGAGCTTTTGGTTCCTTACTGCCTGGCGTCGCTCCACTCAGCTGAAGAGGGGTTGCTAGAGATCCGAGGGTGTGTTTAAAATACTCTGGGGCCCAGCGCATTTGTGTTCATGGCTCCTACCCTCTGGAATTCTCTATCCACTTGATTCAAGGAGTGCCCAACCATGGAGGGATTTAAACAGGCCTTGAAAACTTATTTGGAGGCAAGCGTTTGGTGATTGAAGTCTTCTCCAACTGTATTAGTTGTTTTATTGTTGTTTTATATTTTAAGGATATTGAGATGCATGATGTGTTTTAAATTCTGTTCAGTGCCTTGATTTTGAAGCGACTTAAAAATAAAACTTAATATTATTATTATTAAGATCACCTCTCTTCACCTGGATGAAAATCCCTCACTATGCACCCCAGCATTTTGTTGCATGTTGGCCAGAAGACTGGGATAACGCCCTATTCTTTTGAAAAATGCAATTGGGATTATAGCTTCTCCTGGAAAGTCACAAGAGGCGGGTAGGCGAGACCACGGTATATCATCTCATCCTATGAGGGATGCTTTAAACAAAGCAGCTGCCTCCAGAGTATGGGGCTATGAAGGACGCTAGCAGGAAATGAACCCAGGAGTGGAGAATAAGTAGGACAGTAAGTAGGAACAGCAGTACCATGGCAGAGGAGAGGAAGGCACATGGCTGCTATGCCAGTAGCATTCTAGCAGTCAAATATTTAAATTCCACTGATCCATGTCCCCTCTCACCCCACAACTTGCTGAGCATCGTACAGGGAGGATCTGTAGATCCATAGGGGACTCTGCTTGTTTTCTACCAAGGTACAGTAACATTCATCTAAGTCCACTAGGGGTATGTTTAATATCAGTTACTGGGGCCACTGTGGAGCAGTTACAAAGGTTACTCAACTGCTATTGGGAGTAATCATTTTTAACTCTAATGCTGTGTTTGGCACATCAGTACAGATTTAGTAAGGCAAAAGCTAAGTGCAGTCTATTGTGAATTTTTGCTGATTTGGGTTTTGTAATTTCACTATGCTCCTGTTACCAGCCACAGCTTACCTTCAAGGCGACCAGATTTTCATGTATGCTTGAGCTGGCATAGAGCATTTTCAGATCTATTAAGGTCAGGTGAAATTATGTAGCTGGACATGGAACCCACCAGGGTTCAATGCCATCTCTCTGTTACTACATGACAGAAGGGATTAACTGCCATTGAAATTGCTTTGTTGTCTGCAGTAAGTCTGCTGCAGTATTGTGTTGCACCAACTGGCTGCACTGTGCAGCAAAAACATGAAGTACTGTAGCACATACTAATACAGAGTATTGAAGCTGAACCCTATCTAGGGTCCCTCAGATCCTGAGTTTGTTGTTAGGGTACTGCTACAAGTTGGGGGCCAACCCTTTCTAGGATACCCTTAAGGTTTGTGATTCTGCATAGGATGCACTTCAACTGAGGCTTGCAGTAACACCCTGTCTGGGGTGACACAAACTGAATATCCTTTGGCATTAACAACTGTCTCAGTGCTGGGGTAAGAGCCTACTTTGGCTACCTAACTGTGTGTTACTCCTTCATCTACTTCTGACATAGCGTAGTACATTAACATGCACTATGAAAGTGTAGCCTAGATTGATAAAGGAGCAGACCAGGTTAGATACTGGGAAACAGGGCATGTAGATCAGTAACAAATTAAGATTAGTTTAGTTTAGATAAAAGAATGTGAATCATGCAGGCATGCAGATCATACAAATATACAAAAATGCCAGCAGAAACAGGCCTCAAGGTCTATTGAGTCTGCTTGATTGTGCAGCAAGCCCCTCAACTTGCAGCTGCCCCACACACACACCCTCCTCACAAATATCCCACCTCACTCTGTCCCATCCCCTCTTAAAACCATTTACCATGATACAGGCTACCACCTCCTCCTCCGGCAGAGTATTCCACTTATCCACCACCCTCTCAGTGGAATAATGTCTCCTGACTTCCCTCTTGAATCTTCCCTCCTCCAATCTCATGTGGTGCCCTTTGACCCTCCACTTCTAATCTGGAAAATTCCTTCTGTACTAGCCCTGTTAATTCCCTTCAAGTATTTAAAGGTTTTGATCATGTCCCCCTGTTCCTCCTCTCCTCCAAGGAACACACGTTCAGCTCACCCAGCCTCTCCTCATAGGGTATCCTCTAACCCTGGATCATCTTTGTTGCCCTCCGCTGTACACCTTTCAACAATCTGATGTCCTTCTTCATGGGAGGGACATAGAGAGAGGACTGCTGGTGGCCATTATCCGCAGTGTGCCATACGGGAGCTCAGCAGTTGCTCTATATGTTGGAGATGTTATCACTCACATCAGAGTGAGCTGCAACCTGGGCTGAAGTGCACGTTCTGTGGTGTAGGTGAGGGAGTGGGCCAAGCATGCCCTGTGCTGCTCCTTTTTCACAGCAGCCTCCCAGACCCCAAACTGACGATGGACAGAAGTAGGCAGGCTATTTTGGGGCAGGTGTCCCATCATGGGGCATGGGAGCCCTTTGTAGCAAAATGTAATTGTTTTGCCCACTGTATGAAGAAGGGAGGCCTATATACTCAGAAAATGAAGTAAAACCTGTTGCAGACAGGGCACCAGAGGCTGCTGGAAAGAAAAGCCTAAGAGAGGGTTTCCTAGGACCAGGAGATCAGGCAATTAAGTTCTGTAATTAGAAGGAAAGAAAGGGGGTCTATGATACAGACCCAGAGGAAGGTCAGCAGGCTGTCACCTGGGACTGACAGCTAATAGGGTGGCTAGCCAGGATAGCTGAGCTGGTTGAGGGAGAGGGCAGTTGGACGTGGAGTAGAAGTTTGTTGTCTCTTATTCTATCACTTAATCTAGTGGAGGGGCCTGCTGTTGGGATAAACCAGGGCTATACTTAAGATACAGAAGGCCTAACAACACTCCTCCAGCTGTTCAAGATAGATAGGGCAGACAAAATAGCGAAGACATTACATGTGGATAGAAGGAAAGGGGTGAGGGAAACTGGGAGGGGAGGCCAGGAAAGCCAAGTCACAGCCAGGAAAGGGCAGGAAAAAAAGTGTGCTGAAAAGGAGTCAGCATGAATGCCAGGAGTCTCACCAACAAAATGGAGGACCTTCAAGCTGAAACCAGAGGAGGTGCACCTGATATCATGGCCATAACTGAAACATGAGAAACACAAAACCATGATTTGAAACTAGCTATCCTGCTTACATCCTTTACAGAGGAACAGGGTACATAGTAGAGGGAGGGTGGCCTTGTATTGAAAAAACAGCATGCAAGCTACTCAGATAGCTGGTTCAGTGGTGAAAAGGGCTGAGGCACCTTGGGTGCCTTACCTTCTGCCACACTGGTGGCCCAGGTTCAGGAAACAGACTCGGGTTGCAGGGGGGTTGGACAGGAGAGGAGGATTGAGCATCTGGAGGACTGCTCTTCTCTCTCTGTGGAGGGAGGGCTGCTATTCTCAGTGCTTGTCCGCCCTCTAGTGAAGACTGGGAGGCAGACAGCTTGGGACCGCAACTCGGGAGGGAGTGATGGCAGCTGTTGATGTCTCATGCAGTATGCATGGGCATGTCCAGATACCATTGCATGTCTGTTCCTCAGGGAGAAAAGGGAAAAGACTAAGTGCAGTGCAGGATGAAACTGACCCCTCATAGTCTCTGCACTGGCTCCATGGCCCTCCCTCAGAACCAGATCCATTTGTCAATGGAGGCACCACTGTCAACACCCACCATCGGGGGCATGCCATGGAAACACTAGGATGTAAGTAATCCCTAGTGATGCTGGTTGACAGGGCCGGGAGGGTTGATGGAAGAAATTTACATTTACAGCTGCTGTGAGGGAACCTGGCATATTCAGCTTTTTTCTTAATTCTGCTTTTTGTTTGGGAGAGGACAGTGACGTTGAATGCCACAATGCTGAAAGAATCAGGAGTGGAGTGGAAGTCAGTTCTGACAGTCAGAAGCACTGTTGCTTGAACTTGGTTTATTAGTTATTATTTATTTTTGTTTTTAAAAGATGGTTAGCTAGAACTGAGGAGGCCTTTCAGAATTATAAGACAGCGCTGACAGGATTGGGAACCGCATGCTGAACTAAAACAGAACAGCAGAGTGAGGTACTTCATATAAAAAAACTGATTAGTGACTTGTTTAGTTAGTAAAATATTGATGTGAGCAGAGAAGGAGATGATCAAGTGATGGGGCAGAAGGAGAGAGAGAGAGAGTGGCTGGCTGTCCAGGAGGGAGCGAGTGGCTGGAGAGCAAGCAAATGTCTGGTCAGCTGTGAGGCGAGTGACTGAGTGGCCTTGAGGTGAGAGAGTGAGCAGGTGGACTTTATGGTCAGATCACAGATTAGAAAAAAGAAGAGAGAGAAACAAATTGTAGTTTTCCTTTTAACATACTGTGTTTTGCCAGACAGGTAAAAAACTGCCACTGTATAGCTCACAGTTTGCTGAAGTCTCGCTAAGTGGAGGTTGGGAAAATGACAGTTACTAACTATTTTAATTAGTGGCACAAGGATATGTTCAATGTCCAGTGCTGTGTTCAGTTGCCAGCACTTGTTTTAGCTGTGGGTTAGACACATTGAATGCATGGCTAACAACCAATCAGGACACAAGATTTTCTCTACCCATTTTATAACAAGACATCAGCAAAGCCTTCAATTCTGTGCCATGCAGAAGGCTCCTTAAAAAGGTACATACCTTTGGGGTGGGGTGGGGGCAAACTGACGAACTGGATAGTACATTGACTGGAGGGAAGGATTCAAATAGTGATCATGAACAGAAGGTGCTCAGTGGTCAGAGAGAGATAACCGTGTGGTACCTCATGGATCAGTGCTGGGTCTGAAACTATTTAGCATGCAACATAGGGAGGAATCCTGGGTATGATCTTTCTCTCTTTGTAGACAGCACTAAGATCTATGGCAGAGTGGATACAGAGGAGTGAATAATGGACATGAAAGGGACCTGGAAAGGTTAGACAGGTGGTCCAGGATATGGGAAGTCAAAGTTATGCACATTGGCAATAAAATCTCCTAAACATAGAATCTGATTGGAAGGGTAGGGCTCAGATCTCTGAGTCGAAAGACCTTGGAGTCATCCTCAATGACAGCCTTAGGTCTACAACTCAGTGCAATAAAGCAATTGGGAAAGCTAGCAGGATGCTGGGGGCCTATGGAAAGGGTTTACGGTAGAGAGGTATGTGATACTGCCCTGGTAAATATCCTGATGAGGCTCCACCTGGAGTAACTGTTCATAATTCTGGAATCTGCTCCTAGAAGAGTAGGGAATGACTAGAGTCTGTCCAGAAGTGGCCCACAAAAATGATCCAGTGGCAGCAAGGAATCATATGAGAAGCTGGTGAGTTTCAATTTACATACCAGTAGCCAGAAGCAAGGGGTGGGGAGGCATGATACAGACAGAAGTATTCCCAGGTAATCAGCAAGATGGGTGTAGTGAACTGTTTACAGGAATAGAGACCATTGTGACAAGAGGTCACACATGAAATTACTGGAAAGAAGGTTCAAGAAGGATGTAAGAAAGTTCTTCTCTACAGAAAGGGTGGCAGACAAGTGGAACAGATTGCATCATGATGTGGTTCATGCAAAGTCCTGGCTGGGTTCAAATATGGATTAACCAGAAACATGGTAATAAACTACAGGAAAAGGGGTGGCATGTTCTAGGAAGAAGCTGTTGAAAAACTACTAGGGCTATTGGCTTATAACTCCAGTGCCAGTGTGTAGGCCTTGTATACATTCCTGGAGGCATAAAGGCAGGTTAGATAGGCCACCTGTCTTTCCTGCCATGAAATGATACATTTCTAATGAATGTATCATCCAAAGAACAGCACTCAGACAACCCTTCCCTTCCTATTACAGCACTGTGGTGTCAGTGTCGGTGTTAGCCCAAATACATACTGTGAGACTTGAACCTTCAACCATCTGATCATCATGGCCCAGAAGCAAAAGTGATACAGTGCCAATCAAGCCAGTGATGTTGTAAATATGCAATGCATGACAATTGTAAATATAAGAGGATCTGGTTGGTTTGAAAACAGAGGCAAGACAATTAAGTAAGGTTACAGAGACATTTTCTGAAGTCTTTCTGTCATTTCTAAATTCCCTTTAGAAGCTAGATATAATTTGTTACTATCTCATTGTCAAGGAGAGGTTATGCCAGGTCTATGGGCCTACAGTAGATGGGAGCAGGCCTCAGATTTCCAGAAACATTGGCAGATGGATAAGGAAAATGACTAAAACTTTTTCCATCAAAACAGCCCGAGACAGATAATAGAAAGCAACTGCTAGTCAAGAATGATACCTGAACGTGTCATAAAGCATATCCCTAAAACAGTATATCCACATTAATGCTTTTCTATTAGTTTATTTCTAAAAAGACATTAACTAATAGTACATAAGTTTGTTGCCTGATTGTCCGTCAAAACAAAAATTCCTAATTTCTCGAAATTATGTTCTTTTTATCGGTAGTACCAGTGAATGCAGACCTCTGACTTGCTACTCTTTTGCTTTCATTGTGGTGGATTTAGACCATGACCTCCTCTGCAGTGAATGGGCCACTGCATTCCACCCAAAACCTCTTATTTGCTTCACATCTTTTATTCATTTAAAATAATTGTTCTCTTCTGCCAATATATTATTAAGCCACACAGCCTATTACTGTATTTCCTTTTTACTCTAAAATGGCATCAACAGCGTAATCAGGGAGGGGGCATTCAGGGTACTGCAGCAGAGCTGTCAATGACTGTCATTAGCAGCCCAGCAGCCAGCAGTCTGAGAAAATAGAAACGGTGTGAATTACTGTGTCAAGTAAGACCAAGGAGTTTCAGATCTGCTGAGCCGTCTCAGCTACTTTAGCTGCACTTTCCTCTTTTGAGAATTACTCCTTTGCCAGTTTAAATTAAAAGTGTTACTAAACAGTGCAGAACACCAACTAAACTGTGATAAAACTACATATCATGTTCCATAGAAGTACTCAATGAGCTTGAAAGTACTGACGTAAAGAAAGAACTCTGCATGTATTTGTGAAAAGTGGTAGGCAAAGGCTCCCAGATCAGTTTGCATTTTTTATAACACCGTGATGATTTTCCTTGTTTTCAATAAGTTACACATTTTTTCAGTAGAATCTCAACTGCTCTATTGTTCTGTACGAATGAAACATGTCTTTGGTAACATTTGTTCTGGAGACTGCTCAGTTTTCCAATACAATGTGGATGTCCCTGTACAGTAGATCTGGGATCCCTGTACACACTGAAAATAGTGAGGAAAACCCTGAAAACAGAAAAAAAATTAGACTGGTGAAAATGATGTTTTGGTTATTTGTCCAGCACAAAACATCTTCTGGGGTCCTTTCTCCCTTTCCGAGCTGGCCTTATGTTTTTGGGGCCCCAGCATGGTTAGTCATGGGGGCCCTTGAATGTACTTAAGTGAGTATTATGTTGGCATTTTGAGGTATAGTTGAAGACTCTTCCCAGCCCAGTGATGTCCCTTGTGTGATCTTTTAATAGTGAACATGGAATTAAATACATAAAACAAACATGAAATTTAGGTGACCTGCACAGCTTCTGTCTGGTGGCCCCTATGAGTGGGGGGCCCACAGTGACTGCTGGGATTGAGGGTGCCTAAAGCCAGTCCTGTTCCTATTATATAATGGCTCACTATGTCATGCCTAGTTCTTATTATGGCATTGCTCAGTGACAACACTCTTCCTGCTTTCTTTAGATATGTAAATATCTGTTTACAGTTTTTTAAATTAAATTCTGTCCTAATGGGCAAAGCAGCCCTCCCAACACAGTAACCTTGCCCCAAGCCCCTTTGTTTTAGGACATACGTTGGGACAAAATGTTGTGTGGAAACCACCTAGAGAGGCCCCTTGACGATAGCACATCCTCTGTCAGGCAGCATTCTCCGCAGCCTGAAGCCGGTTTCTACTGCAGAGTGATAGTACAGTGCAGCAGCAAGAGACTCTCTGTGAGTGTCCTGAACCAATCCTGAACTCCACGGCAGAGGCACAGTGTAAGGGATGAATGGAGCCAACTGTTTTAGGATTACATCGATACCTGGGTGCTGGGAGAAGTGAGCTGGAGCTTCTTCTTGGTGTGAATCACTCTCTTTCTCTGTCTCCCTCCCTCTCTGTTAATACCATGCAAGGTCTGCAGCACCTAAGCTTAAAGCTGTGCAAGACACTGACAGAGCCCAAAGAGTGATGACAACAAATACTGAGGAGCCAGCCAGAGGAAAAGGGACAGAGCACTGTGAGGAGAAATTCCTAGATGACACCCAACTTTTAGGTGCTGTGTTCACTGTTGTAAGATCTGAAGGGATTCTCATGCTTCCCATGAATAATATGAAGTGAGAATAAGAATTCTGCACTAAGAGGATCAATAAGCTTAATCCTTTTGCACAGAGAGGCAGGGAGCCTTTATTACTGAGTTAAGCTCAAAACATGCCTTTGAACCTGAGAGTACCTTATTCACACACATGATGGCAACTAATTTGTGCTGATGGGTATGAAAGAGAAGGGCATATGTAGTGCCTTCCTGGTTTTCAGCAAGCAAGTTGTTGCAATTTGGATTTTTGGGCCATAAGAAAAAGGTTGATCTTGTTTCACTGCTGCACTCTGTTTCTTCCTTCATGATCTTACAGAAAGGACTCCAGGGCACAGAGGAAAGTTGTTTTCAGGAAACTGCAAAATGAATACATGGCAAAGGGAATTTGAACTATTTGCAGGAAGAATACCACGGAAAAGAAAAGGAAAAATGTACTCCTGAACTGCACGTGATGCAAAAGCTAACATTTCCAATCATATTTTCTTAAAACTCTTCTATGTCATGGATGATAAAGGAGATTTGCTTGATTAATTTTCTCCTACACTTCAACAGATGTTACCTTCTTTATACACTGTTTCTTGCCTTAATTTATAACCAACAGGATTTTAGGGAGTGTCATCCTACAGGTTAAATTTTAACATCACTTAGGATAAACAGTTACTATACTGACTGCGGATTTGCCTTTTTTTTTTTTTTTTTTTTTAAGCACAACACATGAGTGGACTGCATACAAGCAACTACTTTTGGGGTGGTCATGGTGTATTTTCATTTATTTTGGGAGAATTTTATTGCTGTCATTGTGGATAACAAGAAGAGTGCCATCTTAACAACATCTGCAGGATTTTTTTGGAATGCCAGTCGGGGATTTGTTATTGTACTGAGGTGACCCTGTCACATGAAAAAAAGGGTTAGGGACAAAACTAATGTGGGAAGATCTGCAAAATGATGCACGTGAACAATTTCCCTTCAGGAGGCATTCGTGGATCTGGTGAGTACAGTACTCTTGCTGTCTTTAACTCAGAAACCTATCCAGGCATTTGTTTGCAGAGATACCGTGATGGCATGCAGTGCTTTCGGCTTCTCCTAGGTTGATGCACAGGTGTCTAGTGGAAATATAGCTAGGAAAAAAAGGCCCAGTATTTGACAAGGATATAAAATGATTGTCCACTTAATTGTGTGATAGACAGTACACACAGAGAAGAAGTCAGAAAGAGGGACTTGCCAGGGCTTGGCCACCTCGGTAGCTCATGCATCATTGCCATTGACTTATAATGGGAAGGGGACACATTTAAAGTCATCTCCTTAAAGCAGCTCAACTCCCCAAAGCATAATTCGACACTGATCGCCAGTCATATGCAATAGTTTGTCTGTCCTTTGTCATTTACTTTGTCATATAAATCCTGAAATGAAGGAGGCTGACCCAGCCAACCAAATCGATTTAATCTGAGAAAGAGCAGGCCTTGGAAATGGGGCTTCTGTCCCTCTTTTCTATGAGACAAAAGCAGTACTGCACTCCGGCATACTATGTGTTCATCAATGTTAACCCCAGTTAAAGACTTCCATGTTTCACACAAAGACATTTTATGATCAGGTATTTGTTTTTATTACTGACACTGTAGTAGTGCCTGTCATCTGAGCACCTTCCTCTGTCATATGACACACACTGTAACTGCAAATATTAATGTATGCCATTACAGTGCAAAATCTTAATCCACTCCCTCAAAATATCCTGAACATGTTTCAAGACTCCTAAATATTGACAGCTTTAGTATGTGTTATCACAAATATCACATATATATATATATATATATATATATATATATATATCATATCCATTGATATGATTTTGGCACTGCCTTTGTAGATGTGATTTTGATGACTATCATGGTACCTTTTAAGTATCCTGTATTTATTTAAACAACAACAAGTAACAAACTATATCTGTCAGGAGACATATTCAAACCACACAGAGCAATAAAACAAATTCTAATAAACAAAAACATTAACAACAAACTAAAAGAAATTCCATGAATAACTAGACATCTGATACCAGAGCCATGCAAACCTGACAGCATTGTTTGGTACAGGCCTTTAGTTTCTGGGCACACATTAGAAACTCAACAGCAGCATTTGGTCTCCCATTTTTTTTTTTTTTTAGTGCTTCCATGTGTAACATGTGCCAGTATGGAAATATGTTAGCATAAACTACCAGTGGCATAGGAATAAAATACAGCAGAATATTATCATCAGAAGCAAAACAGTGGCATTTCATGTGATGTACTACCTTCACTGAATCAGGAATGCCAATAGCCATGCCAGAACAATAGAAGTTATACCCTTTGGTACGTTTCAGATACTGTATATTGACATTTTTGTCTGAGGTGTGGTAAAGGGATTCACAAACTTATTAATGCCAATCCCTGGCGTAATTTTATCAGAATCATAGGGGCTGCCAAGTCCCATTTTGGCAGAGCCACATGAGTTGTGAAGCTCCTATATCCACCAAATTTCATATAAATAAATACTAATGAAACCTTGTTTGAGATTCCTTGTTGTTGTAATGGACATTGTAGGGATCTCAGTCACAACTCCTGGATACACTTACCTGATATTCCTGCCCCCCCATCCAAACATTGTGAATGAATGCATTTATGAAACAACTCTTTTGGTCTCTTTCATTTTTCCTAAAAAGATGCAAAAATAGGTAGTGAATGAAATTTATGCAGCTCATTTTTACAACCATTTCACTGAATTTACCTGCCCTAAAAATAATCTAATATATTACTAAATGGATTTGCTGCAGTGCCAAGTGCAGGAATGAGTTACATTTTTAACTAGGTAATACAATATGTGATTTCAGATAACATTTACAACATTAATTTTGTTTATAGAACCAAGATCTGTGGTACACAAGGACATAATTAAAGTAGTAACTGGAATGCCTGCCTAAACAATAAAAGCATTTAATCTTTTGTAGTGCTGCAGATCTTTACTGCTTAAAGCATTTACAGTTCTGAAATAAAGAGAGCCAGACAGACATATACTGTATATGGAATACATATTAGGTTGTAGTGGAATAACACATTTATCTCCACTAGTGTGTGGTAAGACCCATAACTCACAAGTAGTGAAGCCATTAATTAGTTCAGAAGGTCTTACCTCTCAAGTGGAATAAATGTGCTATTGTACTGCAACCCATTATGTGTTTGATACATATATACCACAATAATTGACCTTTTTTACTTAAAACTGCCTTTCTTCCCATTGTACTGTACATTAAGCTCTGTGTGGTCCATTGTTCTCTGTATTCTGTTTACAGATTCTAAGTGGGTGATTTGGGGATTGAGGATACAGTAATGAGGTATGCAAAAACTTGCTGAACAGGAGGGCTCAGAGGTAGTACTGAATGAAGAGTCATCAGGGATCAGGAAAGTCACTAGTGGGGTACCTCAGGGGCTAATTTTGGGACTAGCTCTCTTTAATATGTTCATCTGTTACATAGAGGTGGGAGTCTGTGACATAAATGTATACTAATGTTTTAATGCAGTAAATTGGCAGACTGGCTGAAATGTATCAGAAAATACCAGGAGGTTGGTTAGCCAGGTCCCCTGTTTATTTCAGGGTTTACAAGGAGGTTATTTGGGTGATAAACTGTATCTGTTCCCACAGGCCTACTGCGCAGGCACCACCCTGCAACAGCGAAACTGTTGGCAAACATTTGATACCAAAAGCACAGCAGATTGATGGGCTACCTGAGTATGTTTGTTTACTGATAAAACGTGGGAACAGATTTTCTAATGACGGGAACACAGAGGCTCTGGTTTCCAGCAAAAGCCTTTATAAGCCTGTTTACAAACCACATTATTTTATTTGTGAGAAATATGTCCTAATGAGAAAGGTAAAAACAGATGTGTACTCAGACACATTTGCTTTTCTATAAAAGGAGGACCTCACTGTGAGCCAGAAAAGTAGTGGATCAGTGTGTAGTACAACAGGCTGATTGAGGAATAAGATTGGAAGGGGACCTGATGTGCTTCAAATTCTCTGAAGACAAGAGATTGTACCATTTTACATCTTCACCTGTGAGTTTGACTTAGCTATAAGGTAGCTAAGTTTGTGTTTTTATGCTTTAACTCATGCTGTTTTCAATATTTTCTCCTGTAAGCACTGTTGCTCTATTTTGGCCAATGTGTAAATATATCATGTAAATAAAGTAGTTCTTATTTAGCACAATATGCCAACTGGTTGTATATTTTAATAAAAGGTACGTTTGAGAAATTCTGGGTTAGCTGTCATTCTGAAGAGGCATGCTAAATTTAGTTTAAGCAATTTGAAAACACATTTCTTTGTCATTCAGAGAAAGGAGTAGAGTGTAGTTTGATAAGACAGAACCCACACTTCACCTGGGGTTCGAGCAGTCAGCCTTGCTTGATCTAGGGAAATTGGTGAGTGGGCTCAGACAGTTCAGGTGTCCGAGGTGCACCATTGCAAAGGATGAGTGTGAGTGCAAGGACATGTTGAGGGGCAACGAAGTAAAGGGCTGCAGCAGCCAGTTGAGAGAGGAGTGCTGGTTGAGGTATGGATGGTGGGTTTGTCACATCTGGTGGTAGCAGTGGGATCTTTGTGAAGTGTGCAAGTACTAGCCAGCACTTGGTGGTTACTTGAAGGGTGCTGGAGTAGTTACACAGACACCAGCAGTACATCCTCAGAAATTGTAATAAAATACCTAACCAGTCATAAATACAAAGTGCACAAGAAAAACAGTTTTCTTTTATTGTTTTCACCTTTATTTTCGGATGCAGTTAGTGGTCAGAATAATGTCAGCAAAGGTGCCAATCAATTATGAAAGGCTAAGATCAAAACAGCTGTGAGAGTTTTGCACCAAAAGGGCATTAAGCATGAGTCACTTAGTAAACAACAGCTCATAGAGGCCCTGCTTAAAAGGACCAAGAAAAAGTGGATCCTTTGGCCAATACTGACCAGATAAGATGAGCCCCCATCAACCAGCAGAAGATGCCCATGAGGAGGGAAACTCATAGGACAGTGCAGAGCAGACACAGTAACAGACAGAGGCACTGCTGCAGCAGACACCCAAACAGCAACAGCAGCCCTCAAAGCAACCACAGGCCTAGTTGAGGCAGCAGCCGCCATTGCAAAAGGACAAATCAGGAACAGTTGATGCTGAACTGGAAAAGCTGAGGTTGTACTTTAAATGGGATGAGAGGCAACAATCCAGCTGGAAAGGGTGTGGATAGAGGTAGAGTGAGCTGAAAAAAGGTAGCCCCAGCTGAAAAAGAGGCAATGGTACACTATGTAGACATGAACTTGAGATGGCATGATTACATCAGCAGCCATCCAGAATGGTAAGTGGAGTTAAGGATTAGGGGTCAGCATACAGTGGTTGTCTACCATTTATAATCTGCTTCATGATATAGGGCTAGATAATTTTAAAAACTTACAACTTTAGATGTCTCTATCAGCTTGAAATATCAAGAATTAGTCACATACAAATTAATTGAACATTATAGGGACAAAGATTAGGAGTGTAATGCTACACTTTGAATTGCAACATGGTTGAAACAAATGATAATTTGCACTACTTTAGGTCATGTCTTGATATTTTGATTGACCCCAGTTCAAGGGTTCAATATACCAAATATAGGTTTGAAGTGTTTCTTAATATTATCAACCTTGCTAGATACAATAAGGAGACATCTTTTCAGGCTAAATACTGTTCTTGTTCTCTCGTTACCTTGAAGATCTATATCGTGTGTTTTTCATTTGCCCCAGTACAATTCACTGAGAAGCAAATGGCTGATGCCATTATGTCATACCATTCTTACCAATGATCCAACTTTACTGCTTAATATCTTTCTTACATCTAATGATGAATTTGTAATGCCCATTACTTAGTTAACATTGCCAGAATCCATAGAAGGTTTAAAAATTCCAGTTAGATTACAGTAAATATTACTCTAGGTCCTATATGAGTGTGTGACTTGTCTTGTACTTCAAATCATGTCAAAATGAATTGATCTATCTACAAATTTTGATGGGGTTTATTTGTTCTGTTTATATATCTATATTTTTCTGTGAGCTAAATGAAGCATTTGAAATTTTAACTACTGTATATTTATATGTCTGTAATTTTTTGTATTTTAAAGTTGTGCAATATTTTCTTATTGAGATATTTTTGCTACTGAAAATTTCAATCTGACTGATCAATAAAAGCATTTCTTCAGTCCTAAACCAAATTCTAAAATGTTTCTCACTTTGAGGAAGTAGATGATTTAGTCCTTCACATATTTGAGAAAATTTGTATACAGTCCATATCGGACAAGGGAATGTGGACCCTTAGTCTAGTTCCTTTATTATCTGGAAAGGCTCTCGATGCATTTTCCAAAATGAATCTACAGACAGTTGGGACTATGATAAAGTTAAAGATTTGTTGCTAAAACATTATGAATTGACTGCTGATGCATATAGATTTATTTTCTTAAATTTTAGAATTGTAATAAAGAAACCTATATGGAAATGTGGAACAGCTTTCCAATTTACTCAGGAGGTGGTTTAACTGTGCAGAAGCATCTTCTGCTGAGCAAATTATAGAGACTGTGTTACTGGAGCAGTTTCTGACATGCTGTCCAGAAGATCTACGGTTGTGGCTGGCTGACTAAGTCCCAGGTTCAGCCAGGAAGCAGCCAAAATGGCTGACAGGTATATAATAAATAGGCCTTTTGTTAGCCATAAGAGTATTGGGAAGGACAGCTGGGTTTAAAGGAGTTGGTAAGCCAGTGGGGCAGCCTAAAGGGAACACAGCTAATCCAGATCCCAAAATAAAGTGTAGCTAGTTCTCCAAAATGAAAAAGAATGAGAGGAACAGAAGTGTCATGTGTGCCACTAAGTGGGGCATCTCTCTTATGACTGCCAGCATGGAAGACCCAGGGAACAAGGGCAGCAGGAGAAAACCCTACTACCTCAAGCTCACATATTGTTAATTATGTAAGGGGAATAAACCTAATTCATCTAAGTACATGCCCCTGTTAAAATGAATAGGAAGCTTACAAAACTTGGAGAGACACAGAAGCTAAGCTCTCCATAGAGTGCATCAGGATTTAGTTAAACCTAAACAGGTCCTACCTGTCAGTTTGCTATGGTGTAATGTGCAGGGGCCAACTGTGCCTTTCCATTGGTTGCAGTCTTCCTGAGTTGGAGGGGCAAGGAATGGACACCGTTGTGGTTAGTGAAGACCCTGATGTTGATATGCTTTTGGGAATTACCTAAAATGCAGGGGTGAATCTGTGGTGCAGTTTCAGGAGTCAGACCATTAGATTTAAACCTTATGGAACTGACAGCAGTGAGAAAGGGCTACTGAAAGTATGTCCATTTACTCGAGTCTGCTGTAGTGCATGTTGACACTGTATCACACCTGAAGGCAGAGACTTTGACAGTCCAGCCTCAGTAACCATTTAGAGTTGCTCAGAGGAAACTCCAAAGGAGGTGCTGTCTTTCCAGGAGGAGGAGTAAAGTGCCCAGATTTAAAAGTACTTTACTCAGGGATGAATCCTTAATGGAATTATAGGAACAGGCAGACATTGCTGACCCTGACCCTAATGGTGGGAGTCAAAGCAGAGTGTATTCGGAGGATGACTTGCTCTATTGTAGAAGGCACCACAGGAAGGTTTAGAGGAATGGCCAGTGCACAAACAGCGGGTAGTAGCAAAGGAGTTTAGGCAACAGCTTCTCAGCATTGCACATCAGATCCCATTTGGGGACACATGGTGAAATGGAGCAAGCAAGGTTGATACAAAGCTCCTACTGGCGAGTGTCTATAAGGATGTGGCTGAGTACTGTCACACTTGTTAAACATGTCCACCCACCCCATGTGTTCACTTTGTTATAAAGGGAAGGTCTGCACCTTAACCATATTGGTATAAGGATTATGGGGAAAAATAATAAAATCATTATATTTTATTTAAACTGGACATGGGGCACTGCTGTACTTCTACTTTAAATATTACTATCAGACACCCAGATAAAACTAAAAACTATGGATGGAATGGGTACTAACTAATGCCAGAAGTTTAACAAACAGATTTGATGAATTTAAACTTCTCCTTAGCACTAATAATATTCATATTGCTCTCATTATGGAGACTTGGTGGGATGCTAATGACTCCTGGGATAAAAATATTCAAGGCTATAATCTTTATCTTAAAAACAGAGAGCATAGAAAAGGTGGTGGGGTGGCTATATATATATTCACCAAACAATAGTTAGTGAAGAGATCTCCAATGGTATTAACTTAGAAACCCTTTGGGTCAAAATAATCCTCATATGGGTCCCTCATTTATTCTAGTTTATTATACAGACCTCCTCTATGTCTCCTGATAATGACACAAAATTGTTACATTATCTCAGGAACCTTGATCCATCTAATAATTATTTGATTATGGGAGATTTCAATTTAACTAGTATAAACTGGACCCAGACATCTGCAACTATTAAAATTGATCGTCTCTATTTAGCTTTATTTAATGAAATGGGGCTAGAGCAATTGGTCCAACACAATACAAGGAATAACAAAATATTAGATCTTATACTAACTAATATTGCTCATTGTGTATCTCAAATAAATATAAATGCACCACTAGGTAACAGTGATCATAACACTGTTTATTTTTCAATCTCAGATGGGAAAACCCAACCTGCTACCGGGTCACCAAAGTATTAAACCTCCATTAAGCCAACTTTAACAATATGAAAAATAGTTTAGGTTGCTGGGATTGGCATGTATTATTCAATAACCTATCCATGGATTCTAAATGACATCTTTGGTTAATAAATTAAAATATGTAATTAAATCCAATATCTCAACAAGAAATAAATATGACAACAAATACAGTTTAACACATGGTTGGATGACCCTAAAATAAAGGCCCTAATTAATAAGAGAAACAAATAATTTAAGCAAATAAAAAGGATTTTCTCATCTTAACATCAACATCTGGAGCTATTAAAATCTATCAAAACCATGATTAGAAAAGCAAAATCTCAATTTGAGAAACAATTGGCATCAAGGGTTAAAGACAATAAAAAACCTTATTTTCTTACATTAATAAAGCTAAAGGCAACTCAAATGATATTGGTCCATTTACTACACATTTAGGTTGTATAGCCAATAATTATGAGGCAGCAAGCATACAAAATCAATACTACTCTTCAGTTTTTAATACCACCACTCAAGGTCAATAATAAGTTAGTGACCTCTATACCTGGTCAATTTACTATCCAACCTAAAGATGTTTTAGATAAACTAAAAGAAATTACATTAATAAATCCCTGGCCCTGATGATATTCACCCTAGGGTATTAAAGGAACATGCACAATACATTTATTTACCCCAACTAACATCTTTCAGCATCACTAGATTCTGGGGAAGTTCCATATGATTGGAAGGTGTCATCGGTGGTTCACATTCACAAAAAGGGCCAAAAAATGAACCAGAAAACTATAGGCCTATTAGTCTTACCTCATTTCTTAGGAAAATCCTGGAATATTTTATTAATGACTTTATCCTGGAACATATCAACCACAGTAAACTAACCAATAACCTGCAACATGGCTTTGCAAAATCGAGATCATGCCTAAATAATTTATTAACCGTTTATAATAAGGTCACAACTGCAATAGATGAGGAAAATGCAGTGGACCTAGTATGTATAGACTTTGCCAAAGCTTTTGATAAGATTCCATTTTGAGCTTATTAAAACATTGAGAATCTAAATTAAATAATAATATCATAAATTGGATAATAAATTGGCTCAAGCGTAGGAAACAAAGAGTCATCATTAATGGAGAACTTTCAAATTGGGCCCTAATTACTAGTGGTGTCCCCAGGATCTGTTCTGGGTCCCTGCCTATTTAATGTATATGTCTCCATTTTAAAAACTAATGATGACAATATATGGTTGCTGAAATTTGCTGATGACTGTCGCATAGGCTCCATTATTAATAATAATAATGCAAGTTCTGCTCTCAATGTTTTCTAGATAAAATTGCCAACTGGTCCTGTGAGAGAAAGTTAGCACTAAACAATGATAAATGCAAAATAATGCATCTGGGAAACCATAATCAATGCTTCCAATACATGTTGGGGTCCGAAATATTACACCAGACTATTGCAGAGAAAGATTTAGGAATACTTATTACCCCGGTTTAAAATTATATCTCACTGTACCAACCAAGTAAATAGGGCAAACCAGAACCTAAATTGTATATTTAGACATGTAGCCAGTCATTCATTGGATGTTCTTTTGCCATTATATACTGCATTGGTTAGGCCTCACCTTGAATATTGTGTTCAAGTGTGGTCTCCTATCTTAAATAATAATAATAATAATAAATGTATTTATAAAGTGTCTTTCATTATTCCAAGGTGCTGAACACATTTAAACCAGTAACATCAAATATAAAATCCAATAATAGCACAAAAAAGACATAGCAAAATTGAAAGAGTCCAGAGAAGATTTACCAGGACTATTACGGGCATGAATGGAAAATCTTATGAGGAAAGGCAAAACCCTTAACATGTACACGCTGGGGTACAGAAGATTAAGGATGACCTGTGTTTAATATATAGTTCACTTAAGGATCCTACCCTTGCAATAAGACTGGGCTTAATTGAATCTGAACACAGACTTAGTTAATCGGAAACACAGCAGACAATTATTGATGAGCAAGTGGCATACATTAAGAAGGAAAACTGGTTCAATTTGAGATCTATTCCAATTTGGAATAATCTTCCAGCATTAGTGGTGGACAGTCCAAATATGGACCACTTTAAATTAAAGTTAGATTAAGTAATGACTGATTCTACCAAATTTAGTATAGTTTAACAGTAATTTAACGGCAAGCATTATGGACTTTTGTCTTCTCGCTTGTAAACCTTATGAAACCTATGAAACTTCCTTTATACCAGCGGTTCTGACATCACTTCCTGAAAAGGGAATGGACATATACAGTACTTGTCATATCTTTATCAGTCCCAAGACACTCGCGTGGTGGGGTAAACACATGCGCATACTAACAAAAATTAGATTTCTTCAGCTCTGTTAATTTAAATTGAACTGTTCTGAGAGTCACAGACAGAACTGTTTTAGATTTCTTCAACCTGTGCTTATATATTTTTGAATTTTATAGTTTTATAATTATTTTATAGTTGTGTATAACTGGAGGCTAAGAAAAGCTGGGCTGGGAGGATGTGGGGATTAGGTACATGTATAGGAAGCAGGAAAGTGGTAAACTGCAATAGCTGTGGGGCAGCAGTCTTTCTGGGGGTGATATGGAGTAAAGGGGATGTCCTGTGTGTGAGAGCCTGGTGCAGCTAAGGGCCAAAATAAGGCTGCTCAGATGGGATCTGGGAGGATGGTGTGGGAACTCAGAGGAGCAGAGCAGTGGAGGGAAAGGCAGAGGGTGATGCCCAGGAGGTGACAGCATCAGGCAGGGATGGGGTGGGGAGGAGCATTCAGTATACAGGAGTGTCTCTTCCTCAAAGGAATAGGGAGCCCAGGGTGGAGGAATGGCAAATGGTAAGAGGAAGGGAAGGGGTGGGAACGTGAGAGTAGCATCAGGGTGGGAAATTCTAAAAGGTGCCTTTATTGAACAGATTTGCACCACTGTCTGGAAGGAGGAGGAGGCAGCAGGATGTGAGGGAGAAGGTCAGGTTGAGCCATGGTTGAGAGTAGGAGTAAAGGGAGGGGGAGGAATTAATCAAGGTCAGCAGGAAAGAGGAGGCAGGCAAACAGAGTGGAGGGTAGGGGAGGGAGAGAGAAAGGAAAGGAAGAGAGGAAGGAAAACTGAAAGTAAATACAGATTGTCAGAATGGGAGGGGCAGAATAGGAGATGGAAAAACAGTTATGGGGATAAATTGTGGATGTGGGGATAATTTCACCAGGGTGCAGAGGAGTAGTCAGGTGGGGAAGCAGCTAGTACCAAAGGTGAGACAGGAAGGCAGGGAGCACGGATGCAGGGAAGGGAAGGAAGGGTTGCAATAATAGGGACTCCATAATAAGGGTATTCACTGTGGAAGGAAGGGACCCAAATGCAAGCAGGAGGGTGGTTTGTATGTCAGGCATGACAGCGGGAAGGTGGGCCCAAGAATAAGGAAATAGAAAGTGAGGTTGGAGAAAAACCTAATTTAGTTATACATCTGGGAACAAATGACCTAGCTGGGAGGAGGCTGAGGTAGTGCAAAGTAGATTCAGGGAGTTGGGGAAGATCTACAGGAGGAAGGAAGTTCACTGGCTTTCTCAGAGGTGATACCAGTACTCAAGAGCCAGCACAGTCAGGAAAAGAGGATTTTAATGACTGGCTGAGGAAATGGAGCAGAGAGGAGTTGTTCATCTGTATTGGGGACTGGGAGGAGACCTGGTCAAACAAAGCACTCTTTTTCACCAGACAGGCTACACCTTAGTAGGGAAGGTTTGAGGGTACTCAGGGACAAACTGGGGAATATATAAATACTACACTTAATTTAAACTACTGGGGGCAGTGGGGGTGCAGGCCCACAGACTCAGAGAGGAGGAGATCAGTGACCATCTCCCCACATTGATGGACAGGTCTGGAGGGAGGAGGTAGAAGGGGCAAGAACACAGTTAGCAAAGGGTAGCGGGGTGAGGAACACATAACAAGGACTTGTAGGGTGCACACAGAAGGGATAATATGAATAGAAAAATAGAGGGAAGAGAAGGAAGGTCAGATTCTAATTGGAGGGTGGTGTCTCTGAATGTGTGAGTCTTGAAAACAAGATGGACGACCTGCAGGCACTATTAGCAGACAGGAGGGTGGACATAGCTGCAGTAACGAGACTTGGGCAACATCACGCCATGCTGGGACCTGCGATCCTGGATATAAACACACAGGAGGGACAGGGTAGTCGGGAAGGGAGGATGGGTGGCGGTTCTTATCAGACAGGGAACAACTTTCTGAGGGAGGAGTTGGAGGAATGGGAGGCGGAGGCATTATGGGTTCAGTTAAGGTCCAATAGAAGGAGAAAGATGAGGTTGGGGTGGTTTACAGACCACCTAGCCAGGATGAGGAGGGGCAGGAACTGAACTCCCAAATATTGGAAGCTGCAGGGAAAGGAGAGGTGATAATTGTGGGGACTTCAGCCTGCCCAAGGTCGACTGGAACGTACCATCCACAACATGTTCTAGGAGTCAGGTGATCCTGAAAGACTGCAGAGTGGGTTCCTGACTCAGAGTGTCACTGAACCAACAAGAGCGGAAGCAATTCTTTCTCTTGTGCTCACAAAGGGGAGCATGAGCACAAAATAATGGTCAGGGAGCCACTGGGTGGAAGTGACTATTACACAGTGTGGTTCCAGTTGGATATGGGCAAAGAAAGCATCCCAACTAAGACCAAAATCTTGGATATCAGGAGGACGGACTTCAGGAAAATGGGTGAAGTGCTAAGGAGCCATCTGGTGGGCATCAGAGCAGATATGGGGTGGACCAAAGGTGGTCCATCATTAAGGAAGGAATACTGGTTCCCAGCAGATAAGTGCATTAGGCTCAGGGGAAGAACACAAGGCCAAGTGCCCAACTGGTTCAGTTCGGGGTTGCCCAGGCAGTAAGAGAAAATAGGTTAGCCTATGGAAAATTAGGAAGACCAAGAGAGAGGTGGATAGGAAAATTACCTATGGTTGACTAGTGAGTCAAGTAAGGAAGTCCGGAAAGCAAAGGCACAGAAGGAGACTTCGGTGACGCCAGGACCGATGCAAGGTTAATCCGTGAAGCTCCAGCCCAGGCAAGCCCGAAAACCCCCAAAATATAAGAAAAATAAAGTAAAATGTCAAAATGCAGGGGTCAATCGAAAACCTGAATAGAGGCAGAAACCGCAGGAAATCAAAGCAAACAACAAGATGCTGCTAGATTTAAGTCGGGCCCTTCCAGCAGAATGTCCTCACTGCAAGGCCAAAGAACTCCTGACTACGATACTGACGGGAGAATGAACAACTATCTTGTTCCAGATTTGAGCGACTCCTACATGAAATAACTGAATCCAGAAAGGAAAATATGCAAGAATTTAGTGCAGTACAGCTACAATTATTGACCTTTGAGACCAGAGTAAGCCAAATAGAGAGAGAGACTCTCAGAAGCGGAGGACACAGCTATACATATGTCGAGATAATTCAGACACTAACACAAGAAACGAAAGCCTAAGAGCTAAGTGTCTAGACCTAGAAGGTCGCTCCCGAAGAGACAATTTAAGGCTCTATGGCCTCCCGGAGAATGCTGAAGTAGCCCTTTATCAGCTGCCTGGAAAATCTCCTGAAGGATGTACTTGATTTGCCTCCCACCGTGATTTTCATATAGAAAGAGCTCATCAGCGCTTTCGCAAAACCTACTGATCCTGAGGCACGCCATCGATCTATTATTTTAAGTTGAATTCGTGATTCAGTGAAAGAAGAAATACTCTCGTGAGCGGCAAAAAAGGACATACGATATCTAACGTGACAGGTCTACCTGACTGGGCGATTACCCAACCGAGGTTCAGGTGGAAAGAGCTCAACATGGGCCCATTCTCAGAGCCCTCAGAGAAAAATCCATACGCTTTCAGACCCTATATCCAGCGCGAGGCTGAGGGTTTTCTGGGAGGATGGAACCAAGATCTATGCATCAGCTGAGGAGGCGCCGAAGCTCTTGTGAAGCGAACATCGGAGTTAAGGAGACGAGGAACCAAGATTCAAGAACCTGGGAACATGGAAATGACGCAGTTGACAGGAAGACGGGGAATAAATAAGAAGACGCACAGAGCTGCTGTGTAGCATTCAGAAGCTCCTCGAAGGAAAGTTTTAACGGTCCACAACCTGAGATGGAGGAAGGGAGGCCACATTCTCATTCTCTGCTAGGAGCATGGTTGTCCCTGAATTACTCGCTGTTTTGGCCATGCAACCGCAATCCAAGATGAATATAACATTTACCCCAGTTGTGATAAAAAATTTGGGAATCGAAATATTAACTAGAACACAATAAACAGAACTGAGCATCAAAGGAGAGCTTAAACGACTATATAGTACTCTACACATTGGCTTATTCCTTCTTTCCCCTTTCAGATGGACTGTAACCAGCAAAACTAAAGGAGTTCTTTTTCTTATTTTATTGTATCCTTGGGGGAGGTGGGGAGGGAATGGAATGAAAGTCTTAGCCCATGGCCTTGGTACCTTGGCGGAAGTGTCTGAGGCAGCTTGGTGCACTGGCTTCTAAGTGTCGGGAGCAGTTGGTTGCGGACCACCTTGCACCCTTCCCATAGTCTATCCTTCCCTTTCCTCCTTTTTTTTATCTCCCCCATCCATTGAGTGGACACAGGGACTCGGGTGCCACTGAAGCAGTATGTCTACAGTGTCCCTGAGGTGTGAAATGCCACATGCAGGAGGAGCTAAAGAAGGTGCTGGACCTCCAGGTTATCCAGAAATCCAGTGGCCCCTGGTCTTTGCCCATTGTTCTTATCCTGAAAAGGATGAAATGACAAGGTTTTGTGGATTACTGGATGCTTAATACTGTCACAGTGTCCAATGTATATTCCATGCCCAGTATAGAGGAGATTCTAGAAAAGTTAGAGGAGCAAAATACCTAGCAACTATACCCTTAACAAAGGGTCGCTGAACAATACCTTTAACTGATGAATCAAGGAAGCAGTCAGCATTTATCACTCCATTTAGCTTGTATGAATTTCTGGTCATGTCATTCAGAATGAAAGATTCACCAGCTACCTTTCAGAAGCCGGTTGACCGAGTGTTGTCAGGGCAGGTGACATTGCTGTAGCTATATGGATGATGTTGCTATGTTAACCAATCCTAGAAGGAACATCTGACACATGTGAGAGATCCTTGAAAACTGCAAACTGCAGAGCTGACAGTCAAAGCTGAGAAGTGTCAGGTGGGCATGGCCAAGTGCCAAACCTCAGACATCGGTTGGGAGCAAGGCACATCTGGCTGGCACCTGCGAGGTGAGGGCTATAAAGTGATGGGCCACATTCACAACTAAAACACAGGTTCAAGCATTTTGGAACTGCTGGATATTGCAGAAGATTTGTGACTAGTATCAGCACAAGTGAAGCACCTCTCACAGATCTGACCAAAAAAATAATGACTAAAATGGCGCACTGGACAGAATACTGTGAGAAGGCCTTCTGTCAAGTAAAGCATGCCCTATGTCAGGCGTAAGTGCTAGCCAGCCTTGACTGTTGTCTAAAATTCATAGTGCAGACAGATGCATCAAATCTATTGTTTACCTGAGCTGAAAATTCCAGCCAGGGAAGTGGCATCTGCCGTTATAGAGGAGGAATGTTTGAGCATAGTTTGGCCACTGCAAAGGTTGCAATCGTACTTGTATGGCAGAGAATTTATGGTGGTCATGGACTATAATCCACTAACATGGCTACATTGCACGAGTGGTGAGAATGCAGAGCTGTTGCACTGGAGCTTAGCACTGCAAGAATACAATATGCATGTACAACATAGGAAGGATCACAAAATGCCACTGCTGATGGATTGTATCACCAGATGGTATAGCATAGTTGATGGAATCACAGTGTGGTGTTCTCACATAGTCACAGCTTTGGACTTGGGAAGGAAGGTGTGGCATAAATGTATACTTAAGTTTTAATACATCGAATTGGCAGAATGATTAAAGTGTCCCAGAAAACACTGGGAGGTCAGCCAGGTCAAATTCTATATGTTTATATACAGTATGTGGCCAAATGGTCCTGCTGTTTATCTCAGGGCTTAAAATAAGGTTCATTTGGGTAATACACTTTATCTGTTCCTGGGAGTCTATTGGCAGGGTGCCACTCTGGGGTAGTGAAACTGATGACAACTATTTGATGCCAAAAGCATAGTGAATTGGTGGGCTATCTGAGTATATTTGCTTATGGATAAAATTTGAGAATTTAGATTTTCCTATTGATGGGAACACAGTGAGGTCTGGTTTCCATCAAAAGCCAGTATCATCCTGTTCACAAACCAAATGTTTTATTTGTGATAAATTTATCCTAATGAGAAAGGTAAAAACAGATGTGTACTAAGACACATTGGAGTTTTCTGTAGAAAAGGAGGACCTCACTGTGAGCCAGAAAACAAGAGGCTCAGTATATAGTGCAACAGGCTGATGGATGGTATGAGACTAGGAGAGGGAACTCTGTTGTGGTTCATGTTTACCCAAAGACAAGAGACTGTACTATTTCCGTATTTTCACCTGTAAGTTTGACCTGGTTATAGGAAAGCTAAGCTTGCATTTTTATGATTTAAATTCTATTATTTTCAATGATTTCTCCTGTGAGTACTTTTGTTCTGTTTTGCCCAATGTGCAATTAAGTTGTGTAAATAAAATAGTTTTCTTAGACCAATATACAGACTGATTGTGCATTTTAATAAAAGGGTATAGTTTAGGAATTTCTAGTGTAACTGTCATTCTGAAGAGGCATGCTAAATCTAGTTTAAGCAATTTGAAAAGCACATTCCTTCCTGATGCGTGGAAAGGAGTGGAGTAGAGTGAAATTTGATAAGACAGAACCCATGCTTCACTCAGGGTTTCAGCAGTCAGCCTTAGGTTTACTTACTTAGGTTTGCTTAGGTTTGGTAGGACAAAGAGGCCAAGGACCATCAAGATTGTCCTCTCGCAATTTGCTGGCCATTTATTCCCAGTTAAGTAGTTGACAGGAGACATTCATCCATTTTTTTAAAGGAATTAAAATTATCAATTTAATTAATCTTGTGGGAGGGTATTCCAGAGTTTGGCCACTCTGATGTTATAGAAAGTATCTCTTTTAGATGTGTTTGCCCACATTACATCAAAGATTTTGTTATGTGATCTGGGGACTGGTGACAGGGCTCAGATGGACAAGATGTCTGATGTGTGCTACCTTTGTATAAGGGCAAGTGTGGGTGCAAGGATGTGGTGAGGGTGAACATGGGTGAAGGTCTGTGGCAGCCAGCTGTGAGAGGGGTGCGGTTGGGGAGCAAATGTGTGGGTCTGTCACAGAGTCCAAAAGCAAATATGTCTCTTTCCAGATGACACCAAGATCTGCAATAGTGCTAACTCAGGAAGAGGCTGCTAGGGCCATGAAATGGGATCTGCAGAAACTGGAAGAAGGTGGTCTAAAGTGCGGCAGCTTAAATTTAATACAAGAAGTGTAAAACTATGCACATGGAGCAAAAACCATGAAAATAAAATACAGGATAAGGGAGGGTTGTGGTGGTAGAAAGCACAGTGGAGGAAAATGAACTCTGGATAACGTCATGGATATCTTGAAGACATGGTACAATGCAATAAATCAGTGGGAAAGATGAATAGGGTGCTGGAATGAGGGTACCACTAGCAGAACGAGAGAACTAATAATGCCCCTATACAGTTCTCTGGTCTGACCTCACTTGGAGTACTGAGTAAACTTTAGAACCTGCATCTTAAGAAGAACAGGGATAGACTGAATACTGAAGAGGAGGGTTGCCAAGATGATCCAGGTCAGCAGGGAAGATCATAGCAGGAATGCCTGGAGGATCCAAACATGTATTTTGAGGGGATAGAAGGAGTGAGGGATACATTTGAGATGTTTAAGTTCATTCACTGTATTAATACAATGGATACTAGATACTTGTTCTCTAAAGTAGCTATACAGTACTTCCACTAAAGGTAACTATGAAACTGATGGAAGGGTTTAAGAAATATATCACAAGTACTTTTTAGCAAAAGGTATTGGCAAAATGAAGCAAACTTCCTGACAAAGTCATACATGCTGAGATGGTTGGATAGGGGTGGTCAAAAGGGAATGAGACAGGCACATGGTTAAAATGAGGTTGGATGTGTTGGGGAGGCAAGGGAAGTCAGGAGAACTGACAAGATGCTCACTCCAGTATATAGGCAGGCAAGGGATGACTGGATGAGCCAGTCAGACTGTTTCTCCCAACATTTTCTGTTTTAGGTGATTTGATACCTTTATTGGACCAACATGGATGTTACACAAAGAAAAAAGTGCTCTAGCTTTTGAACCAACCAGGTCCTTCTTCAGAAGCTTTATGGCTGTTTTAGGTGGAAATAACATGTTCTTATGCAATAAGGTATGACTAGGGGTTATGTTATGTTCTAGTTAATCACACCCACTGTGGTGTGATGTGTACGAGTGCAGGCCAAGTGCCATATTCTTTCTGAGGGATGATTAACTGAACATTAACATAACCCCTGGAGTACATTATTATTATTATTATAATTGGTCTAATTTTATTACAGTTTTACTATGTTGTAGTATATTTACTTCAGATATTATCAAATATTGACACAAAATAGTCCCTCCACCAAAGGTTAACATTAAAATTGTTACATAAAAGTAACTATGACACATTTGGTGCAGACAGATTATTGCATTTAAGGTTGTGCAGGTTATTTATTATCTTGCATTGGCTACATGCATGGTGGTCGATCAGAAGGCATGTGTAATTGTGCAAGCATGCATTAATATTTTACACTACAAATAGCCAGTAGCTGACTCATTCAGGTTTCACAGTGTGCATGTCTTCATGGTTTGAATGTGCATTCGAAGTGTGCCTAATAACTGTAAAGTTGTTTTTCTTTTGCTACTTGCCACCAACGAGTGACACTCTTGGGGGCCAGTATGTACATGTCAGCAGTGTACCTGAGAACTACTGACATCTGAGAGTCATAATCAAGACCACCAATACTCACTTTCAATATTTATATCAATGATATGATAATTGCATTGGAAAGTAATGATCAACATGCCCCGAAACTGGAAACTTTAAGATACCGGTCCTTGCATATTCAGATGACCTTGCAATAATATCTGCTAGTAGGTTGGGCCTTCAGAGGGCCTTGAAATTGATGGAAAAGTTATGCATTACAGACAGTTTAAAGCCCAATACCAACAAAACACAAGTTATGGTGTTCAAGTACTAGAAAGTAGAGATCCATACATATCGGTAACAAAAACTGAAATATGTCAATGAATACCAATATCTGGCGGTTTGGTTTGTGACTAATTTGCAGGGGAACAAACATATTAAATATCTCCTTAACAAAGCAAAAACACAATAAAATCCTTGAACAGGTTCAATTATCTGTATGATGGCCGTCACGGCCATTCCATTTATAAAGACCATGAATACCAAAGTTATTCCACAAATTCTTTACACAGCTGAAGTCTGGGGTGGGGCTAATATTACTTCCATTGACGCAGTTATAAATACTGCCTATAAAAGATTGCTTAGAGTTTCCTGGGTACCCTTAACGTACTGGTCAGATCTCAACTGTGACAACCTAGTCTTAATTACATGACTCAGGCAAGGCAAATTAATTTTGAGGTAAAACAAAGGCAGTCATGACAGACCAGCTTATTAAAATATGTATTAAGGAGAAAGAAAAACTATATTGGTGTAGTATGTCTGGCTGGCTAAGTATGGTTGATAGGCTCTTAGATCACAAGGGATTATCATACTTAAGAGTCTGGGGTAAACAAAATATTAATATAAGTAAAACTTATGCAGGATTTATTACAAAGAAACTTTATCAAATATCCAAACAGAAAGATCTTGCAGACCTTAAACAACTAAAAACTTCAAACTGGTTGGTGGGTAATACCATAGAACATAACCTAAAGCCCTATCTGAACATAGTGAAAACTAGTGACCATAGGGTGATTCTGACCAGATATAGATTTGAAATCTTTGCAAGCATGGTTCTGGAGGCAAGATATAATAAAACACTTACTAATTCCAAAGTCTGTCCTTGTTATATACAGGAAATTGAGGATCTTAAGCATGTCACATTAAGGTGTCCATGTACGATAACCAGAGGAATACATTTTGAAGACAACCTAGATACCTGCAATATTCCTGATAGGTTTATATTGGATCTTTTGTATAATTCTGAAAATCTGGAAATACTTACAGATTTAGCTCATTATCTAATTACTATTACCAAGATCCGGAAGAAAGAATGTCCATGTTGACATCCTGGGGTGCTAATGGCATAACTGTAAACTCTTCTACATAATTTACTACTATGTTACCTATGTATCTTAGGACTTGTGGCAGTTTTGCACTCATTTGTTGTCATTGTCTGTCGGGGGAGGGGTAGAGTTGTTTTGTATGAAATTCTGTAAATCCCATAGTTGGAGAGTGTGAAAACAACATATAGACTTTATTAGTCTATGAGTGTCCCTAATTGATTTTATTGTATGTGAACCTTTGTGTGCTGGATTGAATATTACAGTATTGTACTGAATGTTTTTATCCTTGAAATGGCGATTGGCAATCAATAAATTACTTATTTACTTACTTACCATCAATAGCTGAATGCATAAACCAGGATCTCAATGTCTGACAACTTGCTATTGGGGATCCTGCAAATGGCATTTCAGTGAAAGAGTCATATTAAGCTGATTACAAAATAAATACCTTTTTCTGTCTCTGATGATGAGATTCCTGAAATGCATGACGGTATGCCATCTGAGGAAGTGCTCTCTTACAAAATGTGTACCACCCCCACATCAAGCATTTGCCTTTTATTGAACAAGGTAGTCAAGTTAGAGTGACAGCACAGCCCACAAATAAGTATATCTAGTATTGTGCTTCCTTTAGTCTGTCTTTAGTCCACATTCACTGACCTCGACCAAGTACTCCTGTTTCCCAGACTACCACTAAATTTTTTTCTTTTACTTCACTCTCGCTCTGCTAGTATAAACTGCCAACTTCCACTGCAAATCTCTCTTCTCTCTCTCTCTCTCACTCCACACTCTCTCTCTCACATACACACAGCTCCATACTGCCTGAAGGCCTTCCCACACCGGTTCATGCTTTTGTGACATCCAGGCTCGATTACTGCAAAGCTCTATACTTTGGTGTCTCCGGGGTACCTCTGCTGGCTGTAGCTGGTGCAGAATACTGCTGCCTGGCTACTGACTGGCCTTCCTAGGTCCAGTCATGTGACCCCAGTTTTGCAGACTCTGCTCTGGCTGCTGGTCCCGTGGAGGGTTATCTTCAAGGTGAGCTTACTCACCTATAAGGCCTACATGGGCAAGGCCCTGGCTATCTGACTGACCTCCTGATACTGGTTGTCTCAGTCCGATCCCTCTGACACTTGACCATGCGCCTCCTTGAGGTTCTTAGGACCCAACTTAAAACTGCGGTGACCAGGCCTTCAGTGTCGCTGACCCTGTTTTATGGAATGCTGTTCTTCTATCCATTCAAGAGGCCCCATCAGTTAGCTGAAATGTGTTACATAATTTAGGGCAAGGTTAAAGCTGGAATGTACTGCATATATAGCATAAGGACTTCTATTGTGTATACTCTTGTATTATATATTTTTTCTTTGTTGTTCTACATTTTATATCTCCTGTCTATGTAATTGCGAACTGTATGTATGTGCCTCAGGACCTCCTTGTGAATGAGCTTGCTCAATGGAGTCTTTCCTGCAATAAACTTGAACTTGAGTGTTTTAAGAGCAGTCTCAATGCCCATTTATTCTCTCTGGCATTTCCTGATGTTGAAATTTGACCAGCCTCTGCATCTGTTCTTATCTTATTTGCTCTTTGAATAATGCTGATATCTGCTATTTGCTGTTATCTTTTATTGTACTTGATGCTTTTACCTGCCTTTGTGTGTGTTTGGTGCTCAGAGCCTCTGGGATTGGGCACTTTACAAATAAAATTTGCCTTGCCTTGTCTTGCTTACCACTGTGCAAGTCATGTGTGAGTTTCTGATATACTCAAATGAGTTTAAATGTCTGAATGTGTTAGAGGAACCCTGCACAGGGCACTCCACGTCTGCCTAAAAGAAAAAAAGTATTCAGGTAACAAGGAGATGGCACCCTCAATACCTCAACTACCCTCTAAATCTGAATCTGTGGCACCTAGATGTGGAAGCCGAACACTGAACAGCAAGCACTGGCTACAGCACTTCCCAGAATCTGCATAAACAGAATTGACTGTAGTGCAACACAAGTTTGAATTAAATGCCTTAAAAAATTTACAAATAGCAAATGAGGCCCTTGTTTTACTCGGGTTCCCATAATTTACTTCAGCTCCTCTGATCACTGCAGTAAGGGCTGGCATAAAATGAATGTTGTACCAGCATCAAACGCTCAGCACTGAGAAATGTTTGTTTTGCTTTTGGACACTGCTGGTGGCTGACAGTGGCAGCATGATCAGAGAAAGGAACAGAAGAGGTTACAGGTAATGAGTGACACTGACTTACCAGGGCTTGATTTGTATTAGAAAAAGAAAAAAAACAGATCACGAAATGTTTTGGTGCAGCAGTAGTTATCCCAGGATATGTCCGTAGCACAGTTTACATAGGTGCTGAGTACGAGCAGCACTGAGCACATGATGTGCTCATGCTACTAGCTTCAAAAGAAAACTTTTTGGTACTGTGTGAGAACTATTAGAAAAGTAATGGAGTTTGTGCCACCTCAGTATGGAGGGTGTAGTGTGGTTTGTGACCTAGTTGGGTGGGGGTGGGGGGTGAAGAGGATTGGATGTTGCTGGTCAGGCTTACAAGCATTAAATAATAATGGTGCCCAGAATTCTAATACTGGATATTTTTACCTCCTTTTGGCCACTCGGTCTGCTCCCTTGTCATCGCATCCTCTGCTGGGGATTCCAGCCTGTCCACCTCTACTGCTCAGCCCGCACACAACTTCTGTGGCTTTTCCCCACAATGGGGCTGCAAGAGTCCCCAACTCCCACAGAACACAGATCAGATATGTGCCACTCCACGGCGAACTTGCAGATGGCCATCAAGCCGCACAAAACAGGCGCCTTCCTTTTTCTGAATTAGGACTTTCCCAGAGCTGAGGACATGCAGTGATATCGACAGAGGGAGTGTACATGCATCCACATGTGCTCCCTCCAGATGACTGCCCCTGCTCCGCCATCAGAGCACAGCATGCATCTTGTCCCCAGCCTTCACCAGGGGCAATCATGCACCAACAGTCGTGGACTCCCCACCGCGGAGAGGAGAGCTGTCCATCAGATGCTCAATCCTCTCCTCCTCTGCCAACCCCTGGTGACCTGTGCTCATTCCTGAACACCAGTTGCTGGTGTGGTGCAAGGTGCAGGCGACCAGCACCTCAGTCCTCAAGCGCCACCAGGCCGGCCTAATACTGGAATTTTTATAAAACTAGTGCAACACAGAATAACACACTTAGCAGCTACCTTATTAACTTATGTAACAGCCAACTTACTGGCACATGTAACAATCACCAGCTCTCAAAACTACAACCCAGAAAAATAGACTAAAAAAACTGCACCTACAAAAGCGCTCTAACCTACAATCTTATAACTCACACAGCACCCTTCCTCCACATTGAATCGTCTCTCAATGTTCCAGCCCTCTCTATCCCCACATCCAAGCCCACCATGATGCTGCTGCCACTGCCTCCATGCTGCTGCTGGCTGGATACTGCTATCACCATTTACCACGATGATCCTGATCACAAACACCATGCCTCTTCTAATAGCTGCTTCGGACCATGTTCCCAACTGCACATACATGCCACCTGAACTGCAACTCCGACTGCACTCTACATGCGCTCCCAATCCTAAGAAAACTAAAGTGAAGACCGCTGGAGCCATGTCTCCATTTTTAGGAGGTTCCCAGGCCATGGAAACCAGAGGGTGAAAGCAGAAAATGCCCCCAAAACACCATTACACTATGAAAAGACCGCAACACCACAGAAAAAGTAACCTCAGCATACCACTTCATGACAGAAAAACAATTCACTATGAAAAAATACTAAACTGGCACTGGAAAACCCATAAATCATTGCAAATACTTTAAAACGACCAACCTTATTCAATACATAAAACATTTGATGGCAAAGTCCCACATCAGTACTCATGAAATATTACCATCTCAGTGGGCTAATTAGCTCACAGTTCCACTCTCCTGTGGGCTTATGCGTTACTGAGCTAATTAGCTTCTGAGATGGTAATATTTCCATGTATATCACACTTTGCCAGCATTCCATCTCTCTTTAATGTATATGTATAGATCTATCAGCTGTAGGTGTAAAATTCCTAGTGGTTTGATTGACCGAGAATGTCACTTGAGAATCTGGTTATCTCATCATGTCACAAGATTAAATTATTCATATTTCATTTAATGTGTTAGGATTTCAAATTGGTATGCCTAATTTATAAGGAAACTACAGAAATGTATGTCAGGGTGTACAATCATGCTGGATAGGCACACCTATGAAGTGCTTAAAGCACTCAGGTACACCTCTTGTTTCAAAATGCACCATAACTGACAATATATCTCAGCATAGCCAGGTACCCTGGCACCGTGGTGGAGGAGCAAAACAAATCATGTGGGTTCAGAAGAACACCTTAGCTCAGTGCCCTGAAAAATTGCTTTCTTGAATATACTTAAGTAAACCTACCTACATTTTTATAAACACTGATTATCCACATGTTGATAAATAATCCAGGATTTATTAACATAATTGGGTGGATTATTCATGATTCTGAAAACTAGACATGGTCAGGAAGTGCAGTTTTTGAGAGGTTTGAGAGGAGAAAGAAAGGCAAAATAACTATACAGTACTGGAGGCTGGCAGTATAGCTTAGAGGCTGGCAGTATAGCTTAGAGGTTAAATGCACGACGAACTGTGAATGAGCTTGGTACATCCAGCAGACTTGGGTTTGAGACCCACAACATCCACCTGCATACAGTGTAACTCTGATCAAGTCACTTAACCTCCCTGTGCTCCTGGGTTGCCCCTGAAAACAGGAACTTGTGCCTAGTGGGCCTTACCTGGTTAACAAAGAATGAATAAATAAATACATAACCATGTGACAAAGCAAAAGTAAATATTCTATACAGTTTCATTGTACTCTAACTATAAGCAGCCTTCCTGCTGTCATGGAAGAATTTCGTCAGCCTCATTTGATGCTGCCAAACTGATTGAAAAGTAGAGGATCAAAATGAACTGGCTGCCCTCCAGCTACAACAGTGAAGGAGTCTGCTGGTCCTCTGGCTCTGCTGCCTAGAACCTGACATGCATTATTCCTTACATGCAGTATGTAACAAGCATACTTGTCTCTTGCCTTATAAGTAGGGCTGTAATAAATTCACGGCTGTCACTGGTTTCGCGATTACCATGAAATTAGTTCAATGCCGTGAAATTGGTGAAACTTTTTGTTGTTAAATTCAAATTGGCACATTAGTCCTAAAGACCGTGGACCCACACTACTCATTCCAGCCGTGGCAGACAGTTGAAATAAATTAGTTTAGACACTCAAAGTGTCACTCCCAAAGCCAGGTCCTGCAGAGTTAATCAGACCCACAAAATGCTACTGCTCGAGCTTTGTAAGAAGCACAGTGCTGAAAATGAAGTGTCACTCCCGAGCCAGGTCCCGCAGAGTTAATCGGACCCACACTACATTTCTACCACCATGGGCTTTGGAAGAAGTACAGTGGGACTGACTGAATTCTGGGCTTAGATCTTGCCGGAGCAACTTTGCAGACAATTTGACACCTGCATATAACAGCAGCCACTTAAGATGAGGATATTGGACCCACATTGCATGCTACCGCCACGGCACTCTACGGGTCAGTTTCAGCCTCCTCCTCTCTCCACTCCCCAACTTCCATGGCACTTACCTGAATCCTCAATAAACAAAACTACTAACTCATGATGCTAATTACACTACCTACAGCTTATGCCCTACTCCTTACTTCTTAGCTTATTTATTTATTTATTACTAAGATTACAAATACCTTTGAACCAAGGGTGCTGTTACAAAGGTTCCACATCAGCAATGGGTGCAAGCAAAACAGTGCTAAGATACAATACAAGGTCAGGAGGTTAATATAGAAGCAAACAGTGGTAAGATACAATACAGGACAGGAGGTTAACTTAGTAGCAAAAACAGTACATGTGTATAGACTAGCACAGTAACAGTCAGACAGTGGCAAACCAGGATGCGCAATTAACAATATGGGTATATATAGCAAGACACAGATACAAATGAAAACCATCCTGGGGTAAAATAAGTGGAGTAAGGGGTGGGGATAAGAGGGGAGGGTGGAGATAAAGGGGTAGGCAGTCAAGGATTTGACATTGTCATAAGTGCAAGAAAAGAAAGATAAGTGCTAGGTGGTCTGAGGGTGGAGCAACAAGAGATAGGGTGATAGGGAGGGGAGACAGGAGGAGAGAGAGGAGGGAGAGGGGTGGAATGGTAGATGGGAGGTGAGAGGGGTAGAATGGTAGGTGGGGTGGGAAAGACACAGGGAATAGGAGGGATAGAGAGGCAGAGAGAGAGAGAGAGGTGAGGAGGGTAGCAGGGAGAAGAAGGAGAGGAAGAAGTGAAACAAAGCGGCAAGCCTAGGCAGAGCAGTCACAACTGCTAAGGTCAGTGAGTTGCTGGCCGAGTTACGCTTGAATGGGCCAAGTTTGTTTTAGTTGCAATTTCAGGTGGAAGGTTGCTTAGCAGCAAGGGGCCCTGGTGTGAAAGCACATTGAACCTGATTGGTGCGGCAGAATGGAATGATAAATGTTGGTTTGAGGAACTGTGCATAAACGGCAGTGACTGCAGGCAACATTAAGGCATGAGTCGCAGGGAGTGTGAGGTTAAGAGGGATTTTCTAGCCAGTAGGCAGGTCTGGTAGGCAAGTCTACTACTTATATTGAGCCAGTTGGATTGCTTGTAGAGGTCACAGGTGATCGTATGCTTCCTGTGCCAGTGAGAAGTCTACAACAATTGTTAAGGGCCATCCTGACCCTTTAGGGAGGTATCAACAGCAGCCCCATAGAAGATAAGCCCATAATCAACTGACAGGTAGGACTGAGGCAGTTATGGCTGCACGCATAGCTTCATTGGTAAGACAGCAATAGGCGACGGTAAAGGACCCCAGTTCTTGAGTTGACTGATTTTGAGATGTGTTGAACATGCAAGCTGAAAGACATCATGCAATCAGCGTAATACCAAGGTATTTAAACTCCTGCACTTGCTCAAGTGGCTATTGAAGCTCATATGTATGGTGAAGTTTATGGATTTGGATTTGATGTGAGAGCTATGGAACAGCATGGACTTTTTTTTATTTGTAATTCATCAACAGCTTATGTTGGAGAAGCCAAGTTCAACTAGGCTGAAGTTTGTCTGTAGGACTTGGAGAGTGAGACTGAGTCAGTATGGGAGAAAAGAGGACTGCATCATCAGCATAGAAAATTGATTATTATTGCAAGCTGCAGGAAGAGTATTGATGAAAAGGCTGAAAAGTAGAGGGCCAAGGATGGAACCCTGGGGTATACCACAGTGGACAGGAAGGACACTTGAAGAGAGTCAATGATTTTGATTTTTGGCTCCTTGCCAAGATGTAGCTTCAAACCATTTTGCTACATCATTAGATAGTCCAAGGGAGGAGAGTGAGTGAAGCAGGAGCTGGTGGTTCATGGTGTCAAAGGCCTTGATCAAATCAATGAACACCATATCCAATAGGTGACTAGTGTCAATATGGCTGGTGAAGTCAAGCAGGGCAGTGGTAGTACTATGAGCTTTTCTAAAGCCATGTTGTTGTGGGCAGAGTAAGTTATATTTGTTGAGGTGTTCAGACAACTGGTCAGCTACAATTCATTACAATGCCTTGGAGAGTGGTGGGAGGATAGAGATGGGCGATAGTTAGAGAGAAGATACCTGTCACCACTTTTATGAATGGGTGTGACCACTGCTGATTTCCATAGCTGGGGAATTGTTTATGAGAGAGTGAGAGATTCAGAAGTTTAGTGACAGGTTGTAGGACAACGTCAAGCGAGAGAGAGCCAGAGGAGTTTGAGGTCAAGGGTATCGCTTGAAACTGGCTTTGCTTAGCCAGCTAAAACCAAACAAGACACAACAAGGGATCACAAAGTAATGAATTCTCCAAATGAAATAAATAATAAAATAATAAAAATAGGAAAGAAACTATATTTTTCGACCGTGCTGTGACATGAAATTACTGTGTTTTCCAGTGCATATGCTGTGAAATTGGCACTTTGTACTGTAAAAATTACAGCCCTACTTATAAGGCACATGTTGGCTCAGATGCTACATTTTTATCTTGTTTGCCCCACTGAGGAAGTGTCAGAGATGCTCAAATTTTGGATTATAAAATGTGTTTTAAAAACTGAGAAACCTGATTGGCTGAGGGCCATGTTTACACATGCTGTGCTCTCAGCACAACAGCACTGGATAAAGATCCAGCAATCTCTTCACTCAAAATTCAATACTAACCACACATCCTGATTGCCATTACAAACATGGCTATCACCTTTACTCACTAAAACCTTCAACGAGGCCCTAAAACTTAAACTGCCTTAAATAAAAAAAAATAAATGTAATTTGCCCTCATGGTCCTTTTTTATATACAGTACTCATACATAACTTGAGAAAATGAAGTAATACAGTACTTAACAGTTTTTAATTTGTGGTGTTTATTTGCTGTCCGTGAAAAATCCCATTCCTATCCTCAGCTGCTTAGTAGGGAAATCTGTGCTGTTTAACCTGCTACAGAGAAAACAAAAGCCCTGGATCCATCTGAGGCCTTCTGTTGTGTGGTGGTGGTAAGCATCCTGCCAGTAGAGCTGAGCAGAGGTCTGAATTCTTGTATTCCATCCATAGTAAACATTCCATCTCTTGAATGTAGGAAAGACAGAAAATAAACAAGACAGGGAGAAGGGAGAAACAGTATAAAGAAGAAAGAAAGGCGCGGAAATGGGTAAATGGGATGGACTGGGGAAAATAGAGGGTTTAAGAGCTAATTAAAAATAAATGTATTTTGCTGTGCATAATATTTGAACCTGAGATTGCATGTGTGTGCTGGGTTGTCCTGGGACTTTTGCTGGGTGGATGAACTTTTCTTAATTTTTGATTGTGGAGCATTTTTTAACAGGAAGGAAGGAAGGCAGGAGGGAGGGAGGGAGGGAGGAAATCTTGGACCCATTTTATAATCGCAATAAGACACTCTAGAGTATGTGTCATGGTGGGATAGTGTGTCTAGTGGTTGAATCATGCCTCACAATACACTCGAGGTATGCTCTTATCCCACCACAGTGCACATCCTGTCATGTTTTATTGCTTAATTTTCCACCCATGGCCTATTTCATCCTTGTAATGCCACCACTGAAACGGAGATCTGCATCTGCTCCATTTTACAGATTTAATGTTGGATGATTACTACTGTATGTGGTCCAGTTCTATCCATTCTCTAGTACCAAATATACAGTAGTTGTTATTTGTTGCAAAGAATGCTATCTAAAGTATCTGCTCTGTTTTGCCATCAGTTAGGCAAGGTTATACAGGAGTAATGTATCCAAATTTCCTTTCCATGTTAACATGGGGCATCTTCTGAGGTATTCAGGGATCAGACGATATAACCTCTGAGGATCTCTAATGGAAATGCAAAAGCAGGCAGGCACAATATCCAGTATATTAAGACATTGAAAGGCTATGTTTGTAACTACAATAGTGCTATACAGGATGCTGATTCCATGTTCTACATGATAAGAATGAGAGTAGAATGGCACCTTGGGTCTGTTTGGATAGACCGCAGATTTCCTGTGTTAATAATTCATTGATTTCACATCATTATGTGTATATGGTTGGGATCAAATGATTGCTGTGCTTCCCAGTCTCTCTGTAGCAGTTACACTTTCTAAGTACTACAACACAGGCCAAAAGTAAGAAGTGGTATAGGTGTCTATAGTGACATCGGGTTTAAACTTCAGATACATGGAGCATGGTATCAGTTTTATATTACATTTCTGAAATGCACATGAAAACCTTATTGATGACTGTGTGAGAAACAGCCATGAAGCATAAGAATGGCATGTAAGTGTACTTACTGCCTGTTTATTTACAGTGCTAAACTTCTAGAGAATACAGGAGAGTTAGAAGACAAGCTAACTTATTCACACATTAATTTTAGCCTTGCTCATTTCTGCTTCCGGTAACTAGAAGTTTATCAGTGGGTGGCCTATAGATTTTATATCTGATGTTAAATTACTGTATAACAGAACAAGCCCCAAGGCAGCATGGATTCACAGTGGGAAGGTCATGTCAGATGAATCTAATTGATTTCTTTGACTGGGTGACCAAAGTAGTAGATCAGGGAGGGCTGTGGACATGGCCTACCTAGACTTTAGTAAGGCATTTGACACAGTTCCAAACAAAGATTAATATACAAGTTAGCCAGCCTTGGAGTGGGTCCCAAAATGGTAGCCTGGGTAAAAGAATAGGCTGGAGAACATGACACAGAGGTAATAGTAAAACAGAGTCCACTCTGAAGAAAGGGGGTTACTAGTGGGGTACCACAGGGTTCCGTGACTAGGACCGGTCCTCTTCAATGTCTTTATAAGTGACATTGCAGAGGGACTGGAAGGAAAAGTATGTCTCTTTGTAGATGACAAAAGATCTGCAACAGGGTTGATACACAAGGTGGGTGGAAAGGATGAGAAGGAATTGGCAAGGTTGGAGGAATGGTCAAATGTATGGCAGCTTAGATTCAATGCTAAGAAATGCAAAGTAATGCACCTGGGAAACAAAACCCAGGAGAAGATTACACAATGGGGTGAGATACTAACAACAAAATGGAAAGGGACCTTGGAGTAATCATATCAGATGATCTAAAGGTTGGCAAGCAATGTGAGAGGGCAGTAAGGAGGGCTGGGGGATACTGGGATGCAGAGGAAAGGCATCACCAGTAGAAAACAGGAAGTTGTTATCCCTCTGTACAGACAGCTGGTGAGACCCCATCTGGAGTACTGCATGCAGTTCTGGAGACCCAATCTCACAAAGACATAGACTGGATGGAGACACTCCAGAGAAGGGCAACTTAAATGGTGCATGGTCTGCACCAGAAGACATATGAAGAGAGACTTAAGGAGCTTAATATGTATACTCTCGAGGAAAGGAGAGAGAGGGGACTTGTTAGAAACTTTCAAGTACCTCAAGAGAATAAACAAAGTCCAAGAGGGTAGCATCTTTCAAAAAAGAGGTGTGCAAGAACAAGAGGCACAATTTGAAGATAGAGGGGATGGCTCAGAGGTAATGTGAGGAAGTATTTTTCACGGAGAGGGTTGTGGAGGCATGGAACATCCTTTCTGAGGAGGTTGTGGAGTCAAAAACAGTGGTGAAATTCAAGAATGCATGGGACAGTCATAAGACAATTTTAGGGGTGGGGAGAGGAGGAGGAGGAGGTAGGCTGCTGGCTAACTAGGATCTGCAGCTTATCCATTAGGTAGGGAAATGGGTAGACTGGGTGGGCCAAGCTGTCCTTACAGTATCTGCCATCAAATTCTATGTTTCTATGTTTCTATGTTCTAGGCCACTATATATTTATAAAGGGGTGGCATGCTCCCATGCCTCCTTGCTTGGAAGGCCTGCCCAGTACATGTATTTTTTCAACTCATAATGCCTTTACAGAGCTACAGAGCACCAAAAATGCATAAATTATGCATTTTGCTCATTCTTTGCTCATGCCTACAGCCTGCACAAGTCTGTGTGACTGGTCTGAAACCCACAGGAACATGCAGCCAGGGTTCCCAATGTGCCTTTCCAAGACTTCATAAAAAATATTAAATGGTTCAAAAGGTATCAAAAACAAGTTTCCCTTTATGGTCTCACCCCTTTCTCCTATACTGCACCACCTCAGCTTATTTACACATGGAATGGGATGGAGAGTTAGGCTGATGACCCCAACACACACCTCAATGCCTGTGGTGGGGGGGGCGGGGTAGGCGGGGAGTGCAAGGGTAGCAAACTCTAAAAGCACCATTCCGCTTTTGTCGCTGTGGAACAACCCTAAATGATGCAGTAAATGGTTTTTTTTTTTTGCCATGAATATATACATATACATATATACATATGTTGGGTTCACCACAACATAACCCAGACAGACCATCTTAGGGTAGCTGGTTCATTCCATTGGGGTGTCAAACAGACGAGGCACACTGATGAGTCCTGGTAGGATTAAACACGTGTCTGTGTCTTCTGTTGGCACCTTTGCAAACTGTGTGAGAGGCCTTTCGGCACCATGCATGTCTGCTTAAAGTTGAACCAGCATAATATTCTGTGGTGATTTACATATGCAGCCCATAATGCTTTACGCCATGAAGGCATGTGTGATTTTGTATTTCTTTGAAACCTGGCTTCCTGCCAATGCCCTTAGGGGCAACCATTGCCTTAGTGCTTGTGCACTGAGGTTCTTTGTCAATATATATATAGCTTAGCAGGTAGCATATTCACCTCTGAGGCCGGGAGATCAGAAGGCTGTGGGCTCTATCCCACACCAGGCACTTGATTTAAATTCAATACTGACACTGTAGTGCAGCATGAAGGTGCTGCTCCTGAGATTCCATTTTCAGATGAGACATTAAACTGAGGTCCCATCTGCCTGTTCTGTTGGTAGCTCAGGTGGCTGTTAAAGATCCCATGGCACTTTTCAAAAGAGTAGGGGAATTTGTTTTATTTAGAAATAATAACAAAACCTTAAACAATCAAAGGAAAATACATAACACATTCAAAACATTTTATACAAATTGTAAAGTCTGGTGAAAATATTATAATGACAAAGAGAGTGAGGAAAAACAAGAAAATCATATTATACCAGAAAAGAGACTTAGTATTTTCAAGTAATAGGTTCATCGTTATCGGTTATCCAAGGTACATTCCTCCACGGCTTTACTAAAGCTTATTTAGTAAAATGTTTTGCCTCTGTATAGTAAATACCTTGTAATTCCCCATAATTTCTCTATTAATTCTACATGGGTGATATGTTTTTGCTGTAAAGTATAAAACCATCTTATATTCCAGATGAACCATTTTATAGTAGAGAAAATAACATTTAGAGTGATACTAACCCACTTTCCCATATCCCTGTATATTATCCATAATTTAATACATTATAGGTTACTTTCTTAAAGCAGTTCTCCTTCCAATATTCAGCTAAGGTATCTCAAAAATCTGTAATATAATCACATGAAAAATTAGATGCTCCATAGTTTAAATTTTTGAATACATTTCTGTCTGGAACACATCCTCTGCCAGCTGTTTGTGATTTTGGTTCCACTTAGTGTTAAGTTGGTCATGGCCACATAGCCAGACAACATCTTTCATTTTAGGAGGAATCTGATGTCTATTATGAGAGTCTGTACTGAGGTTAAGCATCATTCTGAGCATTTATGGAAAGTAACAAGTTCTGGAAAGTGTGACATTACTACCTGTTGGTATAGCTGTTTTTTGGTTGCAGTTGATAACTGTTATGGGGTAATTTTCCATGTTTTTAACTTAAAGAAGATTTCCAAAGAGAACTAGGTGCATTGTCAATGGTTCTAACAATTCTTAGTCTATTATCCCTCCAGAGTGTGTACCATACTGAAATTAATGTAAGCAAGTCATCTGCCCATTGTTTCCTTGAATCTAGTAATATGGGTTTAATGTTGGTGCTTAAAATTGACAATAGTAAAAACAATAGGGTTCACCATGTTTAAACCACCTTGTTTTGCTGGTAGATGTAGAATATTGCATTTTATAGGGTTAAGACGGCTTGCCCATACAGCCTGGAAAATATATTTAATATAGCTGCCGTTCTACATTTAGGGGTGGAAAGATATTACTAATAAACAAAATGTGGGCAACAAATATGATTTAATGAAATGAACTATTTTCATTTTATTCATTTTCCATCTGCTACAATGCTGAACCATTGTTTTCCTTGCTTAATTTTCTTATCCCAGTTTAAAGCATCTAAAGATCCCGTGGCATCAAAATAAATCCCATGAATTTTAATGTGGTCTTTCAAGTGTTGAATGCCTGCCACTTGGGTTTGGGGTGGTTGTTGCTGTTGCCCTAGTCGTTTTCCTAAGCATTTGGCCATGTTCAGTCTTGCCCCAGATGTACTATACTGTTCACGAGTCTTAAGGGTTTCTTTTACAGAGTTTGTGCCTAGGTTAGACACAGACATCATCGGCATAGGCCATGGTTATGAAATGTCAAGGGACCATTGGGAAAGGAAAGTGGAATAATGGACGTTGTAGAATTTAATTATCTAATTAAAGGGTCTATACAAAAGACATATAAGAGTGGGCTTATGGGGCAACCCTGCCTGCCCCTTTCTGTATAGGTATTAAAGGTCCACACCATCTGTTTACTAAAGGTGCAACTATCGTATGTTTATATAATGTCTGTAGCCAGTGTATAAAGATAATCGGTGTGTGATATCGTTGGAGTGTGTACCATAAAAATTATGGCACACTGCATCAAATGCCTGATGCTGGTCTAGGGACAATATATAACCTTTCAGATTGATGTTACTGTTAAATTCAAAAATAGTCCTAAGCATAATAGAGCTGGTCAGTGATCGTTCTGTCAGGAATGGCGCAAGACTGTTTTGGTGATATCAGATGTTGAGCTACTCAAAGCAATCTGTTTTTAGAGTTTTGGCTAAAATTTTAAAATCTGTATTTAGTATGCTAAATGTTCTCCAATTATTCAGATTCTGTTTGTCTCTAATACCCTCAGCCATAGGTAAGGTAGGTGTGCAGTATGTAAAATAGAGTTAAAGACATTAGCCAGTTCAGGCGCCAGATCTGTTTTAAATATTTTAAATAATTCTGCTGCAAAACCATCTTTTCCTGGTGCTTTTCCTTCTCCCAGGGTCGAAATGGCTAACTCCACTTCTGAACTATGTATGTCTGTAACAAGTTCAGCAGCCAGTTCTACAGGGTAATCTGGTACCACAAAATTTGTAAAAAAAGAGACTGCTGCATCTGTTTTCACTTCCTTGAATAATTTACAGGCGTTTTGGAGACTATTTTAAAATAGAATCTGTGTTGTTGTTAATCTGTTAGTGCTCATCTTGGACAGCTGACATTATTTTTTTTTAACTCTTTGCAGCTAAAAAGGGGTAGATAGTTGCCGTTTTGCCCTGTGTCCCAAATTCTTGCTGCATTTTAGCACTTCCCTTGTTTTTATGAAAAGTTAGCATTGACTGTTTAATGGTTTTAATTTGTTATGAAAATTATGTTTCATGCCCTGTGCTAGGGACATTAGATGCTATAATTGTTGTCTTAACTTCAAATAAAGAACATATCATTTATCTCTGTTTGCTTTACTGATTATGATAAGCAAGGTTTTAGGTCAACTTTTGTATCCATCCACCATTGTATGGGGTCTTCATACGTTTCATAGACTGATTTCCTATAACAAAAAATATTGCAATTGTTGTAAAATTTCATTTTTCTGTAGCAGGAGGAGTTAAACCTCCAAAACCAGTCCCATACACCAAAGGAGGTTGGTACCAACATTAATCTGAAGTTCTGAATGATCAAAATATTCAGCAATATTTGTGACTGCATGATGAATGGGGGGGTTGTTAATAAAGAAGAAATCAATTTGTGTGGCCAGATTCCCTTTCCTGAAGGTATGGTCAGGGGTGGTACTTTTACTGGAATAAACATCAATCAGGCCAGCAGTATGAATGTGTTTGTTAAACAGGTCATATCACAGAATACTTTCTTGTGGTTGTCCCTTTCCACCTGTCTTTGAATGACATGCCACTATTAAAGTCATCACCCCATACTAAATTTTGGGAAGCATGTAGGTATGGCAAGATTTCTTGAAATAGTACTATTCTGTCTTCCTTTGTGGGGCATACACATTAATTATTCTGCAGTGTGAATTGTAGTATTTTATATCAAGAAGTAGTGCTCTATCTTGTACCAGATCTAGTAATTTTAAAACAATTATACTGGTAGTATGAAAGAGAATTGCTACCCCAGTACAGGCCTCAAGTCCAATTGACCAATAAGAGGGACCTGAAACCAGTCCTTGGCTGCTTGCGTAGTTTCATGAGTAGAGTGCAATCTAATATCTTGCAGTAGAATCACATCAGCTTTGTGTGAGTGAATGTGTGAAAATATAGCACCTCTCTTAACTTTATTCTTAATGCCATTCACATTACTTGAAACCAATGTAAGGAGCAGTGTCACAGTAATCAGAGTGAAACTACAGTTCTAACCTCATGGTGGTTTCCTTTCCTTGGCTGTTTGTTCTATTTCCTCCCGTTCTCTTTTTTTTTTTTGCTGCAGTTTGTGTATTCTTTGTTTTCTCCTCTAATTCAATAGACTCACTATCTGATGTGGATTCATGTTGCTCAGTGTTAGCTAGGGAATCCTCAGAGTCTGCATCAGATGCCTGAGGATGTCTAGGCAGGTCCACGTATCTATTGGAGGTGATGACCTTGGTGATTTTGGGCATTTTAGAGGTTGGTTTCTGTCATGCTTGATGGCGTCATAAGACCATTTTCTTCTCAGTTCTAGGAGGGGTGGCATGGAAGTTTGCCACCTCAGGGTGGATTCTCTGTGTCCGTTGCTTTGATGTGGTCTGGGGGCCATTTTCCTGAATAGCCAAGCTGTCTATTGACTGATCTATGAGCTGAACTTCTGTGGTGCCTTCTTTTTCAGTTGCAATGTGTACAGTGTCTGATTTCTGACTAGCCTCCAGTCTTTTAGATTAATGGGGAGGGAGTGGGGGTCGACTGTGGCTGTGCTGGTGTGTTTTAGAATGGGATCTCTCTGCTAGTGTAACCAAAAGATGCTGTTCTTCTAAGTCAGCTGCATTAGGCTGTGCATGTGCTGCCCAAGGGCAAGAGGTGTATGTATGCCTTCTTGAATCACATAAGTTGCAAATTGAAACACTCCTACACTGGCTGTTTGTGTGCCCAAAACAGTTACATAGGGTTCAGCACAACTTGTCACAGATATTACTGATGCATCCAGGTCTACCCCATTTATAACAGGTTTTAGGCTATCCAGCATAAAATAATACCCCGTCCCTGCCTTAAAAAAAAAACAGTTAGGAAGGTGCTCTAACATAGCATCAGTTGATTTTAGAATTACTCTGATCTTCCAGTCCCTGGTTCAAATATTTTCAGTGTCAAAGATGGCTTCAGGATTACTAATTACTGTGCACCTCTGCTTCAACTAGTATGTGATATCAGTGACACTTACTTCCTCATTCCGAAAAATCAGTGATCGTTTATGTGCAGGATTTGTGGGAGAATGACCTCAAAAGGTGACCATTAGGGGGTGGACTTAAGGGTATGATGTTGTGTCCAAAATTTCTCTAGACCATTTTACATTTAAAACTAATATCAAAAGAGGACTCTCCTGACACATGGATCAGAGCATAAATTTCAGCAGCATGAAAATGCATACTATTTTTCAGCAGAGTTCTAGCCACATAAAGTCTGTCTGTGAAAACTTCTAAACCTCCTCTATACAGTAATCACACAGCATTGTGCTGTCTAGCAGGATATACAGGTTCATGGAACAGAGAGGCATAGGGATGGGTTGAGGCCTGGAGTTCCCTGTCCTTGCATTGTCACTACTCACATTTGGGTCTGGTTCTTGCACTTTATGTAAGTGCTTTCATGCTGGACAAGGTGTGTTATCAGATTCCATTATGGGTTCAGCAGGCTCCTGCAAATCAATGTTTTGCAAATCTGTACCTAGCTGTGGCGTGGGTTTTGGGTCAGGCAAAGTCTTGCATTAAGTTTAAGAGAGAGTCAGCTACTGCTTCTTGGATATTCACCCTGACTGCACTTTCTGAGCCAACAGTATTATCCTGCACAGAGTTTTCTGCCTGTTTCTGTCTAAGTGTTTTATGAAACTTCACAATATCACTGTCAGTAATACACACATCGTTCTTACCCTGGGATTCGCATAGGAGAAAATTCAAATATCCAGTTTCCTGTTGGTGCTGTTTTAGCCCAGCCTGCTGTGCATAGTGCATTTTCTACTGTCCAAGGGGTGTTGTCTGTGGCTTCAGCATCTTCCATAGCTGTCATTTTCTGCTGCTTTAGCAATAGGTTTGACAGGTACCTTCCATTGTGTGCTGAGAATTCTATTTTGGGCTGTGAATGAAAAAACATAGCATTCTGCTGGTCCTCCTGCCTCTGGAAAATCATCTCTATTGTGGGCATGGAAGGTTCCTCATTTTCTTCTGCTGACGTGGCATTTGTAGTGTTGGTAAGGTCACTGGTTTCAGTGCTGGGAGGTTTCTCCCTCTAGAGCAGATGCACTCTGATTCTTCTTGAAGGAGTCCATAATAAGTTTTTTCACTCCTGAAAGTGCTCCTCCTCTTGCCGCAGTAACTCCTGTAGCTGCTCTGTGGTGCTCAGTAATGATGTTGACAGAATAATATGTTTAGACCCATTTCCATTAGTCTGACTTCGCTCTCTTTCCCATTAGTTTCCACTGGAGTTTCAAATTCTGACCATTTTCTGTGGGTCTGGCTGTGTCAAAAACATTTCAGTCTCTGCTTGTTAGAGGCAGAGGAGAGACCTGCTCCTCAGCCTCCAGCACATTCTTCGTCTCTGGCTTTCTCAGTTGAACTGACTGACAGACAAAGGTTCCCCTACAGGTCAGTAGGGAAATTTCCTGGTGCCCTGGACAAATTTCACACCATTCACTAAAAAATACCACCACAACAGCTTATTCTGGTTCATGGACAGTTGGCATTCATCTGTATTCCCTCCCTAGGTCATGCCTGAAAATAGGCAGAATTTGTCTAGTGCACTTACCGGTCAACAAAAACAAAATATATATATATATATATATATAGGATATATGATGGGCAATAGTGGGATATGGAAAATATTCTCACTCCTGCAGAATGAGCTCTGTATTCTCAGGAGTGCCAAAGGCACAGCTCACGATGCAGGAGTGAGAATATTTACTATCCACTACCACACATCATGTGTAAGATATACCACTGGGTGAGGGCTTTAGGAAAAATGTTTGTGTTTTTGTGTGTTTTCTGCTTATTCTGTGTGGTGTGGTGTGTTGTGTGTGTGTATGTTCTGAAAGGACTGCGAGTGAGAAACACAGGTGAGTGTGTTTTGCAAAGCTAACTGAGTGATTCAGAGGTTCACTGAGAAAGACAGACTGCTGCAGGTAGTACTGGGAAAGACAAACTGCTTTGTAACAGTTTCATTTAGAATTCAGGTTGTTTGAGGCTGAGATCAGCACAGTAATGGGCTGGGAGTGTTATAAACTCAGTGGGACACATGTGGAGTGTTTTGCAAAGGTAATTGAGTGAGTCAGAGGCTCAGTGAGAAAGGTGTTGCAGGTGGCACTGAAAGAGGAAACTGCTTTGAAAATAGTTTCATTTAGAATTCAGGTTGTTTTGAAGCTGAGAACAGCACAGTAAAGGGCTAGGAGTGTTAGAAACTCAGTGGAACACAGTTGAGAGTGTTTTGCAAAGCTAATTGAGTAAGTTGCAGCTTTAGTGAGAAAGAGAAACTGTTTTCTGAAGCAGGTTCCTTTGGAATGCAATCTGCCGAGCAGATAGTCTCACTCCAGTGACATCAGAGGTGAGGATAAATGTGATATCCTCACTCTGGTGATGTCATCAGGATTTATCCTCACTCCAGAGAAAATAACACAGGTTATTCCACTGAGAAAGCTCTCACCCAGAGGTATATATATATATATATATATATATATATATATATATATATATATATATATATATATATATATTATGGTAGCATAGTAGTGCTACCATAGTTAGATTGAGTAGCCCTTTTAAGGTTAAATGGTGAAACTTTGCACTTAATAACTTTGCCACCGTTCAATGGATTTGCCTGCAATTTGGCAGGCACAGGGCATAACCATAGATCTCTGGAACTGCTACTGTTTGTACCAGTTGGATGTACAGCTGCAGAGTTATTAAGTGACATCGGCTGGCGCAATTACAGTTTTGTGCATTCTTTGCTCATGCCTACAGGTTGCACGGTTTGATGCGACTGGTCAAAAACTTCAGAGAATGTGAAACTAGGGTCCCTGATGTGCCTTTTGAAGATGTCGTGAAAAATATTAAGCAGTTCAAAAGTTATTCAAAACAATTTCCCATTATGTCAATGGGAAAAGTTAACAAAAAGTTTGAAAGTGTCATCAAATGCACTTTTTAGTGTTGCCAAGACCTTAGTAGTGTCACAAATCCACCATTTTGTTTTCAGTTACTGATCACAGAAATGCTTGGCATTTAAAATTGGGACCATCTAGGGACATAATTCTTTTGTGTTTACCTATTCGAGCCCTGAGGATGCTAGTCATGTCTTTACTTTGAGTTAAACACCCCAGAAATAAGTTTTTCAAATTTCTGGGAAAAGTAGTGTTGCAAAGCAGTGTCGCACTTGCTACACTTTCGCAAGATTTTGTGAAAGGTGCTGCAAATCACAACACTACTTTTCTAGACTATGGCCAAATGACAGAATTCTTTGCCTCCCTGCTGCAAAAAATGGTTTAGTCTTTTGGGCTGAAATTTGGAGAAGGCAACCAACATCTCACAGATATGCATTTGGTGGTTTGGTGGAAAAATATTGCACAGAAGCAAAGTTACAGTACTCTGAAGTTGACTTTTCCCCTTAGACTAACATGGTGGCGTCCATCGCTACTTCGGGCTCATATCTGGAAACAGTCGCGAGATACGGCATTTCATCACAACAGTATGTGGCCAATGGGCTATGCATTCAGTGAAAACCTAGCCAGGAAACTCACAAATCATGTGAAATTTAAATTTTTTTTCTACATCGATACGGTTACTGAGATATTACCATTTTAGTATTACAGCTGCTCGCTTTCTGCTCCAAGGCCCATTATTATGCATACATTCTTTGTTTTCACTGTGTTTCTCAATGGAGCTTTGGAAAAATATGGTGTGCGCTCCAGCTACTGTACACATAGACTTGTGTTTCCATACCTGAATGCGTTAGCATTTCTGTGTCTGCCACCGTGTGCGTTACCATTTACCGTTCAGTTTGCATTTGCGTTACTGTTACCATTTGTGTCTTCACTACTGTTTATGTTTGTCTTTTGCTTAGCATCACCGTCGCATTACCATTTCTGTTGGTGGCCGCCCTTCCGTTTTCCTTCGTTTGTCTTTCGTTTTGCATCATCGTTGTTCTTACCGTTACCATTTGCGCTTCCAGTTGCATTCCCAGGCCCATGTGCATTACAGTTTGTGTTTCCATACATGCTTATGTTTGTGTTCTGTTTTCTTTGGTGTTATTGTTGCTGTTACCATTGCCATTTGCGTTTACAATTCGGTACCATCACCGTGAGCGTTACGGTTTGCGTTCCATCACGTGCTTACATTTTGTTTGTGTTCTGTTTACTTTTGTGTTATTGTTGCTGTTATAGTTATCATTTGCATTTACAACAGCGGTGCTGATGACCGTTACCGTTACCAGTTGCGTTTCCATACAGCGCTTGTGTTCCGTTTGTATCACTGTTCATGTTGGCATCACTTTCTGCCTGCATTTCTATTAATGCTTGCTTTACAATTTACATTTGTGTCACCTTATGCATAACTGTTACCACTTGCATTTGCATTGCTGTTACCGTTACTATGTCAACAAAATCACGTGGTGGGAGCATTCCATTCACTATTTATAGTCCTCATTCTCAAAAAGGGAAATTAGAGGCAAAAAACTCAGTTTAATGCATCAGTTAGGGTTGTTCCATGGCAACAAAGTGAGGAATTCGGTGTTGAGGTTGAAAACCCTTGCATCCTCAGCCCGCCTCCCCCAACCGGCATCGGGGTGTGCGTTGGGGTTGTCGGTCCTATCTCTCACCCCATTCTCCTATGCCTCAGCTTGTTCACACATGTGATGGGTGAGAGTGGCTCAAGACCCAATGCACACCCTCATGCCAGTTGGGGGCAGGCTGAGGGTGCAAGGGGGTTTCAACCCCAACACTTAATTCTACATACTTCATCACTGTGGAACAACCTAACTGATGCATTAAATGGAGTTTTGCCTCTAAATATATATATATATATATATACACACACACACACACACACACACTCCACATATATACATACATATATACACACACACTTTTTCTTACCAATTCTATCACAAACCAACTAAACACCTTGAGTCCCAGGTGGTGGAAGTAAGCCTCCATTTGCAGAGCCGGTTTTCCCTCAGCCATGATATTTTCAAATGGGAGCCAGTTTCTGACTGGCTCCTCCATTTACTGTAACAGGGGCTGATTTTTCAGTGCAGCTTGGGAAAAGTTACACCTGGTGGAACCTGACATGACATCCCCAGAGCTGTGCCACTGAAAATATGAAACTCTGCAGGTATCAAGATTTTGGTCCTCAGTGGCCATTGCAAAGTGGGACTTTGTGCTGGGATGGACTGAAAATCTAGCTGCTTTGTATAAATTGAATATGACATGGCCTGACTTAAGATATCATTCTCATCCTCATTTGAGGGTATTGGTCTATTGCAGTCTAGCTCATGGTTTTGCCAATCATGAGATATCAATAGAACTAGTTCCCTCTTATAAAGATAAAATAGATACTAACAGATAGGCAAGTGTGTGTTTGTGATTTTTCACCAGTGTGTGTGATGATCCATTAACCTCAAGAGTGAAGCTTGAGAGGTTTATTAGGTCATCACACTGAGGTGTGGAAAAATCCATCAACACACATTTGCCTATCTTTTATTATTTATCATTACTGGTGCAGGGAGTTCTTATGTACCAGTAGTTTGAAGAAAGATGTCTGGTTTTGTTTTGCTGTGACAGGAATGAGAAGAGTAATTTCTGGTCACTGCCTTTTGTGCTGTATTTTGATATTCTTGCTCTTTAATTAAGTCATGTCTCTTGTTTTGGGAGGTAGCCTGAATCTGTTTTCCATTTTTTTTACAAATTCCATTGCAACTTATGATTGGCACAGACTGAGCAACTGCATATGTGAAGATTCACACAGCACTATGGGTGCTAACAGTAAGTGGGTGTCCATGTAGTCTCAAACCATTGCATCCTGCTCAAGGAGAGTGCTGCAGAAAGAAAGTTGAGGAACGCCATTATAACCAGTATCCTGGTTATTACAGCATTTGAAACACAGCTGTAAGCCGTGTATTAAAGGGAGTCACCAGTAATCATAATGATATCTTAAGTCAGCCCATGTCATATTCTATATTATGCAGGCACGTTAGTGCCTATATATAAGGGTTGAGTAAGCACTATAATGTAAATCCAATTGTTGCTCCTAATAACTTTGCCCCACCTTCAGCAGATTTGCTTGCAATTTGGAAGACACAGACATGGTGCCAGGATCTCTGGATGGTGAGAATTTCATGGCAGTTGGTTCATGGTGGGCACAGTTACAGAGGTGCAAATGAAACATAAAAAGACAATAAAACATTTTCTCACCTATAACAAAATGAAAGATAGGAGATTTTAAAACCTGAACCTTATAGGTTTGATAGAGTTTGGCCCATGGTGTGTGCTTTTGTGGTATTTATCTCCCAAACTAAAGCAGTATTTAAAATATGAAAAACAGTTAATTTCTGAGCATGTGCAGTTTAAAAAATCAGTTTTCTAAGGGCAACTGAATTTTTATGACCACTTTGCTTTATGTGGCTATATTATGTGAAAGTCTTCCTTTATTGGTTGGCAGGGTTGTTTCTATGTGTGCATGTGAGGTAATGCTATGGTCATTGAGCAGGGATGGAGCCAAGTGTCGTGCATAGCCCCACCCTGCTAAAGTGCTGTGCATCAGTTGGTTTTCTTTTCTGCACCAACCAATGCCATTAGCCTGATGCATCAGACAGCAGCCTGCTTGTTCTTTAAACTGGATACCAGGGTGCCCAATCCCAGTGCCAGCTAAATGTATTTATGTTACAAAAATATTGATGCTGGGGTGCCCATCAACAGTGCTGGTTCATCTCCTTCCTCCATTTTGTATTCTATTCCCCGCCCCCCACTAGTATCACAACAATTTGCTGACACGAGGGTGCCAATCCTGGTGTCTGTGATAGTCTAATCTCAACCAAGCAGCCTGGCACTGGTTGGATTCCCACCCCATGCCCCCAGGTGTGAAGACAACACTGGGGTGTCCAATCCCAGTGTCAGAGGTGTTGTACTGTACCTGAGAAAAGAAAACATCCTGGGACATCTTTTCATTGTTTTTATTTATTTCAAACCTGAAATAAAGAAAACAGTCCTTCATTACCTGGTGCTGTCCCCACACCCCACTCCAACCCCACTTAGCCCCCACCACCCCATGCCTCCTTTACCCTATATTTTCCTAGTGGAGGTCCAACACCATAATCCTGTTTGGACCTGAGACACATTTTCACTCTTCAACACCGGATGGATAACTGAGGAGAACAGGTCATTCAGGTCAAGCCAGTTGTAGGTGGGTCCACTTCTAAATGTTTTCTTCATTATCTCATAAATTGGGACAGGAGAAGCAGAACATTCAGAAGTAAAAACTGAAGAAAACCAGCCACACTTCAAAATGAAAGCATTTATTTTGAAGCCTTTTCACACCGTGAGCCCTGACCATGCCCAATGTTTTGCCCTCCATGGACTTCTTCAGGGCTAGGATCTATATGTGAATATACAGAAAATGATATACAGTTAACATCCATATGTTTCTGTATCTGACAATCAAAACATATGCTCTTCTGACTATACTTTCATAGTGTACTAGCCCTCCATTCATCCATCCTCTCCTTATTCATTTAAAATTATATATATGTTAGATATCATTCATCAAGCACTAAATCCATTGTAGGAATTAGCACCCAAATAATCACATTCAGTAAATAAGGTATACTGATCATATAAACAGATTGATGTAATTTTGCACCCATACCTGGGGTCTCATGTGGTGGAAAACAGTACTGCAACCTTAACAGCAAGTTTATTACAAAAACATACATGTACCTTGTAATACTTTTAAATGAATAAGGAGAGGATGTATGTATGGAGGGCTAGCACACTATGTAGGGATATTCAGAAGAGCACAGGTACCCAACTCCTTGTAGGGCTCTTGAGCTGGTCAGGAAGGTGAACAGACAACTTGGTGGCACCCAGGGAGAGAACAGGAAGAAGGCAACAAGGAGTGTCCTAGTTTTAGGGCTTCTGTGATTAAAGGGTGAAGAAGATGGGGGTGAGAAGGGAGGACAGTGGTCAGTTGCCTCCAAGTTCATCAGCTGTCAGGATACGGAAAGGATAAGGAGGATGGCAGAGGAAGTGGAAGGAGAGCTTGGGGCATTGATACACTTGGGTACCAACAATCTGGCAAACCAGCCTGTTGAGACAGGAAAGCGTAACTTCTGGAGGGAGGATAGATTGAAAGCACTCAGCTCAGCTGGACTTCAGGAGGGCAGATTTTGCCAGAATGGGCAGCATCCTAGATGGGTATTTAACTAAAATTAGCCCAGTGATGGATGCTGAACAGAAGTGGGCAATCATTAGGAAGGGACTGAATGAGGCCATGAACACGTGTGCCAAATTTCAGAGTAAGCAGTCCACGTCCAAAAAACCTAGCTGGCTCAGCAAAGAAGTGGAGTGGAAGGTGAGGGAAAAAGATTGACCTTCATTAAGTTCAAAAAAATGGGGCATGAGGAGGATAGAGGTGTTCACAAAGGCATCTAGGGAGATGACCAGGTCAGTCAGGGCAGCCAAGGTAGAAAAGGAGCTGAAGTTGGCTCAGGGATCGGGGAGGGTTCTTTAAATACATAAGGGAGAAGAGGAGTTGTAGAGAAGACATTGTTAGAATCAAGATGGATGGGGATGGGTGGAACAAGGGAAGAACAGGCAGATGCACTCAATGAGTACTTCTGCTCAGTGTTCTAAAGAAAAGGATGGCCCAATACCACAGGGAAAGGGGGCAAGGGTGAAGGGAAGCAGAGATAATAGATGGGGTCATCCAAGAGGATAGAGTTCTGAAGGACCTTAAAGCCTTGTGGGAGGACAAACACCAGAACCAGACAGTGTACACCCAAGGGTCCTGAAGGAAATGGCGGAGGTATTAGCAGGCCCTCTGACAGACTCTTCAACACCTCCTTGGAGACAGGGACAGTACCCAGGGACTGGAGGATGACTCACAAGGTGCCCCTTCACATGAGTGGACCCAAGGACCAACCACAGGCAACTAAGCAGACCCGGTAAGCTTGATTTCTATAGTGGAGAAGTTGATGGAGACTATTCTAAAAAGAGGATGATAACCTTCTCGATAGTAATAGTCTACAGGATGAGAGACAGAGAGAGCATTGGTTTGTCTCAGGAAGATCATGCCAAACTAACCTGATCGACTTCTTGACTGGGTCACTAGGGCAGGTTGATGAAGCCACGCTATGGCTGTCCTGTACCTGGACTTCAGCAAGGCTTTGACCCAGTGCCTCATGGGAGGTTAATGAGCAACTGGGGGACATGGGGTGGGGAGAAACTGGTGGGGTGGATTGAGAGCTGGTTGCAGAGCAGACAACAGAGGGTAGTTGTAAGGGGAGACATCCATGTCAAGGCCAGTAACAAGTGAGGTGCCGCAGGGTTCAGTGCTGGGCACTGTTTTGTTCAATGTCATCACTGGAGTTATTGCAGAGGGGTCAAGAGTAAGATCAGTCTGTTCGCAGATGACACTAAGATTTGTGCAAAAGTGGACAATGAGGAAGGGAGGCAGGCACTCAGGGAGGCTCTAGCTAAACTCAAGCACTGGACTAGGGAGTGGCATTTGGGGTTTAGCTAAGAAGTGAAGGTCATGCACCTCAGAGCATGAAATCCCAGGACCAGCTACTGGCTGGGGGAGTGCAGGAAACAGCTTCAGAGGTGGAAAGGGACCTTGGGGTAATAGTCACAGGGGACATGAAGATATCAGCACAGTGTAGGAGGGCAGCAACAAGGGCAAATAGGATGCTGGGGTGCATTGCCAGAGGGATCACTACTAGAAAGGAAGAGGTCATCCTGCCTTGTATAGATCACTGGTAAAGCTAACTTGGAGTACTGTGTGCAGTACTGGTGCCCATACCTCAAAAAGGATGTGAGATTACTGAGGGGTGCAGCGCAGGGCTGCAAAATGATCATGGGACTGGGGAGTTGCTGTATGAGGAAAGATTGAGGGAGCTCAACATGTGTTCGCTGGAAGACAGAAGGAAAGAGGGACATGGTAGAGACCTTTATTTATTTATTTATTGAAATGTTTCACCAGGAGGGCATGCTGAACAACAAGTTGCTAATCTCACCTGGGTGGAGGGGTTACATAGGGTTGTGAAGGATGATCAGTTACAATAGTATGTGGGTAGTACAAACAATATAACATTGTAATATTGTGCAACAGTTGGAACACAAGGTATTGTGCAATAAACAGTAGTGGAACTTTGGGTAAATTACAATACATGTCCAAAATCATGTAAAAGAACATATAAATGTACAGAACAGTAATAATGTGATAGAACCATTTATAGTGCATGAGTGTATCAGAGCAGGCTCGAGGTAGCACAAGTGCTGTTGGAGTAAAAGGATGGGATTAGGTTGTGCACACTGGTGACCCAGAAGGGCAGGTGGAGAGGAGAGGGAGATGCAAGAACTGAATATGAGGAGAAAGGTAGCCACTTCCTGATTTCCCCTTCAGGATGTTGAGAATCCTGCTGGGGGTGGGGGTGGGTCATGGTAGGAAGGCTGAAACTGGGGATAGGTATTAAGGTAGATTAAAGCAGGAACAGCTGAGGGAAAGGTAACTGTGTAGGGCAAGTTGGAGGAGGGTGTACGTATTTCAGGGTGGCAGGAATTCAGATTTTGGAAAGCGATGGGGTGGGCGGCAAGGGACCGTCAAGATGCAGGCGTCATTTGATCTGAGAGTGGGTGGGGGAGATGGAGTGGAGAAAGGATGATGAGAGACAGGAGGGGCCCCAGACCAAAATTTGGAGCTTAGTTTTGCACAGTGAGAGATGCATCTGTGAGATAGTGGAAGGAAGGTTAGAGGCGATAGAGTTCACAGTGGTGGGAGTGAGAAGGGAGTCGATAGCAAAGTGACAGAAAGAGTTAAAAGAGTGTCCAACTTGGTCAGGGAAGATTTGAGAGCAGCACCATAGATTACGTCACAGTAGTCAAAGATGGAGAGTATCATCTTCTGGACAATTTCACACCTGCAGTCAGCGGGATGCAGCTACAATTCCTGCACAGAGCACCAGGCTTGGGGTGCAGTTTCTTCAGGATAGCATCGATATGCACAGAGAAGCTGAGGTGCTGGTTGAGCCAGACCCCAGATATCTAAATGAGGAGTTGTCCTCCAAGATGCTCCCATCAAGGGTCTGGAAGGTGGGTAGGGCGGGAGCCTGGAGAGTCTCTGCCTGGTGCCAAAGGTCATTAAGACTGTCTTCTTGGCATTTGGAAAAATCTGGTGAGAAGCAAACCAGAGCTGAATTTGGTTGAAATCATGCTGTAAGCTGGTTTGCACAGCAGTAGGGTTTTGCTGGAATTGTACAAAACAGTATCATCAAGCGTACATGTGGATAGAAGAGGATGAGCAGGCTACGGAAGATCATTAAGGAAAATAGAGAAGAGTAGGGGACCAAGCACTGAGCCCTGAGGGACACCAGTGTTAATGGGGAGTGGAGGGAGATGGAATCAAGGATTCTCACCAACTGGGTCCTGCCAATGAGGTAGGATTTAAACCAGTTGGTGGCTGATGGAGCAAGGCCAGCTGAGAGAGTGAATCAAGAAGCAGGGATAGGAAACAGTGTCAAAAGCTTTAGCTAGGTCAACAAAGATGGCGAGGTGATTCAGGCCATCATCCATCCCTGAAAGGATGGAGTCAGTAAGCCCGAGGAGGGAGGTGGCTGTTGAGCGGTTCTTCTGAAAACCAGATTGGAAGGGGTGAAGAAGGAGGAATCAGAGAGAAAGGTGATAGTTGAGAGAGAACTAAATATTCTTGAAGTTTGGCAAGGGTAGGGAAAGAGTGAAATGGGGTGATAGTTGCCAGGAGTGGATGTGTCACCACCTCGGGAGAAGGAAGGACTACAAGCATGTTCCAGGATGAGGGTACTTGGGCAGAAATAAGGGACATGTTAAGGATTAGGAGATAGGATAAGCAATTGCAGGAGCAGAAAGGTAGAGAAGTTTAGGATCGAGTTCATCTGGTGAGGAGCCTTTAGAGGGGTTGAGGAAGGAGAGCATTAAGAGCTTGGTCACAGGAGATAGAAGAAAAGGAAAATGGGGAGGGTAGGCACTGGCTGAGGCGAAGGGCTGAAGTTAGTAGGTGGCAATGGGGAGGGAATTTAGAAGAGACATGGTGCTAAGGTGTAGTAGGCATTAAATTCATTGGCCACAGAGCCAGGGTCGAGAAACTAGGGTCATTTATTTTGAGAACTGGAGGAGAGACCTTTAAGTACTTGAAGGCATAAACAAAGTCAGAGAGGAGGATTATTCAGCTTAAAGGGGGGAGGGTCACTAGGGGCACAGTCTGAAGTTGAAAGGGGATGGTTCAGGAGGGAGATGAGGAGGCACTACTTTACAGAGAGGTGGTGAAGAGATGGAATGCACTGCTGGAGGAGTTAATCAAACTGAGGACAGTGGATAGCTTTAAGCGAGGTTGGGATAGAGTCAAGGGCAGGTTTAGTACAGACAAGAACACAAAGGGAAAGACCAGGAAAGGGAGAAAGGGATCGGTTTGGTGGGGCTGGGGCAGCTGTAGTAATATGAAATTAAAAGCTGCACAATCGGCAAACTTAGATGGACCTGTGGTCCTTTTTCTGCTGGCATATTCATATGTTCGGCTGATGTTCATAATGGCCTTTCTCAAGATCCTCCCTGTGTGAGGTAGGGAAATGGGAGGAAGGAGAAGACTGAAGAATTTAATGGGTGGTTGAAGGGATGGTGTCAGTAGGAGGGTACCATTTTTGGGAAACTGGGTGGGTGGGGCTTTTGGGACAGGAGGCTGTTCAAGAATGACTCAACTAACAAGTGAGGGGCCAGTGTGCTTGGGCAGAAGCTTGATGTCTATGTAAGTGGATATTTAAACTGAGAGGAGAAGAGACTGAGGCTGGGAAACCTCTGAAGATGGAGAGCAAAGGGAAGCTAGCGTGGACTCCACATCACATGGGAGGCTTAGCAGCAGTGAGGATGATAATGGTGGTCCATAATAAGTTAAGTGAGGAGCCGCTGGGGGTCAAAAGCCAGCAGGGAGCAGGAATCCATGAAGTTAAGGGGAACAAGAGGGGAAGGAAAAAGGCTCAAGCTGGAAGGCAGTCTGCTTAAATGCCAGGACAAAGGTGTCATCGAGGCTTAGGTCAGGAAACATGCAGAGCAGGAGAAGTTGTAAAATTCAAGTAGCATTTTATTGGTATGTTAAAGGATCAAAACTGGTTTTGCCAACACTTGAATACCAACACCACAAACCTAACACTGAAAATCCCGACAGTGGGATTTCACCCTCTGATGAGTTTGTTATAATTGTTATGGGGTGCAGGATGCCCCAAAACATGAAAACATTAAAAACCCACTACTGGGATTTCAGTACCGGGTTTGTGGTGTCGGTATTTCAAGTGTCAGCAAAACCAGTTTCGGTCCTTCCTCATATATCCATTTTTTACTAGCAATAACAATAGAAGAAAAATAAAAACATGTACAGAATTGTTTCAGACATATACACATAAGTCTACTTTCTGAGCTCAAAGCAAACCCAAAAATAAAACTAAACTCCAGCTCTCTCTCCCTTTCATAAGGTCTTTTTAAGCAGGTAAATTGCTACTTCCTGTTACTAAACTACTTCTGATTAACAAATGAGACAGGGTCTTATTCAACCTTGTCACACAAGGAAACACAATTAGTGATTTCCAGGTGATAGTGGTAGCTGTGGGTTATATCTCATAGCCAATAGCCATTATGGAAATATGGGCCACTGAGAACACTGTCTGGGAGTGGGCCATACCAGGGTATTCCATGTAAAGGAGATAAAGGGGCTAGGGAAAGGGAGGTGGAGTGGCCCTCACTGGTGAGGTAACATTTGGAATATTGTGATCAGTTTTGGGGTCCTCACCTGAGGAAAGCAGAGATAGGCAGGAGATGGTGCAGCACACAGTAACCAAAACTAGTCCAAATCAACAGGGAGATCTCATGGTTATTAAATAGCACAACTGGCATTCTATCAATGCTGCTGACCCCTGCACTAATTTTATGTTACCCAGCTCCTCCTCTAAAAACTAGGCACCAGATATATTTAATTAATACCCAATAATGTCATATATCAACTAAAATGTGGGGAGTCGCATGGCAAACTCATGTATTCCTGATTACTATAAATAGTTTAAACCAGCATTTATAAAATTATAGTGTTGTACTTTTCTCATTTTGTACACTCTCTCGGTGTGTGGTCCTTTATAAGTCACTCTCTTGGTATGTGATCCTTTATAAGTCACTCTCTCAGTGTGTGATCCCTTTATAAGTCACTTGTGCTTCACACTCATGGTTTATGTGTTATCACACACTTTGGGTGTGTAAAAAATAACTTCATAAGCCCCAGCAACCCATACTGCATCCATCCATTCATCCACCTGTCTGTCTGTCTGTCTACTTACCTATCTGCCTGTCTGTCTGCCTGCCTATACTATAACCTTTTCCGTTCACCAATTTTAAATAAAAAATAAATACTGTACTAAAATGGCCTCATAAAGGTTTCAAAATGAGATTTTGAGGCCCTGACATACAGTACTTTGGAAGAGAGTTCAGAGATGAGGCAACTGGATGCTCTGTCACCAACTTGAATCTCAGAAACCATCATCTTGCTTGGATCCACATAATGCACATGCCAGACTGGAACATATCCTTGGCAGACTTAGAGTATATACAGAACTACATCACATCGTAAGCATCAATAATGAAAACAGCTAAGGAATCCTTTAACAGTTAGGAGGCTTAGTAGTTTAGGATGAACTGTAATATGAGCTGACGTTCTAGAACTCCTGCTGCTGAATTCCTTACCATTCACAGTCCAACAATGCCGTATTGGTGTTTGGTTTTCATTTAGTAATTTTATACACGTGGCAGCTGCTCGTGTACTTAGCTAATATACACACCTATACACATACAACACACACACACACACACACACACACACACACACACATCCAGACACACACACACACAACTTCTGAGCACTGCAATGGACTCATAATAATATATGCAAATTAGATTTGTTGCATGTACTGAAAGTGAAATATCATTCTCATCTTTGCATTACCTTGAGATATCCATTAAAGGCAATAATGACACTGAAAAAAAATATCTTTTCATGCAACCCAATTAATGGTATTCTTGGATATGACTATATTCATGAATGCCTCTCTTATCATCTACAGTTCCTCCAATGAAAGCATTGCACTGCAGGTGTTTACAACAGATGGCAAGCATGGATGTGCTTATCTGTTGAAAGCCCTTTAGGATGGGGTACACATTTTGAAAATAGAAGAGTATCTCTTCAGTTGAAATCATGCGAGCATAAATGCATGGCATGGTTCTCAGAGGTGGGGTAGGTCAGACCAGCCCGAGGTTTGCTGCTGTTTTAGCAGACAGGCAGTCATGATGACTCATGAATATAGATAAAAATGCTCTCAGGTGTGATTTTGTCCAACAACTTCTGTACAGCTCTGTTGTTTGTGACAAGGCCCAATGTCTATGAGGCAGACAGACTTCTATTCAGTGGCGAATCTTAGGCAGTGTGAGTACCATAGATACAGGCCTTGGACTTGATCCAACCTACAACTTACTGATAATCAGTCCCTAGCCTGTTCATGACTAGCAATGCCTATTTTTAAGCTACAACAATTGCAAAAGTTGGTGGAACTTTTTCTTCAAAACTGCTGAATCAGTTTATACAACAGACCGCTAGTTTTGATTTTATTTTGGAGTACAACTGGTTGAGATTTCTGCACAGAAATGTTTTGTTTTCATCAGTATTGAAGTGTTAATGTGAGCGACAGCTTTGAAAACCTCCGTTCTTCATCTGTTTTCACCAGTATTCACTATTTTACATTTTATGGGTGGGCCTTCTGCTGGCCCAGTGGCACACTGACAGCCATAAGCGCCACAAATATTAGCGGTGCAGATTTTGATTGCCCTTCCTGAGACCAGTGAGGGCTGTGTGTATGCCCCTCATGGAAGTTAAGCTTGGTTCCTACAGAAGGCTCTCTGAGGTTCATCCCCCCACTGCCAAAAATAGTGATGTTGACATTAGTTCAGAAGGTAGCTGTTACCTGCCCTCCAAATTGAAGAGTAGATGCAGCCGTTGCACCCCTGATGATCACAGAAGGGTAGAATGGATAACTGGGTCAACATGTGGTATCTAGAAGCATATTAAAGAGCAGCTATGAACTCCAGAATGTGCTTTTCCAATCATAATGTTTAAGCTATTACAATTTACTAGAGAACACATTTGTTCATTTTCAGTTTTCTTTTCCATAGTTTGAACTAGAACACATTTTGATGGCTCTTATAAAGTCTGTAGAAAAAGCATTTGACTGTCCCGACTGATTTCATCATACCATTGTTTATGACATCATAGTGCTTAGCATATGTATAGACTGTGATGACATAAACACAGTAACTGTGATGTCACTTGACAGACACAGATTTTAATTTTCCATACAGATGCTTATACACTTGGGCCAGATGCACTGCATCAGGGTTAACCAGCCTCATGTTAACCCAGAGTCCTGTGGATCCAGCTGGAGTGTGGAGCCCAGTGCCTGTAACCTGGCACTTGAGTTTTTTTTCCTCCTGACTGTTCCTCCCTCTATCACTTCCAACACCTCACTGGTGCTGTGCAGCATAGAAGTGGCCTTGCACATATGCATGCATGCAGCATATCTATGTGAAAGAGCAAGCTCCCTTGCCTACCAGAGATGTTGCTGAGGTAGCAGACCCTGACTTCATCCACCTCAACATGGGGCTTGCTGCCATTGGCCGGCTTCTTCCCCAGCCTGGCTACTTGAATGCTGTCAACCTAGACTTGCTCCCAAGCCCCGCCACCTACATGTTAGTGCAACACAGCACCATCATCTGGCTATTAGGTGGCCACCATTCAGATGCTTTCTGAAACACACAAGGAAAGGTACTACATTAACAGATATAGGTGAAATTTTGAACTTAGACTCAGCAGAAAAGACAGTCTTGCTCACAGCAGAGGAAGGTGTACCTTACTTTACATTTACAGTTGTTATTGTTCTTTGGTTTTAGCAAATTCATCAGAAAAGCTAACATTCTTCGGGTAGAGGCTACCCTAACTGAAAGCTGGAAAGGTAAAATACTGAACTTAGACTCAGCAGGAAAGACAGTCTTGCTCACAGCAGATGGAGGTGTACTTTTCTTTACATTTTACAATTGTTATTGTTCTTTTCAGTGAAGGAGCTTGCAATACTGTTTTGGGGATTGGGAGTTTAAACCCAGAGGGATTGAAATACTGTTTACTGTGTCTTTCCTAGTGCACAACTGACTTGTTTTGGGGCTGATTGCTTTCAGAGCACAACTCACCAGGCTGTATTGGGGCTGGGAGGTTTACCTGTGTGACTCAGCTGTTTGTTTTTTCTCTGTTTGTTTAGCAGGGTATTTTTCTGTTAAATTGTTGTGTAGGTTGTCTTGCTGACAGGAAGGTCAATGCTCATCATAGTGGTGGTCAGAGCTTTTAGCTGATTCTTTCGAGAGGGCACAGTTTGGGTCCAAAACCACTTCTTCCTCTCACCCCACTCACCCCTGGATTCATTTCCTTCATACCAGGGGTTCTGACATAATTTTCTCAAGAGGTCAAGGTGCATACCACTGTCATATCCTTTGCAGCACACTGCACTGATAATATAAGCATACACATGATACAATATATATTTATATATAACAAAATAACTGAAACAAAAACTTACACAGGATAAACAGGAAGGTAGGCAGACATATGGGGAGTAGTGCAATGTACTGGCTGTGGGTAGCAGTCTTCTGGGAGTCTTTCTGAGGCTGAGATGCTGCCCTGTTTGCAGGCAACCTCTGCCCTGAGGGAGGAGGTTGCCCATCTTCAGGTCACACTGGACAGTAGTAGGGAACCTCTCCCACCCAGGCTGCACTAAGACCACCACCACTACCTCAGAGATTGCCAAGAAAGTGCAGCAGTTGGACCACAGTGGGCTCAGGGAAGGTGTGAGTGGTGGAACAGAGGCACACCCAGTCAGTTGTACCACTCCACAATCCATACACCATTCTAATGGAGCATAGTTCCCCTATGGATGCACCCAGGAGAGACTAAGAGATTGCTGACAACTGTCACAAGGGTGCCCCAAAGGAAGGAGGCAGAGGACACCACAGGAAAGAAAGCAGCTCCTAGTGGGGACTCAATTATTAGGAAGATAGAACTGTGGGGAGCAGGAAAAACTGAAGTAAGGTGCCTGCCTGGTGCCATGGCTTGGAGGGACAAGAAGTGCATCCTGAGGATTATGAATATAGCTGCACAGGAGACTGAGCTGGACATCATTGTCCATCTAGGGATGAATGACTTGGCTCAACATGAGATTAGAGCAGTGCAGGAGGAGTTTGGGGAGTTGGGGGAGGGTCTAAGGCAAGTGGCACACATAGTATCCTTCTCAGAGGTGTGGTGCCAGTCTATGGCAAGGGTGATGGAAGGTACTTCACACCATGCAATCCAATGAATGGTTGAAAAATGGTGCAGAAACAGGGGTTTAGCTTATTGGAGACTGGGGTTCCATCTGAAGGGTTACCAGCCTATACTGGCAGGATGATCTGCATTTGTCCAGGAAGAAAACAAGTCTTCTGGGTAATCAGTTTAAATACTCGTTGGCAAACTTCTAAACTAGTCAGGGGAGGCACTGATAAGCAGCATGGAATTCCCAGCCTCTTACAAAACAGGGCACTAAATGACATAAAGACAAAGGTAGAAAGGTCAGTAGGGAGCAGGGCAGGGTAAATGGAGAAAGCAAAGTCAATGAGGACAGGGATGGTGCTACAAGAGGTAAAGCCATCAAAAATGGTGAGCAATGAGTACCAATACCCGTAGTCTGGGTAACAAGCTTCCTGAATTAGTGGCCTTGATGATGGAGGAACATCAGGATGTTGTGGCAGTCACAGAAACATGGTACACACAGAACCATGACTGGGACATAAACATACCAGGATACACTATCTACAGGAGGGACAGGGAGGGTAAAGAGGAGGAGGAGTAGCCTCTACACAAGGGAAGAAATCAAAGCAACAGAACAAAAGGGTAAACAGGGAGGAGAAGAAGCACTGTTGGTCAATTTAGAGAGAGGCAATGGCACCACAATCCGCACAGGGTTGTATACAGACCCCATCTCAGGGGAAGAAATGGACAAGGAAATGATAGAAAGTATCCTTAGAATGGCAGAAAAAGGGAGATATTGCTGATGGGGATCTGAATATGCCAGATGTTAACTGGAGTGCATTTGCAGCAGCCACTTCTAAGAGTGGGGTCATTCTAGATGCCCAACAGGGGCATGCCTGACAACTAGTATTGGAACCCACTCGGGAGGAGCAATCTTAGACCTGGTACTCTCAAATGGAGATGGTGAGAGGATCACAGATTTAGAAGTGGGTAGCCATCTGGGAACAAATGACCATCAAACAGTATGGTTCACGATAAACACAGCAGTAGAGTCAAGCCATACAAAGGCAAAGGTACTGGACTTCAGGAAGGCTGACTTTGCCAAAATGGTGAGTGCCTAAAGAATGCACTAGCAAATGGGCATGAAGGAGGGTGGAAGAACAATGGGGAATAATCAGAACTGCCATCACAGATGCAACAAGCCTTTGTGTGAAGCAAATAAAACAAAGCGATGTAAGAAACCACTATGGTTCTCAAAGGAGGTGGCAGGGAAGGTTATGGAGAAACAGAAGCATTCAGGGACTCACAGAAGGAGCAGGATAGAGATTTGTATTAGTTAAAGCAAAAGGAAGCAGGGAAGGTAGTCAGAAAAGCAATGGCCAAAAACAAGGAAAAGATAGCCAGCTCAGTTAAGAATGGGGATAAACACTTTTATAGGTACATCAGGGGAGCGAAGGAAGACAAAGGGAGGGATAGTGAGGCTTAATAAAGGGGAGGGGTGGGCAGAGGGTGACTGTGAAAAGGCAGAGATGCTAAACAAATATTTTGCTCAGTATTCACAAATGAAGAGGGGTAGGTACCTAAACCAAACAGTAGAAACACTCTGGATAGGGGTTGGTACCAGCCCATTCACAGAAGAAAGGGTTCTGAAAGAACTCTTAAAACTGAAGGTGGACAAAGCAATGGGACCTGATGGGATTCATCCCAGAATTCTAAAGAACTAAGGGTAGAACTAGTGACACCACTGACTACCATCTTTAACAAATCATGGGAGGATGGGGTGGTACCTGAGGACTGGAGGAGGGCAGATGTTATTCCACTTCACAAAAGTGGGAGCAGGGCAGAAGCAGGAAACTACAGACCTGTTCATTTAACCACATTGATTGGAAAATGATGGAATCACTTCTGAAGGAAAGAATTGTTGAGTACCTAGAGGCCAGAGGGCACGGACCCAAGGCAGAATGGATTCACAGCAGGAAGGTCATGTCAGATGAATCTAATAGATTTATTTGACTGGGTGACCAATGTAGTAGATCAGGGAGGGCTGTGGACATGGCCTACCTAGACTTTAGCAAGGCATTTGACACAGTCCCACACAAAGATTAATATACAAGTTGGCCAGCCTGGGAGTGGGTCCTAAGATGGTAGCCTGGGTAAAGAATTGGCTAGAGAAAAGGACACAGAGGGTAATAGTAAATGGAGTCCACTCTGAAGAAAGGGGGCTTACTAGTGGGATACTACAGGGTTCAGTACTAGGACCAGTCCTCTTTAATGTCTTTATTGTTATTGCAGAGGACTGGAAGGAAAAGTATGTCTCTTTGCAGGACGACACACAGATCTGCAACAGAGTTGATACACAAGGTGGGGTGGAAAGGATGAGAATGGACTTGGCAAGGTTGGAGGAATGATCAAATGTATGGCAGCTTAGATTCAATGCTAAGAAATGCAAAGTAATGCATCTGGGAAACAAAAACCAAGGGAAGAGTACACAATGGGGGTGAGATACTAACAACAACAAAATGGAAAGGGACCTGGGGTTAGTTATAGTGGATGACCTAAAGGTGGGCAAGCAATGTGAGAGGGCAGTAAGGAGGGCTGGGAGATACTGGGATGCATAGGAAAGACATCACCAGTAGAAAACAGGAAGTTGTTATCCTCTGTACAGACAGCTGGTGAGACCCCATCTGAGTACTGCATGCAGTTCTGGAGACCCAATCTCCACAAAGACATAGACAGGATGGAAGCAGTGCAGAGGAGGGCAACTAAAATGGTGCAGGATCTGCACAAGAAGACATATGAAGAGAGACTTAAGAGCTTAATATATATTAGCCTCGAGGAAAGGAGGGAGAGGGGGACATAATAGAAACTTTCAAGTACTTCAAGGGAATCAACAAAGTCCAAGAGGGTAGCATCTTTCAGAAAAAGTGGTGTGCAAGAACAAGGGGCACAATTTGAAGATAGAGGGGGATGGCTCAGAGGTAATGTGAGGAAGTATTTTTCACGGAGAGGGTCGTGGATGCATGGAACAGCCTTCCTGAGGAGGTTGTAGAGTCAAAAACAGTGGTGGAATTCAAGAATGCATGGGACAGTCATAAGGCAATTCTAGGGTTGGGGGTAGGAAGAAGTAGGCTGTTGGTTAACTAGGATATGCAGCTTATCTATTAGGTAGGGAAATGGGCAGACTGGGTGGGCCAAGTGGTCCTTATCTGCCATCAAATTCTATGTTTCTATGTATGTTTCCATATTTGGTAGACCAGTAATAGGAGATACTACAAAATAAATAGAAGATACTTAAGCTATAATACACGCTATTGTGTGGTATATCATGAGGTATTGTCACACCTTTATTGTATTTTTAATTTATTTTAGTCATTGGTAACCAGGTAAGGCCCATGTGCCTGTTTTCAGGGGTGACCTGGGAGCACTGGGCGGTTAAGTGACTTGCTCAGAGTCACACAGTATGTAAGTGGAGGTTGTGAGAATCAAACTCAGGTCTGGTCTGCTGGATGTATTAAGCTTGTTCACACCTCATTCCTCTAACCTTTAGGCTATATTGCCAGCCCAAACCTTATGTGCAATGAAGCATGAGCCAATGCCAATTGGCTTTAACTACAAGAAGTGACAATAATGGTATACCACACCCTGGAGTGTATTATTGTGATTATAAATGGCCCCAAAGTGTTAGAAATGATTAATCTTGGTAACCAGTTTTGAACTGGGATGATATACTGAAATATCATCATGGAACAAAGACTGCTTCAGTCAATTAGCTTACAGGAGTTCTACCCATATTATAATAAACATTATTGTTCTGCATATAGAGAGAAAACAAAACACAGAGCCAATGGAAATTAGTACAGGCAAGTAGCCAGAGAAAACTTTTAATACATGCCAAACAGACAGACAGAGTAGCGTCTAAATGCCCTGGTGCTTTGTGTCTCCAAAATTCAATACATGCCAAACAGACAGAAAGAGAGTAGCATCTCAAAAGCCCTGATGCTTTGTGGCTCCAAAATGCTAATTCCTCAGGGAGCATGGTCCAGACTAAATAACATTCTATTTATGGTTGTTAAAGGCATAGTTCATAACAGTTTGGAACAGTGAAACATATAATTAAATTCAAAGCAAAGTTGCACAAGTCAATACAGCTGAATGCCATTCAAACCCAGCTGAGAATAGTTATAAGATGCAAATGGAAATTAATGCAGTCATATGGCCTCAACATGGCTGTGACAACCAATAACCTTCTCCAGTGTGCACACAACAAAGAAAAAATATAAGAGTGAAAAATTATAAATGAAAAAAGAAGTATTGAAAAAGGAAAAGAAACATGTTGGATACAGTTGAACCTTATGCCAGAAGAAAAGGGAAGGGAAAGGGGTGGTCTAAAATAGAAACATAGAAACATAGAAAATGACAGCAGAAGGAGACCACAGGTCCATCAAGTCTGCCCTTGAGATCCCAAGATCCTAGGTGATCCTGGGTCCTAGCTGGTAGATTCCCCTGCGATTTGATTCTAGCGCATCATTATCCCATCCCCTTTTGAATGCTGATGCAGTCTCGCTCCTACCTCCTCCAGAGGTAGTTTTTTCCATGGCTCCACAATCCTTTCTGAGAAATAGTGCTTCCTAAGATCCTCCTGAAACTCCGACCCTCAGTTTCCATCCATGCTCCCTCATGCTTGAGTTGGGAGGTTTGGTGAATAGTTCAATGTAGGGTATTGAATTTAAACCCCTCGTACTTAAAGAGGACAGGAAATCATTATAACTGGCAGTTGTTTACAAAGTTCTTATTTTCAGACATGATATTCATTCCCATAAATTATTCATATTTGATTGTACCAGAATAAAAGTGACTTGAAAACAGTATTTTGCATTATTTTGTTTTTATGGGCAGCATTCTGTTACAGCTCTCTTCATGGAACCTGTGATCTGGTGTTTAACTATGTCACAGTTTGTGCATGGAACTCCAAGCAAGGTTCTGCTAGGTCAACATCTCATAATTAGCATTCTGTACACAAACTATGACTTAGTAAAACTCCAAACTGCAGGTTCCATGAAAAAATTGTGCAGACTGTTGTTCATAAAAGAAAACAATAGAAAACACAGTTTTTCATATCAGTGCTTATTCAGAAACAGTTCAATAGGGATCATTCGAGATACGATTTAATTTCAGTTAATAGTAACATTACTAACTGCTGCCAATTAGCACACATTTCCTGTCCTCTCTAAAGGTTTCTGTCATGTCCCCCTTGTCTTCTAGATTCAAGTGAGTACATGTTTAATGCCTCCAGCTGCCCCTCAGTATAGTATGGCAGACCCTGAAGCCCTGTATCATTTGGTTACCCTTCTCTGAATGGTCTCTATTCTGTCCCTATCCTTCTTAAAGTATGGTCTCCAAAACTGTACTCAGTATTCCAAATGGGTCTCACCATGGATTTGTACAGTGGAAGTATCACCTCTCTGCCTTTACTGTCAAATCTCTCCCTGTGCATCCCAGCATTTCATTGGCCCTACTATATGCTCACGGTGCATTGGCTGGTTTGTTTAAGGGTGTTGCTAATAATAACTCCTAGATCCCTTTCCTCTTTTGAGTCACTGAGTTTAACTCCATTTAGTCAATAGGTTTATTCTAAGGTTATTCCTGCCAATATGCATCACTTTACATTTCTTGGTGTAAAATTTCAGCTGCTAGATATTAGACTATTGTTCTAACCTTTACAAACCATTTTGTACGATTCTCATTGCTTCTTCACTGACCACACTTCCTAATGTAGTGTCATCCGCGTAACAGTATAATCTTGCCCTAGTAACCTACGCCTATGTTGCTGATGAACACATTAAACAGGGTTGGGCCTAAGACTGACCCTGTGGGACCCCACTCATCACTTCTCCCTCCTCTGACATCTCCTCATTGACCACCGCCCTTTGCCTCCTTCTGTCCAACCAGTTTCCCATCCACTTAACGATGCAGCTTGCTATGCCCAGATTCTCTAGCTTCTTCAGCAGGTGTTTGTGTGGTACTGAATCAAAGGCTTTGTTGAAGTCAAAATAGAGGTGGTCCACTGGCCAGCCACTATCCACTTCCCTAGATACCCAATCAAAGAAAGTAATCGGGTTTATCTGGCACAACCTGCCTGTAACAAAACTGTGTTGTCTGTCATGCTGTCGGCCATGCTTATTCAAGTGGTCTAGTAGCTCTTGTTTAATCAGGGCCTCAATTTGCCTTCCTAACACTGAAGTGAGGCTGACTGGCCTGTAGTTACTAGCCTCTTCCTGCTACCACCCTTATACAGAGGCATCACATCAGCTCTTTTCCAGTTATTGAGTGCGACTCCCATCAGGGGAGAATGGTTAAACAGGTGTGCTATGGGGTCTGCTAAGTCACTTGCTAACTCTTTAATTATCTTCAGATGTAGTCCATCTGGACCAGGAGATTTGTTTATCTTTAAATGCTCAAGCACCTCTCTGATCCTGCCTCATGTAATACTTGGTGTTTCCATTTTTGGCACCCCCTGCCATGTGCTGTAATGCTGCAGTCAGGCATTGGAGCAATGTGTTCTTTGGTGAACACTGAACAGAAGAATTTGTTTAGAATGGTGGCCTTCTGCCACTGCTAATTGCAGAAAAAAACTATGGATGGGAAGAGAAGTGGCCAGTAGAGAACCAGATCTGGACAGGGAGAACACACCTTGTGGTACAAGGAGGCGATGTAGCCATGGGGCTTGCCAAGCCCACACCTTGAATGAAACAAAGGAAGTAGCAGCCCCAATCATCCATATTATAGAAAACGTGCTCAACGTTATTTAGTGTCAGGTAAAAAGTGCAAAGTGTAGCCTTACAGTTAAGTGCTCTGCCACACCAGATAATGGACTGGTACAGTGCTGCTTCTCTTAGTAGAGCTTTGTCAGGGGGAGATACTGGGTGAAATCTCTAAAGTTGGACCTGAAATGCAATTAATCCCACATCTATAGCATAGAAACATAGATACCGTTGGCAGATAAGGGCCTATGACCCACCCAGTCTGCCCATTTAAGCTCATAAGATCACTTTAAGTTTTTCCAGAAGTCTATTGCCCTTTCCCTTGACCTCCAGGAATCTCTTATGTCTATCCCTGCATTCTTAAATCCTTGATAGTTTCAGCCCCCACCACTTCCTCAGGCAGGGTGTTCCACTTGTCCACCACCCTTTCTGTGAAGAAATTCTTACTCATTTCCTCTGAATTGCCCTCCTCCAACTTCATCCCATGCCCTCAAGTTCTGGAACATTTTTCACCAGAAAATAGTGTTTTCCTGCACCCTGTTCTTCCCCTTAAGGTACTTGTATGTCTCTATCATATCCCTCTCCCTTCTCTCCTTTAGAGTACATATTCAAGTCCTTCAGCCTGTCCTCAGGAATTTGATGTAATCCCTGTACCATCTTTGTTGCCCTCCTCTGAACCATCTCTACCTTGTCTATATCCTTACATAGGTAAGGTCTCCAGAACTAGACACTGTACTGCAGGTGTGGCCTCCCTAGTGTCTTGTATAGTGGCATTGTGACCTCCCTTTTCCTGCTGTTGATGCCCCTGCCTATGCATCCCAGCATCCTATTTGCTTTACCTGCCACCTTGTCACACTGTTTCCCTACCTTGAGGTCATGAGAGATGATAACCCCAATGTCTCTTTCCTGCTTGGTGCATGCTATATCTTCACCCCAACTGATATGTTGTTCCAGGGTTTTTGTGCACTAGTGAGTCGATGAATCAGTATATGAGCAAGGGCAAACTTTGGCTCTGTTAGGATACAACTTAATGTTTTTTAAATGAAAGCTTGGAGTTAGGGAAATATTCAAATGTTTCCTGGTACATTATTATTATAGTGATGTGGTAGTGCCACTATATTTATGGTTGAGTAGGCACTTTAATTATATATATTAGGAGGTAATATTTGAACATTTATATAGGTGCTAATTTGATTAGCGAGTGGCAAATGTAATTGTGACCATATAGCAGTTCCTGCCCATAATGGATTTTTAGGATTAGCAATCACAAAATTGGTAGAGAGCACTGAAATCAAGCATGCAGCTGACATGCAAATGAGAGCCCTGGCCATATGCATATCAGATACAGTCATATATTCAAGGCATACTGCCTCTGCAAAGCGTTTGCCTGCAGTCACAAGTGGAATGTCCCCAAAAGCAGACAGTATCCAGTCCTACATCAATGCAGGGATGCAGAATGCCTGCGCAGTGCACTAGAAAAGGCAGGTAGGCCTGTGTGAGCACACCCAGCCACACACCATGCACCTGCACTGTGCTGGAGCTCACTTGGCCCTGGGAATGGGGACATGGCATGGGGATAGGCAGCACAGTTGGAGGAACAAAAGTAAAGAAAGTGCACCTGGCCTGGGGTGCCCATGGTGTTGATGCCATCCTCCACACCCTCCACCCATCCATGTGAAGGTGATCTGTGTTGCTGGACCACAGTCAGTGGCCTGTAGTGCCTGCCATACCTCTGTCAGCTTCCCTTGGTCTGTCTTCACATGTCATAGAATCTCATCTTCACCTCCTCCAGGAGCACTCCTCACCATATCTAGCATTGATTGCCTCCATCATCTCCCCGCCATACCTCTGCCCTGCATCAGGAGGGGACACCCTGTAGAATTGGGTATCCAGAGGATGTATTCCCTTGCCAGCACCTGCTTGGAAAAAAATCTATGACTACATTCCTCACAGTGAATGGCATTATCATCCACATCACTGTATGAATGGATGTGTCCCCAATAATCCTGTGCAGCTACCAGGGCAGTCATATGGCTCAGTGGATTGAACAGGTTCTGGCTGGCTGGACTCAAGTCACATCCACAGGTCTTTGGTCTGCCACCAAACATGTATGGTGTGGGGCTGTACCACAATGGGTCTGTTGACACATGCTGAGTAGCAGCAGGCATGTCCAACCAGCCATTGATGGATGCTGCACAGGGCCTGCATGCCTGCTGCAGTGCAGAATGCACTCATGTAGTGTGGACAGATGCAGTGCACATAGAGGCACGGGAGGTTGCTGGCACCTGTTCACATGCCATGGTCCACATGTGCACCACCCTGCTTTTGGCTGTGGCACACAGGGATGTGGTAACAAAGGGCTGTAATGGAGGCAGCACCCTTCCCTGCACTTCCCATATAATACGGCATTTGTCACCACACTCCCTTCCATACATGCACCCTGCCTGGAGTCATATGCAGTCTGCAGTCAGTCAGACAGGCACTACTGGTAGACAGCTCTGTATGTGCTCAGGAAGTATGAATGTGCTCTGCATACAAATAATCCTCATAATGTGGTCTGGCACTATAAACAAGCAATTAGATTACAGAGCTGTAGATAATGAGCTTGCTACATCCAGCATACCTGTGTTTGCTTGGCAAAACATCCGCTTGCATGTTGTGTGACCCAGAATAGGGCATGCAACATCCCCTGTGTCCCCCGCTTCCCTGGCTACAGACTGCCTATTGGGCCTTATCAGATTAACATAGACAGTAACACATGTCAAGAAAGACAGATGCTGCTCTCCGTACACTACACTGCTTGCTCAGCCAGGACCTTCTGTAAATGAGCATCAGGCAACTGAGCCCTGTCCTGGTTAAACAAAGTCATGTAACTACTACTAGAAATCAATGGTGCTGTAAACCACTGTTTGGGCTGCAGTAGTCTCCACGTGCAGTTCCCTGGGGCTTAACATACATTTGTGTAGCCTATATCGCCATCACTGCACTTCCTAGATAATGACATTCTGCAACACATAAGCATAATACAAATTAGTAGTTGAACCATGTACAGCACCTGTGGAGAGATTTAAAATGTTAGTTTGTTGTTACAACTTGCCTTTTTCCAGTAGATAGTTGTATATCAATGTGTTACTGCTGTGGCTGCTGCTGCTTCAGACTGCAATGCTATTCAGTGGGGACTGCAATCCCTTGTGAGGTCCACTGTTAAAATGAGGTAGCAATAAGTGCATAATGACACGCAAATTACATTTGGACCTTGAATGTTACAGTAGGCCCATTTGCATGTTACCTTCCAATATATGGCTGTCACTAATGTAGTACCAATCGCTAATGATGACTATGCCACAATTTGGCCAGCTGCATGCCTCGATGACATCAGGGCCATTGCTAATGATAACATTAGGCATTTTCCACAAACATAAACCTTGTGATTGCACACAGCTGCAGGCACATGCTGATATCACATAAGTGCATAACCCAACTACTGCAGCACTACCTTGGGGCAGTCAATGTTTAAATAACTACCACTGTACATTCTTGCACTGCCTGTGTGCCCCTGTCATGTCTTGGGGCATGTTTGCTGGTACTCAGTGTGTACCATCAGTATCAGTGTGGCATCCCACTGTGGCAACACTCCTCCATACCCTCCAACTGTTGACCATGTACATGTCCAGTGGCCGTGCATTGTGGTTCATAGTACACTAGGTCATCACATTCTGGTAGGTGCATGTTCATATACCACTGGTCACCTACCCACCAACCACCCTGTACCTCACCACCACTGTCACCCCGCTTACATGTGTCTCACAGCATGATATTAGCACATGCACACACTGTACATTATTGCCACACTGCTCAGTGATCTCTGGATACATGTGTGTACTGCCTCAGTGACATCCACTTGGGGTGGCAGCCCATGGCATCACACACAGGACTGCCCACAGTACCCCAGCCATACTACTAGCCATGTGGGGGATGTGTACTTATTAACCACACAGTCATTGCCAGGACCTGCAATGTGCCATCTTTGCCCGCCAAGTCCATATGTGCCACTCTGCACTGCAGAGGTGTGTTGTCCTGTATATGTATTGGATTCTGCCCCACAGAGAGTCATAGACACTGCACACATGCTGAATGTACCTTTGTAAACAACCTGCCACAAGACTGTCCCTGTGGCATGTGTGGTACATGTTCTGAAGATGTTTCCTTTCTGTTCCGCGTGATGGTCCACAGTGGCAGGTCCAGGCTGGGGATGGGGCACCCTGCCCTTAGCTAGACAGGCCGTTCTTCATGTCTGGGCACACACATTGGGGAGGCAACAGGGCTGTTGTGGGTGACTGCAACATGGTCGGCACAACTCAGGGCAGCCACAGTAGCAGCCAGGTGTCAGGGTGATGGCACTAAGCAACAGGCCAGTTATGTGGACTGCCTGTGTTTCCTGGCTATTCTTTGGGTCAGCTGTTTTCATGTTGTTAACTGGCAGTCTGCAAGTAGGTTTAGTGTTGTGTGTTTACTGGGGGTGCCAGTGAGTGCAGTTTCCTATATGTCACGGCGGTGTGCCAGTGAGTTATGCTTACTATTTCATTATGTTTCATGTTGTGGTTGTTGACACATACCTGTGTCTGTTGTCCTTTATGGGTCTGTGTGCTTTTTGTGGCATTGATTTTGTGTGTGTGGGGGAGGGGTTAGTGGCACTGCTTGCAGTATGCCATTCATGCTGTCACTGTAGTTTTCTGATGTATTTTTGCAGTCACAAGGCAGGCCACACCCTTTTTTAGTTTTTTCTAGTTGTAGGCTGCAAAGGTTTGCAGAGCACATTACTACTCGATTTTTATGTTGGCTTGCCGCGCATTGCACGCAAGTCAACATCTTAGGAGAGTGGAGATTTGGAGGCACTTGTTGCTGTTGGGTGAATGCAGGGCACACATCAGTAGGTGCGTCCCTCATTCCCCAATAAGCCAGCATACTGGCTGACACCAACATTATGTAAAGTGGATATAACTTGTAAACAAAGTGCGCTGCAATCAGAGACAAGCTCGTCATGCAGTGGCATAAAGACACGCCTCCCGTGCGTGCCTTTGCAAGTGAAACATTTCAATAAACATGGCGCCCGCCGCCGCCACTAATCCCCATGTCAGTATGCCGCTACGCCGGCATCACCCCCAACTGTTGAATGCCGAGGGGTGCCCAATCCCCTCGGCTCGCGCCCCCGACTTTGTTTGCTGGCGGGTGGCCAATCCCCGCGGCATAACCTCCTCTGTTAGTGTCAACAGGGTGCCCAATCCCGTCGGCTACTGACTCCCCCAAACCCACTTAGGTGGCATGCTGGAGCCCACCCAGTGTGCCAAAACAACTGTTGAATGCTGAGGGGTGCCCAATCCCCTCGGCTCTGGCCTCCCCGACTTTGTTTGCCGGGCGGGTGCCCAATCCTGGCGGCATTACCTCCATGTTGTGTGCTGATGAGGGTGCCTAATCTCCCATCGCTACTGACCCCCAAACCCACTTAGTTGGCAAGCTGGGAGCCCACCCCAGCGTACAAAAACTGTCTCAATGACGCTTTCTTTACCTAGAATACGTAAAACTGTCCCTCATAGTCTAGGTCCACCTCCCCCACCCAGATCCACCCACCGCGCACCCTTCCTCCTCTCACCCTCTCACCCCATACTTACCTCCGGAGTCCGCACTGCAGATCTTCAGTGGACCGGAACAATCTGTACTCTTCAAAGCCGACCGCTGAACTGAGGAAATGCCGGTAAGCTGTATAATGGAGTGAATAGGGTTTTTCAACTTTGTTGCATATCTCCGGCATTTCTTGAATTTTCACACCAAATTTTCAACATGGGGTTTTGGGGCCCCTTTCATGAATTCTGTCACTGTCACGGCGTTTGTCGGGTTCCTCGCCGAAGGTGATTTCGCAGTCACTGCACGTAAATAACCTTTCTGGGGCCCGCGAATGAAATGACAGTGGTGGTGTTCAAGAGGTGCCCTCTTAAAAAGCCTAAGTTCCAAATTTGGTGGAAAAAATCAACCAGTATTATTTTACAAGCGTAAATTTAGCAGTTGCTACGAACCAGTAACCTCGCCAAGATTCACACATATTATTATTTACTGCTGGATTTTCAGCATTGTCATTTTTGTATACCTCCTTGTCAGACAAGTACAGCTGTCATTTTCCACATCCTGCCCAATGTGTTTCGCACTTCCGGGCAGAATAAGCGCAGGTCGCTGTGGGAATCAGTGTTTGGGCCAGAGATTACAAAATGACAGTGACACACTTCATGAGCAGAGGACCTAAAATGCCTATGTTGAAAATTTGGTGATGATACTCCATAAAATAACTGTGTTACGAGCATGCGTTACAGATTCCGCACGCGCCTCCTACCGCGTGCATTTGTGATATTTTCGGTCTGGATTTTCACTATTGCCATTTTTCACACCTCTTGATGAACAGTACAGCGTCGTGACATATCATGCCCAAAAATGTGTTTCGTACTTCCGGTAGCAGAATACCATGGTGGCTGTCTTGAAATCACTTCTTAGGGACACTTGAGAAATAACAGTGACACTGTGCGTGAGCAGAGGTGCTAAAATGCCTATGTTGAAAATTTGGTGCCGAATGCCCATAAATGGCAGTGTTCCAAGTGCGGCATTGCATATTTCCCACGCACCCTAGTAGCTTCGCAAATTTGGTATATTTACATGCCACATTTTCAACACTGGCATTTTTACACCTTCTTATGAACTGTACAGCTGTCATTTCTCACATCCTGCCCGACATGTTTTCCGCACTGCACTGCCAAACACCCAAAGGACACCCTAATGCTTGTCACTCTCTGCAGGGTGGGGTGGGTTGGCATCAGTTCAATTCTTCACTGCCATTCCTATGATGCATCTGTCTAACTCCCTGCACTACCAATGCCAATGCCAGCAAGCCAACATTCGGCATTGACAAATGCTTGTTATCATTGCATTAACAACTGTCACTGTTGCCTGCTACTATTGGTACTGTACATATTAAATGCTGTGTCAGTTTGCAGTCATTTCAATATATCATTGTTTAGTGACTGGTGCTGATTTGTGATTGGTAACTGTGGTTTGTACCGCAATTAGCAACTGTTTGAATATCCATGCCATAATGTTGTACCAGAGAAACATTTTGATATTTCCTTAACTCAAAGTTTCATTTAAAATAATTATGTTCCTAGCTCCACTAATTCCAAAGTTCTCTCTTTTAAAGAAAATATCTTTAGAAAAAGCTAACTTAGGGACTGTTAGGGACAGAAACTTAATTTTAATGGAAGTTTCACGTCAGACTCAGGACAATATCAGTATATAATAACTGGGACAACTTTTTTCCCATAGGGAAACCATGTACTCCGTAGTTATAAAGGGAGCATTTATAACTGCAAACACGCACCAGTTTCTCGCACCGCGCAGGCACCCCAGCCCTCTGAAGCTGTTTCTTCTAACTCTGTGTCCATGTCGCTCTTTCATCTCTGACCACCGCACGAACTCTACGGTAAATGCTGGCAGGCAGACAATAATAGAAATGAGGGAAATATCCTCAAAATGTTGGTCCAACTAAAGTATAATTAAAAAAAACTTCACACGAACGACCGATGGAGCGTGCCACTCACACCAAAGCAGCCCGCCTTTCTTATTTTATATACTTGCTGTGGGGAAAAAGGAATCCAAGAAGAGAGCAATAATATGGGGTCTCGGTAGAGAATGAGAATAGCACACCTGGGTTTGATGTTATGCATAAACCCCTCAGGTATCTGTAAATTCTTACACACCGAGACCTATATTTTATTCTATATGTTACCCTGGTTTTGTTTTATTTTATCAGTATTTGAAAGTTTTAACATTCAAATAGTATACACAGTGCTAGCAAGTCATGATATACAAATATTACAATGTGCATAAGGGCATAGTTACAACACTGCTTAATTGTACAATAGTTATAACGTATAGCTTGGTAAAGGGCAGGTATGTAGGACTACATTATTTTTATTTTTTATTTTAGTTTTTGTTGACGGGTAAGTGCACTAGACAAATCCTGCCTATTTTCAGGCACGACCTGGGGAGGGATACAGATGAATGCCAACTGACCCTGAACCAGATGAAGCTGTTGGTGGTATTTTTCGTGAATGGAGGAAATTTTGCCATTGCATTGGGAAATTCCTGCTCTTTTCGAGAAGTGCCATGGGATCTTTAACATCCACCTGGACTACCACCAGAACAGGCAGATGGGACCACGGTTTTAACATCTCATCCGAAGACGGCACCTCAGGAGTGCAGCACCCTCTCATGCTGCACTACAGTGTCAGTATTGGGATATTAACCCAAGTGCCTGGTATGGGGATAGAACCCACAGCCTACTGATCTCCCAGCCTCAGAGGCGAGTGTAGGTACCTGCTGAGCCACTGACACTGCAAAGGATACAGGCTAGTACAATATCTTTGTTATAGATTGCAGTAAGGCTCTGTGAGATAAAAATAGAAGACAGGAAAAGAAGTGCGTGAGCATGAAGCTTGACTATGGCCTAAGGAGGCAAGGCGCTCAATAGGGGAAGGGAATTATGGGGAGGTGTAAGGACAGTGGGTGAATGTACATGGGAGGTATGGGCTAAATAGGTGAAGGAGTAAGTGGGATGTAGGAACAGATGAGCAGGAGCTGGGTGTTTGGGGGTGAGGGCTAGGAAGGTAGAGTGGGTGGGAGGGTGTGCTAGATGAAGGGTGAAAGGGTGCAGTTTGTTGTTTAGCAGGAGCAAGGGTGATAGTCACTTAAAGGCATGTACAGGGGCTGCTGAGTTTGCAGGTGGCTAGTTTTCTAAAGCTATTTAGGGGATTAGGTTTTGGAGCTTGAGACTGGATTGGGCTTTATTCCAGACATTTGGGAGAGTACGACTATGGCCATTTTGCTGAAATGGGATCGGACACTAGGTACATCTAACATAATGTGAGAGTTGCTACATAGGGTTATGAACAAGCTGTGTGCTGAAAGAGTCTTGTAATGTATGCGGGAGTTTTGACTGAAGGGCTTTGTAAAGCCATGTGAGAGAGTGGATGAGATGTCTAGTTGATAGGGAGGTCCAACCCAATGTGGCATATAGATTGCAATGGTGGATCCGGACGATGGTTGTTGGTAATAAAATATATATTGCCCTATGGTATAGGACATCTAGCTGGTTTAGCAGGGAGTCTGAACAACAGCCATATAGTATGTCCATATAGTCTAGGAGTGGCATGAACTTATCTAAACTAAACATAATCTGGCTTTAGTGGTACAAAGTGATTTGTTCCTGTAAAAGAAGCCAATTATTTGTCTTAGTTTCTTCACCAGTGAGGTGATATGGTCAGAGAATGTTAGGTGTTGATCTAACTCACATCCTAAGTATTTAAACTTGGTGACTACCTCAAGATCGCCATCAAGGAGGGTCTTGATGCGGTGCAGGGATGTGAGAGCATTTGTGATGGAAGTCTTGTGGATGGAATGGAAGTACATAACTTTTGTTTTTTTTGCAATTAATAGAAGATTTGATTGGGCAAGGCTACGTATGAAGCAGATCAAATTCAGATTGGAGGTCACCACATGCTTTGGCTGCTTTTTGGTTTGGAGAGATATATCACTTTAGATAATGGGTAAAGTCAAACTCACTTCCTGATTGGCTGAAACAGCCTCCCACCTGGGCTGTTATTTCTTAACAATGGCCAGCTCCATAACAAGTTCCCCTAGCAGCACCCAGCACATCCTGATATCCCTGTGCCCATGCTTGCAAGACGTTATTTTTACTATGCTATTAAGATGATTTAAAAGCACCCACACACAACCAATCCTGAAAGCATTCAACAATAAAACACAACAAAAAACTGAAAACTCTTCTTCTTGTTGTTTCCCCTACTAAATTAGTCCTCACTCGATGCTGGCAAGCCCCAGAACCTCGCATCCTCTCAGACTCTTACAACTGCCACTACCTGGCACCGCAACTCCATTACATCCAAAAATAAAATGAAATTCCTGCTCCTCCATAAAATAAAGAAAAACAAATTACCTCCTTGATTTCTTGCCCAGACCTCATCGTTGACTTCCATGTCCCCGAATGGTCTCACATAACACTCCACGTGATTCCGCTCTACAGCTCAGCCTGTTGCTCCGCCTCTCACTCTGACAACCAAATGATTTTTTCAACATAATGTGAACAGATAACCAAGGATGATAAAAATTAAAAGCAACAATTCCCCGGACATTGCTGTCAAAAGATGGCACTGCAAGACACTATAAAAACACATATAACAAACAGCAGCACCTCTAGTTGCACTAAACGGACTATTTTACAAAAGCCAGTATTTTACTACATTTTTACTAACATTTTACACTTTTTAATGATAGTTCTGTTACAGCAAGCGGGTTTTCAAAGTCTGCATTTATTCCTCTATGCACTGCACCTCCTTAGTTAGCAAATTAGTAAAAATAAATAAAAAATAAACTAATGATATAAACCCATTATCTAAGTGTAATAATACCCTCCAGGGTGGGTGTTATGGGATATAACGGACCTTCAGGAGCTATAAGGTCCTCCTCCTGTGGCCCGAGACCTCCATAAGCCCCTCATGTCCGTTATATCCTTAATAATGCAATTCTATTGGGTATTATTACTTACTTATCATCCGTAAACAGGTGTACTTTTGTTGTGTCCAATGGAGTTTATGTATATCATGAAAAGGAAAGGCCAAAGATTGAGCTCAGGGTACTCCTCTTGTGAGTGGGAGTAGTGGGGAGAGGGAGCCATCAGTTTTCACCTGTTGTAGTCTATCTGTTAGATAGCTATTGAACTAAAAGTGTGTGGAGCTGAAGATGCCATTCCAGTAAATATGTCAAGGAGCAAAGCGTGGTCGACAGTGTTGAACGCTTTGCTTAGGGTCAGGGAAGACAGCCCCAGTCATTTTTCTGTTATCCATGTCTAGAAGCCAGTCATTTGTGATGGAAACTAGGGCAGAGGTGGTGCTATGGGGTGATCTAAAGCCAGACTGGGATGGGTTTACTAAGTTGGATTCATTGAAATAGTCTCTTATTTGGGCATTTACCAGTTTCTCGAGGAGTTTAGAGAGTAGGGTAGAATGGATATTGGGCAGTAGTTGTTTAGGTCCATAGGGTCACCTGATTTAAATAAGGAGTTACCTGGGAGAAACCTGAGCTATTTTCCAAGCATCAGGTACAGTGCTAGAGCTGATGAATAGATTAAGCAGGTGCAGTATAGGGGCTGTTAGGAACTGATATCGACATTAAGGAAGTTGGGGGCTATACCTATTAGCTCCTTTACCTTTCTTAACATTTAGGTGGATTAGGAGGTCTTCAACCTATGTGAAGTGAAATGAGGTAAAGGAGAAGATGTTATTAGATGGTGCCAGTAAGTGCTTAGGAAAGCCAGAAGGGAGGGTAGCAACTTTGGAGGAGTTGAAGGCAAGACCAGTGGTGGAGAAGAGGTCATTAAAACTATGCAAGATTCCCATTTCCTTCATTCTGTTGAGCACGGATGGCCAAAAAGCTTTTGATCATGTTTCTTGGAAGTTTTGCATAATGTTAAAAGGAAATTTGGTTTCCCCTGAATTTGATAGATTAATTGCAATTCTTATATACCTCCCCCAGGCAGTAGTGAAAGCCAATGGTTCCTTCTCTAACCATCTTACGTCTGGCTAGAGGCACAAGGCAGGGTGCCACTCCCCTTTTATTTGCCCTTTATGGAACCCATAGCACAGGTAATAAGGATGGATGAGACAATAACTGGTTTTGAAATAGATGGACAGTTCATATGATAGCTTTCTATGCTGATGACTTGCTTATCTATTTAACGAACCTCACAACTTCCCTTCCCAGACTTTTGAGAGGCTAACTAAAATAGAAGCTTTGTCAGCTATAAGCTGAATACTTCTAAGACAGAAGTTCTCAGATGGCAATTTGAGCTCTCAAGGGTCTGTGGGATAGCCTCCCCTTAGATGGAATACTAAAAATTTAGGTATCTGGGTATCCAAATCCCTAGGGACTTGAGAGATCTCTATGAGGTAACTTTCCACCATAGAACTAAGCAACTGAAGACCAAACTGCAGAGGTGGCAAGGCCTCCCTACCATCTCAAAGGGTAGACTCTATACAAATGACAGTCCTCCCATGTTTTGTACTTATTTTGAATCTTCCAATTCAGTTCCTGCTATAGAGTTTAAAAATGGGATAAGATGAGTTCTGCTTATTTATGGCAAGGAGATGCCCAGAAAAGCCCTAGGGCTGTTACAGTTATTAAAAGTTAGAGGATGTCTAGCCCTGCCACATTTAAAATCATATTATCAGGCGGCCCACATTGCTCATGCCCTACAGTGGTGGGATTCGAACACAGATAACGCACCGGAAGAGGATGGAGCTTCTGCAGAATGAACAAGGAATTTAATTTATATGTGGGTCCCCTCCCCTAGAAGAAGCAAGACAAGAAAAAGTACATTCAGATTCACAGTTCAGATTTTACAGATCTGTAGTTCAAAATTTGAGGACTCTCAAATAAGAGACTTGGCAGTAGCTCTGATTATTCCAGCCCTTGATGGCCTCTTCCCCAGATCAGCAGGATCCCACATTTGAAAACTGGAGGAGGAAAATCCTAAGTCATATATTTCAATGGTTTAGTGCAGTAACGTTTGTTCCCTTCCTTCTGGTCCAGCAATCATACTCCCTGGGTAGAACTGATTTTTTCGGTTCCTTCGACTCAACACTATATACAACAGAAATGTGGGCTGAACTGGCAGATGGCTGAAGCGCACCCTCTGGTTCAAATAATGATAGAAACTAAAACTAGGCATATGCCTGAACATATAGTTTCGGCCTCATATAAAAACCATGCAGCCTACTCAAAATAAATCATTATCAAAATCCAGAAATCCTGGGAGGGACTTGGGAGAAAGAAATCTCAGAGTCTGACTGGGCTGGGATTTTACTAACCTCCATAGGTCCACTATTTCTTATATCTGGAAAGAATATGGATGGAAATGTATGGTGAAGTTTTTAGAAGCCGCATATCACAGCAAAGTATGACAGGCTGGCGAGGGAGAGTATTGCAGGGCGTGTGGACAGAGTTCAGCTACACATAGCCATGTATTCTGGGCATGTCCAGTGCTCAGGATTTTTGGGGTGTGGTAGAAGAGCTAGGTGTGAGAGATGTTCCTGTGATAGTTCCAGTTTCGATGGGACTGGCGCTCTTACACTGGTTCCCCAGAGAGATAAAGAGTGGACACTATAAAAGACTATTAACTATACTCTTTTAGCTGCTAAAAACTATATCCAGAAAGCAGCTCACCCCTGATCCCCCTCCCCCACCCAGAGAAAAGAGGGGGAGGACCTGATTTATCAGATTTATGAGATGGAAAAACTTACAGCCAAGGTTAATTCCAGAGAACAGAGAGCCAGAGAATTCTGGAATAGATGGCTATTATGGGTAATGCAATCTAGACAGGATATTGTATCTTAAGGACCCGATGATTTCTACATATTATTCATCCAGGGAGGGTGGGAAGCAGGATGGTAATAAGCTGTAAATTTTAAATTTGGCACCGTTTTTCAGATCTTTGTGTGAGCAGCTTTCTAAATCAAGCTAGTTGCGCATGAGGGAACTTTGTGCCAGAGCATGCTCTCACTCGATTTTTAGCCTGCCTACATCATTTTCAATATGTACTGTTTGTTAACGACTGTAACATTGCATGATCTTCAGACCAGTTTGGTTTTCTAGTAGTCCAGTAGATTTTCTTGTATCTGTAAGATTTTCTCTAGCAAGTGAGATTTTTGCCGAACTGCTTCTTCTGTACTGTTAGCTAAGTGACTGTAACAGCGCATGACCTGCAATCCAGTAAGTCTCTAGCAGACCTGTATGTTCTCTCAGACTGTTCCTGCTAGGTAGCTTTATGTAGTTATTTACACTGTACTTGTAATTTGTGTAGCAAGGCCTCCTGCATAGTTCTGTTACAGCAAGCAGGGTTTCCAAAGTCTGCATTTATTCCTCTATGCACTGCACCTCCTTAGCTAGCAAATTAGCAAGATCTTACTGAACAAAATTTCCTCATCTTGTGAGTTAACCAAAGTTTGCATATATTGAAATGGAACCTTGATGCTTAAAATCTTCTGCTTGAGCCCCTGATTTCACCTTTCTTATTCCTGTTAACTCAAAAATCTGCATCTACCTTGCCTTGAACTTCAGCCTTTTCTTTTCTGCATTTTTGACTAATTTTCTCCTCTTCTTTTCACCCCATTCCACCTTTCTCTCCTTTTTCTCAAGGAATCCTACCTTAGTCATCCTATCACTCCCTCTTCCTCTGCCGTGCCTACTCAGACAGTCCTTCCCCTTCCTCCTGCTAATCTCTTCCCCTTTATTTACAGATTGTGCCAAAGTCCCTGGGCATTCCTCCTCTCATGGCCGTAGCCACAGGAGCTGCTCCTGCCCTCTCAAGGGCTGAAAATAGGTACACCTGCTCAACTAACAGAGTGCCCCCAGCTGTAAATTTTAAATTTGGCACCATTTCTCAGATCTTTGTGTGAGCAGCTTTCTAAATCAAGCTTGCAGCACTGAGTGACCTTGTGCCACAGCCTGCTCTCACTCGATTTTTCACCCACCCCTCTTTTGACAGTTTATTATATAGTCTCTGTCCAGGAACTTCTTCCACCAGGATCCCACAGTCAGCTGGTTTTCTATCCCTGAAACCACACCCTCACTTCCTAAGGAGATCAAACCAAATCGCTATTTCTCCTCTCTCCAAACCCAGACCTATCCAGCCCCTGGGTAACCTCTGACTTCTCCTCCACAAAGCTCTAAGACACCCTTTCACTGGTGTACTCGAACCTGGGACCTCTTGCACCAAAGTCAGTAACACTATCACTACTCTATAGTGGCAGTCACCTCACTGAAGTTCAGCTATCACCCTTATCTTTCACTATAAGCATAGAACTATGGACACTTGCACTCCCTTGAGGTCTTCTCACCCTTACCCTCCTGTTTCAAACCTCCCTCTGGCCTGAGCTCCCATCCACCACATCAGGCACCTCACCCCAAGTTACCCCAGTATGACCCCTCCCACCTTGAACACACCCATAACTCCCCAGCACCCACCTCCTGCCTACAGCCCCTCCCCTTCCCTCCTGGGCCCACCCTGGACCCACCTGTTCCCTGCCATAACTACCCTCTCATGGTCTACCTATCCTCTGCACCCTTATCACCAGGTCCTTGCCCGGCGCCGAACCATGGGTCCCTGCTGCCACCTTCCCTAATCAGGATAATCACATTGCTACTCTTACTATCTGGGAATGTACACCCCAATCCTGGACCTTATCTACCAGCCTGCCCAAATCCTGTACCACTACCGTCTCCACCTTGCATCCCTTAACATATGTAGCCTCCTAAAGAAAAACTGTTGCCTCCAGTGCTGGGTCACCCAGCATCAACCTGATATTCTTGCTCTGGTAGAGACTTGGTTCTCTAAGTCCACCCCTGACTCCGTTATCTCCCTCCTGGATACACTTTATTCAGGGAAGACTGCATAGGCAAACGTGGTGGTGGGTGCACTATATTCATGCGGGACACCTAATAGGTCATGCATTCCCTGCTCCCAAACTTGACTATGGTGCCAAGCCATCACACTAAAAGTTATCCCTGACCCCACCAGATGCTCTCTTTTCTTACTGTCTCCTACATACCCCCAAGGAACCAGAACTCAGCAGTCCAGTCCTCATCGACTACCTCACATCCCTCCCACACAAAGTCATGCAAGTCATCCTTGGTGATCTTAATGTTAACTGGCTTGCTTCTGCCACCTTCCAAACCAGGGACTCCTTCGCTACCCTGGATATGTCCCAACTAGTCTCAGAGCCCACCAAGTTCAACTGATCCAGTGGAACCAACACCCTCCTAGATGTTATCTTATCAAACCGCCCTTTAAAATCTGGGACATCACTGTCCTCCCGACTCACTTAGTGATCACTCCCCAGTCATCTGTACCTGGTCATCCTCCTCTCCAAACCAGTGTCCAGCTACACTGCACCAGCGGCTACACCCTGGTGGCCTAAAAAAGTTGAAACAGCACCTAGCTCAGCTAGACTGGTCCCTCATCTGACATGCCCCAGATATCGACTCAGCTCTTGACCTCTTCACAAGTGCCTTCTGCAAGGCCTGTGACCTCTTCACACCAGGATCTGTACAAAGAAATGCAACACCCTTGATCACCCCTTACCTCATCCAGAATCTCAATAATAGGGATAATCTCTGGCGGAATTGCTGTAGATTCAGGCAATCCATCTGACAGACAAGCCTACAATGTAAAGCACAATAAGTGCACCTGTGCCATCAGACGGGCCAAGGCAGAGCACTACCAGGCCACCCTCACCTCCGCTTGGGGCTCAGCCCTGACCATCTGGGATAGCGTGAAAGAACTAAATGGGAAGACCTGCTCCCTCCACCATCTCAGCTCACCATCAATGGTGCTACCTCCTCTGATCCACTATCTATAGCTGACTGCCTCAACACCACTTTCTCTGATCTAAGTTCTGTCCTCCCTAGCAGTTTTTTGATCCAATCCCTTCTCACTCCCCCTGCCCTGCATAGCCCCCTTTCCTGCATGCACCCTATCCCCCCACGAAACCTAGTCACACCTGTTTAAAGCCCTTGGTAGTAACCCCAGCAGCGAAGCCCTTGACTCCAGGATCCTCCACCTGGTCCTGGATGTTGTTCTAGTCCCCCTGATGGACCTATTCAACCAGTCCCTATGCCTTGGATAGTTCCCCAGTGAATGGAAAACTGCTGTAATCACTCCAATACACAACAGCGGTGATCGATCCTCCCCCAGCAGCTATCGGCCAATCTCCATCCTCCTCCCACTCTCCAAAGCCCTCTAAAAGTGGTGTCTAGCCAACTATCTGAGTACTTGGCTAAGTATGACATTATGTGCCCGAGCAGCATGACTTCCTCCCAGGCCACAGTACAACCACTGCTCTCCTGGAGTTCTCCCAATACCTGCACTCTGCTCTCGACTCCGCAACCTAGCGGTGCAGTGTTCATTGACCTCTCCAAGGCCTTTGACACTGTCTGTCACCTCCTCCTACTCAACTATGTCCACCAACTCAGTTTATCTGCTGGTCCCCTTGCCTGGTTTTCCAGCTACCTCTCTGCTAGATCCCAGCATGTAAAAATCAATGGCTCCCTCTCCAACATTCGACCCATTAGCTCCGGGTTCCACAGGCTCAATCCTGGGTCCCATTCTTTTCAGTCTCTACTTCAACACTCTCCCCAGCTCCTGCAATAGCAAGATGCTCCTGTATGCAGATGATGCAGTTCTCTTTGCCTCACACCCAGATCCTCCACTCTCCAATCATCCCTTCAACTCGCCTACAACCAAACAGAAAGGTGATCACAGACTAGTCATAAACCTTAAGAAAACCAAATCAATGCTCTTCTCTCACCACAAAAATAAAGCTAGATGTGCCCCTCCTGATTACCCCCAACTCTCAGCTCCCATTAGAGCAACTGCCCACATACAAATACCTAGGCATCACTTTATACTGCCTCACCTTGCACACCCACATCAACGCTCTTTCCTCCACCATAGACTCTCAGATTGGCCTGCTTTACTGCCATAGGGATTGCCTGCCCTTGCTGCCCTCCAGCTGGCCATCAACTCTCCTCCTGTCCCTAGTGGACTATGGCTTGCTCATCCATGCTGCAGCTGATAACACCTCCCTCTCTAAAATCTAGCTCTCCATCAATAAAGCCTGTAGGCACCTGACCGAGTCTCCAGCTGCACCCACACCTGCCTGCTCTATTCCCCCACCAACCTGCTCAACTTCAAGGAGCATCTGCAGTATCAGACCTGCCTTCTTGTTAAGAAATCCCTGCTTGGACTGTCCTCCCCAGGAGTCTCTGCCTCCCTACCACAGTCATCCTCATCTGTTTCCACCCGCAGCTCTTTTAAAGCCACCTTCAAAGTGCCCAGAATCAAGACCTCCTCTCCCAGAGGTTCTTCTTTATCGAGCCCCGCCTGGTTCAACTCCTCCCTACCTGCATCACCAACACTGCCAAACTTGGTCCCTTCAAAACTGTTCTCCTGAACCATCTCTTTAACATCCGCTGCTGTTGGTGCACTAACCCTGCCCCCAATCCTGCTGCAGGACCTTTTCCTGCCTGGCCCCCTAATCTTGACAAGGTCCCTGGACTGCCGATCCATCTTTCCCCTACCCCCTTTTACCTACTCCCTTAGGTTTATACAAGGATGTATTTCACTGCAACTCCAGAGAAATTGTACATCCTTAACTGTAAATCTGTATTTTACACCAACATGTAACTTAGTGTATTCTGTGTTCAATGTCTGCACCTGTAATGTTGTCCAATGTTGTATCTGCACAATGTTCTATTGTCTTGCCCTCCCTGCGACGAGGTGCCTTTGTAAATGAGTCCCTGACTCAAAGGTTGTAAATCCAACTCTTCAAATAAATAAACCTATATGTTTCCTGTACTGTATAACTCTGTAAATGACCTTTCACTGCATAACTCTGTAAAATGACCTTTCACTGCATCTCCCTGTTTTCAAACTGAGTGGATTCCAATGATTGAAACTAAGTGTCCTTTATATTCTGGGCTGCATGTGTACCTGGATCTCTGAATAAATACAAGAATAAAAAAATATTCACAATGTCAGATTTGTCGGAGAAGGTATTACCTTTGAAGGAGATCTTGCCAGGTAACGAAGAGGATGAAGTGTTGACTTCTGTCTGTAATGATGCACCAGAACTTGCTGGGGTTACCCTTAGTGGAGTTAACGGTGGCTAGGTAATAGTTTGCATTTGTGGCCCTGATCTATTTGGTGCTGCCATTATGGCAGGCTCTGAAGGTTTCCCAGTCTGCGGGGAGCTTGGTCCGTCTGGCTGTAGGCCAAAGGCAGTCCTTTCTTTTAGTGTTGCCCTCAGATCAGCTATGAACCAGGGGCATGAGAGCTCCGGTTCTATATTTTAATATAAAGGCATGTTTGTTAATAATGTTGCTTAGAATGCTGTTAAAAGAGAGACTGCATCACAGACGTTCAAGGACTGGAAACATTTGGTCCAATTAATATTTCTGAGAACATTCAAATAGTGGGATATATTGAATTCACGGAACCTTCTTTCCATATAAATCTATTTGTTAGATAGATAGATAGATAGATAGATAAGAGATAGATAGATAGATAGATAGATAGATATTTTATTTATTAAGTGCCTATTTCAAAAGACTCTAGGCACTTTACAATTCAGTACAATAACACATAATTAAAACAATACACCTGTATTAACATATAACAACTAGAATACCATTAAATACATCAGTCTGTCAATTAAAATACTCAACATTCAGCAGTTAGTCAGAAAATGCCAGCTGGAATAAATATGCCTTTAGGCCCCATTTAAAAGCTTCCTCCAAGGAGCACCCCTCAGATAATTAGGCAAGGAGTTCCTGCGCATAGCCACCAAAAATGGCCTATTCCCGAATGCCGCAACCTCACCCTGGGAACTCTGAGAAGCTCTCCCTCAGTAGAACAAAGTGCCCAGGGCAGATGGCAGAGGACAAGGAGATATTGCAGATAGGCAGGTCCCTTCCATGTAGGGTTTTATATGTGAGGCCCTATCTTAAAGACAATCCTCTACCTGACCGGTAGCCAGTGCAGACCATGGAGGACAGGGGTAATATGCTCAGATTTTCTTAGCCCATCAGTAATCTTGCTGCAGCGTTCTGCACCAGCTGAAGTCTGTGGAGGTTGCCTCCAGATAACCCTAGGTACAGGGCATTACAGTATTCCAACCTGGAAGTAACAAAGGCATGCACCAGTGTAGTCAGATCCCCAGGCGGGATCAGGGATCGGATGGGTGATGTTCTTAAGGCGGTAAAACCCACTCTGGATGACTGCTGACACCTGGGCATCCAGGGTCAAGCCGTCAATAATAATGCCCAAATCTCTTACCTGTCTAGAGAGGACCAGAGGGTCACCCCCAGCACTAGCCCAGGGGCAGCCCTTCACACCCTCCTCTGCCTTGGTGACCTGGATCCACAGCCAGTACCTCTGTCTTGTCTGGGTTCAGTTTAAGCCAGTTTGAGACATCCATGCCTGAATCTCCTCGTGGCAGCTGTTTAACATGGAAACCGATACCTGGCTCTCAGGTGCACAGCACAGATTTTTATTTATTTATTTTTATTTAAACAATTGATACCGGAAATGCATGCTGAGCCTAGGCTTGATTCCAGGTATGACCTGGGGAGGAGAGATGAGGTACATACACAGTGTGCCACAATATACAAAGAAAACGGCAGTATTACATACAACAGCAGATCAAATTAGAAACAAAGGTAAGGTTGATTGCAGGCAATCAGATACAACAAAATTTGACACTAACAGTGGATGGACCAAAGCTGATTTGTTTTTGGCCTTACATACAGTTCAGCAAAAGTTACAGTTAAAGTACAGTGACATTCAAACTTGCATTAGAGTTCATCAGTCTTTACAATAAGAGTTCCAGGAGGCAAGGAGTTTACGTGTGAAAGTGTTCAGATAGGGAGATTAGTCAAGTAAGTGCAAATAATTGGCTGATGACATGAGGGACAGGTGCAGGAGGAGGAGGATGGGTCATCTGGGGCAGCGGCAAGGTGGTGGACGAAGGGATCGGAGTTGGTACTTGCAGGCAAGGTGCGAGGTGGTATTCCTTATGTTTGGGGCAAGCTTGATACATCTGGGTATCATCTGCGTAACAGTGAAAACCCAGCCCATACTGCCTGATAATGTCCCCAACAGCAGCATATACACCCTGAACAACAAAGGTGACAAGACTGAACCCATGAACTCCACAGCACAGAGGCTTTGGGAGTTTGGTGGGGGTTGTCCTCTAATACAGGCCACGGCACAGTGGTCACTGGCACCATTGTGGCATACTGCAGTGTGAGTGATTTTGTGTGGTCTGTTTGTAAGGATTAGGTTGATCAGGAACCCACTGTTAAGGGTCTTGGGGTTAGAGGCAGTGATCTCCGTTACTAGCTGGCCAAAGCTGGCATCATCGTAGAACTCTTTGAACTGAACACACTTGTTGCAATTGTTTTGCCAGTTGATATTTAAGTCACCCAGTATGATGAATTCATTCTGCATGTCTGAAACATTGCACAGGTGATTTAGAATCTCCATGCCTCTGGGGGTGCCCTGTAGCAGCCTATCACTGTGATGGTTTCAGTGGGGCATAGAGATGGGTTTAGTATTAGGGTTTTTAATTCCTTTGGTGAACTGGCAGGAGTGATATCAGATATGGTATATTTGTCCTTGATGCAGATAGCTATGCCCCCCCCTGGTTGATCTGTCACTACTGAAGAGGTTATGGAAAGGTAGTGATAATTGTGTGTTAGAGTAGATTTTTTCAACCAAGTTTCAGATATGACTAGGATGTCAGGGTCTGTGTGGGAGATCCACACATTGAAATTCAATGCAAAGAAGTGCAAGATAATGCATATGGGGCACAAAATCCTGGAACAACAAATCAGTTGGGGGGTGAGGATATAGCATTCCCCAACAGGAAAGGGACCTTGGGGTAATTATCTCAGATGACCTCAAGGTAGGGAAACAGTGCAACAAGGCAGCAGGTAAAGCAAACAGGATGCTGGGATACATAGGCAGAAGCATCACCAGTAGGAAAATGGAGGTCATAATTCCACTATACAAGATACTAGTGAGGCCCCACCTGGAGTACAGTGTACAGTTTGGAGACCTTACCTAGATGAGGACATAGGCAGGGTAGAAAAGGTTCAGAGGAGGGCAACAAAGATGGTACAGGGATTGCATCACAAGTCCTATAAAGACACTGAAGGACTTGAATATGTACTCCTGGAGGAGAGGAGGGGAGACAGGATATGCTAGAGATATACAAATACAGTACCTTACAGGGAGGAACAGGGTGCAGGAATACACTATTTTCCAGTGAAAAGGTGTTCCAGGACTAAAGGCGTGAGTTGAAGATAGAGGGAGGCGATTCAGATAAAAAGTGAGGAAGAATTTCTTCACAGAAATGGTGATGGACAAGTGGAACACCCTGCCAGAGGAAGTGGTGGGGCTGAAACAATCACAGGATTTAAGAATGCATGGGATAGACATAAAGGAATTCTGGAGGTCAGGAGTAAGGGAAACAGACTTCTAGAAAAACATAAAGGGAACTTGCAAGCTCAAATGAGCAGACTGGGTGGGCCATAGGCCCTTATCTGCCGATAGTGTCTATGTATTTGTGTATCAGGCTTGGACTAGGTCTAGTTTTTTTCAGTATGTTGCACACATTAAGGTGCAAGCATATCAGACCTTTGTGGCTGTGAAGAAAGTTGGTGAGGCTAGGGAATGTGGTGGACCAGGGTTTAAGTCAGTATTACCAGCGCAGATTAGTAGCAGGAAGATTATGCACATGATCCATCTGTAAACTAGTTTGACTCTGGCGTGGTTTGCTAGCCTCCATAGAAGGTAAATGTGTGGAGTGTGTGGAGGAAGGAAGGAATGGTATAGGTTGTAGAAGAGCAATGAGGCCCCAAATAGTCAAGGACAGGAGGCAGTGAGGTGTAATGAAAACAAGGATGTGGGTAAAGTCAGAGAGGGTTCATGGTGAAGTACATGGCTGAAGTTGAAGGGAGGGTGGGACCCAGTCATGGGTGTGGTGTAGGTCTCAAGGTTGGTGGAGCAGGTTACAGAGCTTAAAGGCAGAACTGGTGGTGTAGGACTGTGTGAGTGGGTGAGTATGGAGAAAAAAAGAAGCAGTCCGGGGAGCAAGAGCATGGTAGATGGTGTTAGATTATATGGTGCTACTACTTGAGCTCTGAATTAGGAACAACCTGGTGTCCTAGGACATGGCAACCAAGGATTAGGTAGATGGAATATTGGAAGCTGCTGTAGAAGACAGAGTGAATGTGCTTGTCTTGAAATCGGGTGGCTCCTACTAAGGTTAAACATAGCATTTTTGCAGGTCATACAGTGGTAGCTCCTAAAATGGTAATGCAACACTTTTAGCAAGCTAGTCAGAGGCTAAGAGTACTATGGTAATGAAAACTGGCAGGGAGTAGAGACAGGAGGAAAGATTGGGAGAAGGAGCTGTGCTTAGGGATTTGGTAGCTGCCTTGGATTAAACTAATGGAACAGAGAACCGAGTCTTGATATCAGTCAATAAGAGAAGGATGCTGGGAAGGGAGAAGCAAGTGTGTATTTAATAGAGGCCTGGGTCGGGTGGGAGGACTGGACAATATATGTAGTAATCCTAAGCACATAGAGCAAATTGAAACAGTGTCCTGAGAATTTAAAAGAAAAAGCTACGATCTCTTAGGCAGAAGCTGTCGGTCCTCAGGCTGACAGCAGAGCAGCCAATAGGAGGCAGAATGGTAGACAGACATCCAATTAAGGGCTGATCCAGAGGGTCAAGGAACCAATCACTCAGCTGGCTTTGGATCCCGGCTGGCATACCTGAGTTGCTGGTCAGAGGAGCAGGCGGGTGGGTTGCTGATGAGGTGGCAGACTGGAGAGCCATGCCACAAGCTGCAGGTCAGCTGGATCACCCAGTTCAGGGGTCACTACCTGGAAGGGAAGTGAGAGAAGAATTAAGGTTACTTAAGGAGGAAGAGGGGAGCTGCAAGCTAGGTAGCCAATCAGTGGGAGGGTCTGAAAACAAAAGGAGCTAGGAGTAAATTGCTGCCACTTGGCTAAAGGTGTGTGTGATGAAAACTGTTACTGGAGGGTGGGGAGGGTCGCCTGGCTTTTGACACCAGGCTAGTAAATTACAAAGTGAAAAGAAAAGGCAGGTGAGAGTAGTGAATAGGGCTAGGTAGAGGAGACAAAACTAGGAGGAGACAAAGAGAGAGAAAGAATAGGCCCAGAGAAATGCCCATATAAGGAAAAACAGATACGCCATCAAGATATTCTGTAAGAGCATTAGTTTCACATCTGCCAACAGGTTTAAACAAATGAAAGCACTACACAAAGTTCCTGTTGCAGTAGCAAATAACAGGTGAAGCAAACTAGGCTAACAGTCCAAAATTCAGCTACCTGAAACAAAGTTTTAGCACAGCAACAATAGCTAACAGTAAAATACGTAGTAGGGCTAAGTAAGTAGAGTAATTAAAACAGTGTCCCGAGAATTCAAAAGAAAAAGCTGAGGTCTCTTAAGGATACTTTTCCTGCTTATTGTACAGCTACCTATTTGTACTTATATGTCCTCCACATCAAGAACTGTATTTTTGAGGACTGACCATAATTCCTCAGTACTCTGGCTTTGGCCTCCCAGTCACACTTGTTTAGATGCATTCTTACTTTTGAAATCTGCTTTGTGGTAGTTTTTGTTGCTGTTAAACCGTATTTTTTTGTTTGTTTTCATGTTCCTGTTGAACATCACAGTACTGTGACTGCTGTTCATAAGTGGCTCAAGTATATCTAGATTTTTAAGACAATCTGTTTCATCTGTAACCACTAGGTCCAGAATATTTTGATGTTGTTGCTTTATCGAGCAACTGGTATAGTCCATTTTCAATGCATATGTCAAGTAGCAATTATTCTTACAGTGATTAACAAATAATCAAACCTCCTCCCTTACAACACCATTACATATTATTCTTTTAGTGCAACAGTCCAGTGACTTGTGCATAAAGTAATTGTCACGTTGCACTACAGTATATGCACTACCTCTTACCCATCACTGTTTTCTTTATCTCAACCCCACTCCTCTTGAGTCTCAGCTTCTCCTCTACAGCTCTTCCTACCTCTCTAAAGGCAGGTTCTCCTCCTTCCTCCTATCTGCCCTCTTCTACCCCTCCATCCCATCCTCCTACTCCTCCACTCCTTCAGTCCCTGCTCCTTTTCCATCCTTCAGCTTAAAATCTCTACTAGTCAGACCGCCTTCTCCATCTGTTTCCCAATTCTCTAGAATAGCTTCCCTCTACATATCCATCTCTCCCTATTTTGCATCCATCAGGTCTCTCATTTATGATCACAACTCTCCTTCCTGCAACTGCAGCTAGTCATTTGTTCCTCATCTGCTTTTCTACTCCTTCCCCACATTCTTCTTGCTGCACTCTTCCCTCATTGTTTTCTAAATCTTCTCTCTGAAACCCTGTTCCTGTACTGAACTCTTTTCTTCACTTCCATATCCTCTGCTTTAATCTCTCCAGTGCCTTCTCCCATCTCGGACATCCCTCTTCCATCAGCCTGGGTAATCTTTTGCATTTTCATTAAATAATGATGTTTTATATGGTTTATTTGTTGGCTCGCATGTGGCGTAAGCCAACATATTGCACTAGTAGCAGATTTGGAGGTGCGGTCACTGTGGGCGAATGCAGGGCACACATCAGAAGGTGCATCCCTCATTCCCCAATAAGGCAGCTGCAGGCACTGACACCAGGCATATGTCAGGTGGCTACCAGATCTAAGAAAAGGTTCGCTGCAATCATGCTGCAGCACAATAACACGCCCTCTGGCGTGCCTGGTGACAGCACCTGCAAGTGCCCCAATGCACTTCTTTTTCCGACGGGGAGCTCACTCCCAGTTGGCATAATGACCCTCCCATTTACAATGTATGCCAAGGGGTGCTCAATCCCCTTGGTATCATCTCCACAACAGTCTTTCTTTGCTGATGGGGCCCAATCCCATTAGCTTCAGTCCCCCTTCCATGTTTATTTTGCCAATAGAGCCCTCTCATCAGCATAATGCCCGCTTTTGTTGTGTGCGGTGCCCAATCCTCTTGGCTCTTGACCCCCCCTTCGGTGTATGCCAACCAGGGTGCCCAATCCCTGTTGGCTACAGTATGCTCCCCAAAACACTTAGGTGGCATGCTGGGATCCCACCCCAGCATGCCAAATCCTGAAAAAAAAAAGTCTCACTATGTTCCCTTTTATGTTTTTACCTGTAAAAAGAAACGGTCCCTCATGGTTTCCTGCCCTCCCACAACCCACACCCACTCACTGTGTACCCTGCCTCCCACCCCTCACCCCATACTTACCTCCGAGTCCGTGCGATGATCTTCAGTGGACCAGGAACACGCTCTGCACTCTTCAAAGCTGGCCATGAACTGAAGAAATGCCGATAAGCTGTATAATGGCATAAATATTTTTTTTACTTTGGTACATATCTCCAGCAGTTTTGGGAATTTTGACACAAAATTTCAACACTGGAGTTAATGGGACCCTTCCTCATGAATTCAGTCACTGTCATTGTGTTATTTGGTCCAGAAAGGTGATTTCACGGTCACTGTGCAGAGTCACCTTTAGGGACCGATTAAAAATGACAGTGCCACTGTTCATGGCGGGCTCTCAAAAATCCTATGTTGCAAATTTGGAGAAAAATCCAAAAAAAAAAAATAGTTGTTTTATGAGCGGCATTGCGTAGTTTCCATGCACGCCGTATTCTCTTCGAATTTGTAATATTTTCACCAGATTTTCAAAATTGGCATTTTCCACACTCCTCATAAACAGTATAACTGTCATTTTACATATCCTTGCCAAAATGTGTTTTGCATGTCTAGGCGCAGAATAAGTAGAGTAAGCTGTCTTGAAATCAGTTTTCGGGACAGTTTTAGGAAATGGCAGTGACAGTGTTCATGAGCAGAAGTCCCTAAAATGCCTATGTTGAAAATCTGGTGATGAAAGTCCATAAAATTACTGTGTTACAAGTGTGTGTTGCGCAGTTTCCACATACCCTGTAACTTCACAGAACTGCAATATTTTCATGCAGATATTCAATGCTGGCATTTTTCACACCTCCTTATGAACAGTACAGCTGTCATTTTTACATCCTGCCCAAAATGTGTTTTTACCTGTGGTGCAAAATGGCATAGTCACTGTGGAAATCAACTTTTGGGACAAATTAACAAAATCACAATGCCACTGTTCATGAGGGAGGTCCCAAAATGTCTATTTTGAAAATGTGGTTAAAAATCCCCAAATAATTGGGTTATGGATATGTGTTGCACACCTTCTATGCATGCTCTTGACTTCACCAGTTTTAATATTTTCACTCCAGATTTTCAAAGTTGCAATTTTCTACACCTCCTCATGAACAATACGGATCATTGGCTGTAGCGCTCACACCATTCCACACCCCTCCCCACCCTGCAGCCAATGACAGGCATCAAGGTCTGCCTTGAGTGTTCAGCCTAAAGTTCACCCATTCTCCTATACTGCTCCCACCTCATAGTATTTCCTTATGGAATGGCATAAGTATAAGGCCAAAGACCCCACAGCACATCACAACACTTGTCAGTGTCTGCATGGTAAGGTGAGTAGAATGGCATAAGCATTATAATTGGCGACCCAAAGGCACACCCCAATGCCTATCAGTCTTTGCAGGGTGAGGGTGGCATTGGCTTCAGTTCAATACTTCACTGCCATTCTATTATCGTCCCTAACTGCTGCACTACCAATGCCAATGCCAGCGAGACAACATTCGGCATTGACAAATGCTTGTTTTCTCATTATCCTCTTGCTTCCACTGCCATTACCTTGCCTCTTCTGTGTATTATTTGGCACTACTGTATGTTGCTAAATTTTACTTTGGATTTGCCATTTTGCACATCCTTGATTTCGATTTTTCCACTGCCTCTAAGCTGCTTTGGTCTTGAATTATTTCTTGAACTACCATGATATGTACACTATATTTTGCACTCAGTCTGGTGAATTCTGTGTCCTCTTCCTGCTCCCCTTTCCTGGGTCACTGCTGGAAATGAACTTCAGCTCAGTATGCATATCCCCAGCCACCACATTTTAAATAAATAAATCTAGCCAATGATCCTGCATATGCCATTCAGCAGGAAAATTGGAAACTCTGAGGATGAGGAATTATCTTGCCCAGATTTATGGGGCATAGGTGCTCTCACTTCTATGACATGGAACTGTCCAGTAGCATTTAATTGCCAAAGATGACAGATTAGCAGAATAAACCCTCCTACAGTTTTGTAAGACGAGGTGGAACTGAGTTTCTGTGGGTTCTTCCCAGTTAAACTACTGATGACATTGCATTTTTTCTATGTAACTGGATGCTTAGATAAATAGAAACACAACATTTGACAGCAGATAAGGCTTGGCCTATCCAGTCTGCCCATTTCTCCCTACCTGCTATTACCACAGACCATGCCCTCATCTACAGCTCTTTCTCCCCTCCCTTTTGACTAAGATTCCCTTATGCTTATTCCATGCATTATTGAACCCAACACTATTTTCACCCCATCACCTCTGCTGGGAGGCTGTTCCAGGAATCCACCGCTCTTTCAGTGAAGAACTACTTCTCACATCTCTCCTGAATCTACCTCCCAGCTTTATACCATTTACCCTTGTTCTCGAGCACTTTCCTTCTGAAAATACTCCCTCCTGAACCTTATTTACCACTGAGAGGTATTTAAGTGTCTCTAACATAGTCTCCCCTCATAGGGCTTTGAATGCAAACCCTGCACCATTTTAGTTGTCCTCCTCTGGACCACCTCCACTCTGTCTATGTCCGTTCGGAGGTGTGGTCACCAGAACTGGACACAGTACTCTGGGTGGGATCTTACCAGTGATCTATACTGGTGGCGACACCACCTCCCTATTTCTAATGGTGATACCTCTACCTATGCACCCTATCACACTAGCCCTCCTTGCTGCCTTGTCACACTGTCTATCCACTTTTAGGTCAACCAATATAATTATCCCCAAATCTCTTTCCTGCTTGATATTCATCAATACCATTCCACCCACTTTGTACTCTGCCCCTGAGTTTCTATACCCTAAGTGCATTATTTTGCTTTTCTTTGCACTGAAACCCAGCTTTCATACCCTTGACCACTCATCTAGTTCTCTCAGGTCTCTGCTCAACTTTTCCACCCTCCCTGGAGTGTCCACCCTATTGCAGATTCTGGTGTCATCCGCAGAGAGGCAGACCTTCCCTTCCAGCTCTCTCTGCAATGTCACTTATAAAGACGTTAAAGAGGACTGGTCCCAGCATTGATCCTGGAGGCACCCCACTGGCCACCCTCCCTTCCTTAGAGTGAACTCCGTTTAGCACCACCCTCTGTTGCCTATCCCCAACCAATTTCTTATTTAGTTAACCCCTGGGACCACTTCTTAGCTATTCAGCTTGCTTACTAGTCTTCAGTTTTATTATTTGGCAACTACTGCATAAGATATTTTTAAAAGAACAGTGCCCTTCATGTAACAGGACACAACAATAATACAAGTTAAATGGACCCCCACTGGGTGTCTCTTATCGTGTAAGAGACTCCAAGCTTGAGATTTATCTGAGAGGACCTGGAAGTGAAGTTGATCAGTTCTGACTGCTCAAACCTTAGAAGATGAGTCTCTTATACCACAAGAGACACTCCTTCTATACCCTATTTACCCCGTGAGGGCAATATTAATTTATCTTAAATCACTCTGAGTTTTTGAAAAGTGTTTTGGGGCAGCTTCCCAAGCCACCATTACCCCTCCTTCTGAGCCTTAGTACCCCTCTCTCCCTCCCAAACTCACCCATTGCTTATCCTTGTGGATTACTATCCAGCCCAGCATATCCCTGCCAGGGCCTCAACTGGCTGTCATAGCAGAACGTTGCCTGGGATCCACTGTAACTACCATCCCCTGATATACCAATTTGTCCTGCCAGGGCTACTCTGCAACCTGGAGGTGGAGCGTGCTTCACTGTGACTGCAGGCTGAAGAGATCCCACACACAGGATGTGCTGAAGCATCCATGGAATGGGGCAGAGCAGAGAAGCCATCATCTAATGTACTGGTGCTGCATTTCCTCCTTTTCTTGTCCTGCTCACCACAATATGCACTGATGCAGTGGCTGGCCTGGGGAATGTCCGGTGGTGTGTAGTCACCCACTGGCACTTCTACCAGCCACCACCAAGAACTGGTACAGAAGGGTGCAGCAGGTGCCATCCCCATCCCCAGAAGACAGCATCCACAGGCTACCCTCCCTGCTAGCCTCTGCTCCTGACATCCCGGGCTTGGAGCATGAACCCAGGTGGGCAGCATGCCAGAGCAATTCTCTATTGCTGAGCACCACAGAGCTGGCTTATAATAATTTTTACATTTTTCAATTGAAAAGCTAAATGACTCCTCCCTCCCTCCCTCTGGCTGTGAAATGCAACACTCCACTCCTAATGTTCCTGCACTCTAGATCACTGTACGCAGAATAAAGGTAAGTAGCTCTGTGCAGTGATTGGCTGAAACCATGTATGTGATTTATAATAGAGAAAAATTGCTACTTTATGATCCAAGAATGGTGAAATTTAAATTTCCTAACTGACTACATTTACACCTTATTAAATTATCCCATCTATTTGTAGTCATATTTTATAATATAACATATCTGAATAGTATTTATTAGCATATGTTTTAGCCACATGTCCAGACATATTTCTGGGCATACTCTTGCACCTGAAAACTATCTTGCTTGCTATTGTGGGCATATTTTATATTTTAAGATATTATGATAGTATTAAAGCTGCAGTGCCATGAAACAGGGCAAACAATTTGACCCTACCATTTTTTTACCACAAAGATTATAAGCATTGGTAGTAAATGCTCCATCTCCACCAAAATTTGAGTTTTTATGAATGCAGTAATTTATTTTCTCAAAAATAAAAATAAAAGATGGCCACCACATTTGGCATGGAAATAGCATTGTAGACATAGCATGGGTTAGGATAAGAAAAAAAACTCATGGTGGCCAGCATAGATGGCACAGCTAGCAGTGGAACCAATGAACCAGAGGAGTGGCTATCTCTGCAAAGCATTGTGCAAAGATGGAGATTAGTGCCCAAGAGCTGGATAAGCAGAAAAGGGGCAAAATTCAGCAGACGGGCAGACAGCAAGGAGAACCAGGGATAAATGACAACCAAGGAAGGGCTGGAGTAGAACTGTGAAACAGTCTAGGAGGTCAAATCATGAAAGCCATGTGTGCAAATGCCAGGAGCCTTAGCAACAAGATGGAAGATCTGGAGGCTGTCATGGTGCAGTCAGACCTGGACATTGTGGCCATCACTGAAACCTGGTGTAATGATAACCACGATTGGGAGATGGCCATACCTGGCTACAACATATTCAGAAGAGACAGAGCAGGCAGGAAGGAGGAGGAGTGGCACTATATGTGAAAAATGACATAAGGGCCACAGAGATACAGGAGGAACAAAATGGGGAGAGATACTGTGGGTTAAGCTGGAAAGGAAAATGGGGACAGCCATCCGCACAGGTGTGGTCTATAGACCACCAGCACAGGAGGAAGAAACAGATAGGAAGCTGATGCTGCTAGCCATCCAAAGGATGGCAGACAAAGGAGTGAGGTAGTACTGATTGGAGACTTCAATATTCCAGACTTGGACTGGAGCATCCCAGCAGCAGCATCAACTAGGAGCAGATTTATCCTGGACTCCTTCAGGGTGCCTTCCTCAAGCAACTGGTCATGGAACCAACTCGGCAGAAGGCAATACTGGACCTTGTGCTCACAAACAGGGACAGTGTGATGGGGGTAACAGTGGGGAGCACCTGGGAAACAGTGACCACCAGTCATTGTGGTTTGAAATCACAGAAAGAGCAGAACCAAACCACACAAAAACACGTATCCTTGATTTTAGGGGCAGACTTTGGGAAAATGGGAGATACTTGAAAGAGGCATTAAGGGGAATGGGACAGGAATCAGGGGTTGAGGAACAGTGGGCAGTATTTAAAATGGGGATTACAAGAACAACAGAATTATGCATTAAGCAGGTTAGCAAGAGGAAAGGAAGAGGAGACCATTATGGTTTTCCAAAGAGGTAGCAAAGAAAGTGAAAGCAAAAAGATTGCATTCAGGCAATACAAAAAGACACAGGCAGAAGGGGATAGGGAGAAGTACCAGGAGAAGCAAAGGGAGGCAGGGAGGTCAGTAAGGGAAGCCAAAGCTCAGACAGAAGAGCACATTGCAAAATCAGTGGGTAGAGGGGACAAAACCTTTACAGGTACATAAGTGAAAAAAGAAAGACAAAGGGAGGATAGTGAGACTGAAGGGGAGGATGGGGCCACGTGGAGGATGACAACAGTAAAGCTGACATATTGAACAGGTATTTCTGCTCAGTCTTTACTGAGGAAGAGGAGGGAATGGGTCTGAAGGGAGTACAAGGGTGAGAATGGTGCAGAATGGACACAAGTCCCTTTACACGAGAAAGGGTCCTGAAGGAACTGGAAGTAATAAGAGTTGATAAAGCAATGGGGCCAGATGGGGTGCACCCCAGGGTCCTTAAAGAACTAAGAGAGGTGGTGGCTGAACCTCTGGCTATCCTGTTTAGCCAAAGACTGGAGGACAGCAGATGTAGTCCCCTTATATAAAAGTGGGAACAAAGAGGAAGCAGGGAACTACAGACCAGTCAGCCTCACCTCGGTAGTGGGAAGATCATGGAAGCACTACTGAAGGAGAGATTGGTAGAACATCTGGTTGTCAATGGACTACAGGACCCAAGGCAGCATGGTTTCACAGGGGGGTCATGTCAGACCAACCTCGTTGAATTTTTGACTGGGTGACTAGGAGGTGGATCAGGGAGGGCAGTGGACATGGCCTATCTGGACTTCAGCAAGGCCTTTGACACTGTGCCACATAGAAGACTATTACACAAACTGGGGAATATGGGTGTGGGCAGGACAGTAGTGTGGTGGGTAGGTGACTGGCTGGGTGGCAGGACACAGAGGGTGGTGGTAAATGGCTGTCACTCCACAGAGGGAAGAGTGACCAGTGGGGTACCACAGGGATCAGTGCTGGGACCGGTCCTATTCAACATCTTCATCAGTGACATTGCAGGGACCTAGAAGGCAGAATTTCACTGTTCGCTGATGACACAAAGCTCTGTAACAGAGTAGCCACACCAGAGGGTGTAGACAGACTGAGAAGCGACCTGCAGAAACTTGAAGAATGGTCAGGGTTTGGCAGTTGAAATTCAATGCAAAGAAGTGCAAGATAATGCATATGGGGCACAAAACCCTGGCACAATATATCAGTTGGGGTGAGGATATAGCATGCACCAAGCAGGAAAGGGATCTTGGGGTTATCATCTCTGATGACCTCAAGGTAGGGAAACAGTGTGACAAGGCAGCAGGTAAAGCAAATAGGATGCTGGGATGTATAGGCAGGGGCATCACCAGCAGGAAAAGGGAGGTCATAATTCCACTATACAAGACACTAGTGAGGCCCACCTGGAGTACAGTGTACAGTTCTGGAGACCATACCTACGTAAGGACATAGACAGGGTAGAGAAGGTTCAGAGGAGGGCAACAAAGATGGTGCATGGATTGCATCACAAGTCCTATGAAGACAGGTTGAAGGAACTGAACATGTACTCCCTGGAGGAGAGGAGGAGAGAGGGATATGATAGAGACATACAAGTATCTTACAGGGAGGAACAGGGTGCAGGAAAACACTATTTTAGCGAAAAAGATGTTCCAGGACTAGAGGGCATGGGATGAAGTTGGAGGAGGACGATTCAGAGGAAACATGAGAAAGAATTTCTTCACAGAACAGGTGGTGGACAAGTGAACACCTGCCAAGGAAGTGGTGGAGCTGGAAACAATCATGGATTTAAGAATGCATGGGATAGACATAAAGGAATTCTGGAGGTCAGGGTAAGGGCAACAGACTTCTAGGAAAACAAACTGAACTTACAAGCTCAAATGGCAGACTGGGTGGGCCATAGGCCCTTATCTGCCGACACTGTCTATGTATCTATGTATCTATGTACACAGAAAAGTAGGTTTCACATCTAGGCTAATATTTTTGTTAACTGTAGCTGAAACTAGCTTTTGGAAAAACATTTTTGTTGCACTGCTGCTTTAAATAATGCTCATGTTTTGATTGCATAACAATGTACCTCTACGTGTTTTGTATATTTTTTATTGTTTTGTATTGGTTTTCATAGATCAGTACATAGTTATCATTGCTCTGTTTATATTTTCCAATTGTTCTGTAAAGGGTTTCCATTGTTCTCTTTATATTTTCCATTTTATTAACTGAGAAAGGCACACTAAGGCGAGGCTTATTTCCAGGTGTGACCTAGGGAAAGTGAACAACATGAGGTATTACAACTATCATAGATTAATATCATTAGATAGGATAGTACAGTGCTAGTAGGCAATAAGGACATGAGTCACAGATCTGTAGTAAAACAATTCACCCTGGTGTAAGATTATCACGAATCACGGGGTGGGGGTGGGGTTTGCAAGTGCAAGAGGACTGAGTGGAGATCCTTAGAAGGTGCTTTAGAGAAAGGAGGAGGGAAAGCCAGAGGGAGGAGGAAGCTGGCTCCAGAGACCGGGATCTGGTGTGAGAAAGCCACCTGTTCAGCACAACCATGCATGTGAGGGATGGAGAGGATGCAGAGTCCCTGGAATAAAGAACATAGTCTGAAGCAGCAATGGATAAGAGAAGGAGAATAGGTATGAAGATAATGAGTCAAACCAGTATTTAGTGAGGAATACAGACAATGTGTCTGGCAGCGTGGGAGTAGGGAAGTAGAGAAAATACAGAGTGTAATAAGCAGTCTTGAGGCGGCATGTTAGAGGCAAAGTGGTAGAATGCGTTACAGAGGGTGTCTAGTCTGGCGAGAGAGGAAGGGTGCAGAGCCACAGACTACATTGGTGTAGTCAAAGATGAAAAGTATCAGTTTGGAAATGAGTTTCTGCATAGGGGAGGAGAAGCAGTCCTTAATATGGCATAAGGTGTAAATATTTTCCACTTGTTTTGTATGTATTTTGCTTTATTTTCTAAATATGTTCTGCTCTGTGAATGTGGATACTTACATTTTTTTTTTTTTACTTGTCCCTTGGTCTTGGCTTGAGGTGCCTCTACCTTCTTCCAGTCTTGTTGGCCAGGTCCCGCCTGTACCAGGATCCCTGCATCATGGTGCATGCTACAAGGGAGAATTTTACCTATGGTTTTCTCCCTTGTTCTGTCCCTACCCTGAGGATGCTGGCATGAAGGACTTGGCGTCCAGACTGACAGCATACTGACACATGCGCTGTCAAGCACCAACAGTGCCCTCCCAACTTGACTCCTAAGAGCTGTGCCTCACCACCCATGCTTCCACCGCAGTGGTGGGTGGTGTGTCCACTGCCCAGTAACCCACACTCCCTGTAGGAGGAGAGCATGCATTTGGATGCTCAACCTTCCCCCAGCTGATCGCTGATGACCTGGGCCTGTTCCCAAACCCAGGTGCGGCTGTGGCGTGAGGTGTGGTGTCCAGCCATCAACCCTCAGTGCCACCAGGCCAGCTTAAAATTTATTTGAATTGTATAATTTATGGCTAATTGTATTTTTCTCTCCTTCCATTTGCACCTGGAAATGAGCCCTAGCTTAACATGTCTAATGTGCTTATCAAATTTCAATAAATGTTAGCTTTACCAATTAGCAGTGCTGAAGAATGAGTCAGTTCTACACGTGTAAGCTCTACTTACTAAAAGTAAAACTTGCACTCCCGAGAACAAACATAAAATGACAAAAAGCTGACTGCTTTATAATCTACTTTGCAGTTTTATGCAACTAGAATGAAAGACCCTGAAACCTTACTGCTTCAATCAGTCAGACTGCATGGATTTCAAATATGAACTAAAAGTCTTTAAGACAAGCGTTTATTCTTAATTGTGCAAAAATATTAACCTCATATGGTCATCTGGTATATTCTGCGTCTGTATCAGTGTCAAGTGATAAAAGGGTATACAGGGTATTCAGTCATGAGTAGAACTGAACCATAAATGAAAGAGCGCACGCCAGTACTGTCAACTAAGACAGTAGTTTGTTTCAGTTTTGACCTCTATATATGGAAAGAAAACAGAAATGAAAAAATAGAAGAAAATAGAGTTGAGCAGTTTTCCCAGTCTGCTAGTTAAACTGTGACATAAGCTGAAATCTTATGTCTGGGTCTTTATTTATGAGGGCCTGATACAAACTCATATTACAAAGAATTACTAGAGGTAGAGATTGTGGTAGTAGTACAGTAGTATAGCGTTGTGTTATCAGGTACATGCCACCAATGCTAGTTGTTATTACTAATTATAGTGCCTGTGTAGGTCAGTTAGCAGCACTGTTGCCTAACGTTTGTGGGTTAAAGTCCCACGCTGTGGCTTTAACTCAGTCACTGACACCACTGAGGCGCCTTTGAAATGTCAGATTTAAACACAGTTCAGTTTATGAGTCATAGCTTTCATGTAATTTTTTCTCCTTTTTCTTTCTGGTTGTAGTCCCACACTGTGGCTTCAACTGATACTTAAAGAGCCACTGACACCATTGGAATGCCTGTGAAATGTCAGATTTAGACACAATTCAGTTTACAATGCATAGATTTTTGTTACTGCTTTCTCCTTTTCCTTATTATTCAGGTCCGCTGCATGAAACCAAGATCACTGTTCCTAGACTTGATCTGCTCCAACTAACTTTCTACACCTGATATCATAATCCCTTTTTGTGACATCATAATAATCTCCCCAGCAACAGATTGTGATGTCATAAACAGTACTGTGATGTGAGATGTTGACAGGCAGCCAGAGCAGATAGGATAGAGATCCTGTTTTCATGCAAATGTCCTTACTAATAAAGATATATGGGAGAGAGTTATTGAAACATTATGGAATATACAGAAAGCCAAATTCTGTCTGCATTTTGTTCAAAGTCGTCCCATCAGGATCAGGGGCTCTTTAATGCTTGCACTGCTGTGCAGTATAGTACTAGTTGAAAGCTGCCATTTATATAAAATGTTAGCACTTGATTTCACCCCAGAATCTAAGCAATTTCTAACTCAGCTTGGTCTGAATACCTGGAGAAGACGCTACAAAAGTTGCATATAACTGAAAACTGTTATGCTTACAGTCTAAAAATAAGCAGCACAGAATAGGGAACATGTAATATATGGAAATGAAATCATGCAATCACTAAAATAAACAAGCATTAAGTAACACAGAAGCTGTGAATCTACTCAGAAAGTTAGTGAGAACTAGTGATTTCACTTCTCCAGTAAGGGGGCATTACAGATGACTCCACTGTGGCCGATCTGTGTGTTTGTGGGATCATGTACCGTTGCAGGTGTTTTTGCTGGCATGTAAACACGCTGCTCCATCTGCAATGGTACAGCCCTGCGATGTGCTCTCCTCCTGAACACTGCCTGAGTTTTGTGATCTAACCTGATGTTGCAAATGTTTGGTGGGTTTGTCCTTCTGTCACACTCCCCTGGTGTTCGGCTCTTCACAGGCTGCTGCCTTGCACTGCTCAACCTGGTGAGGTTGTAGGTACAAGTTCTTTGACTGTTTCATGAGTGCTTAAACAGAGAAACATAGAAACTGTCAGCAGATAAGGACCTTCAGCCCAACTAGTCTGCCCCATCACCCTAATAACAGCGCTCCCTCATGCACTGCTTGAATTAGGTTTTGCCCCTCCCAGTACCAGTAAACCTCTATGCCTATCCCAAGTATTTTTGAAACCTGTAATCACTTCTACCCCACCATCTCTGCCAGCAACACATTCCACTTGTCCACCACCTTCTCTGTGAAGAAGTACTTCCTCACATTCCCTTTGAACCGCCTCCTTCCAGTTTCATCTTGTGCCCTCTTGTCCATGACCATCTTTTTCTTTGGAAAATAGTATTCTCCTGGACATTGTTCTTCCCTGTGAGATACTTATAAGTCTCAATCATATCCCCCACCTTCCTCTCCTCCAGGGAGTACATATTTAGTTCCTTCAGCCTCTCTTCCTATAGCTTCGGATGCAGTCCTGCACCATTTGGATCACCCTCCTCTGAACCGCCTCCACCATATCTGTGCCTCCTTACATAGAGGAGACCTCCAGAACTGGACACAATACTCAAGGTGCAGTCTCACTAGTGTCTTTTATAGCAGAATTATGACCTCCCTTTTCAGCTGGTGATTCCCTGCCTATGCATCCCAGCATTCTGTTCGGCTTTCCTGCTGACTTGTCACACTGCCTATCTACCTTGAGGTCTTCAGAGATAATCACCCACAGGTCTCTTTCCTGCTCGGAGCATGCTATTTCTCCCTCCCTCCCAGTTGATATGTAGCTTCTGGGTTTTGTGCCCTATGTGCATTGCCTTGCATGTTTTTGCATTGAAACTCAGCTGCCAATTCCGTGACCATTGCTCCAGCTTTTTAGATCTCCTTCAGTCTATCAACTCCACTGGCAATTCCACCCCATTGCACGTATTAGTGTAGTCAGCAAATTAGCAACTTTTCCTTTCTAGACTCTCTGCGATGTCACTGATAAAGACATTGAACAGGGCAGGACCAAGTACTGATCCCTGTGGTACCCCGTGTCACTTTACCCTCTGCTTGCTTGAGTTCAAGGGTGCAGAGTTGAGTAAAGCCAAAGGTGGAACCATGAAACCCTAGCAATGCTATCACTGGCAGAAATGCAAGGGACCCAGTACAGGGTTAACCACCCTTTTGTGACAGAAATACGGTGGTGACTTGCAGAAATACAGTGCCAATTCAGGACTCACTCTTACAACACTACAGAACACCGTGTGTGGAACAGCTGTTGGCAGCGATGAAAGAAGGATGGTGGGCAAGTGGCACACACTGTAACAGAACAAGAGAGTAAGGTAAACACCCTATAGACTACACAGAGCACATCCCACCATACAAGAGAGACTAAAAAGAACCATACAGTTTGAAAACTGGGCTTTCTTCAAAACAGGGCAGTGATAGAAATGTTAGGGCAGCCACTTTCAGAATACAGCCCTTACTTGTGGCAACAAAATATATACATGAACAGAACACTTTTTGCTATGTAGAACTTATTGTAAGACTATGGTCCTAAATTGTTGTTGAACAGTTTAAGTGTCAGATATCTTGATATATACAACACTGTGCAAATACTGTGGGCAGGGTTCTAAAGGGTCAGATGCAGACAAAATGAATGCTGCACACAAGCCTGTGTCCACCTTAATCCATACTAGCAATTCCGGTCTTTTCAAAGATATGTCTGTGACAAAAGTCACAACTGGCAGCAAAGACTGACACCAATTCAATTTGCTTCATTTTTGTTGCCACAATTGCAAGTTTTTGGGATGTGAAATTCAGGATGGCCTACCAGTTGTGACTGAAGTCCAATTTTCAAACTAGAGGCAGGAAAACCCCTCCCTTCCCATTGTTATGCTCTAATTGTTTATTCAAGGTACTATAACTGTAACCTAGATCCTCTACACAATGTGCACAGCACATCATGAGCCTCTGCAACAAAAATAAATCCTTATTACCATGTATTTTAAATCTCCACGTAGTTCTTCGGGACACATCATATGTGGTTCACTTAATTATATTGTTTCTATGGATAGGGAGTTCCCCAGTGGCAAAGTAGCATATTTAATTCAAGAAGTTTTGAGATTTTCCCTTTCTTGTTTTTCTAAAGTGAAAGATTCATTTATTATGTTTGCTTGCGTGCATGCACAAGAAACATGCTGTGACAGCTTGCTGGAGTGGCAGGTTGTGGAGGTGCGGCAGTGTTGTGGCCAATGCCGCCACTGCTGTTTGGGGCTTGTCTCTGTGGCACTAATGAATGAGCATGCTGTCTATGACAGCAGCAGAAGCATGCCACTAACTTGAAAGAAATCCACCACTGCAATGAGACACAGGCTGCGTCATTGCAGTGGCAGATCTGACACCTTCATTCGTGCCCTTCTTGGTAAAACAATTTCAATAAACATGGCAGTGGCTCCTGCGTCCACCTCTCACATCCCTAGTAAGCTGACATCGGGGTGCCCAAATCCTCCTGTCGGCATGCCCTCTTCCAGTTCATTTGCCAATGGGGAGCCCACCCTGTCAGCATAATGCCCCTTTCCTTTATTTGTCTGCTGAGGGGGTGCCCAATCCCCTTGGCATCATGCTAAACACAGACATGCCTTCTTTGCTGACAGGGGCCCAATCCCCTTTGGCTTCAGTCCTCCTCCCCAAAAACACAGGTGGCACACTGGGGAGTCCCCCTTTGTGCCCAAAAGTAAACCTGTGGGGAATAAAATCTTCCTGCAATGACTTTTGCTTTTTTTTTGGTTCCTGTAAAACTGAAACGTTCCCTCATGGTCACAACACCCCTCCCCCAACCTCACACCCACCCTCTGTGCACCCCACCTCCTCTGCACCCCAAACCATACTTACCTCCGAGCCAGGTGCGATGATCTTGGTGGAGCAGGAGACATCTGCACTCTTCAAAAGCCAACTATGAACTGAAGAAAATCACGGTAAGCTGTATAATGGCATCAATGGGGGTTCAACTTAGGTGGATATCTAAGCCATTTTGCCACTTTTGGCTCCAAATTTTCAATATGGGTTCTTGGGGCCCCACCTCCTTGAACTCAGTCACTGCCATTTTGTTATTTGGTCCCAAAAGGCGATTTTGCGGTCACTGCGTGGAATCATCTTTGGGACCAATTAATGAAACAACAGTGTCACTGTTTATGAGGTGGTCTCCCAAAAAGCCTATGTTGCAAATTTGTGAAACATTTTACAAAATGACTGTGTTACAAGTGTGTGTTGTGCATTTCCACCCACTCATAACTTTGAGAATTTTTAATATTTTCACTCCAGATTTTCAACATTGCTATTTTCCCACACCTCCTTATGAACAGTACAGCTGTCATTTTTCACATCCTGCCCGAAATGTGTTTTCACACATCTAGTGCACAATGGCGAGGTCACTGTGTGAAATCAATGTTCGGGACAGATTACAAAATCACAGTGACAGTGTTCACAAGGACATGTCCCAAAAAGCCCATGTTGCAAATTTGGTGAAAAAATTCTGAAAGATGACTCGTTACCAGTGTGCTTTGCACAGTTTCTACACTCGTAACTTCACCAATTTTTTATCTTTTTACTCCAGATTTTCAATATTGCTATTTTTGCACACCATGTTATGAACAGTACAGCTGTCATCTTTCATATCCTGGCTAAAACATGTTTTCACACCTGTGGCACACAATGGGTGCAGTTGCTGTGTGAAATCAACATTTGGGACAGATTAAGAAAATCACAGTGCCACTGTTCATGAGTGAAGGTTCCAAAATGCCTATGCTGAAAATCTGGTGTAAAAATCCCCAAAATAATTGTATTACAGGTGTGCAGTTCACAGTTTCTATGCACCACGTGACTTCACCAATTTTTTATATTTTCACTCCAGATTTTCAACATTACCATTTTTTACATCTCCTCATGAATAGTACAGCTGACATTTTCACATTCTGTTTGAAATGTGTTTCCGCACCTGTGGCACCAAATGGTGCAATCGCTGTGCAAAATCACTTTTCGGCTAATGAACTGATAGCGCCACTGTTCATGCGTGGGGTCACAAAATCCCATGTTGAAAACTTGAGAGTGAAAGTACCAAGAAACCCTAGGGCATTAGGGTTTCAGACCATAACGCCCACCCTGTAGGGACTGACAGGCATCAGGGTGTGACTTGGGACTGTTGACAGTAATGCTGGACTCTTTGACCCCAAAGTTCACCCCATTCTTCAATACTGGACCCATTTCAGTGTATTTCCTTGGAATGGAGTGAGTGTAAGCCGAACACCCCAAGGCACACCTCAACACTTGTTGGTGTCTGCAGGGTAGGATGAGGTAAACGGTGTGAGCGTTATGGCAATGACCCAATGGCACACCCCAATGCCTGTCCATCTCTGCAGGGTGGAGTTGGGGTTGTTGTCAGTTCAATACTTCACTGCCGTTCCCATTCTGCATCTGTCTAACTCCTGCTCTTCCAGTGCTAATGCCAGCTAGCAAACATTCATCTTTGACAAATGATTGTATTTATCTGTCTGTCTACTTTTTGTATTTATTTGAGAGCTTTGTACAAGGAAAGAACTACTGAGCTGTAAAAAGCTGATTTCCTGAGGCATCCTAGAGAAGGGTACATAGGGAAGTATATTAATAAAAGGCGATAAAGCAACAAGCAAAAATTTAAAGTGCAAATGAGAAGCAGAGGAACTATGATACAGTGTCATAGGAACTGAGCAAGCAGAGTAGTAAATACTTCTGATAAAGTGAGCAAAATAAGATGGCAGAGAGCATAGCGGGAAAGGCATGAGAGTGCAGGCTGAGTTAGGTACAGGAGTAGACATGAGTAGTGTGGACTTGGAGTAGGGCCTTCAAGAATATTACATCAGTGTTTTACAGCAAGGATGCAAAACAGTGAAATAGTCAGCTAGGTACAATAGCAGTAAGATAACAGGCAAATACAAAATTACAAGTACAACTGAAACATGGATCAGGGCTAACTATAAAATGGACAATAACAGGCAAGTACATTAAGTGCTAGTACAGTTATCAAAGAACAATGTAGAGAGGTGGGGAATAATTATTAGGCTGGGGTGCATTAACAAGGAGCATAAACAATTGTGGGTAGAATGAAATAGAAATGTTTCAGGCAAAGCAAATGAGGGTCATGGATTATAACACTGGATTGTCATAAATCCATTTGACAGACAAGGAAGAGGAATTATATCATAAGAAGACCGGAGTAGAAAATTAGATATGGAGGGGTGGGACAGGGCAGAGAAAGGCAGCATAGGGTGAAGAAGGGGGCAGGTGGGAATAGGAGAGAGGGCAGGGGTGGTAGCCAGGTACAGGTAGGTGAGGAAGAGAGGCGACAAACAGGATAAGGGAGCTGAGGCAGTCATCCAGGTAGCAGGATGAAATGACACATGGCAGATGTGAATGGACTATGGGGATTTAAAGCATGAGCATTGACTCGAGGAGATAAGAAAGCTGTGCAGTGCTTTTTAAAGGCTATATGAGAGGGAGTTTGGTGAATAGCAAGAGGGAATGTGTTCCAAAGCTGGGGGAGCTTGGTGGGCAAAGGCAGTGGTACCTTTAGATGTGATGCACTTAGGGACACTTACAAGGATTTATCGGCTGAGCGCAGGGTGTAGGTGAGGCTAAGCAGAATCAGTAAGCCTGCAAAGGCTTTTGGGGTTTTGAGACCTTATGATGCTATCAACAAGGGATCCAAGAGGGTATAGTCTGGCAGTGTAGGGTGATAGCCAGTTCAGATCAGTGTAAAGGAGGCAATGTTGTGTAAGTTGGCTAGAGGAGGAGGCGAGTGGCATATATTGTTGTAGGTGACATCCCAGCGGTGGATGGTAGACTTAGGTATGGCTAAGAGGACAGCTGGGGTAGGTTAGGAAGGAGATGAGACAGCAGCAGAAACATAGTAGTGAAGAGATTCACATCAAAACTTAGCAGTGAGCAAGGCATAGTGGAGAGGCACTGGCCTTCAAGGGAGGGAAGAGAGGAGGAAGAGGAGTACAAGGAACAATGGTGGGCTCCCTTATACAAGGAAAAACACAGGAAATAGTAAGTCTGCCTTGCTAGTCAAATGCAGCCAACCCCAGATGCAGCAACACTAGACAAGGGTATGTTGGGGGTCAAAGACCAAAACCCTTCAATAATGCTGCTTACAAAATTGTTGTTATTGGTTTTAGAAAATAGCAATCAAACAATTATCAACACTAATTGGCTGACACTGCCTCCAAGCTGGGCATTTATTTTTCAATAGATGCCCAGCTAAAAATAAGTACTAGCCAAAGTGCCACTTCACAAGGTACCATCTACCCTGCTGCCCAGCCTACTTCCTCATTGGCTGAAGGCAGCTGATGAAATTTAAAATCACTGCCATGTTTTTCTCTCGCTTAGCAAGAGACTAGTGGTTCCCCCAATTTACTTTCCTCAGTAGCAGCTAGCAGTTAATAAAATAACACAGGTTTTGTAGTCAGGAAAGTGAAAACAGCCATCTTGTTTTAAAAGGCACCACTTTCCTGACCACGCTTCGAACCGATTTCTGAATAAGGAAGCCCTCACCACATCAGCTGTATCCTTCACGCTATTTTTAAAAAGCAGCAAACCAGTAAATTCAGCACAATACAAATACTCCAACCTCTCATTTAAAAACAAATACATCTTGTGCCTCATAACTCTCCCTCACAGCAAGTACAGGATCCACTTCCAGCATGGTGAAACATCGTGAGGTGGTCAACATACAGCTTCTGAGTTGTGACTTGCAACCACAATGAAATGAAAGCAGCATGATGAAGTAAGCAGTCACCTCCTCAGTCACGCTATTCTCCCAAAAGTGCATAACTGCATACTGCACTTTCTTCTCCTTATCCATATTAACAGAAAGGGCACAAAAAAGAGTTATATTTTCAGTAAAAGTTAAATACGCTTTGCTGCCAACGCGCCACTTAGTCTCATGCTCTGCTGTTAAACACATTCACTCTTTCTTTTCTTGTTGTTCTGATCAGCATGGCAATTACTGTCGGCCAGAAAACAAAGCAAAATTACTAAACGTTGGGGAGTGAGCATTAAAGACAAAAGTACATTAAAACACACGGCATGGAGAGGAGGTATAACCAGACTGCTGTGGGACTATGGGTGCATGTAGTAACTCCATAGCTCATCCTGGCGGAGGAACTATTTTATTACAAAACTAATCAAACTAGTAACAATTTTTTATTGAAGTCTATTTTTTTGCCAACAGTGGCCATTTTCTAAGCGCAATAATATCCTCATTATTTGGAAATACCGGACCTTCCAGGGCTATAAGGACCTTCGCCTGAGGCTCAGGCCCTCATTATGCCCCTGGGCAGTCTGATATTTCCCAATAATGCCCACCCTGTTGGGTATAATTGCTTACATAGTTCAGCATCAATCAATCACTCCAATGTTTTGCCTTGTATTCAAAAGGCTTCTTCGACTGCATACCACAAGACCTATGTCAGTCTTTTACTGCCTTTGGTTATAAAAAGATTCATATAATGTTGCCTATCTGCACAATACTATCGTACTTGCTCCATAGTCTTATGAAGTGGTAATCCTGCTAATGCTTGGCCTTTTAGGCTCTCCCTGTTTATCTGCATGCTGAAAGATAAACAGGAAAATCCAAAAAAGACCAAAGCATAAGAGAATTAACATTTCATAAGAATATGAAGCAAGGACTGGTGTAGACTGAACCACATGATCACTATGGGTGGTAGTCCAGCACCAGCAGGTCTGTCCACCGTGAGAGGGAGGGAGAAAGTGTTAAAAGCTTTTGCAAGGTTGAAAAGACGGCAGAGGTAATGTTGCCTTGATCCATCCCATTAAGAATGAAGTCAGTGAGCTAAAGCAGGTAGGTGATGATGGAGTAGGATTTGTAGAAACTAAACTGGTATGAGCTTAGAAAAGCTGGAGGTATCAAGAAATGGGTGAGCTGAGAAAGAACATGATGTTCTTGTAAATTAACAGGGAGGGAGGAGACATAGGGTAGTAGTAACCCAAAGTGAAGGTATTACCTCTCCTGTGGAGTAGGATAATGTCATCATTTTTCCATACTTCATGAACTGAGCTCAAGAACTGAACCCCAGCAGAATGAAAGTTTAAGCAGGTCATTTAGAGGGGATGAAGTAGCAGGGAAGAGAGTAAAAGAAGTTTGGGATCATCACCCATCAGGGCTAAGACCTCAGGAGGAGTTTTGAAAACACAGAGCTGAGAGGGTAGCAGAGGTGGTAGTGGTGGAGAAACAGAAAAAGGTTATTGGGGAGAAAGGTGGGAATGATGGGTGGGAGGAAGAGGACTAGAGTAAGTGAACACAGGAAGAAATAATGATGAGTGGGAAGGAAGAGGAGCTAGACTGAATGAATACAAGAAGAAATAAGTGGTTAAAGGAGGTTGCTACCTCTAGGGATGGAGATGGAAGATATACCAATTGAGAGTGTTGGAGCGGGGGACTGGTGGGGTGCTAAAAGAGAGCATGAACAATCTTACAGAATTTAGAGTGGTAAATAATATTACTTTGGAAATCTGAGATACATTACTCTGATTTGGCCAATCTGGTGGCCTTGGTGTAGGCATTATGGAGTTATTTTTGTACCTGAGAAAGTAAGCTTGCAAACCTGTGGCCTTATGTGGTGACATGCTGAGTCCTTGGCCTGTAGGCAAGAGATGAACTCAGCAGATACTCAAGGAGGTGGGATCCTATTACATAAGTTTTGCACAAAGAAGCAGATTTGTCACAGGGGAGGCAAGGCACAGCTCTAATGTGATATGAGCATCATCAACTCCTGGGGATGAGGAGATGAAGGACCAACTGGAGGCATGGAAGTTTGTCTTGAGGTTGGAGACGAGGTGTCACCTAAAAGTACAAAGCTGAATCACTTAGGAGGGGGCTTTTGTAAGCAGGCCCTGTTCACACAGTAAACAAAGCAGTGGTCACTGAGAGCATCAGGGAGGGTACTTGCAATGATAATGTGACTGGAGTGGAGAATAGAGCACAGTTGAACAGGGAATGGTTTGAGAAAGGAGCAGGTGCAACTGAGGTGAGGTCAGGGCAAGAGCGTGGGGATGGTTGGGAGAGAGCTGAACAAGAATAACAGTCAGTTCTTTAAGGGTAAATTTCTCAGCAGATGCAAGAATGAAAAACTTGCATTTTATCAAACCCTATATAACTGGTGATTCAGCCTACAATGTAATATACCTGAAGGAGAGGCAGTACTTTGGGCCTCAAAAGCTTGTATCTTTAACTTTTATTAATCTAATACCCAACAAAAGATTCATTGTTTGTTTTTCTCCTGCTTTTGTGTGGGCTAACATGGCACAACTCTGCCTTGAGCACAATTACTGTGATTTTAAAGGAAGCAGTTACACTATAAAATAGCAATTTGCTAAATTAAAAGCAGAAACTACCAGATAACTACAAAAGACACACCAAACAATATGTATAGATAAGCTGGGGCAGTGGTGTACTATGAGATAATAATGAATCTGTGAAGACAGCTGAAATATCAGACAATAATAGAAATTACTCTCATAACATCAGTCAGCAGGATATATGAACTGGCAAAACTTATGATAGCAGCCATGACACAATAGTATGGGACTACAGCAGGAGGCTAAGGTAACTGGCAGACTGAGTTTATAAAATACATAGACTGATCTGATAAGTCATAGGGAAGTGCAAAGCTACAACAAAGCAAAGCAGATAATGACATGCTTGGAACTGACAGCAAACAGAGGCAGACCTTAGAGTGTTGGTGTTTATAGCTTCCAGGGAATGAGAGGGAATATAGAGTCTTGGGGCTTCCTGGCATCTTCCTTGGTGGCTCCCTTGAGAACTCCCACTCTGCTGTGCCTCCCACACTGGGTCAGCTTCCACTGGGACTGCTGGAGAAGTCAGCACTTGAAAGACTCTGCCTGTGGTTCAGAGGGCTCCAGTTCAGGCCTAAACCATGCCTAAATAGGGGCCCATCCTGATAACCCTTTGAGTCAATAAAATCATTAAATCCCAGCTCCAGCCTTTGCTCAGAAGACAAGTTCCAGTAACTGGATGGCCCAATGAAAATGGAGCAGCTACAACTGCAATGTTTGAGCCCATCTGCAATTTGGTAAGCCCTTGAGCAGCCTGGGAGAACAAAGGGCTTCCGATCCCCCCAAAAGGCTGTCGGTAGATAGTAGCTCCAGCTGCATGGCTCCTTAGATGGAGTTCTGGGATCAGGCTGGTAGGTAGAGGACTGCCATTCGTTAAGACAAGGATGAGTCCACTTCCAGCCTAGTCCTCTAAGTGCTCTGTCTGCTAATTGGCTGAATGGCCAAAAGAAAATTAGGGAAGCTCTTTCTGCAGTGTCAGCCAGTTGATGATTCAGGCAAGTTCTGGAAGGGCCAAAAGTGAACTAAGGACTCATTACCCTGAAGACTGATGTAGGTGAGATGGTTGATCCAGTGATACAGCTCCTGTGCTGGGTCTAGGTTCCAGTTGGCAGGTGGAGTTCAGGCAGCAGCTACAATGAAACTGGCTTCAGGGTGAGGTATACTGAATATATCTATATTTACAAATTGGTTTTGTACAGACGTAACTATTTTGGCAGGATTTTGACTTATAAACTGCAAGTATTTTAGAATCATTTATAAGTAAAATCTTATACAGAAATTAAGTGTTTGTGCCAATACTGAGCCCCAGCTCTGTGATGCATTGGCAAATTATAACAATGTTTGATTATTAAATGTTTAAAGTAACTATATTGAACGTAATAAAACTGCTGGAAAACCTCAAAAATATATAACCTCTAAATATACTATTATAAACAGATGGCAATGATATAGGTTCTTGTAGCCCAGAAAGTTTAACTGTTGAGTTGAGCTGGGTGACATTTGCTCACCTTGTTTTGCCCAGTTGTACAATATGCAAAGTTTTTGTAAAATTTCAAACATATCACATAAACAGACTTAATTTTAAAAGTGAGCTCTTCTGGCTGGAATATTTGATTTTTGAAATGGCTAAATAGGAAAGTACAACCACTGAGCACTTTTGGGTGCATCTTTTGTAAAGCAGGCTTTTAATAAGATGAGGTAAGCAAAAGGTGGGTACTTTTAATATTAAAATGTACGCTTCTGAACACAAAAATATAATGCTTCAAATAATCTGGACTTCAGCCAAATTTAATGTGTTTCATGAAATTGCACACTTGTAACAGTGAAGTAAAGTTGTCTCCAGGAACACACAAGTGTCCTGTAGGGGAAAAACAGATATGGAGAGGAGATGATTCTTTTTCCCTCTCCTTTCAGGGCAGCATTGGCAGCTACTCCCTCCCACACTGCCCCTCCACAGGTCTGCCACCCCGGTCCTGGGGAACCTTGGGTTCCCCACATATTCCCCACCCCTGTGGCATGATCGGGAGGAGGTTCACCCTCCCCACACCTGCAGCACAATCCAGAATGGGGGCACTGACTGGTGGTGGAAGCATGGCAGACTGCAGCAGCCAGGAGCTCATGTAGCCCAGGGTCGTCCATGACAGTTTCCATTTTCGCCCCACCCTCCCCATGGCATGAGCGTGTGCATGTGGAGGCATGCATACACCACATACCCACACTATCATGCCTCCCTAATTCCAGTGCTTCCCTTACATCCACCAGGGGGCAGCCATGGAGCAGGACGACAATCCTCCCTCCCTCCCCAGGAGAGGAGAGCAGTCCATCGGATGCTCAATCCTCTCCTCCCTTCTGACCCTGGCAACCCAAAGTTGTTCCCGGACCCATATCACCAGTGTGGCATGAGGTGTGGCATCCAGGACCTCAACCTCATTGCCACTGGGTCAGCCAGGAGGAGATGGTTCTTGAAAGGGCAAACAAACTGTCAAAATCTCAACAAGAGAACCACATAAACTCAGCCACGGAATATTTAAAAGTTCATTTTTTATTAGGAAATATATCTGTTCACTAATCTTCTAACCTCAGAATTTTGTGGTGTCTATAAACCATTTTATCAAGGCTGGTGGTCCACCTGGATTCTTTAGCAACAGTCCCTTTACACTATTCAGTTAGTCATTCCAGTGTTTTGCTCCAAGCTCTATACATAAATATATATATATATATATATATACATACATATATATATATATATATGTGTGTGTGTGTGTATGATATATATGTGTATATATAAACATTTTTTTTATTTATTAATGTTCTGGTGTTCTTTACACTGTTTAGGTTCTCTGTCTCAGCTAACTTGTAGTCTGAGAATTTACAGGACAGACAAGAAATGAAAGAGCATTGGAGCAAGTCACTGGGATGACTAATCAAATATTACAAACAGGGATTTGGTACTGTGGTAAAGAGTGGGAATGCCTGGCATGTGCGGTATAAGTCCAGAATATTGATACTGAATGCCACAACTAATTAGCTATTACTTACTTGGGACTGACTAACAAACATAATCAACTCTTCATGGTATTCCTAGTCAGGAGAAAATAAAGATGAGAAAAGTTTAAACACTATTCAGAAACTCCCATCACTCCCTGTTGTCTGGGTCTCATCCTTTTGCAGCCCCCACCTTACCCCAGTGAATTCCTTGCATCCACTGCAATCTGCTTTTTCCCTCAGCTGGCCCTATCCAGCTGGGAGAAAGTTTAAGAAAAATTTCCATTTTGTTTGTGACTGTGTTTTTGCTCCTCCATTCAGTAGGATGGATATATCACCTTCTGGATACATTGATCATCATTGTCACAGAAAGAAGGTTACCCTTAATTTCCTCCTGCTGCCTTTTTCCTCCCTGCAAAATGTTAACAAAACAAGTCTGCCCTGGCCGAAGCACGTGCAAGTATGAGCTCTGCTATATGTTCCACAACATCCACTGTCCCTGAACCCCATCTACTGCACCACCACCTGTACTCCAACCAAGGACAGTGACCTAATGAAGCAATACAGCCCTTCCTCCCTGGAGGACAGCTGGGAAGTTTATGCCTCCTCTCCCAGTTGGCCCTCAGCACCCAGGTTCATTCCTGAACCTGGATCGCTGGTGTTGCAAGCAATAGCTTGACCACTGTACTGATGGGCTGGCAAAATATTTCTTTTCTTTTCCCCAAACACAATCACTGAATTACGAGCTTGAATATTCAAATCACCAAGTATTCAAAATAAATTGCACATCCCTATGGAACACCAGCTTGATAATGTTACTTTTAAAAACTCAGAACATTGATTTGGAATAATTTGGTGATTAGATATGTTTCATAATTAAAAGTAAACTTCTGAATGCTCTCCCAGTTAGTGTACGTGGTGCTCTTACTGCAATCAGATTTAACAAAATGCAGTACACAAACTGTGCACTTTCCATACAATGCACAAAGGAGCTAAATTGGAACTTTGCAAAACAACCAGGCAGTTTTGTACAATTTCAGTGGCATTTAACAACATTTTGACCAACTCTACTCCTGATGAATAGGGTTTAGCTTTGTAATTGCAGCAGGGTTGAATAATGGTAAGAGAAGAGATGGGCACTAGGGCCTACGTGACGAGTACTTTGGTATGGTGGGCAGACTGGATGAGCCACCGGGCCTTTTTCTACCATCATATTTCAATGATAGTTACAGTTGCAACAAGTGGACTTTTTATGCTGTTCTGCTTTCCAGTATAGATACTAACATACTAAAATGCCAGCAGAATAGGCCTAACGGTCTTTGTGTCTGCTCATTTGGTCAGTCCCCAGCCTGGTGCTGACCTTGCTGTCCCTCTCGCCTTCTCTGGCTTCTCCTTCCCAGTTCCGGATATTCTTGCTGAATTGGATTTTGCTTCCAGAACCCTTCCCTGTACCTGTCCCACCCCTCTTGAACCCCTCCACTGTCTCTGCCTCCACCAGCCCCTAGGCAGTGCATTCCATGGCTCCACCACCCTCTCAGTGAAGTAGCACCTCCTCCTTTCTCCCTGAATCTTCCCCTCCAGCTTCCACCCTTGCCCTCTAGTGGCCCCTTCCTCCTTCCTTCGAAGCACCCCGACTGTTCCTCCCCTATTTATCCTCTTCATGTCCTAGGAGCCTCTATCATGTCCCCGGTCCCTTCTCTCTTCCAATGTGTACATATTTAGCTCTTCGAGCCTCTCCTCATAGGTCCTGTCCCCAAGCCCCAAATCATTTTGTTGCCCTCCTCTGGACCCTCTCCAGGAGGTTAATGTCCCGCTTTAAGTGTGGCTCTCCAAACTGCATGCAGTGATTAAAAAAATGTCAAAAACAGTTCTTTGGATTGGAGTGCTGGTATACATTGGAAGACCAGAGGGAGAGTTCTCAAAAGTTCTAAACATTAAAAAATATTTCCTGTTGGGATAAAGTTTCTAGAAAGCAGCAGCATGGAATCATTGAGATCCCTGGCAAACTCATAATAAATGCAACACAAGCTTTCTGCAATAATACAGAAATACCAGTAGTAGGATAACCCTTCTGGCTTGACCAGCTGTATACACAGTACTTTGCTGAGAAGATGCTGTGGATGCAGAGTAAGAGCTGAATCCACGTAAGGTGTCTGTACACCCTCTGCATGTGTAGAGGAGTATCAGAAGCTGAGGACTACCCCTCTGTATATACGGAGTAGAATGTGGCACCACAGTGGATACCTCCCAGTCCTCAATACTTGATCTTACTCACTCATGCATTTACATGGGTAGTTGGTCATGGCAGTCTTGAGGGCAGGGCTCCCACCTGCTTGATCCTCAGAAAGTTTTCCACCAGGTGAAAGAAGTGTGAGGGTGCCATTCTATGCAGCGGGCCCATAGTGCGCTATGCACCTCACAGCATGCCCCTGGACATTTCTGAGGGCCTCATTGACTCCCCCACCTGTTGCTTCAGCCCTCAGAGATGGCAGGGAGACTTGATGGACCAAGGGTCTTTTCTTCTGGTAAAATTCTGTTTCTGTGATTCAGTAGATTAAAAATGAATTTTACAGCCAGCCTGATGGCTTAGAGGGCTGAGGCATTGGGTGCCTTACCTCTCACCACATTGGCAACCCATGTTTGGGAACAAGCAAGGGTTGCCAGGGTCAGCCTGGGAGGGGATAGAGGACAGACAGGTAGCTCTCCTCACCCAGATCAGGAGGCTGGCCTCTCTCGGCCTTAGACCACCATGTGGAGGCGTGATGGTGGGGCAGGCAGGAGAGGAGCTAGGCACTTGGCCAGGTGTGGGCAGAGTCAGCTGGGCAAGGCATGCATGCACCCTCCACACATTCCCAACCTTGTCTGGGGCTCCAGGGACTAAATCAAAGAATAGGCAAAAGCGGGGTTGCAGGTGGATGATGCCCCAAGGCCTGCACCGTGATTCTGCCAAGATGAAAGTGGTGGAGGCCTTGAAAGATGGCAGAGTCCTGTATGGTTGGTTGATGCCGACCGACCCACTGGGAGAGATAAACACTGATATAAAAAAAAATTATTTTACTATATTTATTTTTGTTGTAGCTACATTGAAAGTATAGTAGCATGGTTTAACTACATCAATCTGACACTAAACCATTTAAAAAATTAAGCTTCAAGCACCAATGGTTCAAAAGTTAGCCAATTAAGTAATTTATTTTCAATGATTTTCACCATGGCAGAGGCCAACCTGGATATTGTGGCCATTACTAAATCATGGTGCACTGAAAACCATGACTAGGACATGGCCATTCCAGGCTATTCTCTGTTCAGGAAAGACAGGGTTTCATAGTTTCATAGTAGGATTACAAGTTCAGTGAGCACTAGACCCTTTGATGAACTTGCCACCAATTTATTGGTGGAATATAAATTTATATCTCCATATACTTGTCTAGGGTTTAATTTAAATGTTTTCACATTTGGACTTTCTATAACATAACTTGGCAGCTTATTCCATTGTGTTATTACCCTCTGGGTGTAATATTTACTTTTTAATTGTATTGTGTGGTTCTTCCAGTAATTTCTGATTGTGAGCTCTTGTAACAGATTTTCCTGGATTGCTTCTAAAGCCAATCATTTCTTTCATGTATGGGTCTTGTAAGGTTTTATAAACCAAACAGAGGTCCCCCTCTCCTGCCTATACTTAGTAGAGTAGATGTTTAAGTTTTGCAACCTATCACCGTAGCTCATTTTTTCAGCCCTGCCTTATTACCCTTGTCATTTTCCTCTGTATTTTTTCATATAGAACTTGAGTCTCTTAGATGTGGAGGGTGCAAAACGCAAAGCAATACTCCAAGTGGGTGGGAAGGAAAGGAGGTGTGGTGTGGTGCTTTATGTTAGGAAAGCATGAAAGCAATGGATATACAGAGAATACGAGGGGCAGAGGTACCATGGGTCACACTGAGACAGCGAAAGAGACAATATTCATTCTGTGTGATCTATAGGACCTCTGGAACAGGGGCAGGTTGCATCTGGAAGCAAGCAACACTGCTCAGTATGCCTTCCTGGTTAAACTAATAAATAAATAAATAAATATAAGGTGCTAGTGGAAGCCACTGATAAAATGGTAGAAAAGGGGAGGTGCTGCTGGTGAGTTACTTCAGTCTGCCAGATGTAGACTGGAGCCTCCCGCTGTGGCTACAGCTAGAAGCAGAGATATCCTAGACTCCCTATGGGGCACTCCACAGCCAACTAGTCAGTATACCCACTCATAATGGGGCAATACTGGACATGGTACTCACTAACAGGGACAGTGTTGCAGATGTCAACTGTAAGGCCACCTGTGGACCAGTGATCACAGTACAGTGTGATTCACTGTAAGGACAGCTGTGGAATCGAGCCACACAAGAGTGAGAGACCTGGACTTCAAGATGGAAGCTTTATGAAGATGGGTGAATGCCTCTGGGATGACCTGGTGGGGCTGATGAATTGAGGGGCATAGAAGAAAGAGGTCAGAGCTAAAGGGGGCATAGTTAAGGCAACGAACCTCTGCATCAAGCAAGTGAGCAAAAGCAAGAGGAAAAGAGACTGCTATGGTTCTCGAAAGAAGTGACTGAAAAGGTAAAAAGGTTGCATCTCGAAAGGTATAAAGAGATGCAGAGGGAAGAGAATAGGGAGATGTATCGGGAAACACAGAGAAGCAGGGAAAGCAGTAAGGAGTGTGAAGGTGCAAACTAAAGAGAGAATAGCCCAGGTGGTAACAAATGAGAGCAAGACATTTTTGGTATGTAAAATACAAGCAGAAGACCAGGAAGGATGGAAAGTTAAAAAGAGAAGGTAGGGATTGTACAGAGGGAGATCAGGAAAAGGTAGACATCCTGAACGAAGGGAGGGGCACAAAAAGTAACAGAAGCATTGGAGGGGGAGACAGACACTAGTCCTTTTCATAGACTAGAGTCCTAAAGGGACTCACTAATTTGAAGGTGGACAAAGCAATGAGGCCAGATGGGTGCATCCAAGGGTACTGACTGAGGGAGCTCAGGAAGTACAGTACTGGCTAGCCTCTGACAGTCCTATTTAACAGTTCACTGGAAACAGGAGTGGTTCCAGAGGACTGGAGGAGGGCAGATGTAGACTCACTTCACAAAAGTGGTAGCAAGGAGGAGGCTGTTAATTGTAGGCTAGTCAGCCTGACATTGGTGGTGGGAAAGTTAATGCGAACACTGCTGAAGGAAATGACTGTGAAATATCTTGAATCTAATGGGTTACAAGACCTGAGACAGCATGGATTTTAAGGTGGGAGGTCAGGTCAAACAAATCTGATAGATTACTTTGTCTTTACTTTGACTGGGTGACCAAGGAATTGTATCAGGGTGGAGCAGTGGACGAGGCCTACCTAGATTTCAGTAAGGCTTTCAACACCATTCCACATAAGAGACTAGTAAACAAGCTGGGTAGCTTACAAGTGTGTCCAATGGTGGTAAATTGGGTAAGAAACTGGTTAGAGGACAGGCAACAGATGGTGGTGGTAGACATAGTTCACTCTGAGGAAGGAGGGTGACCAGTGGGGTGCTACAGGGATCCAGTGCTAGGGCTGTTCCTCTTTAATGTCTTTATAAGTGACATTGTAGAGGACCACGGCGAAGGTCTGCCTCTTTCAGATGGGATCAACATCTGCTACAGGGTGGACACTGCGGGCGGGGGATGAGTACAGACCAGAGAAAATGTGAGGAGGGCCAAAGGTATGACAGCTGGTGTAAATGTGAAAAGTATAAAATAATGCACTTAGGGCACATAAACCCAGGGGTGGAGGATAAATGGGTGGAGTGCTATTGTCGGCCACTAACCACAAAAGAAACCTGGCGGTAATCATGGGGGTAAATAAGGTGCAGAAAGGAAAGTATTTCTAAGAGAAAAGAAGCTAAAGAACAAGAGGACATGCTATGAAGATGGGAGGGGAGTAGATTCAGGAGAGATGTAAGGAAGTACTTCTTCACAGAAAGAGTGGTGGATTCCTGGAACAGCATTCCAGCAGTGGTGGTGGGGTAAAAACAGTGGGTGGTTCAAGAATGCATGGGACAGGCATAGGGGAATCTTAGCGGAAAGGAAGGGGGGAGAAGGAGACGGAGATTGATTAGGGTCTGTGGTGATACTGTAGGTAGGTAAAATGGGCAGACTGGGTGGGCCAAGCAGTCCTTTATCTGCCATCATATTCTATATTCATGTGTTCCTAAAAGGTTAGCGACTGAACCATAAGAGCTATAGCAGACAATTCTTTTCTTATATGAAAACTTGGGGTCAGTTCAAAACAGTTACACTATATCATATTGTCAACACTCCTTTAATGTACAGAGATAATGAAAATAAAATGTACTTTTACAATAAATATCTATTAAACATTAATTTTACTATATCAATGTATATTTATGTGTCTTGATACATTATAAGTGCATCATTATTGTGTACCTATAACAACCTGACTCTCATTTTTATTTTATAATTACCTTTCTAGTTCTAATGTTTCCAAAGTTAGCCCTTTTTAAAGGTCTTTCATTTGAAAGGGCTAACTTTGATATAAACATCTTTCTAATGAACGTTTGGAGTCAGGCCATAGCAGTAACATTATGTTGGCACACTTTTGTGGTTGGTCACTGCTACCACATTCTCACAACTAAATAGTTCTTTAACTGTGGTGCAAAAATAGATTTCTGTATTGAAGATGTTATCAATTGTGAGACAACAAATGTGGTGTATTAACTTAGATGTGTGTGGCTGCCTCTGTATTGAATGCACTTATCTCCTCTATAAGAGGCAGACAGCACCTTTATAATACTAACTGCTGCATCAGAACATACTAGTGGTATTCCACCAAGGGAAACCACCTTTGTTTCTCTAGTTCTATTTATTATGGTTTAATTATGAGAAATAATTTGTCACATACCCTCTGTGTAGATGCATTAGGCACAGTAAATCTGATTGCTTATTAACATTCCGCACATGTGAAAGTGTTCATTTATTGGAGATGTATGACAGGTCTTGTTTTTTATGGGGGGCTTTGGCTGCATTTGCACAAAGTGTATGCCACAATAATTTTGTTAATTTTAGTTTTTTGTACCGACACTTTGGTTTGATTATGCACTGTACTCAAATCGGATAATAGATTTGGCAGTTTTCCATCAGTAGGTGGCATCTCCATAGCTTTTCTAGTGCATATTACCTTTCTGTTTTCCATTTTTATTATCTGTCAGGCCTTGCTTCCTACAGATTATACATAGCTCATCACACTGAGCTTGTTTCTTCTCACATCATTGAGTGCAGATTTATTGATCTGGTGATGCTATGATGTCAAGAGAACGCTGGGTTAATTGTGATACCCATCATTAGTGGTTAGTGCACAAAGAATCCTGAGGCAGTGTGGCCTAAAAGTAGGTGATGTGGTCTAGTGGTTAGGCACCAGTATGGGAACCAGGAGGTCACAGGTTTAAACTCAGCCACAGCCAAATATTTACTGTGTGACCTTGGGCAAGACATTTAACCACCCAGTGCCCCAGTCACCCCATCTATGGAAATGGGCAGAAGCAACATGCCACTGAAAACAAGACATTGTATCTCACCTGATCTATACTGTGTAAATAAACTGTAAAAAATAAACTCTGGAGGGTGTGGGAGAGGTTTTCAAACTGGAAATAAAAATGGACAGTTTGACCACAGAATCTTTCTTGGGAGCCTTTATATTATTGCAGTAAGGTGTGTCACTAGAAGAAAGTGGCTTAAAAAAGAATGGTGGTACATGAGATTTATCAGGAGCAGAAGCAGACATACATTCTGAGACTACAGAGAAGCCTGCATTTTACAATGAAAGGTACTATGAGTGTTATTATGACCTCAAGGTTAAAATAATTTTGTTCCATGAGAAAACACCATGCTACACAAAGCAGTCAAATGATGTGCAGAACTGAAGACACCACAAGGATAGAGTAAGAGCTAACATGAGATGTAATTATCTGGGTGGGGAAGGAGAGACTGTTTTGTTCTCTGAAACAGGGATGTAGGAAATGGAGACTAAGTTCAAAACATTTTATTCAATGGGGTCCAAGAATTCAGCTCTGACTGTCTGACTGACACTTTGGAGTGTAAATCCAATGACAACCCATGCAAAAAGTGACAGTCGGCACTGCCCCAAAATAGTATCACTCCCCTCTGAGGTCTCTGAATCAAAGCAGTTAAGCTGCCATTGGTTTCCTTACTTATGCTCGCCAGTGAAATTAAAATCAGGATATCTGAAGACCGCCACTCCCTACCAAGCAGTAAGCTTTTCAAAAAGCAGTGTTTCCTCAAACCAGGCTGCCCCACTCACAGCTTTCTCACCCTGCCAATGGTATTACTAATGTAGCAACTTTCAAAATGTTCATGATCATCTGACTCATTCAGGACTTCAAAACTTTGAGCATGCTGTGCAGTGCACTATGAGCCTTGCCACTCTCTGGCCCACTCTTCTTCAATCGCTCCTCTCTTCTCTCTCTCTACAACACACAAAAAAAAAAAACAATAAACTAAATGGATCTGGGGCAGGGTGTTTGTAGACAGCAGCACATGTACAAAGAAAATATCCTGCTGCTAAAACTTTACTGGGATGCATAGGAGAAATATTTCCAGCAGGACGAGGGAGATGGTGTTGCCACTGTATCAATAACTGGTGAGACCTCACCTGGAGTATTGTGTCCAGTTCTGAAGGCCACACCTCAGAAATGACATAGACAGGGTGGAGGCAGTCTCATACCTCTTATCCCTTTGTTACTGAAATGAGGGACAGACACTTAAATAAAGGACAATGAGGGACACAGACCCTCATAACGTGGGACACATCCTCAAACATACAGATACAAGTTTAGAACATTGTGAAAACCATTGTGTTTACTCACATACAGTTTACTTTTGATTTAGCATCTTAGAATATTATGAATTTATGCTTTAAAGTCTGAATTTACAACATCATCTCTGTGTAGACAGCACCTTTTCATGAGGGATGGATGAGGACAGAGCAATTTTATGGGTAAAATGAGGAGGGACAGTGGAGAGGTATGGACTGTCTAGAGGAGAGCAACTAAAATGGTGCAGGGGTTGCATCAAAAGTCCTACAAAAAGACTGAGGAATCTTAACATGTACACCCTGGAAAGAGGAGAGCCAGAGGGGCATGATGAAAACCTACAAGCACCTCACAGGGGTGAACAGGGTGCAGGAGGAGAGTGTCTTTCAAATGAGACTGAGCACCAGGACCACAGGGCATGTGATGAAGCTGGAGGGGACAAAGTTTAAATGTATGTGAAGAAGTACCACTTCACTGAAAAATGGTGGGTGCCTGAAACAGTTTGCCAGAAGAAGTGGTGGAGGTGAAAACAGTACGCTACAAGCATGCATAGAATAGACATAAGGGAAGATTAGTAAATAGGCAGGGAGGGTTGCAGGAGACCAGTTAGGGTCTGTAAAATAGACTAGGCAGGGACCACTGTGCAAACTGGGTGGGCCAACAGTCCTTTTCTGCTACATAAGGAAGAATCAAAGCAACATAAGAAAAGGGTAAACGGGGAGGGAGAGGAAGCACTGTGGGTCACCTTTGGAGACAGGCAATGGCACCACAACTGCACAGGGGGAAGAAATGGACAAGGAAATGATAGAAGGTATCCTTAGAATGGCACAAAAGGGAGATATTGTTGATGGGGATCTGAATATGCCAGATGTTAACTGGAGTGCATTTGCTGCAGCCACATCAAAGAGCGGGGTCATTCTAAATGCTCTGCAGGGGCATGCCTTAGACGACTAGTATTGGAACCCACTGGAGGGAGCAATCTTAGACCTGGCACTCTAAAATGGAGATGGAGAGAGGATCACAGGTGTAGAAGTGGGTAGCCATCTGGAAACTAGCGACCATCGGACAGTATGGTTCACGATAAACACATCAGTAGAGTCAAGCCATACAAAGGCAAGGTCCTGGACTTTAGGGTGCTGACTTTGCCAAAATGGGTGAGTGCCTAAGGAATGCACTAGCAAATGGGCAGGAAGGAGGGGTGGAAGAACAATGGGAATAATCAAAACTGTCATCACTAAGACAACAAGCCTGTGTGTGAAGCAAATAAACAAAACAAAATGATGTAAAAACCCACTATGGTTCTCAAAGGAGGTGGCAGGAAGGTTAGGGAGAAAAGATAGCATTCAGGAAGTACAAGGAATCACAGAAGGAGCAGGACAGAGAACTGTAACAGTTAAAGCAGAAGAAAGCAAGGAAGACAGTCAGAACAGTGAAGGCCCAAACTGAGGAAAAGATAGCCAACTCAGTTAAGAAGGGGGATAAAACCAATTATAGGTACATCAGGAGCAAAGGAAAACCAAGAGAGGGATAGTGAGGCTTAATAAAGGGAGGAGGGTGGCAGAGGGCTACTGTAAAAGGCAGAGATACTAAACAAATATTTTTGCTCAGTATCCACAATTGAAAAGGGAGGTACCTAAACCAAACAACAGAAACACTCTGGATAGGGGTTGATACGAGCCATTCACAGAAGAAAGAGGTCTGAAAGAACTCTTAAAACTGAAGGTGGACAAAGCAATGGGCCTGATAGGATTCATCCCAGAATTCTAAAAGAACTAAGGGTAGAACTAGTTACACCACTGACTACTGTCTTTAACAAATCATAGGAGGATGGGGTGGTACCTGAGGACTGGAGGAGGGTAGATGTGATTCCAGAGGCAGAAAACTACAGACCTGTTAGTTTGACCTCAGTGATAGGGAAATGATGGAATCACTTCTGAAGGAAAGAATTGTTGAGTACCTAGAGGACAGAGAGGTACAAGACCCAAGGCAGCATGGATTCACAGCAGGAAGATCATGTCAGATGAATCTAATAGAGTTCTTTGACTGGTAACCAAAGTAGTAGATCAGGGAGGGCTGTGGACATGGCCTACCTAGACTTTAGCAAGGCATTTGACACAGTCCCACACAAAAGATTATTATACAAGTTAGCCAGCCTAGGAGTAGGTCCCAAGATAGTAGCCTGGCTAAAATATTGGCTGGAGAATAGGACACAGAGGGTAATAGTAAATGGAGCCCACCTGAAGAAAGAGGGGTTACTAGTGGGTACTGCAGGTTCAGTTCTCAGGACCGTCCTCTTCAATGTCTTTTATAAGTGACATTGCAGAGGACTGAAAGAAAAGTATGTCTCTTGCAAATGACACAAAGATCTGCAATAGGGTTGATACACAAGGTGGGTGGAAAGGATGAGAAGGACTTGGCAAGGTTGGAGAAATGGTCAAATGTATGGCAGCTTAGATTCAGTGCTAAGAAGTGCAAATTAATGCACTTGGGAAACAAAAACCCAGGGAAGAGTACACTATGGAGGTGAGATACTAACAACAACAAAATGGAAAGGGACCTGGGGGTAGTCATATCAGATGACCTAATGGTGGGCAAGCAATGTGAGAGGGCAGTAAGGAGGGCTGGGGATACTGGGATGTATAGAAAGAGGCATCACTAGTAGAAAACAGGAAGTTGTTATCCCTTTCTACAGACAGCTGGTGAGACCCCATCTGGAGTACTGCATGCAGTTCTGGAGACCCAGTCTCCACAAGAACATAGACAGGATGGAGGCAGTCCAGAGGAGGGCACTCAACATGGTGCAGGGTCTGCACCAGAAGACATATGAAGAGAGACTAAAGGAGCTTAATATGTATACCCTTGAGGAAAGGAGGGACAGGGGACATGATAGAAACTTTCAAGTACCTCAAGGGAATCAACAAAGTCCAAGAGGGTAGCATCTTTCAGAAAAGAGATGTGTAAGAACAAGGGGACAGTTTGAAGATAGAAGGTAATGTGAGGAAGTATTTTTCTTGGAAAGGGTTTTGATACATGGAACAGCCTTCCTGTGGAGGCTGTGGAGTCAAAACAGTGGGGAATTCAAAATGCATGGGACAGACATAAGGCAATTTAGGGGTTGGGGTAGGAGGAAGTAGGATGTTGGTTAACTAGGATCTGCAGCTTATCCATTAGGTAGGGAAATGGGCAGACTGGGTGGGCCAAGTGATCCTTATCTGATGTCAAATTCTATGTTTCTATGTTTGCTAACAAATTCTATGTTTCTACATAACTTTCATTGCTCACAACCCCATGGCATCTCTCACTCTCCTGAGCATCCTTTATTTACTTCCTCTTGCTCTGCATAATTAAACCACATTTAAAACTAAATAGAAACCAGATCTGAAATACAATATTATGGGGTTAACAGAAACAAGCTGACCTGTCTATTCTTTCTTAAGTAACTGTACCTGCTTGGATGGCCTCTTATACTAAAACCTAATCAGCTACAACAAACTATTTTATATAGGGAGCATGGATCTTTCAACAAAACTCAATGTAACCCCTAGATGGCGCTATCCCAGGGCTACTACCCCTGCCTGATTTGCTACTAACAGGTCGAGGGGCCTGGATCCAATGGGGTGCCTCCACCCAGAGGTCAGGGTTTGCAATAGTTAAACTAACTTGGTCACAGCCCTCTGGGACACTGCAACCCTTTCTTCCCACTAGTGGCCCACACAATATATCAGAATTACCTTCACAGTATACACTTACCCCAGGTCTGGTTCCGGCACTGGGACCTCCTGTGAAATGAGATACAGTGCAACAATCACAGTACAGTACTTTAACATAGACAAATACCTCAGGCAGTATAACTTTGCTGAAACAAGCAGCTCTGATTTATTTAGGGGATAATAAGGACAGGGGGAAATCAGGTTAATTAGCTTATCACTCTAATAATTATTTATGGCTCTGTGCACAGGCCTATCCCTATCAGTTACTGTCCCTGGGTACCCAAGCCCTAGTGGCTAGTCCAAACTGTGGCAGCTGGTAGGGGCCCTTTACACAGAGAAAAGGAGAATTAAACAGCTGCAGCAGTAAGTTCCATTTGGATTTAATGTGGTAATCTAACAGGGAGCGACCCTGAATTAGTACTCACGACCTCCAAATAAGATAGGGTCCTTCAATGTCAGCAGGGCTCACTTGAGGTACACAAACCTCTTGACACATCCATATAAAAGAAAGCACTATACCAGGCAGGCTGCATCTGTATCCCGATCGCAATTACTGCACAATACCGGGAGAACACACAGCAGATTCAGTTCCTGACAGACCGAGTGCAATTTTCAGCAATTCCTCCAGTCTTCTACAGGGTGAGCCTGGTTTCTACTCTTCAGAGATCCTTTGATTCTTTTCACAGGACGGATTCAGTCCTAACAAGCTGTTACACAAGCTGCAGACCGGAACTCTGGGCCTTACACGCTTTTGACTAAACTGCACACTGAAAAGCACAGGGCTCCTTCCTTCTTCACTGCCAAAGCTCAACTGAAACTCCAACTGACAAAACCAGGCACTTCCTTTGAGTTCCTCCCAGTTCTTGACTGGATTGGCTGTCACCACAATAGACTGCTGCTGTTGGTCCAAAAGGTGCTGAAGTTAAACTACATCTCCCAGAGTCACTGCCCATACAATCCTCTTGTGGCTGGCTCAGATTATGAGTCCAAGTTCTGATTCGTCCAAGGCACCATTTTAGAGCTAGCTTACTCCACACTGATTGGTCCAGTTCAGCAGTTCAAAACCAGAATGGGGAACTAGACAGACACAGTTCTGACTGCAAAGAAAGCAGGTTAGACAAACTGTAATTCATTATTACTGTAAATGATTTCTGGCAAACAGTTACATCTTTCAGATAGGTTCCTTTGCACTCCTAGTGACTGCAAAATGGAGTAAATTGGCAGCAGTTCAAGTGGTACTCAAACAGAGAAGCACACAGTCCCCATACAAACTAATTATGTCTGCAAGCAGACAGCTCTTAAAGAGACAGTACCAGAGGTTCTAAAACACTCACTGATAAATGGCTTAAATGCCAAACACCATTCAGGCTTGGAGCATTCAAGCAAGCTCCTGAAGTCTTTTGGGAACCCCATTTGCAGGGGTTATATCAAAATAATAAAAAAAAATTAAATAACATTTTAATAACTTTTTTAATTCTTTAGTTATATCCATTTGTACAGTCACAATAATCCACTCCAGGTTGTGGATTATACTGTGAGTTATCCAGTTTTGGTGTCATTAAAGTCGCTCAGACAGCAGCCTCATGACACACCACACCACACCAGGCATGAGGAAATCCCAGCATAACCCACACCTTGTCGTGGATCACTGATTAAATGTATAAGTGTACAGTAAACAGCTGATGATACATGCTGATCAAGTACATTAGCAACAAACACTTCCCATTTTCTAGAACTCCCTGAAGAAGGGGCCTGGGTAGGCCAGAAGGCTTGTGTACTAAAATGATGTATTGGTCCAGTGTTGGTACTGAATCATTAAAGCAAAAAATAAACAAAGGCACATTTCTCTATCCCAAAGAAAACAGTCTACAACCAAGTAGCAAATGCTGTTACAATATTATTCTTGTAGCACAGAGTGAAAATGCATACCAAAATAGTTTGTGCAATGTCCAGCAAACATACTAGACTCCCAGTGCAATCCTTATCCTTACCATTTCATCGAGGAGATGCCTTTTTGGCGGTACCAGTGTTTTTGACTGGTGCACCCAGTGATATCAGAATGCAGCACCGCCACCCCATTTCCTTTTTGATCAAATCAGCCACTTTAACTATCTGAATAAAAATGCACAAATGAAAAGTGACTGCACACTGCATGCCCAGAACTGCTTAGGTTTAAACTGCACTTATTTTGAACCATATACTTAACTTTCTACCGGATTTCCCACTCTGTAAAGATACTGTAATATTTCAATCCAGTACTGAGCATCCCTTTGTGTGTTGATCTGAGTTTTTTTATTGTGAAGAGTCTTAATAGACCACCTCCCACCTGGTATGTTTTCAGAACTCCCACTCATAATGTGGAGGTGCATTCCAGAAGAATACTTTATTTTTATGGAAATAATGCATGAATGCTATTGCATACAGATGACTTAAGCGTTAAATGTACCTGTTTTCTATCTCCATGAGAGCCTGAAAGCAAGGCCTGGGTAGAGTTTGTCAATTAATGCACTGTGATGGCCAAGGGCAGCACAGGAAAAAGAAAGTTGAATTTTAATTGAAGCAGTTCAATAATCTTTCCTGAACTGCTTGACCTTAAGCTAACAAAAATCGTATAAGCCTGTTCAGCCTCCTGCTGTTTACTCCTGTGATTCTATGTTATTATTGAGTAATTGCATACGCCCTGGTGAAAGCTATGTGAATTGCTACTACTTCTATAATAATTTGAAAGCTCAGATCAAGATGGCTATGTAGGGTGACCTACAGTGGGTCAATAGTTTGTGTCTTATACAGCATCCGGTTGTTTAAAGAAAATGCCATTGTATGTCATGTTATGAGGGATCAATATTATTTCCTGGCTTGTTGAGTCATCAGACCAATACAAATCTGCAGCCAGGATATTTTGTCTCAGAGGCTGACCCTTTTCTATATGATCAGATCTGAGACCACAAAAGCCTGCAAGCAACCACAGCCCTCCAAGACCTTTAGCGGGTGACCGCACCTTCAAAGCCACCACCCACGCCACCCTCTCCAGCCAGCAACAATGACAGGTACGGTAACTTTTGACCAGCCGGAAAGCAGTGCTTTTTACTTCTGCAACCTGATTGGTTGGTCTCCTGACTGTGTGCCCTATTGGCCAGTTCTTTTGAAATGCCGTGGCTCTACAGTACGAACTTCTCTCATTCAAAATTCTACTGCTTAATTCTGGAAAATCTTAATATTAGCAAATAAGATTGTTCATAACTGTTTTAAAGCATTAGAGCATTAATTGCCATTTAGTTTTCAGTGTGTGTGTATATAAGCAGGGCCACCTCAGCACTCTCAAAATGTCATTACTACAGCTTTTGTTAAATAATTTATTCTGTTATTGACTGTTAAGCAGTATCCTGAAACTATTAATTGCGCCAACCCCGCCATGCAGAGCACAGGAGGGCTGGCAGGAACATTGGAATTAAATATTCGCCAGCATCGAAGTTTTAATATTACGCTTTTGAAGTTCGACAATTACACAAATCATGCTGAAGTTTAACTTTTAGGTTAGGTCATTTACATGATCAGGGTATTCAGATAGCAACATAGTTTCTTCTGTGAACTGGCCACTCAGATATGGTGCTGCACCTCAGTCTCCCCTAATGAACCCTCCTCTCACCTCTAAAACTTCACCACTTATACTCCTGTCTCTCCTGTTATGTCTAAACTGGCTAACAACTTGTACATCTCTTGCTACTTATCCCTGCACTAACAATGATAGTGACTTCAGGTTTTCTAACATCCTGCTGTACTATTACTCGAATTCTACCCTGCTCACTCTATCCTCATCAAAAGGGCTGTATCTATCTGTCTATCCACTCCTATCTCTTGAACTATCATAGACCCAAATGCCAGCTAGGCACTCTCTCTGCCAACCTACTTTCTCACCTTGCCCGCGGCTTCTTATGCTTGCTGGAGATATTGAACCTAACTGGCCCTATGGTTTGTGCTTCACCCCTGCAACGGCTGCAACAAAAGTGTGGTTATAGCCCACATGAATATCCGGAGTCTCACGAGTCACCTGGCTGAGCTCAAGCCTGGGCTAAACTGATTAACCCTGACATTTTATGCCTAGCAGAGACTTGGCTGAAGCCTTGGGTGCCTGATGCCACTTGTCTTGTGCCTGGTTATAGCATTCTAAGGAAAGACCATATTGGGTCAAGGGGGTTGCGTTATGTACAAAATCATCTATCCCTGAACATTCTACCCTGCACTGATTCCCTAACACCTTGTGAAACTCTGCACGCTACCCTGGCACTGGGTTCAAAACTGCTGCACATCATTTGTGTCTCACAATCCACCTACAAGCGGATGAGTGGTCTCCAGAATTTGCTACAATATGTCTCCCAGAATGTAAAATCAAATGAGGCTCTACTCCTTGGGGACCTGAACCTTAACTGGCTGGGTCCACAGCACAGCACCTTGAATCTCTAATACAGAAGCACAATCTACACCAAACTATCACAGGCTTTACCAGAACTACTACTCCGCACTCAGGGTCCCTACTTGATTGGATCCTCACCATCAGACCTGATCATGTACTAGATGCCACAGTGCTTGCTGACTCAATCACTGATCATTCCCTCACACTTTGTCGATGGCGATCCTGTCCACCTCCTCCTCCTCCTCCACCACGCCTGATTAGGTTTTCAAACTATGCTGCCCTGGACAAACAAGCCTTCCTATTTGACCTCTCTTGTGTTGACTGGTCTAACATTTATACCGCAACCAATGTTGATACTGCCTCAATTTATTTCTGACTGAATTTGGCAACATCCAAAGAAGCACCTCCCTACAGTCAAAGGAGGGTAAGGGCCAGCATTCGAGGTGGCTGAAAAAAGACCTGCTTCAAAAGTTAAAAGTTAGAGACAATCAATGGAAAAAGTACAAACAAACTGGACTGCAGTCAGATCTCATTCTGTATAAACAATACAGAAATGACTGTAAAGATGTATCAGGCAGGCCAAAAGTAAATACTGCCAAAACCTGCTGATTAATTCTTCCAATGACCCTCGCAAGTTTTGGGGTCACATTAAGTCCTTCTTAGGTTCTGCTAAAGATGTCACTCCCTCAGATATGGTCCTACATGGTGTACACTGTAATGATTCTACTACCATTGCAAATGCTTTAACCAACAATTTTCTGACTTATCTGCCTACACAGCTTCCTCCCATCACAATCCACTGCTTCACAGTTTAACCCCACAGCATCTGAAGGACCCCAAACTTAACCAACCCCTTCTATTTCAGGAAGTGTCTAGGCATCAGGTCCCAAAGCTGCTCAGGTCACTCTCTGAAAACACCAGTACTGGCTCAGATGGCCTAGAACCAAGACTACTAAAATGGCTTCTTACTACATCTCTGGCCCCTGGCACACATCTTCACCTATCTCTCTCCAATGGCATTGTCCCTGAAGTCTGGAAGGCAGCCAGAGTCACTCCTGTATTTAAGAAAGGCAGTAAAATGACATATCAAATTACAGGCCTATTGCTATTTTGTCTGTTCTGAATAAAATCCTGGAAAAGTAGTATCCATGCAAATCACTGAATACCTTGAGAAATTCAATTTACTAAGCTCAGCACAACATGGTTTTAGAAAGCATCACAGCACCATGACAGCACTTGCAAAATTCACTTCAGATATCGTTACCAATATGGATAGAGGAAAGTTAACAGGGCAGTCTTCATTGACTTAACCAAAGCTTCGATCTGGTTGACCATTCTTGCTACTATCCGCCTCAGTACCTTGGGCTCTCTCCCCAGTCACTACCTGGTTCAAAAGCTACCTCTCCAACAGAACACAAGCTGTTAAGTTTAATTCATCCATGTCAGACAGTGCTGTTATCAACATTGGGGTCCCTCAGGGGTCTATACTTTGCCCTCTTCTATTCTCATTATTCGTCAATAAACTTCCTGAGTTGGTCACCACAGGTCACCACTTCTTATGCGGATGACCTGGTAATTTATTATCACCTGATAAGGTCCTGATCTAAATGCTGCCCTCACTGCAGATTTTTCGTGTTGTACAACACTGGTTGAACTCTCAACGCCTGGTTTTAAATACAAATAAAATAAAAGTTATGATGTTTGGCTCCAATCACAAGCTTAGATCCTGTCCTCTGACCATCTCTGTCTCTGATATCGATGGGGACCCTATAGAAACTGTCACTTCCTTTCATTACCTTGGCATCCACCTGGATCAAACCTTGGACCTGAAAGCACATATACAGGAAACCTGCAAGTCAATTAACTGCAAATTGGGGCTGCCTATAGAACCAAATACCTGCTCACCCCTGCTGCTAAATTGGCGATAGCCAGAGGCATTCTATTGCCAACCTCACATATGGGTGTCCCATCCTGTCCTTGGCCACCAAATCTTCACTGCAACTATGGGATACTACCTTCAATAATGTGCAGGTATGCAACCAAAGCACCTCTGACTGCAGCATCATTGTCTCTTATATCAGGACCTTGGTTGGTTCTCTCTTCCTCTACCAGGCAGTACTACTTGTACAATTTAGTTGATTCCATCCTAAGGACGCCCAAGCCTGCTATCCTGTCTGATCTCCTCAGGCCGGCCATTCCCACAAGGAATCTTAGATCGGCTGATCAGACTTAACTATCCATCCCCTTTGTCGGACTAAAAGGGCATGGGCTCCTTCCATCATGCTGCCCCACCTATGGAACCTACTACCTCAGGATCTAAGAGATGTCTCCACTCATGTGAATTTTAAGAGCAAACTCAGGACTTTCCTCACTACTATGGACAAATGTGTTTGCTTTGACCCTACCTGATCCGCTGCATTTGTACTGTTTCCTCATTGCTAGCACTTTGCCTGTCCAAATGGGTATTCTATACTGTGCCTTGTAATTAATGTTTTATTTTGTGCCTTGTAATTAATGTTGCCTTAACCTGTTTCTTTATAAGCCTAATGTTAGCTGTTGACAATTGTAAGTCGCTATTCTACTCCATGACATTCTTATCTTCACTTCACAGCCTCCTCACTTAACCCCACTGCTGCTCTTCCCCTTCTTCTGTTATGTCCTCTTCCCTTTGCCACTCCCCACCAAACTCACCTTTACCTGTTCCACCTCATCCATGCCCTCCTTAGTCCCCACCCTCCTGGCTGTGCTTAGTCACCTCTCTCCACCTACTACCGCCTACTCCCACCGCCTCACCAACCCCCTTCCTTCCCTGCCCTGCCCTCTTGGTCTCTACTGGCTCAGCTTGACTTGACACTTTGCCGCTATTGCCGTAACTCCTCCGCCTCTATCCCCTCTCACCGGCATCCTCACTCTCGCCCTGCCGTCATGGTTCCACCAGCCCGCTGTATTTTCCTACCTCCTACACCACTGTTGCCGTCTACTGCTGCTCGCCTCTACCACTCCTCTCTTCGCCTGCCGCTCTGCTCCATAGGCCTGGGTCAGCAGGTTGGTACTGATCCCGCTGTTGCCGTGATCTGACGGCACCTCCTTTCCACTTACTCTCCCTCCCATCCTTTGCCAGTTTTCCCTTCCTTGTGTCTTTTCTACTGATGCCTATCCTCTCTATTTTCTGCCTTCTACTATTCACATTTTTGAGTATGTTCCATGATCAAGTGCTAAAGTATATTTTTGTTTACTAATGTATGTTACATTGCCATATGTATTTCTCTCTGCATTTTTTGTACTTGTCTTAATAATCTGGCTGTACTCTTTGTGTGTTGTAATTGTACTCCTGGTCGTGCCTGAAAACAGTCACTTGCTGACTAGCGCACTTACCCGGTTAACAAAAACTAAATAAATAAAATAAATAATAAGCAGATGTACTTGAGCTATACACATAACTTTTGGGGCGTAAATTCATATTTGCACTGATTGATTGATTGCTTTAGAACTTTTTACACCAGGATAGCCTCATTTAAAAAACTGTCTTGAACCTGTAAGCTTGTGTTGTCTGTAAAAGGTGTGCTTTAAATATGGTTTCACATGCACTTGCTCTATCTCCTCTGGCATTATGGCAAACTAACTGGGTGTTTCTGAATTACACAGTGCTGGTAAAGACCACTTTAGAACTGTAAGAGGTACAGTAGTTTATATGGTTAAGAAATTTGCATTGTTCTCACAGTTTATGTATTCTACTATATACCTCTGTGGTTCAAGTAAGTAATAAGTCATGATATGGTGTGCATTATAAGAATTTAATGCACACCCAGGGTGTAGCAATGCACCTCAAAGGCTAAGTGTCCTTACACCCATGGAAGTGCAATACAATCCTATGATGCACATCCTGGAGGCTCATTACACTTATAAAATGGTTCTAAATAGTGCTTTTTGGGGATGTGAGGAGGAAAATTAGATTTGGCACCTGACCATGGGCCCAATATTCAAAACTTTGCCTGAAGGAAAATTTTGCACTGCCCAGTAGGGAAAATTAGCCCACAGTTAATAGCACACAATATTCAAAAGAATAGCCCTCAGGCAAACACTGCTGAATATAGTGGGCAAACAAAGGCAAACATGGCTGTGAGTGCAGTGAAAAGACAGCCCAGCAAAGAAGACAGCTCTGAATATAGCAACTGGGTGCTGCAAACAGCAACAGCAGCCCAGTGCACACAGAGTGAGTCAGGCACAGGTGAACTGCGTGGCCACTGTGGGTGCAGCAAAGAAGTAGTGAGAACAACTGCAAACAACAGTGTATGCGAAATACTGTAGAGGCATGCTAGGCTCAAACACATTTGCCCAGGGCAAACACATTTGTCAGGGGAAAATTTGCCATAATCAAAACAGATATGCAAATGAGCCTACTTAGGTATTCTGAGGGCAAACAGCTCCATTAGCATATTATTATGGCCTGATTTGCATGCATTGCCTTCTGTAGATTGCCTAGGCTATTTCAGGGTGCACACAGCACCACCTGCATAGCAGACTGGAACTATAAGTCGGTAGCAGCAGGCTGGGTTGTACACAGCAACACAGACTATTGTGTCCCAGGAGACAAGCACCACAACCAAGGGTGGTTTTTCTGCATGCCATGGACATATTGTTGGTGCTGCTACAGTGTTTATAGTATGTTACAATACCATGGGTTGCCAGTATTGTGAGGGACACATCAATGCATACTGTGTGTCAGGCAACATTGACTGCTGCAATCCACACATAGATAGGCCCAGCTGTCAGGTGTGTACTAAAGGTGGAATACACTGTCAAACTGTCCTGTGATCCACATACACTGTGCCAATGGCTTTGGGATTCTCACAGTACACACACATGGTTGGCTGTGTGTGATGGAGTACATGTACAGGTGTGCGGTATGTGCTGGGGCAGACACATACCATCATACATGCCCAATAATGTCAGGGCATTCCCTGTCACTGTAACATGTGCACTGTGTGGATGACCCCAGATGCATGGCAGCACCTACTATGAGGTGCATACAGGCACTTGTACACCCTACCCTCACCACCCTCCCTCCTCCTCAACATCCACCCTCCCCCAGTGCAGCATATGTGTGCTGTATTGTGTTGGTGTACCCCTATGGGAGGATTTGGGGGTGCTGCATGCACTCACTGACAAGATGTCCACTGGGTACTAGGCCACCCTCAAATGCCTGGCATAGTTGTGACTGATGCCAGATGTCAGTGTTGTGGGCACTGCTAGGGTACCATGCTAGGACTCATGTCCGATACCATCCGTTTGCAGCATATCTCTTCCCTGGCATATGGAGGGCCCAGGTGGCCTTCCTGCCCTCTGTTCCTGCCCAATAACTGCAGTCATCAGGTGTACCATGATGCTGTTGTTGCACGCAGGCTTGTTGCCTGTTGCAGCTGTGTCCATGTCCCCTATCCTTTTTGCCCAGCGTGAAGATTATCTTTTATGGGCTGTAATTTGGGCCATGCTGTTTGTCACACTGCCATATGTTGTGCAGTGCTAAGGCTCTGAATATACCATTGTGCCTGTATTCATGTCCCTGCCCCATGCTTTGCACTGTGCATACATTATCTTTAGTACTGGCACTACACTGTTGCGTTGGTGCTATTTGGTCTTTTTTTTGTAATTATTTATGCCTTCTTGCTCCAACAACCCTCTCACTCTGGGGAGCCCCAGTCCCATTGCTCTGGTGTCCACCAACAGGCACTAGTGCTGTATTTGGTCTTTGAATATTGCAGTCCTGCACAATTGGGGCACAAAACCTGCACAAGCAGTTTGCGCCTGCCCAAAGTTTTGAATATCTGGCCCCATGTGTTTAGCTTAGATTTAATGCATGGTCAGGTGACATATCTCGGACAATGAAATTTCTAAATTTTTTTTGCCATTTTATAGGGGCATAAACTACATCATAGTTGTAAATAGCACTCACCAGCAGTGCATACATCTGAAACACTCACTGAGTTTATTAACTATGAGACTAAACAATAACAGAATGGGTTCCAATATATGAACAACATACCAAAACAGCTTCTACGGAAAAAATATTCACAGATTCAGCAGTTCTCCTTTAAATGAAACATCTATTTCTCAGTTGTGTCACACAGTGCATAGCAGCACAGCATAAATGGCATAGTAGTATTTACAACAATAAAGTATATACTGTATACATTATTGTGTATTGTGAAAGGAATGCAGGCAAAATATTTAACAAAAAGATTACATTAGCTGCTCAACTCTTCACATTTAATAGTTCTAAATTATTGTATTCACAATATTTAATGTGTCACCAGCTATTGCCAATGTTTTATTCCAAACAGTTTTCCAAGGTGGGTGGGCCTCTCTTTCATAATATGTATCTCCATGGATCTTGGCTAAAACAGCCAGACACCAAGATTACATGCTGCACTCACTATACTGAGCATTTTTAAAAAGTGTACCAGAACATACCATCCCTGTTGATAAAAAGCAAACGTTTTTGAGTATTGATATGCTTGCATGGCCTGATGGGTATTTATTAAAAAGAGCGTGAGATACCCCACCTAGAAAAAAGACTTCAGAGCAAAACATTGTACAGTATATAGTGGGCACATTAAATAGTGTGAATAACATAATTTGAAACTTTTAAATGTGGTACGTTAATGGTTGATTTTCATCTTTTGCTTACCTGGTCATTTGTAAGCCTGCACCCCTTTAAGTATACATAGTCTGTAGATACTGGTTGCCTTTTTCTCGCTCCTCTCAGAGATGCAATAGACTCTGTGGCTATCTGTGTTTTGCACGTTAGACAAACTATGTAGACAATATTTGGTGGTTGACTTGCATCACTGCTTATATCCCTATGGAGTCAGCTTTGTTTTGAAGTACTACTACTCTCCGCTGACAACACACAAGTAGGCACAGCTGTATAACAGACAGTCTCCCCACCCCTATAAATTCAAGGCAACAGCCAGTGGTAACAGTAGAGATTGTGGTGTTTAAGCCTCTCTCCTCATATATTCTCCTGTTCCTACAAACTGACTCTTCAGCTATGCTAACTTGAGTGTGCTGAATGCCCAGTGGTTTGGGGTCGGTTGGTACTTGGCTGAGACAATAAATACACTGCACTGATAAGTCCCAACAGGATAAAGCATATTTGTGACTTCTCATTCTCAGTCTTTACTGGAGCAGATTTTCCAGCCTATTTAAAAGGCAGTATCTGTTCTAGCAAAGCCCTGCAAGTCTGCCTTGCACAGAGAATTTCACTCCCATGATGCCTTGCACAGGGATTGAAGTATTAGAGCCTATGGGCTCAATTCTCTGACAGTTTTGAATGCCACAAGCACGGGTGTGCAGAACATATGGTGCATGAGGCTTGCGGCATTTCTGGGTGGCAATCGGGATTCACAATCCCAAGCCAAGCCCTCCACTACTGTATGCAGCTTAGTTAGACCAGCTTTTGCTGTTCTAACTTTGCTGACCTTTTGCAGGGGTTTGCGCCAAGTATTTAGCACAAGACACCATAAAAAGTGTAACTTGTCACAAAGGCGTGCAACCTATGAAATCAGGCTCACTGTTCAACAAAGTGTTCAGGGCAGCACGGCATTTGATGCCGGGCTTGAAAGCCCTGTGTCAGCCTTCGAGAATTGAGCTCATATGTGTGTGGTTTGGAGAGATACACAGAAAGCAAAGGGTGGGGTTGTGACAATAATGTGAACTTCTACATGACTTTAGAGGTAGGAAAACCTATTCTGAAAAATGAACTCTACAGAACTTGACTCCTTTTAAAAATGTTAAACCAAAACAAATGCACATTCTGCCTGGTGACAGGTAGGAGTGTTATGAATTTTAAATTTATCAGCAAAGTTAAGAAAAATCGAGAACTTTGCACTGTACATAGTGGGATGAAGTTCCAGACTTCGCTGAACAACATGCAAAAATTTTCTGATTTTTTTTATTTCTTCCTATTTGAAAACAAAACACACTCCTGTGGCATAATTAAACCCACTGCCACACCACTAGTGCAAAAATCAGAGGCAGTATAGCAGTAGTGTCTAAGGCTCTGAGCTGCAAATTTGGTGACATCCAGCAGACCAGACCTGGGTTTGAATCCCACAGCTTCCACTTGTATACTGTGTGACCCTGAGCAAGTCACTTAACCTCCTTGTGCTCCCAGGTTGCTCCTGTAAAAAGCTTTCAGCTTAGTGTGCTATTGGTTAAACAACTAAATAAAAAAAATATATATGTTTCTCCCACCCCCCAACCTTACTACACCCATCTCTCTGCCAAGTTTCAGGAAATTAAAATGATTCTCTGTCTATTGGTGGAAAAAGAAACCTTCCCCAACCTATGTCTATCTATAACCTATATTTTTTTGTCTACTTTTCCATTTGCAAATTATACTGTATAGCCACTAGAGGACAACAACTCAATTAATTTGCTGCTGCTGGCAACGGTCACTGTCCACCTCTTCTCACAGTTAGATTACCTCTGTCACTGCCACTTATCTTCTCCTTACTATTGATTAGTATACTGTCTCTATTCTTCTACCAATCCAAACAATATGCCCACCCTTCCTTCACCACTTCCCTCCTTCTAATTCTTCTATCAATTTTATCTACCTCAGCTCCACACTCCTCAGTCCAGTAAACCTTTCTCACCTTCCTCTGCTCTATCCCCTATCTTTATCCTTGTCATAAGTCATATGCCCCTCAAGTACTCTGTTCTCACTTCCCTCACCTCCCTGCTACTCTGTTCTCAGCCCTAGCCAGCTAGATTTCCTTCACCATCTTATTTTCGCCTCACCTGGCCCCCACCCTACACAAATACTTCCAAAATCCTCAACCCGTCACAAATACCATAAACCCACTCATTCATAATACCACTCCTCTTACTCACATCAGGAAATGTTCATCACAATCCTGGTCCTGCTACACGATCCCTGCCAGTTGCAATCCTTCCACTAATGTAACAATGTCCCCAACCCCTCTGCCCTCCCTAAGGGCCTGAAAATCCTCCAGTTTAACATCTGCAGTCTTGTGTCAAAAATTGACCTTTTACATCCTATGGTAATCTCTCACACCTGATATACTAATTTTAACAGAAACTTGGTTAAACACTAAAATACCTGATCTCGCATTTAATATCCCAGGTTATTCCATAATCAGGCAGGATAGAACTGGCAGGGGTGGTGGAGTAGCTATGTATATCCTGTCTTCACTTCAGTTCTCAACGATTCTATCATCCTCAATATCCTCCACCTACAAAGCACTTGTAGTAAACATTACCTTGCTTTTTTCCTCCCCTAGCTTTATAGCTGGCATCTACTGTTGACCTAGTTCCAAGTCATCTGATACTTTGGATCTCTTTACCTCCATAATCTCCCTCTCACATAAAGGTGAGCTATACATCCTGGGTGATGTAAACCAAAACTGGCTATCACCAACAACTGCCAAGACATGAAATGACATCATGGCCCCTCAATCTCCCAACTCATCCTGGAACCCACCCGCCTAAATCATAAAACTCTTAACCATGCCCTAATAGACTGGGTTCTCACCTCTCACCCCCATCAATTCATTAAATCAGGCATCCTCCTGATGCCCTCAGTGATCATCACCCAATCTTCCTTGTCAGAAAAGTCCATAGACTTAGACTGCCTCACAAAATTCTGCAACTCTGTTCCTTCAGCTCCCTTAGACCTTAATCCTTCTTTATGAACTGGCCAGCTCGATTGGTCCCCTATTGCCTTTGCCCTTCCATTGACCAAGCCCTTGCTTATTTTAAAGATAAATTTCTAACTACATGGAACTCCTACACTCCTTTCAAACACACTGATTCGTGGCAACCATCGTCCCTAGGTCTCCCTGAGTTACCTACGTCTCAGGAGCGGGACAAAGCTTGGAGGAAACACAGGCTCCCAGCTTACTCCTAGGCCATGCCAGGTATCGCATGTTAAGAAATGCCTGCATAAAAGCTACCAGACTGTCATGTGTCTGAATATTTTAATCATCTTTTCTCAAAACATCATTCCCTCCAAATTCTGGAAAGTGGTCCATGCCCTATTCTCCTCCCTTCACATCCACCTCCCCTGTGCTTAAAATAAACAACTCATTGGTCTCTGAACCATGTGCAGTGGCTCAAGAGTTTAACTCCTATTATACCCTCCTGCGCCACAGCACTTCTAAAGTCACCCTTCTAACATCCCCCTGCTCATCCTCCCTTACCAGTACTCAACCTCCATGCCCATCCTTCCTTCTCTTTTTCTGTGGTCTCCCCAGAAGAAACAGTAATGGCCTTTCTCTCTTAATCTTTCCAAAGGCTCACTGCGGATGATCTCGATCTTAAGATTTCTTCCTAAGCTGGTATCCCTCTTGTTGCCATTCTCTCTCCTTAGAGTGAACATTCCAGCTGTACCCGGTATGAGCCTATCTGTTGTAGGCCCTCTCACTCAAATGTTGATGTACATATGTATATTTTCTTCTTTGTATAATATTGCATTATGTTTTACCATGTTACTGTACTATGATTTTTGCATGACCAGGTCCACCTTGCAAATGAGCCCTGCTCAATGGTGCCCGCCTGGATAAATAAAGATTTTGATTGATTATCAACTTGTTTATCAACCTCTACCTTTCAGCTTCTGCTATAGCTTACCCTCTCTCCTTTATCTTAAATCTTCCTTCTCATCCTCATCTGTTCCCTCATCCTGGAGACATGCTATGGTTCTTCCACTCCCAAAGGGTGGCAATCCCTTCTCCCTGCAAATTTTACCCAATCTACCTACTCCTGACCTTGCTAAACTCCAAGAACACCTGGTCCTCTTTCAGCTAACCTCCTTCCTCGATGACTCTTCCTATTTTACCCCATACCAATCTGGCTTTCAGAAGAACAACTCCACCACCACCTCCCTACTCAGGCTCATTGACTCCATCCTCACTGGGATGGATAATGGCCTCATTACCTCTGTCATCTTTGATGACCTTGCCAAGACTTTCGACACAGTCTCCATGCCCTACTTCTTGACTCCCTTATGGCTGCTGGGTTGTCTACTTCTGCCCAAAACTGGTTTAGAGCTTACCTATCAGGCAGAACACAATAAGTCAAGATCCAGGCTAGAATCTCCCCATTTCTGCTTGAGTCCCACAAGGCCGTGTGTGGGCCCATTCTCTTCTCCATCTTCTTAAATGACTTGCCCTCAGTATGATCCCCTGCACCTCTATCCATATGTATGCTGATGACACTCTCCTGTTCTCTTCGGCAAATGCCATGCTGATGTTACAATCACTCTTCAGCTTGACTTCCACCAGGTTCAGTTATGGTTTGCCTCATCAATTATTCCTAAATGCCAAAAGACTGTCTCCATGACTTTTGGCACTAGGCAGAGACTCTTAGGCTCCACTTTTACCATCTTTCCATACCTTGATGGGACAATATTAGAGGACACCTCCTCATTCAGATATCTTGGGGTTTGGTTTGACCAACACCTCAACTTCTCTGGCCACATTGACACCATCCTGAAAAAATTGCGCTCTAAGCTTGGTGCCTTGTTGAGGAACCGAGTTGCATCCGTCCTACAGTGTGAGGTGAACTAGTCCAGAAGATGACCTTCCCTTTTCGACTACTGTGATGTAGTCTGTGGTGCTGCTCCCAAATCCTCCCTAACCAGATTGGACACTCTATTTAGCTCCTTCTGTCGATTTGCCCTTGATGCTCCATCATGCACTCATCACAGGTGACCTCTACTACACCATTTCCTTCCCCCACTTGCTAACAGGTACCTCACTCATTGTGCCAAACTCACTTCTAAATTTTGGTTAGGAGAACTTCCCTCCTACCTCTCATGTTTGCTCTCTCCCTGCCTCCCCCTCCCATTCCCTCAGATCCTCTGTCACTCGACTTTGTTGGTCCTCCATCGCACTACTCTCATCAGTCAGTGAGACTTTATCCATCATTTCTGAAAATCTGGAACTCTCTCCCCACCAAATGTGGCACCTCCTCCTCCCACTTCCTTGCCTCTGCCTTACATAACTTTCTCTCATCTAACTGCTCCTGCTTTAACCCTCCTTAACTGTCCCCCATGCCTGTGCTCTTCTCCATGACTCACATCACCTATTAAACCTTCCATCTCCCAGCCTGTGTCTCAGCACGCCTCCCATTTCACCACTATGTACTATGTTCCTCAGATGTGCCACTTGTAATTAAATGCATATTTCACAGGTATGATATATTTAATTGTATGTTATATTATAAATGCGACTGAATGATTATTTATGATTTTTTAACTGTTTTGTTACAAATGTAACTGAATATTTAATTTCTTGTATGTTTTAAATGTTAAACTGTATGTCTAATTCTTCATCCAATAGTACCCCCAGGTCACACTGGGAGACTAGTAACTTGTTGTTCAGTGTGCCTTCCTGGTGAAACATTTCAACAAATAAATAAATAAATAAAAATCCCACCACCCTCAGGTCCCTTTCAAATGTAAAGTATACATGCACCTGTACCCCACCTCATACTGGCCTCCAGCACCCTCCCCCATCTCTCCAAGAAAAGGATACTAATGAGACACCTGTGAAAGAAAATAGGCCCCTCCCCACAGCGGAGGACAGTCACTGTCACTGATTCAGTCACAATGAATGACTCGATGATGACATGCTAATAGTAGCAGCTGGTTGACAGACCAGACTGACCAATCAGTTGTTACTATTGGCGATCCTCACCAATTCATTAATTGTGAATGAATCAGTAATGAAGGCTGATTGCCACTGTGGGGAACAGTTTTCTTTTACAGGTATCTTATCCAGTATCTTTTGGGGGTGATTGGGGAGAGAGTGCTGGCGCCAGTGGGCATGGCACATGAATTCTTCCAGCATTCTATTTTCTAGCACTGCTGAATGACTGGACTGATGCATTCTTGGTTCTGAACCAGCATTCATTCAGAAGAAACACTAATGGCCCTTCTTTTCTTAATCCTTCCAAAGGCTCATCGCGGATGACCTTGACCCTAAACTCCTACCTTTCAACTTCTGCTATAGCTTACTCTCTCTCCTTAATACTAAATCTTTCCTTCTTTTCCTCATCTGTCCCTTCATCCTGAAAACATGAGGTGGTCCTCCATCTCCCAAAGAGTGGTGACCCTTCCTCCTGCAAATTTTCATCCAATCTCCTCCTCCCTGCACTTGCTAAACTCCAAGAACACCTGGTCCTCTCAACTAACCTCCTTCCTCAATGACTCTTCCTCTTTCACCCCATTCCAATCTGGTTTTCAGAAGAACCACTCCACTACCACCTCCCTACCAGGCTCACTGACCCCATCCTTACCGGGTGGATAATGGTCTTATTACCGCTGACATCTTTCTTGACCTCACTCATTCTACACAGTCTCCCATGCCCTACTTCTTGACTCCCTTATGGCTGCTGGGTTGTCTACTTCTGCCCAAACTGGTTTAGAGCTTACCTCTCAGGCAGAACATAATCAGTCAAGATCCAGGTTTCAATCTTCCCTCCCTATTTCTACAGGAGTCCACAGGGTTCGTGCATGGACTCATTCTCTCTATCTTCCTAAATGACTTGCCCTCAGTATGCTCCTCCTCCTCCTCTATCCATATTTATGCTGATGACACCATCCTGTTCTCCTCTGGCAATGCCCCGCCGATGTAGCAACCACCCTTCAGCATGACTCCACCAGGTACAGCTATGGTTTGCCTCACATCAACTATTCCTAAATTCCAACAAGACTGTCTCCATGACCTTTGGCACTAGGCAGAGACCTCTAGGCTCCACCTTTACTGTCTTTCTATACCCTTGATGGGACAATCCTAGAAAACAGCTCCTCATTCAGATATCTTGGGGATTGGCTTGACCAACACCTCAACTTCTCTGGCCACATTGACACTATCCTGAAAAATTGCACCCCAAGCTTGGTGCCTTATTCAGGAACCATAGTTGCATCCCTCCTACAGTGCAGCATGAACTAGTCCAGAAGATGATCCTCCCATTTTGACTACTGTGATGTAGACTATGGTGCTGGTCTCAAATTCTCCCTAACCAGATTGGACACTCTTTAACTCCTTCTGTCAATTTGCCCTTGATGCTCCATCACCACTCATCACTGTGACCTCTACCATGCCCTGTCCCTTCCCCTGCTTGCCAACAGGCATCTCACTCAATGTGCCAAACTCACTTCTAAATTTTGGTTAGGAGAACTTCCTCCTACCTCTCATGCTCACTCTTCCCTCCTCCCTCTCCCTCAGATCCTCTGACACTCCACTTTGTTGGTCCCCGTCGATCCACTCTCATTGGTCAGTCAGGCTTTACCCATCATTTCCAGCAAACCTGGAACTCCCCAAATATGGCACCTCCTACTCCTACTCCTACTTCTACTTCCTACCTCTGCCTTACATAACTTTCTCTCATCTAAGTGCTCCTGCTTTAACCCTCCTTAACTGTTCCCCTATGCCTCTGCTCCCTCCAAAATTCACATCCCCTATTAAACCTTCCTCCCCAAACCTGCTTCTCAGCATGCTCTCCTCATCTTCACCACTTACCCCTCACTCCTACCCCTAACTTTTTCCATTCCAACTTGCCCCTGCTTAGTTTTGACATCTGTAGGATTCTCAGCATCCTGAGGGTCAAGCACTGCAAGCCTCCTCCCTCCCTCCCTTCCCCCTCTCCTTTCTACCCAACTTGTCCTCACCTAAATCTGTCTTCTGTCAGGATTCTTAGCACCATGGCAATGTCTACCTCAGGTAAGTTTCTTCCTCCTCCTTTTTCCTTTCCTCTTCTAGCCTGTCTATTCCTCTGCCTAACTTGTCCTTACCTAATTCTATCCCTGGCAGGGTTCTGTGCATGCTGGAGGGTCCAGTACTGGGCAATTACTCTTCCTTCACTTCCTCCCCTATATCCTTTCTGCCTAACTAGACCTCACCTGATTCTGCACTCTGGCAGGGTTCTCAGCATCCTGGAATGGCCTAGTCTTAGGCAAGCTTCTTCTTTCCCTCCTCTTCCTCCTTTCCTTCATCCTTTCTTTTTTCTCTGCCAACTTGCCCTCACTCTAGTTCTGCCTCCTGGCAGGGTTTTCAGCATGCTGGAGGGTCCGCACTGGAAATGACTCTTCCTTCCCTACCCTTTCCCTCCATCCTCTCTACCTAACTCGTACTTGCCTGATTCTGCTCTCTGGCAGGATTCTCAGCATCCTGAAGAGGCCTAGTCTTAGGCAAGTTTATCCCACCCTCCTTCTCCTTCCCTTTACAATCCCTCTACTATCTCTACCCAACTTGTTCTTGCCTACTCCGCCCCTTTTCTAAGTCCTTGCCTCATTCTGCCACTGGCAGCGATCTGTGCACTCTGAAGGGCCAGTTCCAGGTATGACTTGCCCTTCCTTCCTATCCCTTACCCCCCACCTCTCTCCTTCCTCCTCTACCCCTGCACTTAAGCAAAGAAATTAGTTCACTTGAGCTAATAATTTGCACTTTTTGTTCTATCTGAGGTGCTCCAGCTTGTTTCTAGCCCTGTGTTAACTTGCCCTTCACAACAGATTTTATTTTTGCCCTTTCTCCAGTAATGTTCCTCCATCTTTATCCTTTCCTTCCCCAGCTGGTTTCCTGTCTACCCTGCTACCCTCTTGATGCCCCTCCACTAAACCTCATTTGTTCAATAATTACTAAATAATCTGCCTATTAAGTGTGATCCATTCCCACAAGGAGTTGGCTCCAAGGCTACATTAAATTTCTGTACTATGTTTGTTCCTCAGATATGCCACTTGTAATTAAATGCATATTTCACAGGTATGATATATTTAATTGTATGTTATGTCACTAATGTGACTGTATGATTATTTATGATATTTTAACTGTATGTCTTGTTACAAACGTAATTAAATGTTTAATTACTCGGATATGTTAAATGTTAAATTATATGTCTAATTCTTCATCCAGTTCTACCCCAGGTCACACCGTGAGATGATCAACTTGTTGTTCAGTGTGCCTTCCTGGTGAAACATTCCAATAAATAAATAAATTTTTAAACAGTCGGTAAATTAATAATTTTAATAAAATCTCACTAACGCTGGCCCCTGGCACTGAGGGCTGAGGTGCTGATGCTCACCTGCGCCACGCTGGTGACCCGTGTTCGGGAGTGAGCATGGGCTGCTAGGGGTCGGCAGGAGGAGAAGGATTGAGTTTCATGAACTGCTCTCCTTCTCCGGGATGAGAATTACCAGCTCTCATCGTGCTACTGGCTCCTAGTAGTGGCTGGGGGCATGCCAGGAGCTCAGAAAGGGGGAGGAGTTGGGGCAGACACTCGAGGAGCGCATGCAATGCATGCACACTCTCTCCACCAGTGTCACTGCATACCCCACCTCACAGGGGAGCAAGAAACAGAAATAGGTGCTGGCTGGGCCGAATGAAGCTGTCCCACCAGTGCCACCCTAGGAAGACACTCCTGATCGATCCATACTGGGTGGGTCGAGTCACTCCCCACCACCCTCCCATGAAGGGTAAGTCATGGAGACTCAAGGAGGGGTTTGATCCTCCAGGAATGGCCCTGGGGACAGCAGATAGGAATTAGAGTGCCAACCAGCACTACCGAAAAATACCACAACAAAGAAATCTACTAACAATGAGGAAAACTTTAGAAAGTACACTACTAATATTTTTCTTGAATGAGTTTTTATAATATTAATAAGGCACTCCTGTGAGTTAGTGCAATAATCTGTTAATCACCCCTAGGGCAGTACGGCACTGGGCTGTGCCTCGTGCACATTATACCCCTAGGTTCTGATTAATGGACTATAATACTCGCTGGGTAGGGGAAGAGTTTTAAATAATAGATGGGAATCTATTTTAGTTTATTGAAACTTCACCTGTAAACTGGAGGAGGTGGTCAGAGGGAGGATGTTGACAGCTACGAGGGTGGGGAAACATGTTTTACACAGGTGGTGGGAAAGGGGTTGATTTATGTTACAAGAGGGTGATTTTTGTTTATTTTTCAAATAGAAAGAAATTTAAAACATAACACAAATTATACATAGTGGCACTTTGCTAGTGAAGGTGACACTGCTTAGTTTTACAAGCAAAAAGTCTTTTCTAACCCTAGACAATTCTGGTCTCAAATTAGCACACTTCTGAAGTGACATCACACTCATATTGAGTGTGATATTGTGGTGGTAGTGTACGCCACACAAACCCACAAGGCGCTAATGCCTTTAATATATTCCTCACTGATCTTGACAGGAATAAAGTTTACCCCAGCAGCTCCCAGCCTGACATCCTCTGATGATGCAGAGGATCCTACCTCAGCTCCTAATTTCCACCTTAAGTTGGTGTCTAAAACTGAGGTTCTAAAGCTGATCAGAAATATTAAGGTCACTGGTTCTGCAGGCTATGACAACTGGAACCCAGGTTACTCAAACTAGCAGACCAAGAAATTGCCACACCTATCATGTAGTTACTCAATAGGTCGCCGATGGAAGGAAAGTTTCCACAGCATGGAAAACTGCCCTGGTTAACCCCATCCCCAAAGGGGCCCAGTGAGCTGGTCGAGAATTACAGACCAATTTCCATACTCTGCACACTAAACAAAATGCTTGAGAGGATTGTGTACCAACAAGTCCAGGAATATGTTGAACAACATAATCTCCTAACTCCCGACAACACGGATTTAGAAAACGATATGGCACAGATTCTGCCTTGGTTAGCCTTACATCCGACATCCTCGTAGCCCAAGACAAAGGCCAACTAACTGGTGCAATCTTCATAGACCTTACCAAGGCCTTTGATCTGGTGGACCATCAACTTCTCATCTCACAGCTCAGATCCCTTGGTTGACAACCACTCAGCACAGTGGTTCACTGATTACCTGAATGGTAGGTCTCAGATAGTCAGATGGATGGGGAGAAGTCAGACAAGCACTCGCTAAGAAGGGGTCCCACAAGGTTCAATACTGGGGCCCCTCCTATTCTCCCTATTTATCAATAACCTCCCTAAGCACTACAGAGGAGCAAAGGTGACACTTTATGCTGATGATGCTGTACTGTACAGATCTGCTCCGGATGCAGTGCAGCTGAATCAATTTCTTAATCATGACCTCTCCATACTGGAAAACTGGCTCCAGACTAATCGGCTAGTCCTCAATGTAAAAAAACAAAGCCATCCTATTTGGACCCAAAAGCTAGGCCCTGGTAGATCATACTTACTGTCCCCTGCCTGTCCAGTGGCTCTCCTATAGAGGTTGTGGACTGCATTAAATACCTAGGCATGTATCTTGATCAAGACTGTTCCTTCAAGGTACATGTTGATCAACTAACCAAGACATTAAACCAGAAGCTTGGTCTCTTGTATCATCTTAGCCCTTTTCTTACTCAGACATCTAAGTTAATGATAGCCACCAGCTTGCTCCTGCCAACCCTACTCTGTGGGTCCCCAGTGCTACACTCACTACAGAGCATGGAGATGCAAAAACTAGGAAAGCTGTATCATTGAGTCAGGCGCTTGCTCTGTGTTCCCTGCCTCTAGAACACCACTGTAAAGTATTTCATGTTTCAAACTGGCCCTCCCTTGAGGGCAGGTTGGCTTTCTCTTCCCTATGTCTTGTCCACAAGGTTCTACAAACAAATCCCTCCCAGTCTGAAATGCACCTTAATGCTCAAACAGCCTGGAAGAACCCTAAGGTCCTCTAATCGGCAACTCCTCCATGTCCCTAGAGTCCGGACATGTCAAGGTCGTAGGTCTTTCGGGACCTACATTCTGTCCCTCTGAATGGCCTCCCTAGCAATCTTCAAGACTGAAGCTCCCTTGGGGTTTTAAAAAGGCCTAAAGACCTACCTATTGGGGCTCAGCCTCTGTGCATGTTACCGCTGAGGAGTCTCCTGCCTGGCATGTCTTTTCTACCTCTATTGGACCTCTATTGCTGATAGAGACACTTGTAACTGTAATTTGTGTAAAAAAAAAAAAAGAAGTCACATTCAATGAATCATTATGTAAGCTGTCTTTCTTGTGAATCTTTTACCCTTCATGTTAACCCTATATTGTACCTGACCTGCCTGTGATCGTACAATATGCCTTGATTGTAATGTCTGTTTGTTCAAATTTCTGAATTGTTCCTACTCTTATTTTACTGTTGCCTGTATATTTTACTGTTGCCTGTAATTAATTCTGGGTCGCTCTGAAAAGGGACCATTATGGTCTCAGTGGGCCTACCCAGTTACCAAAATTTAAATAAATAAATAGTTTTGACAGACAGCACTATATGAAGTTGCACTTGGCTAGCAAAGTCCTATTATGAATAGTCCTTTGCCAGGGGAGAACTATGCAATGTAAGGACTTTGTGCAGCCTGAGTCAGCCACTAGGTAGTGCTACACGAAGTAAAGCTTTTAAGCTTCTCACGAATCTAGTGACATGGGACAGATAAGATGGATCACTAGTCTGATTCAGTCTTAACAATTCTATGATTCTACTATTTTAAAAAACTCTTCATAATAAATGTAGTTAGTGGGGTCAGCACAGTAGGGTAGCAGTAGTGCTTTTGCTTACTGTGCTGGCAACCTGGTTTCGGCAATGGACTCAAGTTGCTGAAGAGCTGGCCAGGAGGGAGGGAGGATTGAGCACAGATCCCTTGGACAGCTCTCCTTCCTCAAACAGGCGGTACAGGGTGCCCCATGGGTTGGCTACCACCTCAAGGAATCTATGGGGAGGGCAGTACAGCAGGACCTCAAGGGAACAAAGTTCCATAAGCAGATACTGGGTTCACTATGGAGGCGAAGCATGCACATTGTATCACTGCATGCTTGTGGCCTCATTGGGAGAAAAGCATGGAGGAGAAACACTGGCCACAGATGGCTAACAGCCTCAGTCCCTCGCAGCTCCACACTGGTGACTAGGCACCTCCAATTCTAGATTCTGCTCCACATGGAATTGGGCCACTCTTGATGGCCCCAGCAGAGAGAGTAATTCTCAGAGATGTCAGGTGATGGGGCTGGGGGACCATTTCAGATGGGTGCAGAGTGCAGTCAGGAGCAGAAAATACTGACTAAAAATGTCTTCTTGTGGTTCAAACTGAAAATTTGTAAGTAATTAGAATATATTTAATACTGTGGAATGTGTCTATTAAGGTTGCCTTTCAGGACCACAGAATCTCTCCTAATATCAGTTTGTCCTTAAGATGTAGGTTGCACATTACTTACAAAGTTGAAAGTGGGACTACATGACATGTCCTTAAGTAGTGGTCCCACTTAATGCAGTCTCTTTAGTGGAAAGTTTCACTGTATTCAAATGTATGCAGATTACTAAGTTTAAACAGAAAAATCTCTTAGACACATTCAGGGTCTCGGATTAGACCATGTTATTTTCAATCCAGACCATCCATAAACAGATATTCTGTTTTTCATAAAAAAATGTACAGTTGGCATCAACATAACTCAGGTACACTGTTCTCCTCAAAATGTGAATTTCTGAGCAAAAATATTTGTAACTGAAGACAATTTCATTAAAACAGGATATGTTTCCTTAAACTTTATCTGTTCACATTGCTTGTACCATTGTACCAGACATCAAGTCATAGCCATCTGTTTATGACATCACAACCTGTTGCCACAGAAATATTTCTTACATCACAAGCAGAGGACTATTACTTCAGTAGAGGAACTGTAGAAGGAGCAGATGGAGTCTAAGGACATGTGTCCTCTTTTGTGCTAATGTCTTCTTAAGCAGTTATGAATGGAATGCATTGAAATCCAGATTTTGAGAAATGCTGTAAGATTTGAATCCTGTCAAGGCCAGCTGTCGTTGTTTTGCTGAAAACTGGAAAATCACTTTAAAGAGGGTGAAGGAAAAGACAAGAAGTTTATGTTGCTTTTCAAAACTGGGATGGAGGACAAGAATAGAAGTTTAGGTTGCTTTTCAAAACTTCCCAATGTTTTAGATTCAAATAACACATAAGAATACTATTTTAGTTAGAAAAAATATTCTTGAGACACACCCAGTTTGGGGCTTACACTACCAGAGTTTTGCTAGACAGATGAGGTTAACTAGTTAATCAGTTGGAATGCTACTTTTGTGACAGCTGTTCTCTATGGGATTTTATCATAAGTCTGTTTATTGGTTTATTATATAATGGTACCATAAGTGAAGAGCAGTCTATGGAATGGTTTCTGTTTCAAAATGTCTTCTGAACCATATCAGGCCATTCCTGAGAGCTGAACATTTCTTCAGTACTCCTAAAAGGTCGATGACTAGAAGTAAAATATATTCCTAATATCAGGAAAAATTTGGCAATTTAATATATGAGGACAATATAATTTGTGGTAGCAAACATCTATAGTACATGAAACTACCCATTTCAGTAAAAAACAAAAGTGGCAGTTATATACAGCCTTTAAAGCTGCTTTATGTTTACTTTCTTGAAATAATATACTGTAGTACTTCCTTTCTGTGGCTGAGAGAATGTTGATGTATCATCAAAACTGAAAAGAACATCTTTTATTGATGGGGTATGTGCAATTGTGTTTCATTTAAAACCTGGCTATATGGCCAATTTCCTCTGGGATAACCATGCCTCTGGGCATTTGCTTCTGATGTTCTTTTGTAGTTCTTTTCCTTCTCTATTTTGGGGGTCCCCATAACCCAAACATATGACATCCCTCTTAAGGGGTGGCTGGTCCTCTCCCTGGGCCATGACACAGATATGGCACACTGATGAGTCCAAATGAGGATGAAACATGTGTATGTGTCTGCTGTTCTTAGCCTTGCTGATTGCACTGTGAGGCCTTTTGGCACCATGCAATTTTGCTTAAAAGCTGAGCCAGTCCAAATTCTCTCATGGGGATTTGTATATGTTTCCCATGATGCTTTGCATTATAGTAATGCAATTGTGTTTTCTTTAAAACTTGGCTGTATGGCCAATATCCTCTGGGATAACCCATGCCTTTTGGGCATTTGATCTGGGATTCTTTGTAGATCTTTTCATTGATGCCTTTATTTATATAACAAATTGTGTATCACTATGAATATAGGTTGTTTTTTTATGATAAGGTCAGATACGTTTAATTTTTTTAAGCACCCTTCCCTAAAGGTTGTACATGCTCTGTGTTTGCTAAATCAACACAATATACCAACATCCAGCCTTACATACAAGCATATATGACCATTAAAACTTCAAAATGAAGATTGAAAACCCAATCTAATAAGGCAGATTCTTATAAATTGCTGAAACTATTCAGTAAGGGCAACATAGTTTCCAGGAAGGGTAATCTATTTATGTGAAAAATCAGTAGCAAAAATGAAATGTCTAGCAAATTGTAGCCTTGTTTTGGGCAAGAGAAACAACTTTTCCCTGAATGATCTCGGAATAAGATGGGAAGAGGGCACCTGGAGACCAGTGAATCAGTCAATCCAGTCTGTTCAAGGGAGTATACATCAGTGTCATGGCCTTGAAGCCAATCCTCCATTAATGTCAGCCAGTGCTGAGAACAAAGCACTGGTGAAATCTGACCTGACCTGTTGGTAACTGTTTAGAACCCTGAAAGGTATTTGCATGACTGTTAAAACATGTTATGGTAACAAGACTGGAAATACGTGTTTTCAGATCAAAGTGAGCTATGGCCACTAGTTGTAAATATTTCTAAGGTGCTTAATTATTTATACCTGAGACCCTGTGATAGAGGTCAAGAATTATGCCTAGGCTGTGCATGAGATCTGCAAAACTAAAGTGACTTCATCAAAATGGAAGCATTAGGAGTCATTCACCTTGGTGCATTTAAAGAATCATTCATTCATTCATGCATGCATGCATTCATTCTAAGTGATGTGTAAAGTTCACCAAAGCACTTTGGTTTGCTTGATTTAACCAGAGCCAACACTCAGCCTTCCAAGTTCCAATTTTATTCAAGTAATGCTATTAGCACATGACAGAGAGGCGGCCTCCCTTAGAAATGAATGGCATAATCAGGATTAGTGTTTTCAGATCATGCTGTTGGATTTACATGGGTAAGGTGCTTCACATGCTTTCTCTGGAAGCACTAGCACACATGAGACAACTGTAGAACACTCTGAGGTAGTTCACATAGTAACAAGAAAAAGATAAACCTGCATCATCCTCAACAGGACTCTTTGGTTCTCCATGCAAATGTGGACAGTCTAAAAGAAATCTGAAGTCAAGCCCAATAGGTATTTATTTATTTAGATAACTTCTCACCTGGCTGGGCATTATGAGCTAAGAATGCTAGCTTGTTTCTAGATGTGTCCTGGGGTAGGGTGACAGAAAGGGCTTGACATACAATATAGTATACAAAGACATATTCCATGAATAGCAATAAACACAATGTGAAATGGGCCCTACAAGAAAGTGACAGATCACCTTCTGCAGGGCAGGTTAGTAAGTGATTAGTTAATAAATTAGAGTCACCAAAACAGAAAATCTTAATTTGTTTCCTTTAGTTGTTTTCTAGCAAGGAAAACACTGTTCCTCCTTATTCCTTTTCAACTTGATCTTTGGGATCACAAATATAGAAATGGCAACACTGTAGTAGCTCAGTATTTTAAAATTATTTATTTATTTCAAAAATTTTCCAGGAAAGACATACTGATCTGAATAGCAGCTTGTTTCCAAATGCGTCCTGGGGTGTAGGGGACAAGGAGAAGAAATATAACAAAATTGGTAGCGTAAACTAGACAGAGAGAAGGAAGGAAGCATATAAACAAGCAGATTATAGCATACAAATATTTTTAGCATTTACAAATACATACCTTCCAAGACAATGGTATGTTTTCCTGTCTTGGTTTTTACAAATGGAATTGATGGTTCAGTCTAAAATGTAGCTGTCCTTGATATTATAAGTTGAGCTCTTCAACAGACACACCCAATGACAATTAGTTTCCGCTCTGTTAGGAATGTGAACTGACTGTAATGCTTTGATGTGTAAACTGCTAGTCTATGTCTTGAATCCACATCTAGCCTCTATATCTGTCATGCTATTCATCTGTTTCACTTTGACTTGAAGAAGAGTTTTATCTCTAAGCTTAGTCTCAGAAATTATTTTTTAGTCCAATAAAAGGTATTATCCGCAACATATTTGTTGTTTTTTTTCTACAAATACATATACAATTCACTTACAAGTTGTGGATAACTGTACTTAAAGAGGCTTACTGAGTTGGTAACTGTAGCTTAGTAAGGGCCAAAGTAGCCAGGCATATTACAGCAAATGCAGAGAGGGTACATAGGTGGGGTAAGCAATTTGTTGGGGAGGGTAGGTAGGGGAGGTAGTGGGGAGGTGGGGTATAGATCAGGGGAGAGAAGAGGGAGAGGGAATAAGGACAAGGGGGACATGGGGAGAGAAGAGAAAGAGGGAAACAGGAGAGAAGAGGGGATAGTTTAGAAAGGATCATGAGCTGTTGCAGGTGGGCACGAACGCTCATGAAGAAGATAGAGAGGGAGGAAGAAGTGGCAGAACATGTGGTTATGGGGAGTGAGTTCACAGTTTAGAAAGATGGTAGGAGAATGCAGACTGGCCAACTATAGTTGACCTAGGTCAGAGAGTGAGAAGGCGATAGTTAGAGTTTTGTAGGAGTAGGAGGAAGGGCTGATTAGATGGAGTGAGAGAGATAGAGAGAAGAAACCAAGCCAGTGTTTGGCCAGGAAGGAGAAACAGTGAGTAAGACATCTGGCCTCAAGAGAGGGGAGAGAGAGGGCAGTAGAGGGAGCAGTGATGAGTATGGAGAGGGCAGTCAACAGCAAAGCAGCAGAAAGAGTATAAGAATGGGTCCATTCTGTCCAGCATATACTTTGGAGCAATGCTGTATACTGTGTCTCCATAGTCAAAGATGGGGAGAATCATTCTCAGTAATATGGCTCTGTGAGCAGACAAGAGGATGCACCTCTGTTGATGATACAAAGACCCTAGATTTGGGTGCAATATTTTGTGGATTGCTTCAACATGAGTTGAGAAGTCCGGTGTTGGTCTAGCTAAACTCCCAGGTACTTGAAGGAAGGACATTCAAGAGGGGGATCCAGGAAGGGTAGTTTTAAGTCTGGAGAGCTTTTGCCTGGTTCCAAAGGTCATGGAGACCATCTTCTTTGCATTTAGGGTCAGCTGATTTGAGGGGAACCAGCGCTGGACATTGTCGAGTCCAGTTGAAGTCTGGCCATCAGATCAGAGGGAGAAGAGCCAGAGACAAACAGTACTGTATCATCAGTGTAATGTGTATGGATGCTGAGGAGCAGACAGTAGGGAGGTTATTTAGAAAATGGAGAAAAGGACAGAGCCAAGCACAGAGCCTTGAGGGACTCTAATGTTGATAGGAGGGTGGGGAAATGGAGCAGCCAGTTTTAACTGGATTGAGTTCTGCCCAGTAGCTATGAGATGAACCAGTCAGTGGCATGGGAGGAGAGTCTAGCAGCGTGAGCTTAGCAAGGAGAATGGGGTGGGCAATGACACTGAAAGCTTGGCCAGGTCAACAAAGATGGTGGAAGTGATTTGGCCCTGGTCCATCCCAGAGAATGGAGTCAGTGAGCCTGAGGAGGGAGGTGGCAGGAATAGGATTTGCAGAAGCCAGACTGAAATGGTGTGAAAAAAGAACATGAGTCCAGGAAGGAGGAGAGTTGAGAAAGGACTAGGTGCTCTTGTAGTTTGCCCAGAGTGGTAGTAAAGAAATAGGGCAATAGTTGCCTGGGACAAGAAGTTACCACCTTTTGGAAGGAGTAGTACTATAGCAAGCTTCCAGGCATCTGGGAGAAAAGCAAGGAAGAAGGAGAGGGTCTGCAGGAGGAGAGCAGGAAACAGATGACAGGGGCAGAGATGCAGAGTTTAGGGTCTAGTACATCTGGGTTTTGCCTTGAGGGGTTAAGATCCAGAAGGGCCTTAAAGGCATCAGACGGGGAGATAGGGAGGAAAAGGAGAAAGGGCGGGGACTGGGATTTAGAAGGACAGTAGGAGTGGGGGGAGAAAGAAGAAAGGGGAGGAGTGAGGAAGGGTTCAGAGGAGAGACGAGACACATGTAGTGCAGAAATTGTTGAATTCAGCAGTGACAGCAGAGGAGTCAGAGATGGCGTGTGTTTTCACCTTGAGGATCAGGAGGGTGGCCTGGTCTGGGGATGAGAAAAGAGAATGAATCACCTTCAAAACTTAGAAGGGTGGTTAATGTTGTAAATTGATTAGCTAATATAATGTGACCAATCTGCATCTCTACATACAATAAACTATTTACTGCCTTATGGTTTTAAAGTTACTGTGTCGAGGAACTTGGCACTTATTCAGTTTACAGTTCACAGTTTACTTTCACTTGATGTATCTGAACACAGGTGAGCTCTGATGTGCTGTACTTTTAGTCACCTAGTTTCAGAATCAGAATTTTAATTTCTCCACAAGAGCAGAAAGGAAAGGACTTAAACCAAGTTTATAAGTTGTCATATTTAACATAACATTTCTCCTTATAAATGCTGTCCTTCATGGGCATGTGTGGTACAGTATGCTACTAGGGTGATCTTAATGCATCAGTATATCTTAGCCAAAAATATCATCATGTAGTTTTTATTTAATATACAGGTCCCATCTGCCTGGATTGACGGTAGTTCAGGTGGATGTTAAAGATCCCATGGCACTTATCTAAAAGAGTAGGGACATTTCCCGTGTCCTGGCCAAATTTCCTCATTCACTAAAAAATACCACCAACAGCTTAATCTGGTCCAAGGTCAGTTGCATTCACCTGTATCCCCTCCCTGGGTCGTGCCTGAGAATAGGCAGGATTTATCTAGTGCACTTACCCAGTCAACAAAAACTAAATAAAAATAAAAATTAACTTTATAACCAATACAGTAAAATCCCAGAGCACCATACAGTCATAAGCTCAAGACAGAAGTCCACACTGAGATAATCAGATGTATTCCTGATGTCCTTGGATTCATCATTGGTGTATTTTTATGCTGGCTCACACTTGCACGAGCCAACTTATTGCAGTAGTAGCAGATTTGGAGGTGCGGTCACTGTGGGCAAATGTAGGGCATGCATCAGTAGGTGCGCCCTCCTTCCCCAATAAGGCAGCATGCAGGCGCCACACCAGCAATTCAGAATGTACCACCAGATCTAAGAAAGGTTTGCTGCAATGAGAAGCAAGCTTCTCATTATAGTGGCACAATAACATGCCTCCTGATCGTAAATATGGCGGCACTGACTGCCGATGCTCCGACTTCAGGGGTGCCCAATCCTCGCCACATGCCTCGACCCACTTCATTTGCCAATGGGGAGCCCATTCCTGCCAGCATAATGACCCCCACCCCAAGAATGTAACTTCAGAACAATTTGTAATATTTTCACCCAGATTTTCAAAATGGTATTTTCCACGCCCTTATGAACAGTACAACTGTAATTTTACATATCTTGGCGAAACATGTTTTCACACATCCAGCGCAGAATAGCATGGTTGCTGTGCAAAATCAGTTTTGGGACAGTTTGAGGAAATGACAGTGATGCTGTTCATGAGAAGATGTCCTAAAATGCCTATGTTGAAAATTTGGTGATGAAAGTCTATAAATGACTGTGTTACAAGGCGTGGGCAGTTCCACGCACCCTGTAACTTCGTAGAATTTGGTAATATTTTCGTGCCAGATTTTCAACACTGGCATTTTTTTCACACCCTTATGAACAGTACAGCTGTCATTTTTACATCCTGCCCAAAATGTTTTTAGACCTGTGTGACAATGGCGTGGCTTATGGGAAATCAACTTTGGGACAAATGAACAAAATTGCACTGCCACTGTTCATGAGGAGAGGTTCCAAAATGCCTATGTTGAAAATGTGGTTAAAAATCCCAAACATAATTGGTTACGGACGTGTTGTTGTACAGTTTCTATGCAAGCTCATGACTTCACCAGTTTTCATATTTTCACCCAGATTTTCAATGTTGCCATTTTTTACACCTCCTCATGAACAATACAGTTGTCATTTTTACATACTGCCCAAAATAAGTTTTCGGACCTGTTTCGCCAAATTACATAGCCGCTGTAAAACCACCTTTCAGCTAACAAACTGATAGTGCCACTCTTCGCGAGATGGGGTCACAAAAGCCCATGCTGAAAATTTGGAGTGAAAATACAACACACGCCTATGGCGTTAGGGTTTCCAACTGTAACACCCCACTCTGTGCAAACTGACAGGCCAGGGGTCTGACTTGGGATCATTGGCTGTAATGCTTCCTATTCCACCCCATCCCCACTCTGCAGCCAGTGACAGACATTATGGTGTGCCTTTATGTGTTCGGCCACAAAGTTCACCCCATTCTCCTATACTGCACCCACCTCAGTGTATTTCCTTATGGAATGGGTAAGTATAATGCCCAAAGACCCTAAAGCACACCATGACACTTATCGGTGTCTACAGGGCAGGTGAGGTAAGATGCCATGAGCGCTATTGCTGATGACCCAAGGCACACCCCAATGCCTGTCAGTCTCTGCAGGGTGGGAGGTTGGCATCACTTCAGTACCTCACTGCCATTCCTATTATGCATCTCTAACTCCTGCACTACTAATGCCAATGCCAGCAGACAGCATTCGCATTGACAAATGTTTTTTTTCAGTCATGCATTGATGCAGGCTAATAGCTGCACAGATTGCTTTCTCTCTGTGGCCAGTCTGTGCTTCCAGTCTTTGTGTCAAATACCAGTTGTACTGCAGTGACTTGTTATGCAAGGATTTGTATATTCAGCTTAGAGATTTGCTTTAGCACTAAACTGGGGCATCATGCTGCTAAGGAAATTGATTGCTATGGGTTCCATTGTGTACAAAGTGGTGAGTGTGCCTAAACTTGTTGTGGCAACTTGCATGGATATATATAAAGGGCAGGCACATTGTGGAGTGCTGGAAAATATATTTTGAGACTCTGCAGGGCACAGAAGATCATTTAGCTAAGCAAAATTAAACTTTCAGTGTTCATTTTCCTTGCTTTAGTAATGTATTTGTTGTTCCTTGAGGCTTTGTTTAAAAGCCAGTGTGAAATATTCTAGGCCACCTTCTGTGTTTTATATCAAAAGAACTAGGTACCAAGTCTCTCAAACCTTCTCTGACATGCCTCACACACAAAATGTGTATAAGGGACCATACCTTGCATACTGTATGAGGCCAGGTGTGGTGTAAGGAAACAATGCCTTTGAGTCTGGTAATGTATGAAAGTCTGCTGGAGTTGTGGACTGATGTCCCCAAGCGTTGTCCTTTTTCAGTTTTTGATATTTCTTCACTACAAAGATATACACATTGTTTCTTGATTTGATTGGGGTCGTTCACAAATTCAAATTTCATCCTACTCCAGGACGGTTATGTTCCTGTTTAAAGTTGCATGGAGGCTATCAGAGCTAGACATGGATTACTGCAGGCCATTAGATGTACAAGCTGGGTAGAAATTTCTTAAGGTTGGAATAATTTCTTCGACTGAGGCTGTTTTCCTGTCATGGTGAAGTTGTTTGTAAGGTGCTGTGGAAAATCTAACATTTGATTATGTAGCTTTAAGTTTTTATAGACCCATAAAAGGTGCATTAAGGGTGATTTGCTTTAATGTTCATTATGCATGAGAATAGTGACACGGTGAAAGATCTTAGCATGGAATTACAAATGATTTCTATAACAGGAGAAGCCCCAGTAAGCAATTATAGGTTAAAAATACAGCACAAAAATTAGGAAAATGTATTTTACCTGGCAAATCATCAGCATCTGGAATAGATTACTATAAGATCTATTACAAAGTAAAACATCAAAACATTAAAAAGAAACGCGATATATATGGATATAATGACATTAAAAGAATAATATAATTTAAGGAAACCTGTAAGTGGATGATTGCATCGCCTGCTGTTTTAATCAGTCCAAGTATAACTCCAAGTATGCCCAGTCCTGAAAACAGGGACAGTCCAAGCTTGTTTTTTTTTTTTGTGTTGGCACTGTCACTATCAATTTCATTTATTTATTTATTTAGCAAATATATCATATACCACATATATCATACAGACATAACAGGAGAGGACGCAGCCTCTCAACCTGAAGATTACAGAACTTAGATTTAGAAAAGAATAACGTGCAGACTATAGGTCTCTCAAGAGCAAGGGACTACTACTAGTTATAATGAGTACAGTCTAGTACCGTGAGCTTGTAGCTCTGTTTTGCTCTCACCTACTTATAGGCAATAATGTTCCTTTGCCATTCTCCAATACCCTTCGCAGGAGAGAAAAAGATTTATGTGGAGGGCTGGAGAGATCAGGAGAGGGCCCAACAATTGAACAGAAGTCCTGGGCTCAATCACGCTGCATAACACCCCGCCATATCCTGCACATGTAGTATGCCAGATGGGGAAACGAGCTTGGACAGAAGGATCATTTATAAAATTCACAAACTGAGCAGTGCCATGTTGTGCACCAAACTGAGGACATGTCCTATTCCCCTAACCCATTACAAAACTGAACATTGTAATGTGTAAATAAACAGCACAACCATCGCAGATTAAACAGGAAAAGTGTTCCTCACCACATATTCAGTTAGCTAACAGAATCCTAACTCTGTACACTTTTAGAACAATAGAAAGTTTGCCACAGTCTCAAGTTCCCAAGTGGCCTGCATATTGGGGAACGAGGAGAAACAATACAGTACCTACAGTACCAGTTCAAGCTTCAAACATCCTGCATAGGTTCCTGGTCTACAGTAGAGTCTTTAGAAAGCAACTTTCCTGCATACACCTCTGCTACTGTGGGTATGTAAAGATATGTGTTTTGTTCTGATGGCTATCCAGCATTCTGGCCAGGAACAGCATTTGGGCTCCAGTCCTGTGCTCCATTAATGTTTTCTTTACCTTTGCAGCTGTTTTTCCTTGCTTGAGTGTAGGAAGACACCGTATGTCAGGGGAAAATGCAATTCTGCTGCCTCCTTACACTGTGTCTCCCTGGACCAGGCCACCTGCAGAAGGGGATGTGTATTTCTTGGCTAGAGAGGGTGATTATGGCCATTAACAAGCTTTACACAGTCCCCATGTGATCTCTGAGGCATAGGGATCATGAAAGCCTTCAGAACCTTGACTCCACAATCTGTAGGTAAGAGGCACAAGTCTGTGAAATGAGTCTTTTGCTGGCAGTTAGAATGTTGGGTTTGCCACTAAATTTAGGGAGGTAGACCACAATGTGCACATTAGCTTGTCTTGAGGCATTTTCCAGAATCCCTACCTTTGCTTTTAAATACTGCAGATTTTTACCTCCATGGCACTGAACTCCCCTGCTGCTCATATTCTCTGACTATGTCTTTGAGTGTCATTGAATTTTCAGTGATCTGAGTCTCGTAGTCAGCTAGGTTAGCCTCCAAACTTGCAAGCCTCTTATGTGTTTCATCTCCCACCATCTGTATCTTATTGAGCATCAACATAATTTGCAAGGCTGGGAGGTTGATGATACTTGTGCCACCAGGGTGAGCAGACCCCTGACCCTTTGAGCAGACTGGCACTTAAAGGTAGGCTTCCATCTCTTGAGCAGATTGCTTTTGGCCCTTTCAATCCCATGGTCACTCACAGCTGCCAGTTGCATCCAAGATGTAGACAGGACCCAAGTTCCATCAGTTTAAATGTGTGAAATGTATAAATAATATTGAATGGACATCAGAGCTCTAGCAGAAGATATCCACCATGTTTGCAGTACAGCAGTGCTCCCCATCAATTTCAATTTTATTTACTTCAGAAACAAATACATTCTTTTCTTTGTTGTTTTTTTTTCTTTGCAGGAATGTTACTTAATGTTTATTTTCATTAATTGAAAATACTGTTCAGTGCTGGCGTGTCTTAGTAGTGAAAAATTCACAGGTAGATAAGATATTTTTCCTTTTGTGGGTCAGTTGAGTGGAAAAATGGTGGTCATTAAAACTTTAATCTTTAGTCTGAAGAAGCACCTTGATATTTTTAGTAATTCGTGGAGGTAATACTGGTACTTTTTACCGATTGGTTGGACTGACAAAAGTTGTGGGTGTCAGCCATTCTGGCCAAGGACTATCTGTTTTATGAATCAGTATAACCAAGTTAGATCTGGTCATGCCACTATTGTCATAGTAGGGGTGGGTTGGCTGTTTGTGCTGTTCCCCTGTGGTCAACATTGTAAATGGAAAACATTAACTTGGGGAACCCACCACATTTGATGTAGGATCAAACATTCCTTACAGGTGTCTGTGCCATGTCTCCACAATATATGTTGCATTTTGTACTTCATTCCTTTAGGGTACATTTTACACATGAGTAGTCCTTCCCCACTTTGCTTCACAAAATGTATATGCACTCACAAAACTCTCCTGCCAAGTCTGAGCAGTAACATGCAACACAATGATAACATTCAATCAGATGAAATTAATTTATTCCAAAATAGCAGCCATTTCCAACTGTGATAAAGTGCAGAATAAGTGTGAACATTGCAAAAGTACAAAAACACATAGCATTTTAAGGCACATGTGTGCAAACTAATGACCTGGATGTTGTTCTCTAAAGGCGATAGGAAAGGATTCTTAGAGTTAAATACCCTCCCCAGTATCCTTTCCATGACAGTTATGTATTGTGATATGCTTAGATGTTGGCACTTGCTAATATCCCAGTACTGGACACTGTAATGCAGCATGAGAGGGTGCTGCATTTCTGAGGTGCCGCTTTCAGATGAGACGTTAAACCGAGGTCCCATCTGCCTGGATTGGTGGTGTTCAGGTGGATGTTAAAGATCCCATGGCACTTATCAAAGAGTAGGGGAATTTCCCAGTGTCCTGGCCAAATTTCCTCATTCACTAAAAAATACCACCAACAGCTTAATCTGGTTCAAGGTCAGTTGGCATTCATCTGTATCCTCTTCCCGGTCGTGCCTGAAAATAGGCAGGATTTGTCTAGTGCACTTACCCGTCAACAAAAGCTAAATAAAATAAAATAAATAAAATACACTATTTTATGTTGGCTCGCGCTAGAGCCAACATATTGTAGTAGTAGCAGAGTTGAGGTGCAGTCACTCTGGGTGAATGCAGAGCCTGCATCAGTTGGTGCATCCCTCATTACCCAATAAGGCAGCTGCAGATGCCAACGCCTCAACACGTAAACTGGCCACCAGATCTAAGGAAAGGTCCACTGCAATGAGAGCTAGCTTCTGCAGCAGCATGCCTTTCCTGGTGACCAGTTTACAAAACATGGCGGCATGCCACTGTAGAGAGCCCCACTCACTTCATTTGCCTGTGGGGAGCCCACTCCCTGTTGGCATAATGCAACCCCCTCCCATTTAATGTGTGCCGGGTGCCCAACCTCTTGGCATCATGTCCCCTTCCCAGTTTAATTTGCAATGGGGAGCCCACTCCCATCAGCATAAGGTCCCCCATTTGTTGTGTGCTGACTGGGGTGCCCAATCCCCGTTGGCTACAGAACCCCTCCAAAAAAACAACACTGAGGTGGCATGCTGGGAGCCCACTCCAGCATGCCAAATGCCCTGTAAAAATCCCACAATGTTTTTTTTAAACCTGCAAAGCAGAAAATGCTCCTTGTTGACTCCTGTGGCCTCCGCAACCTCGCGCCACCCTCTGCAAACCCTGCCTCCCCACACACACCCCCACCCCATACTTACCTTTGGTGTATGGCACGATGATCTTCGTTGGACCGAGAACACATCTGCAATCTTCAAAGCTGACCACAAACTGAAGAAATGCCGATAAACTGTATAAGGGCATAAATAGGATTTGTTCAACTTTGGTGCATATCTTGGGCATTTTGGGAATTTTTACACCAAATTTTCAAAATGGGTTATTGGGACCCTCCTCATTAATTCAGTCACTGTTATGGCATTTTCAGTCCCAAAGGTGATTTCAGTCACTGCATGGAATCACCCTTCAGGACTGATTAAACAACAGTGCCACTGTTCATGAGGTGGGCTCTCAAAAAGCCTATGTTGCAAATTTGGTGAAAAAATCCAAAGATGGCTGTTTTATGAGCGTGCTTTGTGCAGTTTCTAACTCCTGCACTATCAATGCCAGTGCCAGTGAGACAACATTCAGCATTAACAAATGCTTGTTTAATCATCTGTCTCACACTTGCCCTGTTTGCCTGCCACGCTGGACATCCCATGAGAGCCAAATCCTTGATGCCTTCTGGCTCTTGTGGCTCACTGACCAGTTGCAGTTGTGGTGAGCCAATGAATTGCACTAGTCCTTTTTCTTGGAGTGACAGTGGACTGTAGAGTACAGTGGATGCTGCTTTCCATAGCAGAAGGAGCAAGTCAGCACAATTACTGGCCCAAACATCGGGTGGGGTATGGTGTTTCTGTACAATACTTCAAAAAGGTGTTCAAAAATACAGAGAGGCAAAATTCTTCTGCTTAGTGCTATTTATTGTGCAAATGGTAATATGATAAAGAAGCTAGCAAAGCCCCAGCACTTCATCCCTCCCGGTTCTTCATCAGGGGCAGGAGGGTGATTCAAGCCATGAATCTCACATTTATTTATTTTTTATTTATTTATTTAGTTTTTGTTAACCGGTAAGTGCACTAGCCAGCAAGTGACTGTTTTCAGGCACGACCCGGGAGGTAAAATTACAGAACATAACGATACAGTAAGGATAACGAAAATACATGATGCACAGAAATACAGGAAGATACATATGGCAGGATACAATGCATGACAAAGGAAAATACAAAGCAAAATACATTTCAAGGACATTTTCCATTGAGCGAATACATAAAGTGCATTGAAGGACCTAAGAAAGGGAGAGGATAGGTGTAGGGGAAGCCAGAAACAAGATGGAAAATGACAAAAGGGGAAGGTGAGGAGGTGAGGAAAGGATAGAGGGAAGGATAGAGGGCAACAAATGGGGGGCTAAAGAAATGGCTAAGAATATAAGGACAGAGAGGCAGTGGCAGGAATAGGGAGGTAGGAGGGAGTAGAGGAGGGATGGCTGGGAGAGGGAGGGAGGGGAGTGAGGTTAAAGAAAGCCGCAACACGACAGCTGTGACAAGGTTCCAACCATGCCGAGTCAGTGAGCCGAAAGACAAGCAAGTGGAGAAAGGGTGACAGGGGTTACGCAAAAGACGGCAACAGTGGCAAAAGGTAGCAGAATGCGGCTGGGCTGGTGGAACCGATAGACGGGCAGGGCAAGGGTGATGATGCCGGTAAGAGGAGGAGAGAAGCGTAGAGTTACGGCAGTAAGTGAAAAGGTAACAACGCCAAGCTGAGCTAGTGGAACAGAGACGCGCAGGGCAGGGAAGAAGAGGTCGGTAGGAGGAGGTAAGTTTACGGCAAGTGGAGGTAATAGGAACAATGCTCAGCTGGGAGGGTGGGATGAGGAAGGGCAGGGTGACTCAGGAGGAGGTAAAGGTGAGGCAAGCAAGCAGAGAAAGGAAGGGGAGGCAGAGGGGAGGGGAAAGGAGAGTGCAGGAGATGTGGTCTGGGGGAAGAGAGGAGCAGGGGAGTTGAGTGAAGGAAGGCTGAGAGGTGAGGGAGAAGAGAACAGGATCAAGGGAAGCCAAGTGGTGGCAGGAAGTAAACAACAACTTGTAAATGGCAAAAGCTAATATTTGGCATACAGTCAAACAGATTCAAGCAGAAATTATAGTAAAACACCACATAAACAACCATTGGGAAAGGCACAAGTGCTAGCAATAAGGAAGTGGTGAAAACAGGTTAAGAGCAAGGGGATCAGGTAGGATCAAAGCAAACACATTTGTCCAAAGCAGTAAGAAAAGTCCTGAGTTTGCCCTTAAAAGTTGCATGAGTAGGACATCCCTTAGTTCCTGAGGCAGCAGGTTCCACAGGTGAGGAGCAGCATAATGGAAGGAGCCTATGCACTTTTTGTCCGACAGAGGGGATGGATAATAAGGTCTGATCTGCAGATCTAAGGTTCCGTGTGGAATAGCTGGTCTAAGGAGTTCTGATAGGATAGCAGGTTTGGATGTCCTTATGATGGTATCTGATAGATTGTACAGGTAGTATTGTCTGGTAGAGGAGGAAGAGAGCCAGCCAAGGTCTTGATATAGTTGGCAGTGATGCTGCAGTCAAGGTGCTTTGGTTGCATACCTGCATACATTATTGAAAGTAGTGTCCCACAGATGCAGTGCAGATTTATTGGCCAAAGACAGAATGGGACAACCATATGTAAGGGTTGGCAACAGTATACCTCTAGCTACTGCCAGTTTAGCAGCAGGGGTAAGGAGGTAGTTGGTTCTGTAAGCAGCCCCAACTTGCAATTGACTGACTTGCAAGTATCCTGGATGTGTGTTTTAGGTCCAAGGTTTGGTTGAGGTGGATGCCCAGGTAATAGAAAGAAGTGACAGGTTCTAGTGGGTTCCCATCAATGTCAGGAACAGATAGTCGAAGGACATGATCTGAGCTTGTGAGTGGAGCCAAATAGCATGACTTTGGTTTTGTTTGTGTTTAAAACAAGGCGTGAGAGTTCAAAGTGTTGTACCGAGTGAAAATCAGCAGTGAGGGCAGTTCCAGAACGTTGTCAGAATGAGCATAAACGACCAGGTCATCCGCATACAGCAGTGAGTGACCAGTGGTTACCATCTCTGGGAGATTATTTTCGAATAATGAAAATAGAAGAGGGCCAAGTATGGACCCCTGAGGGACACCAATGTTGATGACAGCACTGTCTGACATCGTTGAATTAAACTTCACAGCCTGGGTTCTGTTGGTGAGGTAGCTTTAAACCAGGTAGTTGCTGGAAGGGAGAGCCCAAGGTACTGAGGGTAGAGAGTAGTAATGTATGATCAACCAGGTCAGCTTTGTTAGTCAATGAAGACTGCCCTGTTAACTTCTCTATCCATCTTTGTGACAATGTCAGAAGAGAATTTTACAAGTGCAGTCATGGTGCTGTGATGCTTTCTAAAGCCATGTTGGCTTGACTGAGCAGATTGAAGTTCTCAATGTATTCTGTGATTTGTGTTGATACTATTTTTCCAGGATTTTGTTCAGGACAGACAAAATAGCAATAGGCTGGTAGTTAGATGTGTCATTTTTGCTACCTTTCTTAAATACTGGAGTGATTCTGGCTGCTTTCCAGACTTCAGGACAACGCCATTGGAGAGAGAGAGTTATAGAGTTGTTGTTTCAAGATTAAAGATACAAAGGGCAAATGAAAAAATAAATGCCTAAAATTACTTAAAGACATACAAACACACAGCAATCCTCTGAATATAGTGAAAGAGTGCAAATAGAATACTCAAACACAGTAGTAAAAATATTAATCTGGCAACAGGCTGTGCAAAGTTAATTATTCTAACAAATGTCAAACATTAAGGATATTATAGCTAAGTTACTATACAAAAATGTTTTTAAATAGTATTCATAAAAACTCTGTTCAAATCTGTAAGGAAAGAACTTGGGATCCACTTGATAAGTCTCAGACAGTTTCCAAGATGCCTGGAAAAATCACAAAGAAACAAAGAGATAGTTAATCAAAAATATTAGTATGACATACACTGATTACTTAATAGAGGTAGGCATAAAAGCAGTGGACAAAGGATATCAGTCAAAATGTCTGGCTAGAAAAGATACAGGCAGGACAACAGGACAATGAACCAGGCAGAATTTCTAAAGAATGTGAAGAATATTGCAAGCATCATTTAGGTCACAAGGGTAAACCGTTCACAAAGTGTAAACAAATCTGCTGTCACATTGTAACAAAGTTCTACATCAGTTAACCCCTCCCCGTGTTAACTGGCGTGGTCAATACCCATAAATGTAAAGGTGTCTAAATTATCCCTATGGCGGACACGCCAGTGGCTACCAACAGGATATCACAGCGTTAATTCAAAATAGAACAAATGTGTTCCTATATCCTCTCCTTGAGAGGACAAGTGGTCATCTCAATTTATAAAAAGACAGTCACACCAGAAAAGCGTATACCACATAAGGAGTATGACAGAGGAACTTATAGCACTTAAGGAGCTTCAAGATGGAAGGCATGACCATTTGTCCCTCTCAATGAGAGGATACAGGAACACGCTTTGTTCTATTTTGAATGAACACTGTGATACCTTGAGATAGCTCCTTCACTTCTGCTGCCATTGACTGGCATTGTGTGCTCAGGCCATGAACTTGTACTCTCCCATGTGGAATGTGAATATTTTAACTACTAAGCCACATGTTCAGTTCATTGTTAGTGTATTTTTCGTTTTAAAGTGTAAAGAAAAATGCTGAAAGCTGATTGGTGGAGAGTCAGTTTCACCTATGATATTACCCAGCACAACCTCACAGGTGGAACTAGTGCCCACAAAGCAGCCTCTAACAACTGTAACCTATATACATAGACACATTTTATGATCACAGTAAGGAACTTCCAGGGTATGAGACATGGAATAACGTCACTTCTCAGATGGTTGAAACGCATGCTCGTGCCCACAATGCACTGGAAATGTAACATTATCCCAGCATGACACTCACTGTGGTGTAACTCATTGCTTAATTCACTCTTATTTTTCTAAACAGCTATTATTATTAGCTTTGTAATAAAGTCAATAAAATACTATGAATGCATTTGGATGATGAATGTTTTTAGTAATAAACTGCACAGTACTATGCAAAGATGTTAGTTTACCGTGGTTTCTGTGGCAAGACAGCAAGACCTTTTAAGAACTTCCAAACCACAGATCCCACTTCAGGAAGGAAATGAAATGGAAAAAGAAATAGGTTAGATATATAGTACTGAGGTTTTGCTTGAAGCACATTATTACTACAAAGCTATATGATGGGAATTTGTTGCTTCCTAACAAATACTGCTGTTGTAAGTTTTCCAAAAATTGTAACATTTTGTCATGATATGTATATTTACCTTAAAACTAGGGCTACCTCATGCTATAGATCACGTTTTGAATGTGCTCCTAGGATGCATACTAAAGTAGCAACATATTTAGGTTTAAAGTTCATGTCTTAGATTAGATTCACGATGGGAGTTTTGTTTCAGTACAGTATGCTGTGTCTCCAAACCACACACATGCAGTCTAAAGCTTTCAAACCCTGTACACAGCATCATGAGTATTTCAATATCTGTGTGGAAGCAGGCTATGCCACACCAAAACAAAATATTGCCCTTTAAAAAGGTTTTTACAACAGTTACAGCTAAGACTGAGAACAAGTTTACAACTTGGTTTTATACCTCTCCAAACCACACATATACACTTGAATGCCTCAGTGCATAGCATCATGGGTATTCTTGATGTGGGTTTTGTAATTCCCAGCAATATAAGACTAACCTCACAAAACAGTGAGTACTTTATAAACACATTAAGTTGGTTGCCGGATGCCAGGAGGAATATCTGTCAACAAGGCTCCAGCTGATGGTAGTGGTAGCACTAGCACAGCTAAAGGTTTACACTGTTGCTCAGGCTCAAATATGCATTCAAATTACATTCATTCAGAATACATAGGACACTAGCTTTGTGGGAAGTGGTAGTCAAAATTAGAAGCAACCTCTAGTGAAATAACAAGTCTGAGCCCTTCTGAAGCCAGTTGTTGTTTCAAGATTAAAGATACAAAGGGCAAATGAAAACATAAATGCCTAAAATTATTGGATGAGGGCAGACTTGTATAAACAAGTACAGAAACAGCACAGGATGCTGCACCCATACTTCAGCACATGGACACTGTGGCTTGTTGCCATGGTACCAGTTTCCGACATATTAGTCTTTATTAATACATCATCAGAAAGTGAGATTTTGTAACTACAGTATTTGACACATGAATATGTACAGCAATAATCTAACAAGGTCAGAGGGCAACACATCATGATTCCTTTACACCTGCCCTGCAAATGAAATCTGTGACCCAAAAGATTGATCATGCATTTTCTTATCTGTCCTCCCCTTCTCTCTCATATGTATATATATATATATATATATATATATATGTATTCTTATTGACAAGTCATACATTAAAATGTCATTTCACACCAAAAGCAATTTATTCACTAGGATCTGTGGTACATATCTTAAGGTTTCTTTGTTCCTGTTCTAATTTGTTTCCATTATGGTGAAACACAGCCCACAGTTGTCTGATTTTTGTAGCAATGCAGTAACAAGTAAAATGTCACTGTGATGAGAAATAATGGAGAAAGATGCACTAATTTCAAAACTAAATAATGCTATTTACAATGTGGCAGAAACTAGTTTCCATACAAACAAATCCCTCGTACCTCAGACATAAGCAGCAGAGTAATAAATAGTTGAACTCGGCAAAAGAATGTTGATAGGGGAGAATGGCTTTGCATAACCGTCATCTCTTGTTCATTGCTGTCTTCTCCTTAGTCTTAATTTCCCATTTCTTCATGGTCCCTTCAAACTTATATGAGTTGTATATTTTGTATAAGTGTATAATATTTGTTTTATATCTGTATTCTATTTTATATTGTTGCCTCTTCCACAGTGCACATTTTTTGACTGACTATAATCCCAATGTATTACGGCAGCAGCATCGCGATCCCTTGATTCGAGGATGATCTCTACCATGGTTCACTGATGGGTTCTGAGGTGACTCACTAATCCAATCCTAGAGCCACAGATTTATCCACAGAAATTTCAGAGGCTTCCAAGTGGAAGAGCTGCCCGCTGGCTGGGGTTTCTTCCTGCCTTCCTCGCTCTCTCTTTTTGGCTTCAAGAGCAAGCATTCTTTCAAAGCAGGCCCCGCTTGATGGAGGTTCTGGCACCATTGAGATCAGTTGGTGCCAGCTCCTCCAGCTTGTGATGTCCATATCTGTTTTCTTGAGATATGCCTTCAGTGTATCTTTGTAGCATTTTCTTTGACCACCATGGGATCTCTGGCCGTGACTGAGCTGGGAGTACAAAATTTGTTTGGGGAGACGAGAGTCGGGCATCCATACACAGTGTTCAGTTCAGTGGAATTGATGTCTGAGGATCATTGCCTCAGTGCTGGTGACATTGACCTCAGCGAGAACACTGACATTAGTGCGGTGGTCTTCCACTTGATGCGGAGGATTTTCCAGAGACATCGTTGGTAGTACCTCTCCAGGCTCTTTAGATGATGTCGGTAAGTCACCCAAGTTTCACATCCATAAAGAAGGGTAGGGATGATAACCGAACTGTATACCTGGATCTTGGTGTCCTTTCGTATGTCATGGTCAGTGAAGATGAGCTGAAGCAGTTTCCCAAATGAGGTACCAAGCGCAATGGATCCTGTGCTGAATCTCATCGTTGATGTTCCTGCTATTAGGGAGAGGTGGCTACCGAGGTAAGGGAAGTGCTTGACTGTCTCCAGGGTCTATCCCTTGATGGTGAATTGTGGAGGGTCATTTTCAAGGCCTTGAGCAGGCTGATAGTGCACCTTGGTCTTCTTGATGTTAAGAGAGTCCCAGACTTCAGTAAGCTTCCACAAAGAGATGTAGCGCAGACTGGAGGTTGCTCCTGGTGTGTGCAAGGATGGCACAGTCATCAGCGTATTGGAGGTCAATGATGGATGCCTTGAAAACTTTGGTCTTTGAACGGAGATGTCCAAGATTAAAGAGACCTCCATCCATTCTGTATTCAGTGTCAATTCCAGTGGGAAGGTGGCCTTTGGTGAGGACTAGGATGACTGCTAGGAAGATAGAGAACAAGTTTGGAGTGATGACACACCCATGCTTGACCCCAGTTTGATGATGAACGGGTCTGTCTTTGAACCATTATGGAGAACACTGGCAGTCATCTGGTCATGCAGAAGCCTCAGGACTTTGATGAATTTTGTAGGGCAACCAAATCTGGCCAGCACCTTCCACAAGGCTTCATGATTGATGGAATCAAAGGCCTTTGTCAGGTCAATGAAAGCCATGTACAAGTCCTGATGTTGTTCCTGACACTTTTCTTGGATCTGCCTGGCAGTGAAGATCATGTCAGTTGTCCCAAGATGGTCTGAATCCACACTGAGATTCTGGAAGGACTCTTTGGCGATGGGAAGGAGACAGTTCAGAAGAATACAGGCAAGTATTTTCCCTGCGGTGAACAGTAAAGCAATGCCTCAATAATTTCCACACATCGACTTGTCTCCTTCTTGAAGATGGTAACAGTGTTGGCATTCCTCAAGTCCTCTGGAATTTCCTCATTGTTCCAAATTCGAGAATGAGATTGTGGAGCTTTAGTACCAGTTCCTCACTCCCAGCCTTATAGAATTCAGCCGATATGCCATCTGGTCCCACAGTTCTGTTGTTTTTGGCCAGCTTGATGGCATGTCTTACTTCTTCGATGGTAGGAGGGTTGGCAAGAGATTCTCTTTCAGGGTGTTGAGGGACAGAATTGATAGTGGCATCTGTCACAGATGACTCATGGTTCAGAAGTGTCTCAAAATGCTCCAATGTATTGTATCACATTGTTTTATGTATAACCTGCTTCCTTGTACTCTGCTCCAGATTGTTCTATATATTGTTTATATATTGCTGTATTTGCTTTGTACCTTCCCAGGTCCACCTTGTAAATGAGTTGCCTCAATGGTGTTCTGCCTGGTTAAATAAAGATTGAGTGATTGATAAATGGCACACAGCTTTCATCACAGGACTCTTAATTTGTGTCTGCCTGTCCAGCTCACAGGTCAAAGGAGTTCTAAGTGCTGAATCTACAAGGCCCTTCATAGGTGCGGAGGCCTTCTCAAACCTATGGAGGGTCCCTCTTACATGTAGAACATGCCAGGATAGCCACAAGGCACCACACCACATTCCTGCAGAGAGTGTCCAGCTGCCAAACCCCACTGCACTAGCTGTTGGACTATGCGGGGTGCAGGGCTGTGCTCCACAGAATCCGCAACACCAGGTACACTGGACTATGAGTCAAGAGAAGGTGCAGAAGCTGGACAGTATGTATGTTGGACTCCTGCTGTAGCCATGTATCTCCCCACCGCCATGGCTCCAGCTGGTTTGTAGATCCCTAACTGATCCCTCCATACACATTCCCAGCTCTGCTGCTAAGCCATGGATGGTTTGAAGGACACGAATGGTATCTCTTATTTAAAAAGTTCTTCTGATGGGGATACACAGTTCAAGCTTGACTATCATATCCCACAATTCTGCTTGTGCATGAGGTAGAGGATCCATTTAATGACCAGGCTTGGTTTCTGATTGGAAGGCTGGTCCAAGCTTCCAGTTAGAAACCTGATGTCAAGCCCAGTTATGTCCTTGTCACTGCTCTACCATCCCCAAGAAGAGCTCTGAGGATGTGGATGCTGCCTGTGAGCTAAGTGGAATGGCATTGTGGATGCAGAGCTGCACCAGATGGCAACACACTAATTGCATTATAATATATATATTGCACTGTGTGTAGACTGTGCCCTTACTGAACAGTGCTTTACTTTCTATGCTGTATTTCTCTATTAATGTAGCAGGAATAGCACAGCTGACAGTCTTGGTCCTTAAGAGCTCATGAAAGCGCAAGAAATCTGAGGAGAAAAAAGTACCATTAAACTCAGTAGGCCTGCTTAATTTCAGATTATCTCAGTCCCATCTCTTAGTTTTCTCATTAATCATTGGTCTCTGCTTTTGCAGAAACACATTGAGTTATCTCTTTAAGTCATTTGTACTGCTCCAGAGAATTTGCTTCAGTGGCCTATTCTGGCAACTTCTTCTATATGTTTGTCATTCTGAATCTAACACATCTACAGTCCCTATTTATTTTAATTTCTACATTGTTTTTTGATGAGCCCCACCCACTCCTAAAGTTCTTGAGTCCTTTCCAAGGCTCAAGACTAAATGGGCATGGAGACTTTGCTGTCTTCTCACCACAAAGAACTGGCACCTTTGGGTCAGTGATGAAGTAAATTAGCAGCAAAACACTGAGAAGACCCCTTGCTCTCATCTGCCTGAGCTGTAACTGAGGCAGGGATAAATGAAGAGCTTTAGTTTCCACTGCCATCTAGCTCATGTTCCATAAGCAATGACTTTGTTGTTTGAGTTTTAAAAAGAACAGTGAATTAATACTGTTGGCAGAAACTGCAAGGTCTCATTAATATACTGAAACTGTAGCTGGCACTATACACTCTTTGTTTTACCTGGTTCATTTGTACTATCCTGATGTTGGCAACACATCTATGCATAGTGCTTCTGCTGCCACTGTGGTATAGTTTTAAATGAATGAGGATTTTTCCTATACGCTGTTAATCAAGAATCAGCAGTTTTAACAAATGAGGATTTTTCCAATGCATTAATCATGAGTCATAGTGATGTAGTGTGCCATGAAAAATATATTTCCCAATGTGCATTATGGGCACTTGACTTGAGCAATCCCCAGTTTTTCCAAAACAGAACAGTGCTCAGAAACTTGTCGCAGCAGAAAACGTCTCAGATTATCAGCCACATTTGTTCTAGGAACATAATGTAAAAAAAAAACATTGTATTAAAAGAGACAACCTAATGTGGTGAGGGAAAACAGACCCCCAGTGTTTGTTTGCCTATTGTCATTTAAATGCCATGAAAATATGTTGTCTAACAAGATAAGGGCAAGGCAGAAAATGATAAGCATAAAAGCATAAAATTAATTGGAAAATGCACAAGTGGAATTATGTTTTTATTGAACGAAAAGCCATGTGTTTTAATTTTCCTTAGTGCTTTGCCTGCTTATTGGCTTATCTTGAGTTGTTATCGTGGCTCTAGATAATAAATGGAAATATGGAATCCAGCCCTTTGTGGACAAACATGCAGCTATTTGTGGTAACACTAGTGGTGGGAAAACCCATTCTGATTCAGATCCACTCCATCCCTCCCCTGCAGCTGGCTGTCTCAGATTGACTAGCATCCGCCAGGTCAAATACTCACCCATACTGAAAAATTATATTGTTTCAGTGTACCAAACTTGGCATTTTGTTAATATTTTAATTATATGAAATTAGAAAATATAATCTATATATATGAACAATATAGGATAATACATTCTCAGAATCTTTATTTATTTTAAAAGTTTCACCAGGAAAGGTGCACTGAGATAGAAGCTCATTTCTACCTGCATCCTGGGGAGAAGGGGAAGAGGGGTACATTTGCCAATATCGTGACGAGGGTGTAGTTGTGTTGGATAATCACCACGCCTGGGGTGATTAGGCACGCAGGTCGGAGGCCGAGTGTATCAATCATCCCAGAAGTGACGTTATCCCAGTACAACACACACCTGGAGTGCATTATTGCTATTATACAATGGCTCATTTGTAAAAGTAAGAAAAATGATGGAAACTACATTTAAAGCAGATTTTTCTGTCATTTTTGGCATGAGTAGGGTTACTTCAAGGAAAAGTAGTGCCGATTTAGCCAGCAGGTGGAGCTAATGTGTTTTGGGCAGTTGTGAAGTCCCTATAGGAGGGTTTCAAACCTTTGTGCTACTTTGTTAATATGACCTATTGCTAAGGAGCCCCCCAGCATGGTGGTGTGTGGATCTCTGTAATCAAAGGAAAGGAGGTAGGGAGACATTCGCTTTTGCTTGTTTAAAATATTTAGAAACGGGAAAAAAAGGTGAGCGAGTGAGGCTAACTGTAATGCAGTCTGTGTGAACACTCGCCCGCTGTCATGTTGTTGTACAGAGCGAGTTGTTCTGGCTGTTTGTTCCAGCATAGGTTTCGCGGACAGCTGTGAGAACTTGCTGAGGGAGTGGAAAATATTTGTTTTGCGCTGCCACACTGTTCTATGTGTTTTACCGAACTGCTGTGTCACGCGCTTACTGTGTTTCGGCCGGAAATGAGTGAGAAGTGTTGAGGGCTATCGCAGTAATGGCAGGTTACTTTTTGTTTTAAATGTGTCTGAAAATGCAAAGCTACGAGAGAAGGCTATAGTGTGGTAATGTTACTGTGGACAGTTTCAATTTATGGTGGTGTGTTGGGTTTCTAGTGGCTGTTGGAAGGAGTGATTTAAAAAACAAAAACGAGCAAGTACTGAAAGCCACAGCAGCCATGCCAAGTGTGGGCAACTTGGACTTGGGCTGTGGCATGATTCTTATTACATTTGATACGGTTCTGTTAGGTGTTGACTAGACCCGTGATGTTGTACTGATAACATCACGGGTCCAGTCTCAGACTGACCAATCAGAGCACAAGATTTTTCTTGCCATTGTATAATATTGGTTTGAAAACAGAAACAGATAAAATAGACATAGAACTAAGCTTCTACATAAACATTAAACCAACATGAACATATTATAAGAAAGTCAGCAGTACCTTCACATACTTGCATGTATAAAGTAAAATAAAGTACAAAATAAAACTATGAACATATATCCATAATACGATATACAACACATGTGATAATTGTTTTTATTTTTACATTTTCATTGCACATGTATGCAGGTGTGCACAATGTATTTCTTTATTTATTTAGATTTTGATAACCGGTAAACCCATTAAGACCAGAGGTCCCTTTTCAGGAGTGACCCGGATTAGTTACAAACAGAAGTTACATACATTGGTAGTTATATACAGCAGTTATATTCATTGGATTAGGCAAGGTATGCTTAAGAAAGATAACAGCACACACACAATATGTTGGAGAGGTACACAGTACATGTGACAACATTACACAGTAGTTTTGAGGGTGAAATAGTAACAGCAGTAAAGTTAGAGGGTATTAAAATCACAACTCTTGTTCACAGGCTGGGAGCTAGCAACTGCAGCCACAGAGACTAAACCCAGCAAGTACACTTTTAAACCAGACATAAATCCATGGAGAGTGGGTCTGTTGAGCATGTTCTCTGGGAGAGTGTTCCATAAGTGAGGAGCAGCATACCGAAAAGATCGCTTGCCTTGGTTAGTGCGTACTCGAGGGATGTCAAGGGGATGGCCTGTCGAGGATTTCAGGTCACAGTCCAGGACTTTGGGATTGAGCAGACCATGCAGATGGGAGGAGGGCTGGCAGTGGTGAATTTAAAGGTCAAACATAGAGAGGAATAGGCCAGTTTGTGCCACATAGTGGGCCAAGAGGTCTGCAAGGATCTCACAGTGGTGCCTCCTAGGAGGGGAGTTAGTAGCTAAACGTGCCACCCTGTGATAGAGCTCAGTAAGTTTTCTTAGTTCTCCTCCCTCAGGAGGGAACTGTAGTGGGGCCCCATAGAGAAGGGAGGGAGTAAGGAACAGTTGGCTATGGCTTGCTGAGCCTCATCATAAGGAGAGTTACACAAATGTAAATGAGTGCATACATGTTATATTTATACAATGACTGTGAGAATAAAAGTTTGGGAGTAAATGCATTTATTTTCATGTGTGACAGGCCTGACATGGAAATAAATCATTTATTTCAATATTAGGTTGGTCATAACCATTTATTTCCACTTTAGGCTGATCACAAAGGAGCTCCTAACCAATGGGAGAACAGCTTGCAGAATGCCCAATGACATCACAATGGCATCTGCCACAGCTAAAACGGAGGGTAAAATCAAACAGATAGAGTAAAATCAGAGAAAGACTAATGTTACCAGAGAGGCATTGCTGTTGCATAAATAACATATGCCATGGGCTAATGAAAATATCAGATTTATTTTTATCTGCAGGTATTGACCCTATAGACCTCACTTGTGGCTTTTAAATGCAATATTTTAGTCAGACCATGGCGATCCTATATATATTATATATTAATGGCAAAAGCTGTGTTTAATGTATCAGCTAGGGTTAAAGTGACAAAAGTGAGGAAATGAAATGTTAGGTTGTGCACAACTCCTCCCCACAGCCCTCTTCCACAGACTGACAGACGCTGAGTGTGCCATTGGGTCGGTGGCCCAACTTTCACCCCATTCCATGTGTAAGCAGGTTGACATGATACAGTAAAGGAGAATGGGGTGACAGTTAGGCCACATGACCCCATGGCACACCCGCATCTGTCTGCCTGTGGAGGAGAGGTGTGGGGGTTAAGGGCTCAACCCTAACATCTCATTTCCTCCTTTTGTCACTTTAACCCTAACTGATACATTAAATGCAGTTTTTACCATGAATTTCTATTTTTGAAAAGTGTAATATAAGTAGTAAAACATGTATTGGTGGGACAAGTCGCCTATTACGCATAACAATATGCATATACTAACATACTACCACACTAAAATGCCAGCAGAATAGGCCTAACGGTCTTTCGTGGTCTGCTTGTTTGGTCAGCCCCACCCTGGAAATTGACCTTGCTGCCTCGCCTCTCTGGCTTCTCCTTTCCAGTTCGGATATTCTTGCTGCACTGGATTTTGCTTCCAGAACCCTTCCCCTGTACCTGTCCCACCCCTCTTGAACCCTCCACCATCTCTGCCTCCACCAGCCCCTGGCAGCGGCATTCCATGGCTCCACCACCATCTCAGTGAAGTAGCACCTACCCTTTCTCCCTGAATCTTCCCTCCAGCTTCCACCCATGCCCTCTAGTTGCCTCCTCCTTCCTTCAAGCACCCTGACTGCTCCTCTCCTATTTACCCCATCACGCACTTGAAGACCTCTATCATGTCCCCTGGTCCTTCTTTCTTCCAATGTGTACATATTTACAGTAGCTTCGAGCCCTCCCATAGGTCCTGTCCCCCAAGCCCCAAATCATTTTGTTGCTCCTCCTGACCCTCTCCAGGAGTTTCATGTCCCTCTTAAGTGTGGCTCTCCAAAACTGCACGCAGTACTCGAGGTGTGGCCTCACCAAGCATACCGTCAGATATGTGGAGCCTGGACCCATCACACTGCAGGCTTACTCTATGGTTTAAAATTGTTCTAGTGGCATAGATCGCCTAAAGATGATCTATACTGCCAGTAGCAAAACTCCGTATCTCGCTTCATTTTCAAGATAATGGTGCCAAAAGGTGACAGACACTGCAAAGTAATCCTATAGGGAAATCATCAAGTTCATTATAAAGTGTAATATAACTAGTAAAAACATGTATTGGTGGGAGGGGGCCCACCAAGTTGCCCATTACTGCATAACAATATATCGCTGTGAGAGCATCGGGTCCGGCTTTTGCATAGCTATACAGCATCCCTATACAGCAAGGAACCCTTGTAACACATATTTAACAATATCTCATGAACCATGCAACCTACGAAAAAATTCCACTGCAGTCTTACTGTATGGTTTAAAATCTTGTTCCAGCAGGCTACCAGTAGCGTAAACTCTGTATCTCACTTCGCTTTCAAGATAACAGCACTAAAAGGCATGACAGACACGACAATGTAATCCTATGGGGAAATTGTCCACTGCGTCATGACATATCTATGCAATCACTTAACTCCCCAACACCTAAACATCATAATTCATACCTCTAGGGTATCCCTCAACGCCCTGTAAATTTCAAGTAAAAGACCAAACTGTTCAAAAGATATGCAATTCTAAAGTTTTGACACTTTTAAATATTTTTCGATCGTCAGCAAATTTTTCAGCCATGAGAGAAATCCTAGTCCGCGACCTTACAAAATCTTAGTCCACGGCGAACATCTGGTTTTGCCAATCTGGGCCATCTGGTCATCCCCAGGGACATCTGGTCTTCCGAGGGACATCTGGTCATGAAAATCTGGCTATCTGGTCATCCCTCATGAACAAAGCTCACAGACTAGGATCGCCTCATGGACTAGGATTTTGCAGGCTCATGAATGAAGATCGTTAGCAAGTCATGAAAGAAAAATTTTAATTTTAAAAACCTATTTTTTGACAGAAACAAAGCAAACCAAAGGCATGTCTTTGTAGAGGGGTCACCTGAACAAAACCCATGCCTCATTTGCCCCAAAAGTCACTCATGGAGAAAGTTACAACATTTTGTTTGGCAGGAAAACTAAAAACAAGGTGGCATCTCACGAACGAAGAGGTGCTGGAACTAGTGCTGGGGCAGTAGCACCCCTTGCTTGGAAGTACAATTCCCCTATGGCTTCCTCATGCAGTTTTGTTCAACGGCTTTCAGCACCCCACTATAAAATTGTTTCAGTGCCAGATGGACTAGGATTTTCCTTCAAGCCTGCAAAATCATTGACCATGAGACCATTTTTCTTCATAAATATACATATACATTTTGAGTGAACGGAGTGTGCTCAGAACTCAAAAATTAAGAACATAATAACTTTGGAACAGATTAATATTTGTTTACCAAACCAATGATGGATAGTTCCTTGACCCATCCTTTTTCTATGTTCCAAGTTTCAGACCAAAAGACCACACAGAAGCGTCGCAGCACCATGGGCAAAAAATGCATCAAAAGTTGCAAAGTAAATTGTTTGGTGTTTCGCTGCTAAAAACCGTATGTCTGACCAAAACACAACTTGGTAGAAACATAGAAACATAGAATGTGACGGCAGATAAGACCGCTTGGCCCACCTAGTCTGCCCATTTTCCTACTCTAACAGATAAGCTGCAGATCCTAGTTAACCAACAGCTTACTTCCTCCTACCACCAACTAGGACTGCCTTATGCCTGTCCCATGCATTCTTGAAGTCCTGCACTGTTCTTGACTCCACGACCTCCTCAGGGAGGCTATTCCATGCATCCACAACCCTCTCAGTGAAAAAATACTTCTCACATTATCTCTGAGCCGTCCCCTCTATCTTCAAATTGTGCCCTTTGTTCTTGCACATCTCTTTTTCTGGAAGATGCTACCTCTTGGACTTTGTTAATTCCCTTGAGGTACTTGAAAGTTTCTATCATGTCCCTCTCTCCTTCTTTCCTCAAGGGTATACATATTAAGCTCCTTTAGTCTTTCTTCAGATATGTCTTCTGGTGCAGACCCTGCACCATTTTGGTTGCCCCTCTGGACAGCCTCCACTCTGTCTATGTCTGCGGAGATGGGGTCTCCAGAACTGCACACAGTACTCCAGATGGGGTCTCACCAACTGTCTGTACAGAGGAATAACAACTTCCTGTTTTCTACTATTGATGCCTCTTCCTATGCATCCCAGTATCCCTCCAGCCTTCCTTACTGCCTTCTCACATTGCTTGCCCACCTTTAGGTCATCTGATATAATTACCCCCAGGTCCCTTTCTATTTTTACTGTTGTCAGTATCTCACCCCCATTGTGTATGCTTCCCTGGTTTTTGTTTCCCATGTGCATTACCTTGCACTTCTTTGCATTGAATCTGAGCTGCCATACATTTGACCATTCCTCCAACCTTGCCAAGTCCTTCTCATCCTTTCCACTCCATCTTGTGTATCAACCCTGTTGCAGATCTTGTGTCATCTGCAAAGAGACATACTTTTCCTTCCAGTTTCTCTGCACTGTCACTTATAAAGACATTAAAAGGACCGGTCCCGTACTGAACCCTGCGGTACCCGCTAGTAACCTCCTTTCTTCACTGTGTACTCCATTTACTACTACCCTTTGCATCCTGTTGTCTAGCCAATTTTTATCCAGGCTACCACCTTGGGACCCACTCCAAGGCTGGCTATCTTATGTATTAATCTTTTGTGTGGGACTGTATCAAATACCTGCTAAAATCTAGGTAGGCTATGTCCACAACCCTCCCTGGTCACTACTTTGGTCACCCAGTCAAAGAAATCTATTAGATTTGTCTGACACGACCTTCCCATCAAGAATCCATGCTGCCTTGGGTCCCAGCCCCACTGGCCTCTAGGTACTCAACAATTCTTTCCTTCAGAAGTGATTCCATCATTTTCCTACCACTGAGGTCAAACTAACTGGTTTCCTGCCTCTGTCCTGCTCCCACTTTTGTGAAGAGGAATCACATCTGCCCTCCTCCAGTCCTCGGGACCACCCCATCCTCCCATGATTTGTTAAAGAGAGTAGTCAGTGGTGTCACTAGTTCTACCCTTAGTTCTTTTTAGAATTCTTGGGTGAATCCCATCAGGCCCCATTGCTTTGTCCACCTTCAATTTTATTAGTTCTTTCAGAACCCTTCTTCTGTAAATGGACTGGTATCAACCCCCGTCTTTAGAGTGTTTCTCTTGTTTGGTTTAGGTAACTCCCCTCCTCTTCCTTTGTGAATACTAAGCAGAAATATTCGTTCAGTATCCCTGCTTTTTCACTGTCACCCTCCACCCACATTCCTCCCTATATTAAGCTTCAGTATCCCTCCTTTGGTCTTTCTTCGCTCCTAATGTACCTATAAAGGTCTTATCCTTCTAACAGAATTGGCTATCCTTTCCTCAGTTTGGGCCTTGCTATTCTGACTGCCTTCCCAGCCTCTTTCTGCTTTAACTGATAAAGTTCTCTGTCCTGCTCCTTCTGTGTTTCTTTATATTTCCTGAATGCTGTCCTTTTCTCCTTAACCTTCCCTGCCACCTCTTTTGAGAACCATAGCGGTTTTTTCCTTTGTTGTGTTTTATTGATTTGCTTTACACAAAGGCTTGTTGCCTCTGTGATGGCTGTTTGCTCACTCCCCATTGTTCCTCCACCCTCCTTCTTGCCTGTTTGCTAGTGCTTTTCTGAGGCACTCTCTCATTTTCCCAAAGTCAGCCCTCCTGAAGTCCAGTACTCTTGCTTTGTATGGCTCGATTGTATGGCTGTGTTTATCGTGAACCACACTGTTTGGTGGTCGCTTGTCTCAGATGGCTACCCACTTCTAAATCTGAGATTCTTTCTCCATCCCCATTTGAGAGTACCAGGTCTAAGACTGCTCCCTCCCGAGTGGGTTTCCAATACTAGCTGTCTGAGGCATGCCCCTGTAGGGCATCAAGAATGACCCTGCTTTGGATGTGCCTGCAGCAAAGGTGCTCCAGTTAACATCTGGCATATTCAGGTCCCCCATCAACAATATCTCCTTTTTCTGCCATTCTAAGAAAGCCTTCTATCATTTCCTTGTCCATTCCTCCCCTGAGATGGGGTCTGTATACAACCCCCATGCGGATTGTGGTGCCATTTCCTGTCTCCAGGGTGACCCAAAGTGCCTCATCTGCTCCCTGTTTACTCTTTAGTTCTGTTGTTTGATCCCTTCCTTACATAGAGAGCTACTCCTCCTCCTCTTTTACCCTCCCTGTCCCTCCTGTAGATTGTGTCTCCTGGTATGTTGACATCCCAGTCATGGTTCTCTGTGTACCATGTTTCTGTGACTGCCACAATATCCAGGCAACCCTCTTCCATCAAGGCCACTAGTTCAGGGAGCTTGTTACACAGACTACGGGCATTGGTACTCATCACCCTCCACTTTTGATAGCCTTACCCTTAGCCCCATTTCTGTCCTTACTGCTTTTGGCCTTTTTTTACATTTAAATCTGTTCTGCTCCTAGTACCTTGGTGTTTACCTCATTAATCACCATGTTTTGTTGGGGAGGCTCAGATTTCCCTGCTCCTTTTCAGTGCCTCCCCTTGGTTAGTTTAAATGCTTGCCAATGAAGCATTTAAACTTCTCACCTAGGATCCTGGTTCCCCCAGACAGATACAGACCATCGCACCAGTATAGGTCTGCATCCTCCAGGTGGCTCCCCAGTCCCCAATGAAGCTAAACCCTGAGCTCCACACCAGTTTTTCAACCACTTATTGAATTCCTGGTGAGAAGTGCCCTAGCATCTCCCTGCCATAGACAGGCAGCACCTCCAAGAAGGTTACCGTGATGCTACTTGTCTAAGGCCCTTCCCAACTCTACAAACTTCTTTTGCACTGCTCTGATCCCATTGCTAGCCAGGTCATTTGTTCCTAGGTGAACAATGACATCCAGCTCCCTCCTCGCAGCTCCTCCCACGATCCTGAGGATTCGCTTCCTGTCCTCCAAGCCGTGGTGCCAGGAAGGCACCTTACCTCCTCCCCTTCCTCCCCATTTCTACCCCTAATGATTGAGTCCCCACCAGGAGTTGTTTTCTTCCTGTGGGGTCTCATGCCACCCTCCTGTGGGTCTCCTTTGTGAAGGTTCCCAGCATCCTCCTTGGTCTCCACTGCAGGTGCCTCCATAGAGGAACCACTATCCACCAGAAGAGTGAATGAATTGTGGAGAGTCAGCTGGAGGGATGCAACTATGTTCCACCACCCTCTCCTCCTGAGCCCACCCCTGGTCCAGCCTCTCCTCTTTCTTGGCAACCTCTGAGGTAGTGGCATTGGCCCTGGTGGTCCCTGGGTGGGGAGGAGGTTTCATGAATCCTAGCCAGGTCAGCCTGGAGACAGGCAACCTCCTCTCAGATGAGAGAGGTGCCTGCAAATAGGGCAGCATCGCAGCCTCCAGAATGTCTCCCAGAACACTGCCGCCCCCACAGCCATTGCACTGTACCACTCCTATCATGTCTTATTTTGTGTCCTCTCTACTGTTTCTCTGGATGCTTATTCTCTCCTCTCCTTACAACTCGCACCCTTCCTGTTCTGGGACAGCAACTTCCTATCTTCTTCAGTAGCCTCCTTCTTCCTTGCTCAATATCAGACCACCAGCAGCTAGGCGGGAGAGTGAGTTACTTTTTTCCTTTAGGTGACAAAACCAATGTTTCTCTATGATCCTTTTCTCCCTACTGCCAAACAGGAAGTTCCTGTTGACAGTCAAATCCAGTGGCTATAAAAGTAGAACTGGCTTTGGGTGGGTGGAGGTGTGGGATGGAGGGCAATTAGTAAGAAAAAGGCTAGCAACAGGAAGTTGTAATTTGACTCACCTGCTTTATAGTGTCTAAACCACCCCCAGGTAAGCACTCTTCCTCCTCATTGGTTTAGCAAAGTCAGCTGATACAGTACCCTTCCCTGCACAGAACACACACACTGACTTTCTTCTTTCTTTTCTTTCTTTTTAACCCTAAATAAGACCCCTTCTACTTCTAATAAAGTTATCTGTCTACTTAATCTTAACAGACACTGACTCCTGCTGAGATATACGCTTTAAATTAATAAGAAAATGTAGCTTTTTAGTTAGCTGCTTTCTGCTCTACAAGCAAGGCTAGCAACAGGAAGTTGTACTTTGACTCACCTGGCTTTTATAGTGTCTAAAACCACACCCCCAGGTAAGCTCTCTTTTCCTCCTCTACTGGTTTAGCAAAGTCAGCTGATACAGTACCCTTCCTTGCACAGAACACACACTGACTTTCTTTCTTTTCTTTCTTTTTTTTAACCCTAAATAAGACCCCTTCTACTTCTAATAAAGTTATCTGTCTACTTAATCTTAACAGACACTGACTCCTGCTGAGATATGCCAGAATCAAGAGATCTACCATACCATACCAAGCATTCCATATTTTGTGCAAATCTGTTGAATGGTTGCAAAGTTATTAACGCACAAAATCTGAGGCTTAACATTAATGTGCCTACTCAACTCTAATCTATAGGGGCGCCATCAAGACCCTATAATATATATATAGCTTTATAACTCCTGGAAGGTCCAGTATTGCCTGCTATTGTTTTCACTCAACCTGGATGTTATTATTGCTCTTAGAAAATGGGCTAACTGTAATTTTTGTAGGATTAAAAAGAAAATGAAGTAATTCTATAAAATGACAACAGTTAAATGTTTCTTTTGAGGTAAAGTAGTCCCTATACCTCTGGTGTGCTGTTTCAGTCCCCTCCCATCCTCATTAGTCTGTGCCTTCTTTTCTGTTCCATCTCCCAATAGTGAAAGTGTTTTTTATGTTCTATCCGTGAAAGCAGGAGACAAAGAAGAAAGTTGTGAAGGTCTGCTAGTCCTCACTGATGGAACGCCAATCACAGTAAGTTGTATACTGCAGTTTTGTGTTGGCAGTCCATTATACTAGCTAGAGAGCATGGCACTGCAGATTTCAGAAACACATTGACGAGAAGCACTTTTGTAAAGCCGATTGGTCACGCGTTTTTCTTTTGTGTTATTTTCTTCTGTGTGCCTATTGCCTACTGTGAATTTTACATTATTTATAAATTAAGGGAGATTTTGGGGAGCAGTTCTCTTGTTGGGGGCTACCATGCTTGGAATTTCATGAGCACTTTTGCTTTTGGGGAGAGTGAGTAGGGCTGGAGGGGAATGAGGGAGAATAGAAGAGTCGCAGTATCAAAAGAAATAAAAATAAAAATGTAAACATTAGCCGAGGTCTGGTTGTGTGTGGCTATTGTGACAAGGATTCTTATGTACTAGAGATACATAGAGTCACTATGTCTCAATAAGCAGACAAAAATTGCAGTGATTTCATGTTCAGATTAGGTGGTTTCACCAAATCAAAAGCTGGGTGGCTACTGGATACTTCAGTTGGTTGGTATAGCTGGGACGTTTATTTATGGGGCTCTCACTGCAAGTTAATGTACCCTGCCAGCCAATCACATCTGTAGAATTTTTAAGCTCATTTTCTAATACAGAAGAGCTGCCTGAGAAATACCATAACAGGCATGAGCTTGTAAGAATAAATATGTTACAGATGAGATTCTCAACCCACTACAGCTGGCTTATGTGGTCCCATAGTCCCCTGAATATATAGTCTTAAATGTGATAGTACCCCTTATCAGTACAATATAAAATAAATATGTTTTGCTTTATGTGGAAACATATTGTTACAGTACATATGAACATACAAAAAGAGCCACCAGATGAAGACCACCCAGTCTATTGCATATGCTCAGTAAGTGATACAGGGTCTGGCCTTACAATTTACACCAATGACCCTGCCCCCAACTGTCCCTCCTCCTCTCCCCCTTCTCCCTTCCTTGATCCCAAGAGTTCCCTTTGTGCTTGTCCCAGGTATTCTTGAATGCTCCCACCATCCTTGCAGATATTTTCTCCTCTGTCAGCTCATTCCAGGTGGACACCACCTCTCCATATAGAAATGCTTCCTTACATCCCTTCTGAATCTCCCTCCCCCATCAGTTTTAGGCTATAAACCCTTGTGGTGCTGTTGTCACCATCTTAAAGAGACCTCCTTTTCGCTCTGTTAATTCCTTCATGTACTTAGCAGGTCTCCATCATATCAATTCTCTGCCTCTCTTTCCAGGGAATACATCACTAGGGCTCCCAGCAGCTCCTCATAGGACCTATCCTGTAACCCTCGATAATCTTGTTGCACCCTCTGGCATGCTGGTGTCTTTCTTAAAGTAAGGATGCCAGTACCTCACCCCATATTCTAAATGAGGTCTCACCAGTGACCTGTACAATGGTAAATAACCTCACTCTGCCTACTTCAGAATCCCTTGTAATACACCCCAGCATCCTGTTAGCTGCCACAGGCTTTTTCCACTGAGAGGTGTGTTTCAGGTCACCGAGTCACTACCCTTAGATCATTTTCCTTCAGAAGCAGTTACCTGAGTCCCTCCTATGTAATACTCTGTCCTAGGGTTCTTGGCCCCTATGTGCATCACTTTGCACTTTTGGCATTGCAACTAAGTTGCCAGAATACTGACCATCCTCTAGTCTGGCAAGGTCCTCCCTCAGGTCCTGTATCCTCCTTGGTGTCCACTCTCACCACAGTTTGGTGTTGTCTGAAAACAGGCACATGTTGCCTTTAATGCCTTCCGATGTCACTTATGAAGACATTGAACAACACAGGTCCCAGCACCAATCCCTGCAGGCTAGTGAGCAAAAGCAAGAGAAGAAAGAGACTGCCACGGTTCTCAAAAAGAGGTGGCTGGGAAGGTAAGGGCAAAAAGTTAGCATATTGTTGTTCAATATGGTCAGAGATCCAGATCAGAATCTAACCCAAACCTCTGAAGGACTGCCTACTTGTATCAGTTAGCTCCGCTCAGATTGCTAAATACAAACGAAATGTCAAACTGCACACCAGACCAGTCAGCACTGTCCATGTCATTAAAATAACCGTTATTGCAATCCCATGACAATCGCTCCAGTAATTTACTTTTCATTTTCTTATATATGACATGCTACCAAGGAATATATATACAGCAGCCTGCCCAAAATAATATTTCAAACCTGCCGTTTACTTATGGTTAACTAACCCAGCACTACACCTTATAGTTAAGATGTGCTTGTTGTATCAGCAATTTGCTTTCTATGTACAGTATATTCACTTTAAATTATTTTACAGTTTTATCACCATCCGAAAACTCCCACAGCATATCCGTCAATTTTAACCAATTTATTTGAAATATTAATGTTCGACCAGAGCTGCAACAAAGCTTGCAAATTTATACGGTAACAGCTGAATGAAATAGTTCAAACAGTTATGATGCAGCTCACCACCACTGATAAAACATTCCCCATATCCCGTATCCTAACAATTATATCAGTTCAGATTGAGTCGGATGATCTGAGTCAAATTCCCACAAATCCAGGCAATACTCTTTAACAGTCCACTGAGGGGTTTCTATGCTCTAACACTTGGCTCAGCTCAAATTAGTTTGGATCATCTTGGTCAACTATACAGAAATCCAGGCTGTAATCTGAGACAGACCTCTGAACAGTTGCCTGTACTGTACCATAACATAGAAACATAGAAACATAGAATTTGATGGCAGATAAGGACCGCTTGGCCCACGAAGTCTGCCCATTTCCTACCTAATGGATAAGCTGCAGATCCTAGTTAACCAACAGCCTACTTCCCTACCCCAACCCTAGAATTTCCTTATGTCTGTCCCATGCATTCATGAATTCCTCCCACTGTTTTTGACTCCACAACCTCCTCAGGAAGGCCGTTCCATGCATCCACTACCCTCTCCATGAAAAAATACTTCCTCACATTATCTCTGAGCAGTCTCCTTCTATCTTCAAATTGTGCCTACTTGTTCTTGCATATCTCTTTTCTGAAAGATGCTACCCTCTTGGACTTTGTTGATTCCCTTGAGGTACTTGAAAGTTTCTATCATGTCCCTCCTTTCCTCGAGGGTATACATATTAAGCTCATTAAGTCTCTCTTCTTATGTCTTCTGGTGCAGACCCTGCACCATTTGTGGCGTCCTCTGGACTGCCACCATCCTGTCTATGTCCATTTAGAGAGTGGATCTCCAGAACTGCATGCAGTACTCCAGATGTGGTCTCACCAGCTGTCTGTAAAAGTGATAACAACTTCCTGTTTTCTACTGGTGATGCTCTTCCTATACATCCCAGTATCCCCCAACCCTCCTTCTGCCCTCTCACATTGCTTGCCCACCTTTAGGTCATCTGATATGACTACAGTACTTCCAGGTCCCTTTCCATTTTGTTGCTATTAGTATCTTACCCCATAGTGTACTCTTCCCCGGGTTTTGTTTCCCAGGTGCATTACTTTGCACTTCTTAGCATTGAATCAAAGCTGCCATACATTTGACCATTCCTCCAACTTTGTCCAAGTCTCTTCTCATCCTTTCCACCCCACTTTGTGTATCAACCCTGTTGCAGATCTTTGTGTCGCCTGCAAAAGACATACTTTTCCTTCCAGTTCCTCTGCAATGTCACTTATAAAGATATTGAAGAGGACCGGCCTGAACTGAACTCCCGCGGTAACTTCACTAGTAACCCCTTTCTTCAGAGGGACTCCGCTTACTATTACCCTCTGTGTCCTGTTCTCCAGCCAATTTTTACCAGGCTACCATCTTGGGACCTTTTTCCAGGCTGGCTGACTTGTAAATTAATCTTTTGTGTGAGACTGTGTCAAATGCCTTGCTAAAGTCTAGGTAGGCCATGTGCACAGCCCCTCCTGATCTACTACTTTGGTCACCCAGTCAAAGAAATCTATTAGATTCATCTGACATGACCTACCCACTGTGAATCCATGCTGCTTGGGTCCTGTGCCCTCTGGCATCTAGGTACTCAACAATTCTCTCCTTCAAGTGATTCCATCATTTTCGCTATCACTGAGGTCAAACTAACAGGTCTGTAATTTCCTGCCTCTGCCCTGCTTCCACTTTTGTGAAGTGGAATCACATCTCCCTCCTCCAGTCCTCAGGTACCAACCTATCCTCCCATGATTTGTTAAAGAGGGTAGTCAGTGGTGTCACTGGTTCTACCCTTTAGTTCTTCAGAATTCTGGGATGAATCCCATCAGGCCCCATTGCTTTGTCCACCTTCAGTTTTAAGAGTTCTTTCAGAACTCTTTCTTCTGTCGAATGGGCTGGTATCAACCCCCTATCCAGAGTGCTTCTGTTGTTTGGTTTAGGTACCTCCCTTCTTCACTTGTGAATGCTGAGCAAAATATTTGTTTAGTATTTCTGCCTTTTCATTGTCACCTCTGCCCACCCCTCCCTTTATTAAGCCTCACTATCCTTCCATATGGCTCAGATCACATTAGATCATCTGGATCAAATTTCGAGAGATCCAGGCTGTATTCAAGCAAGGCCTCTTAGCAGTTGCCTGTAGCAACACATCTGGTTCAGCTTTGGTTTGGATCTGGGTCAGAGAAATCTAAACTGTGTCATAGCTGCCTCACCCATAAGTAGATAACACAGATTATAACGTCAGATCATTTTGCTGAGACTCTGATCTGTACAGATAGTCTGAACACATAATGACTGCATATCACAACCTGTGATGGGGCAATACTGGACCTTGTGCTCACTAATGGGACAACTGTGCAGACATCATGGTGAGAGGCCACCTGGGGACCAGTGATCACTGTACAGTGTCATTCAATACAAGAACTGTGGCAGAATTGAACCACACAAGGGTGAGGGTCCTGGACTTCAGGAGGGTCGATTTTAAAAGATGGGTGAATGCCTCAGGGATACCCTGGTGGGGGAGGACTTGGATAGAGTGGCGAAACAGTGAGGAAAGCTAAAGGTGGCATAGTGAAGGCAGCAAATCTCTGCATCAGGCAAGTGAGCAAAAGCAGTGGAAAGAGACTGCTATGGTTCTCAAAAGAGGTGGCTGGGAAGGTAAGGGCAAAACGTTAGTATTCAGGAGGTATGAGAAGTCACAGAGGGAGGAGAATATGGAGGTATATCAGGAGAAACAGAGAGAGAGAGAGGGCAGGAAAGCATGGAGCACAAAGGCATAAACACTGGACAGAATAGCCCAGGCAGTAATGAAAGGGAACGAGACATTTTTCAGGTATGTACTGTAAATGAAAAAGGAAGACTAGCAAAGGGATTGCAAGGCTAAAAGGGAAGGGGTGGATTGGGTGGGGGGGGCAGGAAAAAGCAGACATCTTGAACAAATACTTTTTCAGTGTTCACAGAGGAAGAGGAAGGCAAGGGGCTGCAGAAAAGTAACAGGAGAATTGAAGGAAGGGAGGTGGACACTAGTTCATTTTCAGAGAGAGAGTCCTGAAAGAATTTGCAAATCTGAAAGTGGACAAGGCAATGGGCCAGACAGGGTGCATCCACGGACATTGTGGGAGCTCCGGGATGTACTGGCTGCACCTCTGACAGTCCTGTTCAACCACTAACTGGAGCCAGGAGTGGTTACAGAGGTCTGTAGGAGGGTAGATGCAGTCCCACTTCACAAATGTGGTAGCAGGGAGGAAGCTGGCAACTACAGGGTGGTGTGAATATTAATGGAATCACCACTGAAGGAAAGGATTGTGGAATATCTTGAATCCAGTGACTTACTAGATCCAAGGCAGCATGGATTTACAGGGGAGGTCATGTCAAATGAATCGATAGATTTCTTTGACTGGGTGATAGGGAATTGGATTAGGGTGGAGTAGTGGCGTGTCCTACCTAGATTTCAGTAAGGCCTTCGACAATTCCACATAGGAGACTCATCAGCACACTGAGCAGCCTAGGAGTGGGTCCAAAGGTGGTAAACTAGGTAAGAAATTGGTTAGGGTATAGGCAACAGAGAGTGGTGGTAAATGGAGTTCACTCCAAGGAAAGAAAGGTGACCAGCGCGGTGCCACAGGGATCAGTACTGGGACCGTTCCTCTTTAATGTCTTTATAAGCAACATTGCAGAAGGGCTGGATGGGAAGGTCTGCCTCTTTGTGGAGGACACTAAAATCTGCAATAGGGTAGACACTCCAGGAGGGTGGAAAAATGAGTAGTGATCTGAGAAAGTTAGAGGAGTGTTCAAGGTATGGCAGCTAAGTTTCAATGTGAAAATATGCAAAATCAAGCACTTAGGACACAGAAACCAAGAGGCAGAGTACAAAATGGGGGAGTGGTATTGACAACCACCAAATAAGAAAGAGACCTGGGAGTAATCATTATCTGATGACCTAAAGGTGGCCCGGCAGTGTGACAAGGCAGTTGGGAGAACTAGTGGGATTCTGGAGTGCATAGGGAGAGATATCACCAGCAGAAAGAGGGAGATTGTGTTACCTCTGTATAGATCACAACTGAGACCTCACCTAGAGTACTGTATCCAGTTCTGGAGACCTCATCTCTGGAAGGACATAGACAGAGTAGAGGTGGTCCAAAGGAGGGCAACTAAAATGATGTAGGATCTGCATAAAAGCTCAATGAAGAGAGACTGAAGGCTCAATATGTACACCCTGCAGGAAAGGAGGAGAGGAGAGATATAATAGAGACTTTCAAATACCTCACAGGTATAAACAAGGTACAAGAGGGAAGCATGTTTCTGAAAAAAGATGCTCAAGAACAAGAGATCATGCTATGAAACTGGAGCGGGCAGACTCAGGGAGATGTGAAGTACTTCACTGAAAGAGTAGTGGATGCCTGGAACAGCCTTTCAGTGGAGGTGGTGAGGGCAAAAACTGTAGCAGGATTCAAGAATGCATGGGATAGGCATAAGGGAACCTTAGTGGTGAGGTGGGGGTGGCAGAGCCTGAGATCAAGTAGGGTCTGCAGTAATACAGTAGGTAGGGAAAAATGGGCAGACTAGGTGGTCCAAGCAGTCCTTATCTGCTGCCATATTCTATGTTTCTATGTAACATAAGAGGACGGATTCCATCAAATAATTTTTTCCATTCTATTTTATAATTTATTTATTTATTTGAAAATATTTCACCAGGAAGGCAACATGAGCTGTGGCCAGCTTGTTTCAGAAGTGTCCTGGGGGTTCAGAGGAGGCACAACAACAGTTGAACAAATAGCTGCAGCTGGCTAACCACCAGCAGGTGCAAACAATTGATAAAACAGTATAGTACATAATCACCATAAGCTGAGAGAACAAAGCACAACTAATATCTAGTGCATACTCAAGCATGGGGCAGAATAAGTGCAGAGTAGAGCGGAAGGAGATCTATATCAGTTATACAAGTACAATACATAATTATAAATAGTGGCTGGCAATAAGGGCAATAGGTACTAAGAAAAGCTACTAGTCTGTTCCTCTGCATGGCACAACTGGGTGCCAATTGAGTCAACTACAGGGGGATGCTAAAAACAAGAACAGCTTGGGTAATAATAGTTACGGAGGGCCAAGGAGATAGGAGCTGCAGACGCATGAGGACTTAATAGGGTGGGGAAGATTGTTCCAGAGTTTAGGGAACCAGTAGAAAAGCCCCTGACTGATGGAAGTGGGACCAATAAGGAATGGCTAGAGAACATTGATCAGTGGATCGGAGGAGGGGAGGAAACCGCAAGTATACAGGAGAGGTAGGAGAGGAGAGAACAGAACCAGTATTTAGAAGTGAAATTTGCACAGTGAGAGAGACGTCTACATTCTAGGAGGGAAGGCTAGATGGTGATTCAGGGCATAGTGATGAGTGCAAAAGGAGAGTCAAGTGTAAGCACAGAAAGCATTGAAGAGGGATCCAATCTGGCTAAGGGACGCCTTGGGAGCAGCACTGTAGACTGTATCACAATAGTTGAAAATGGGGAGGATAATTTTCTGTACAATGTCTCGCTTTGCCGGAGTGGAAGTCAGGCATGGCAATAATAGTTTTATAACAGCAGTAGTCAAACTAAAGTGGAGCTGATTTGTAGTCTCTGCATTCTCCAGTGTGTGATGTTATGGTGAGACAGTATTGCACCTAGGCTGGGTGAAGAACAACACACCCTAGGTGTGATCATATCTGATGACAATATTATGCCTTGGAGTCTGTCTTAGATAAGAAAATATCAGTACTTTATTGAAAGCTCAGTATTTCATATTTGTCATGTTTCATACTGCTTTGTGAGCCTTCTGGGCCAGCTCACTGCTGCAAATGAGAACATGGTTGCAGTGGTCTGAAGTGGTTGAATAAAAGTTGATTGACTGATTGATTGGTTATGTTATGTGTTGATTGATTTGGTGTTTACACCTGTTAATGACATTTTTTTTCTTATACGATCATGTTCTAGAAAAGCAGTTAATAGAATATAAGTGTAAGAATTTAAAGTGATCACTAACTGATGTAGTTTTGCTTGTGCTAATGTGCTGAGTTTATAAGATGTCTGCATGGCTCAGTTGGTATATCCACCCGAGCCAGAGGTCATTGGTTCTAGTCCCACACTAGGATTGGGCTAATAGCATGAACACTGGCACCTGAGTACAGTATAAAGGGAAGCTGTACTGTCAGGTCGACATTTTTCAGATTGGGCAGTAACATGAGTTCCAGTCTGCCTGTGCACTTGTTATATATCTTATTTCTGGGTCTGTCGTCATGTTTCCTGAATATTACCTACATTGTTGATGATGCTGTAATTGTGATTTTTGTTTTGGACAGCCCTTGCAACTATTCCAGGTTGTGCCTAAAACAGACATATGTATGCCTAGTGTATCTTACTGGTTGGTATCAAAAATAAATCAATAATTACTACATAAAATGCAGGTACAGTAGTTGAAGAAAAGATTATAGAGGCAAAAGATGTCAAAATCCTGAAATGAAGCAACATGAGCTATACTTTCTCCTCTAGGTCATTGGCAGGCTGTTCTTTTATAGTGTAGAGTTATACATCAGATCCCAGTGTGCTGCCCAGTTTTACTACAGTGGATTATTGTTGGTACTTCAGTTTATGATAGGGAGATTTCAAATGCCTTTCCACTTCTCATGATTAACCTACAGTACAATTTTTTATTTTTTATTTTAGTCTTTGGTAACAGGGTAAGGCCCACTAAGTGCAAGTGCCTGTTTTCAGGGGTGACCTGGGAGCACTGGGCAGTTAAGTGACTTTCTCAGAGTCACACAGTATGCAAGTGGAGGTTGTGAGAATCAAACTTAGGTCTGGTCTGCTGGATGTACCAAGCTCATTCACACCTCATTCCTCTAACCTCTAGGTTACATAGTAACAGTAATTTGAGGACAGATAGGACTCTAGGTCCATCAGCTCACACAACCCCAGCCCCCACTACTTCATAAGTAGGTGGTAATAATTCTACTGTGCAAACATGTACTAATGTCTAGGTACACTCCACCTCCTCCTCTAGCCTGGATACCCTGGAATTTCCTTGGTAATCAGACTTTTGCCCAATCTTACCTTGAAGGCTGTCTTCATTTCCACTTTAGGTTCATCACCCTCAAGGAGAAAAGTGCCTCATAACATTGTCCCTGTATCAGAGTGTGGCCACATGTCCTGCTGAACAGCACAAGCTAAAACATCTCTGTTCAGTCTAGACCTAAAAAGCCTAGATATGAACTTTGCAAAAGTTAACATACGAGACATTTTCTCTGTGATACTGTACTTCACAATTATACTCAGAATACCAACTTGGCCATCCTTGATTTTCAGTGTGCAAACACTGTCTGTCATGTAGAATTGTACAAGCCTGCATGCATACGGGGCTGGCTGCCGGCACAGAGGCAGTGCATCCGCCTCGTATGCCGATGACACAGGTTTGGAAACGGACTTGGGACATCAGAGGCCAGCCAGGGGGAGAAGGACTGAGCATCCTTGGGACTGCTCTGTTCTCTGGGGGAGGTGTAGTGTGTCCCTGGCAGAAGCTGGGGGATCCATTGTGCCTGCACCCATTATCTGCAGGTACAGTCGTATACAAAATCCGGCCCCAAGCATGAAGCCCAACTCTGCCGCCACCCCGATGCCAGCTGGGTAGGGTCCGCTCCATGGCCCCACCCTGGGGTAAGCCAGGCACTTTACCATGGACCATGTGGAGGGGTGCATGCCCAGTGGCCCCACCCAGGAGGCAGGCCTGGGCATGAGGGGTGGTGAGTGGGTGGGGCTGAGCTCCCTGCAGGGAGTGGCGGAGCTGGACAAAAAAAAAAGCCTGCATGCATGTATCTTGTAAGACCTTGCCAGACTAGAAAACCTCTTTACACATTATGGTGCATCTACTTTATCAGTCCTTCTGCATCCACCACTACTCCCTCAACACCAATCTTTCTTCCCTCTCTGGAAGACAGGCATCTCTCCTGTTGTGCTTCCCAGATTTCAAACTGTAGGTTTAGTTCCCTAATCTCCTGTTTCTTCCTTCTTCTACTTCCTCCCTCCGTTAACTCATGTTTCTTCCATCCCTCATTCTACATTAGAGCCAGGTAGGATTAGGTTGCTTTCTTTTCTCAGCTACTACCACGTACCTTCCCATTGCTCCCCATCCCCTTCTTCAAATCTCTCCTTCACATTAACTTTACACACTTGTGCTTTTATGACTAACTCCTCTTATAAAATGGCAAGGAAAAATCCTGAAACTTAATTGACTGAGAGACAACACCTGACCATACAGTAAAAAGTTACTGATGCATGGTCAGGTGCTGATCTCACTACAAAGGCAAATAAGCCTCATTTTCTACAAATTCAGGAACTATTTCATGTGTATAATGTTATAGTTTTAAGTGCATTTGAACAAAAGGTTTAATGTAAAAATCATTTAAAATTACACGTAATACAAAGGAGCAGCGAGCCATCTATAAGCAACAGTAACCCTCCAGTGTGTACATTAAAGGATTTGAATGTACTTCCCAGGGAAGTAAGGACACTCTGCCTTTGGCTTTATGCCTCACTCCCCTAGGGCATGCATGGCAGTCCTTTAATGCACACCCTGTTTTGGCCTATAGCTTACCTATTTTTCCTTCTATCCTCCTCCACCACCCTCGGTCAGGGCTGCAGCTATGGATTTTGGGGCCCCGGACAAGTTACTTGAAATGGGCCCATTTCCCAATCCAGCTAATGCCAAGGGTAATGCCAGCTCCTCAGGTGGCCCTCCTGAGCTCAGGGCCCCGGACAACTTCCCCACTTTTCCTCCATTACTGTTGTCCTGCCCTCGGTATCTTCTTAGCCCTTGAATGTTCCCTTTTCTTCTTTGCTTGCTGACCATTATTCATCACCACCACTACTACACCCAAGCTGCCATATTTTGACGTGGTATTGTGGGCATTTGAAGTCACACAGGCCATTTGCGCACCCACTGCCCTTGGTTTGCTGCTTGGTGAGAGTTCTTTTTCCAGGTCATTGTACATAGTTTCCTGTTTATATTTTGTAATTATATTTCTTCAGTTCATTTGTGTTTCCAAATTAGTGTATCATTATACTGCATTGTTCTCATCTGTATTTTGCATTTGTATTATTGTACCCTTTTTCTTTGTTTTGTATTCCTCCACTTGGGTCATACCTGAAATGAGCCTCAGTTCAATCTTCCTTTCCCAATCATTCATCTTCAAACAAAGAAAAAACAAAAACAACGGAAGGCTGCTGACCACCAGGAAATACACTGATACCACAAAACTCCTTCTCCTTAGGACACTAGCCACAATTTGAAAGCGTAATCTCCAGTGGTGAATAGATAGTGACTTTGTTAGGACTCTCACTTCCTTAATAATCACACAGGGGTAGTTAGAGATGGGACTGGGTTTTGCTGCAGCTTTGTCATAATACTATCACATGGCGCACTCCACTGCCTGGAAGCACCACACTGAACAGCTTTACCCTGCTCACTAGCATTTTCAAACTGCTAATCCGAATGACTACTGCACCAACAGCACAATGGTTTCATTTTCTAAGAAGTTAATATAATACAAAGTATTTCATTAGAGCTACATCTGAGACCTATTTTTGTTCAGGGGTTGGGACTAAAATATGGTTGCTACTTGTTATTTTTTTCCAGGTTCATACCTGTCGCTGCTAGAAGATCAGCAGCCAATTTTGTTACTAGACATAAAAAAAAAAAAAAAAAAGAAATTAGACATCCAAAAGCTCCACAATGCACCATTTGCAAGAACTTTCAACAGAGGGTATGCCAATGCGCTCCCCACAGAATGTAGAGATCCCAATTAGATTTTTGGTTGTTAAAGGGGGTAGTCATAGACTCATGAGTAATGCTGTTTACAATGAAATGGGTCTTAAAACTAAGAAACAGAATTTTCAACATTCCTTTTTGACCTATAATTATGACAACAGCTTAGAAACATAGAAACATAGACTTTGATGGCAGATAAGGACCGCTTGGCCCATCTAGTCTGCCCATTTCCTACCTACAGGATAGACCGTAGATCCTAGTTCACCAACAGCCTATTTCTTCCTACCCTCCACAAGAATTGCCTTATGTCTGTCCCATGTATTCTTGAATTCTCCCAGTTTTAGACCCCACAACCTCCTCAGGAAGGCTGTTCCATGCATCCACTACACTCTCTGTGAAATAATACTTTCCACATTGCCCCTGAACACCTCCATCATTAAATTGTGTCCCTTGTTCTTGCACGCCTCTTTTCTGAAAGATGCTACCCTCTTGGACTTTGTTGATCCCACTGAGGTACTTAAAAGTTTCTATCATGTCCCCCTCTCCCTTCTTTCCTCAAGGGTATACATATTAAGCTCCTTTAGTCTCTCCTCTACGGTTTCTCTTGCAGACCCTGCTCTATTTTAGTTGCCCTCCTCTGGGCTGCCTCTATCCTGTCTGGTCCTTGTGGAGATAGGGTCTCCAGAACTGGACACAGTACTCCAGATGGGGTCTCACCAACTGTCTGTACAGAGGGATAACAACTTCCTGTTTTCTGCTGCTGATGCCTCTTCCTATGCATCCCAGTATCCCCCAGCCCTCCCTACTGCCTTCTCACATTGCTTGCTAACCTTAGGGTCATCTGATATGATTACCCCCAAGTCCCTTTCCTTTTTGTTGTTGTTACTACCTCCCCCCATTGTGTATTCTTCCTGGGTTCTTGTTTCCCAGGTGCATTGTTTGCACTTCTTTGCATTGAATCCTAGCTGCCATACTTCTGACCATTCCTCCAACCTTGCCAAGTCCCTTCTCATCCTTTCCACGCCTCCTGTGTATCAACCCTGTTGCAGATCTTTGTGTCATCTGCAAAGAGGCATACTTTTCCTTCCAGTCCTCTACAATGTCACTTATGAAGACATTAAAAATGACTGGACCCAATACTGAACCCTACTGTACCCCACTAACCCCCTTTCTTCAGAGTGGACTCCATTTACAATTACCTTCTGTGTCCTGTTGTCCAGCCAATGTTTTACCCAGGCTACCAACCTGGGACCCACCCAGGCTGGTTAATTTAACTATTAATCTTTGTGTGGGACTGTGTCAGATGCCTTGCTAAAGTCTGGTAGGCCATGTCCACAGCCCCTCCCTGGTCTACTACTTTGGTCACCCAGTCAAAGAAATCTATTAGATTCTTCTGACATGACCTTCCCACTGTGAACCCATGCTGCTTGGGTCCTGTGCCCCACTGGCATCTAGGTACTCAACTATTCTTTCCTTCAGAAGTGACTCCATCACATTTCCTACCACAGGGGTCAGACTGACAGGTCTGTAGTTTCCTGCCTCTGTCTTGGTCCCACATTTGTGAGGGGAATCACATCTGCCTTCCTCCAGTCCTCAGGTACCACACCATCCTCCCATGATTTATTAAAAAGAGTAGCCGTAGTTTCACTAGTTCCCCCTTAATTTTTTAGAATTGTGGGGTGAATTCCATCAGGCCCCATTGCTTTGTCCACCTTCAGTTTTAGGAGTTCTTGCAGAACCCTTTCTTCTGTGAAAGGACTGGGATCGACCCCCTATCAAGAGTGCTTCTGTTAATTGGATTAGGCACTTCCCTCCTCTTTTGTGAATACTGAGCAGAAATATTCATTCAGTATCCCTGCTTTTTCACTGTCCCCTCTGCCCACCCACCATTCATTCTATTCAGCCTCTATCCCTCCTTTGTCTTTCTCGCTCACTGATGTACCTATAAAAGGTTTTATCCCCTTCTTAACTGAGTTGGCTATCTTTTCCTCAGTTTGGGCCTTTGCTATTCTGACTTCCCTCCTTGCTTCCTTCTGCCTTAACTGGTACAGCTCTCTGTCCTGCTCCTTCTGTGTTTCCTTATACTTCCGGAATGCTGTCTTTATCTTCCTGACTTTCACAGCCTCCTCTTTGAGAACCATAGTGGCTTTTACTTTCATTTTGATTTGTTTATTTGCTTCACACAAAGGCTTGTTGCCTCTGTGATGGCAGCTTTGATGATTCCCCAATGTTGCTCCACACCTCCTTCTAGCCTGTTTGCTAGTGCTTTCTGAGCACTCTCCCATCTTGCCAAAGTCAGCCCTCCTGAAGTCCAGTACCCTCACTTTGTATGGCTTGACTCTGTAGCTGAGTTTAATGTGAACCACACTGTTTGATGGTCACTGGTTCCCAGATGGCAACCCACTTCTAGATCTGAGATCCTCTACTGCCCCGTTTGAGACTATGAGGGTCTAAGATTGCTCTCTCATGAGTGGGTTCTGAACTAGCTGTCTGAGGCCTGCCACCTGTAGGGTATCAAGAATGGCCCTGCTCTTGGATGTGGCTGCAGCAAATGTGCTCCAGTTAACATCTGGCATATTCAGGTCTCCCATCAACAGTATCTCCCTTTCTCTGCCATTCTAAGAATGGCTTCTATCATATCCTTGTCCATTCCCTCCCCTGACATGGGGGTCTGTACACAACCCTTTGTGGATTGTGGTGCCTTTCCAGTCTCCAAGGTGACCCACAGTGCCTTCTCTCCTCCCTGTTTACTCTTCTGTTCAGTTGCTTTTATCCCTTCCTTTACATAGAGAGCTACTCCTCCCCTCTTCTCCCTGCCTGTCTCTCCTGTAGGTTATGTACCCTGGTATGTTAAATATCCCAGTCATGGTTCTCTGTGTACCATGTGCCTGTGACTGCTACGATATCCAGGCATCCCTCTTCCATCAAGGCCACCAGCTCAGAGAGCTTGTTGCCAGACTACGGGCATTGGTACTCATTAACCTCCATTTCCTGATAGGTCTTACTCCTTTTGCCCCATCCCTATCCTTCTTGCCTTTGTCACTTTCTCAATTTGCCTCTGCCCTTCTCCTATCGACACCTCTATGTTGGTGTTTACTGCACTTACTACCATGATTTTTTAGGGGCTAGAGTTTCCTGCTCCTTCAGTGCCTCCCCTGGCTAGTTTAAATGCTTGCCAATGAAGCATTTAAACCTATCACCTAGGATCCTGGTTCCCTCCTGAACGAAGCAGCTCATCATGCCAGTATAGGCTTGCATCACTCCAGGTGGACCCCAGTCCCCAATGAAGTCAAATCCCTGAGCTCCACACCAGTTTTTCAACCACTGATTGAATCCCATGGTGCGGAATACCATAGCCTCTCCTATGCCATAGATGGGCAGCACCTCCAAGAAGGTTACTGTGCATGCTACTTGTCTAAGGCCCCTCCCCAATTCCATAAACTCTTCCTGCACTTTTCTAATCCCTTTCTTAGCCAAGTCATTTGTTCCTAGGTGGACAATGACATCCAGCTCCCTCCCTGTGCAGCTGCTCTGCAATCCTGAGGATTCGCCCCTGTCCCTACAAGCCATGGCACCAGGCAGGCACCTTACCTCCTCTCCCCTTCCTCCCCAGTTCTACCTTCCTAACAATGGAATCCCCACCAGGAGTTGCTCTTCCCCCGCGGGGTCCCCTGCCACCTTCCTGTGGGTCTCCTTGTGGAGGTTCCCAGCATCCTCCTTGGTCTCCATCATGGTGCCTCCATAGAGGAACCATACTTTGCCAGAATGGCATAGGAATTGTGGAGAGGTACAACTGGAGGGATGCACCTCTGTTCCACCACCCTCACCCTCCCTGAGCCCACTGTGTCCAACCGCTCCTCTTCTTGGCAAACTCCTGAGGCAACGGCAAGCTTGTTATGGGTAGATTGTTAGCCAATTCTGCTGTTACGAAAATTAAGGCAATGCATCAATGCTAGATGGAATGAGAGCTGCTAGATCTTATATACTGTAAACCTTTACCTCATTACTGCCAGATTTTGCTTGAAATTACATTCTTGTCATCATTACTATATTGTAGCCCTAAATGTTTCTGAATGGATTGGAAAGGTGAAGCAAAGCTGCAACTGAAATAGTGGAAATCCATTATGTGGCCAGATGTTTACCATGACCTTGTAAACCTTTTGTTAAATTACATTGCTTTTCAAGTCTCTACCTGGCATTAGCAATGTTGGCTGCTAAGCTCCTTTCATAAATGAATTACACCCTCTGATTCTGAGAATGTGTGCTTTCATGTCAGGGGACCACTATGCCTACATTCATTTCCATGTTGCTGAAGGAGAGTTGCACTCCTTAATTAATAATTACTGTATGCATTTAAAATAAGATTGTTCATTTCAAACCTACAATTTGTAAACTCTTTATAATTATTTGTTTTAGTAATTCCTTAAGAGTTTCAAAATGAAGTATTTAAAGTAAAAAAGCGTGTCACATAAATTGGAATATTACTACTCTAGTGACGCATAATTGCTTCTCAAGTGCATCCTTACCACATTAACTATATAATCTCATTTTCCAGTGACTACCTTAATTTGTTTCACTGCAGCTATCACCTCACTGCACAGTAATTTGTTTCAGTGTCGCTTAATGATGCGGAGCCCTGCTGGAATGGATTCAAGATGTGCAGCTGACTATTAATTACTGAGAACTCTCCTATCGCTCATAACGAAGCAAGAAGCCTTAGGATCTGAATCAGCAGATCCTTGTCTGCAAAGCTACATATGTGAGCTAGTGTATCCTAACAAGCAGGCACCTCGCACTGTCTTGTTTGGAGGGAATATGAGTAACTCTTACTTGGCTATGCATACCCTACATCATACATTTGCTGTGAAAATAAAGGCTAAATATTTTATGGCTTCTGTATTCCTGCCTGCTACTTTTCCCACTCGTGCAGAGGCTTTCATTTTTTAAAAAGCCATTAAGGCCATATGTAAGCAAATGCTCCATGTGATCTTTTCTTATACTCTGTAATCTTTGCCGCCTATGAATTGCAGCTGTCTGCCTTTTATGTACTGGCTGCTTGCTGCTTTGCCGCACCCCAAAATGACTGGAGCTGTACTTTTAAACAAGTTCCCTTGGGGATTTGTTATTTTTGTTCTTCTGGACAGCTGCATGAGTCTGAGCTAATTATGATAATGACAAATGTAAATAAACAAGGTACCTCAGATAGCAACAAGGAATTTCTGAGCTGTTGGAACTCTTTGTCTGAAAGACAAGAAACAGTTTGCTTTTATTCCACTAAGCAGAAAAATATATAGTTACAACATAACAGTCTTACAACATCGTCTCACTTAACTATTTGTTATAGTCAGATTCATAAAGAATTACGATTCTCACATAGTCAAACAGATCTTGACAGGGGTACTTTGGATTCATGATTTCATGCGACAGGTTGGGTACCAGTGGGTTCCACTCAGCCAGGGCACACAGCCCTTGGAATGTGAGGAGTGTGGTTATTACATTAGCTGAATATATTTATATATACATATATAATGCTGCCATGGTGGTGGCAGCATAGTTAGTTGCCTGACCACTTATATGTTAAACCCAACATGTTGCACATTAATAACTTTGCAACCCTATGATGGATTTGCCTAAAATTTTGCAGGGAAGTCAGGTACCATGGGTCTCTGGATCTGGCAAGTTTCATTCTGGTCAGATGTGCAGTTGCAAACACCAAAATATGTAAAACCCCATTTTGGGGCTATTTCTTTGCTCAGTGCTACAGCCCAAATGGTCTGTCTGTCTGGTTTGAAATTTTCAGGAATATGCAGTATTGGTCATTGATATGTCTTTTGAAGATTTGGTGAAAAATATGAATCCATTAAAAGGTTATTCAAATTTAAAGTGTCCCATTACAGTCAATGGGAAAAATATATCGCCTCACCAAAGCTGCCCCAAATACATTTTACTGTCTCAAATGCCCTCAGTTGTGTTGTGCTGCCACCATCTTGTTTTCAGTTAGTGGAGGAGAAAAGGGCCAAAATTCAAAGTTACTGCCCTAGGTAAACACTGACAGTTTTGTTTACCTAATTGGTGCATCAGGAACACAATGCTGGCATCAAATTTTAAAATTCCTCACAGAAATATGTTTTTAAACATCAGACTCCCAGTACTATGCATGGAAATTGTGAAGATGAATGCAACACTTTCACAGTTTACGTACCTTTGCACCTGTCCTTTCCACATTTTGTGAAAGTGTCATAATTCGCGACAGTACTATTCACCAAAAACACCATTTCTTTGCCACCTCACTGCAAATTAATGGTTGGGGCTTTTGGGCTAAAATTTGTAGGCAAGCCCTGCCCACAGACGTCTTTGCTGGTTTGGTAAAAATATTTACACTGGTCCCAAAGTTACAGCATTCCAAAGTTGAGAAATTTCCATAGAATAACATTGTGGCACCCATATCTTGAGAACAATTTGAGATATGGATTTTTCGTTTCGGAGCAAGGTGCACTAAGCATGCACAGAGATTTCCAAGTCATGATTACAACTGCAGTGTAATTTTTTCATAGTTGCTATGGTTACTGAGATATTGCCAAATTAGTGTTACAAGGGTTCCTTTTCATGACTCTAGGGCTGCGATATGTCTCTGTGCTTATGTAAGTTAGAGTACAGGACCCAGAGGGCCAGCGCTCCCCATATGCATACCATTATGCAAAAATGGGCAGCGTGAAGGAAGCACAGAGCCCACAGCCACATACCAGTCATCAGTTACATTACACTTTCTCAAAAGAAGGACATTCATTGCAAAAAAAACTCAGTTAATGCATCAGTTAGAATTGATAGTACAGTGACAAAAGTTTGGAAATTCAATGTTAGGGATCCCACACCTATCACATCCTCTCACTCTTTCCACACACCAACAGGCATAAGGGGTGTTATGGGGTCATCAGGCCTAACTCACACCCCATTCTCCTATACTGTACCTACTGTACTATGTCAGCATGTTTACACATGGAATGGGGTGAGAGATGGGACTGATGACCTATGGCACACCAGGCGCCTGTTGGTGTGTGGGGGGTTAGTGATAAGGGTAGGAACCCTAACATTGAGTTTCCAAACATTTGTCACTGTACTATCAACCCTAACTGATGCATTAACTGCGTTTTTGCAATGAATATGTGTATATTGTTTGCTGAATTTTGTTGACCCAGTAAGCCCACTGGCCCTAGAAAGTCCCTTTTTAGGGCGACCAGGGGGATACAGATGGTAAACAACTGAAATTGAACCAGATTAAGCTGTTGATGGTATTTTTAGTGAATGAGGAAATTTGGCCAGGACACTGGTGAATTTCTCCTACTCTTTCGATAAGTGCCATGGGATCTTTAACATCCACACGAACTACCACCAATCCAGGCAGATGGGACCTCTGTTTAATGTCTCATCCGAAGATGGCACCTCAAGTGCAGCACCCCTCATGCTGCACTACAGTGTCAGTACTGGGATATTAACCCACGTGCCAGATGTGGGAACTGAACCCACAGCCCTCTGATCTCCGGCCTCAGAGGCAAGTGTACCTACTGAGCCACTGACACTGTGTGTGTGTGTGTGTGTATGTATGTATGTATGTATGTATGTATGTATAAATACATATATATATATATAGATGTTACTTGTGGTTATTTGATATCATTTAGCAAGTTGGGTGTGTTGTTTGTCTAATTGTGTTTGTATTTTGAGGTACAGTAACTGGACTTGTATTATTTATGTTAATTGTATTTGGCAACCAATTTTTATTCGTAAGCAGGCACCAGTAACAAGGGGACTGTGTAAGTAGGACTTTGTCCAAACAGTATTTATCTTGTTTAAAAATAAAGATTTTTATCTATATATCTGTCTGTCTGTCTATCTGTCTGTCTATCTGTCTGTCTATCTATCTATCTATCTATCTATCTATCTATCTATCTATCTATCTATCTGTCTATATTATGCATTTGGGTAATAATTTGTTATTACTTCAGTGCATGACCATGCTGATTTCTCCGATCTTGGCAGGTAAGAACTGTATGGTTTACATATTGTAGGGCAATCACAGTTCTTTTTGACATTCAGTTATTTATTTGTGGAAATACTGATGTTTTGAGACTTCCAGTATTTTTCTTGTTTGAAATGTTTTTCCTATAAATGTGGAACTCAGGAGACTTGCGTGCTCTTGTTAAATAATAAACCAAGCTAGTATTCTAATGTCTCTATAGTTCAAAGAAACAATTTAAAAGCAATTCTATATATTTAAAAGTATTGTACTGTATATGTTTGACATTGAGTGCGTATGTTAAGACGCGTAATTAATATCCACAGAATGTCCGTGGTTTGTCCTACAGTACCAGTACCATCCAGTTCTACATAACTTTTCCTATTAAACAGTTTCATTTTTTATTAGGTGTCAAGCTAAAAGCTGGTTGCCTCCTGCCATATTACATACTCTTTTGTGCATTTTTCAAGATTAATGTTGCCTATTAGTGTGCATGGGCTGGCTCTGAAGCAGTCTGCAGTGTGATAAGTTCAGGAAAATGTAGTAGTATTTGAGATATTTCCAATTCAGCTCCCTACCCCATGAATTTACATATCCATGACACTTTGAACTGGATTGTAAGCTTAAGAATGCATGCATAAGGGTAAGAGATTTATAAACACCAAACAAATTCAAGACATTCTAACGTCTTATAACATTTATGGATCTTGCATACTGGTCTACTTCCAACCTGCCTCTTTTTATGCTGCATTCTCTTGGATGCTATGCCTTGGTAGTAGGTGTTTCATACATTACACAGGATGAGTCTGTTGCTGTGATGGCCATGTACTACATTATGGTGTTTCATTGCTAGGGCTGGCAGTGATTATACAAGCCGATTGCTCAATATGATTTTTCCTTGGGAGGCTACTGATCAAGCAAGGTCTGTAGTGCTACATTGTTGTGTCTCACTGTGGGTTGGCAGTGATTACACAGGGTGATTGCTTACTATGGTGTTGAGTTGTTGTTGACAACCAAGGACGATGGAGTGGAATGAGGAAACTGAAGAAAATATAAATGTATCAAGAATAATTGTAACATGGCAAAATAGTAGGAGTGGAAGCAAGAAGGCAATAGGAATGACGGCATCACATGGTAAGAAGACAACACGGCATTATGAGGATGATAATGCCATATTGCTTGTGTACTACTATAAGCGAGCCATGGGAGGAAAATCGGCAGTGTGGTAAGTACTCAAGGAGAAGCAATCGCAGGAGCAAGTTTAGAAATAGGAAGCAGGTACACCATAGGAGCAGTGGGAGAAATGAGACAGAGGGGCTGGGTTAGGAGTATAAGGTGGGAAGTTGAAAGTAGAGATGCAGATGGAGTGACAGAGCAACATCCAGAAACGGATTTCATTTGAACAACTTCATGGTATACAGCACAGTCAACTTTAATTATGGAGCCGAAACACAGAAACATAAGATAGCAGACAGATCGGACAAATGTCAGAAGGAAAAAAAACCAGCGTGGCGAGAAACAGAATTTGAGCTGCTAAAGGATAAAAACAGCACCAAGTAAAGCAGCACGTCAATATGCAAATTAGATAGGAGAGACACCGAGTAGTAGAAAAGCAGCACAGTCGCGGTCAGCCTACGAACAATATCCAAGTAACAGCTGCTCAGAAATGTGTCAAATATATTGGAATCATTAAGAAACATACAATTGTAGCTGCTCAAAAAAAAAAAAAAAAACATATATGCGTAAGAGAAGCTCATTTAAATTGTCAGGCACTTCCGGCGATGCACGTACTGAGTAACAGCTGCCCTGTGGAGCTCCACCACCTACTTCAATATTGCTGATTGAAGCTGATCTTTATTGCAATTTTATCATGTAACACTCTAGTAAGGTACAGGAATATTGCAGGAATAGCCTGTGATATAATACAGGGCTCAAGTGGAGGTGGAGCGGGAAAAAGGTTACTGAAATGCACAACCTGTAACGCCGAGAAGGCCCCTAAGAAACCACGAGCCTTGGGTTCTTCTTTTACTTCTGGCTACAGTTCTTCCTCCATAGACAGTGAACCACTCACCCTGCAGTGGTTCCTAGAAAATTCAAGCCATTCAGGGATGATTTACACAAGCTGACAGCCAACTTTGGCTCACTCGCTAGTAAATTAGATGAAGTGGCACAAAAATCATCGGATAATACGCCAGACTCATCTCGCTTGAGAGATGTCAAGATAAGATTAACCCTGAGCTAACTGCAGTCTGGCAACATCTTGCTAAAATGGAGCTGAAAATCGAAGACCTCAAGAGGCAAAGCAGGAGAAATAATTTGGTCATAATTGGTCTTCGAGAAGAAGAAAGGCATAATGCCATCCTGTTCGTCCAAAAACTAGTGGAGAGATAGATGGTCCCTCTCCCTTTGGTGACAAATACATTGTTGAAGGCGCATAGAGCCCTAGGCCAGGAACCAACTCCTGGAGCCCCTCCACAAACTCTAATCTTTCGTTTTCTCAATTTTTAGAAACAACATTTCCTGAGTAAAATCAGAGAACTCAAGAAGTCACCTGGGAGAAACATCTTTGGATAGCCCAAGATCTCCCAACTTTGGTCCGTCTCAAGAGAACGGCTTTTCACCACCTGGTAGCTAAATTGATAGCTACGGGTATCAGATTCTGGATGGCATATTCAGCAAAGTTAAATGTGCAAATCTCAGGAACTTGGATGGCCTTTGATGATCCTGAAGAAGCGTCGACCCAATTGAAGTCTGCCTTCCTCGATCTATTTAAAAGCACCTGATCGCGATTCTGAGCTGACTGCTTGAGATAGTAGCTGTTCAAAAGTGGGTGAGAGATGCCCTCATTGGACTAATGTCTGCTTTCAGCACCTGTGAATAGTCCCTATGAAAAATGGGGCTTGATTTGGCTTACCTATGCAGCTGGGCTTTGGATCATTTCCTTATTTCTCTGGGGATTGTCCGATTGACAGGAGTTGCTGCGGTCTCTTGGAACTTACACTGGTGGGAGATGTGTGTCTCTGCGGCTTTTTGATGAATGGACTTGCACCATTGAATGTAAGAGCTCCACTTCCTGCTCTTCATAACGAGGGTGCCCTGACTTCATGGATGATGGATTCCCAGCTTGCTTACAGTTGATACAGCTAACTGTGCTTATTCTGGTTTTGCCTTTTTCTTTTCTTTTTGGTTATCACGAGGCTGGACATTCGTGGACATAGAGCTTACTATTATAGCAAACATTTGATAATTGTTAACCAGAAGTGTGTTTTTTGTTTTTGTTTGTTTTCCTCTCTAGATTCCTTTTCCTGTATTGAGAAGAAATAATACAGTGGGACTCAATCTTGGTTAAATACTAGGTACTCCTCAGTCCCAGAAGAGATGGGCATTTAGTAGGATATCTGATTCAAAATTTTACTTGTGAATCATTTTAATTTTGTAAACAAGAAGTAATGATGGAATTGCTCAGTTTTGTATCTTTAGCTATATATATTAACCTTTTTTTCATCTTATGGACTGAGAATCACCTCAGAGATATACAGCAGGTAAGGAACCACCTCTGTATCCTATTACTATAGACTGTTTCATATCCTGTGGGCTTATTATGGCTTCTGTCTTGTTAGTTTGTTGTTTTTTCTTTTTCTTTCTTTCTTTCTTTCTTTCTTTCTTTCTTTCTTTCTTTCTTTCTTTCTTTCTTTCTTTCTTGGTATAGCTCTGAAATGTAATTGTTAATAGATAGGGGTTTGCCTTATAGTAATGTAGGTTTCATGTTTTTAACTGCCTCAGTCTAATTTTTATATTTCAAAACTTTATATGCCTATAGATATTTGAAAGCGTTTGTTTTATCTTTTCATATTACAAAATCTTTTAGGGTGGCTGAGCGTAGAATTGTTATGAGTATGATGCAGAAGGTGAATTGCAGTATTATGGGTGGGTGGGAGGGAGGGTTGAGAAAAGGTTTCCAAATGTTTACTGTTTAATGTGCATTGGTTGGGTTACTTTGGATGGGGGTATTGATCATACAGAGACAGCTTACTGGAAGAGATATTTGGCTCTATTTTATACTCTGCCCAGTTGATGATATGTTATAGCTAGAGCATTGAAAATAATTTCCTGGAATGTACGAGGGCAAGACATAAAGTTAAGCGATATTGGATTCTTAAACACCTTAACCTTTTAGCAGCTGATATCGTATTTGTACTAGAATCCCATTTACTTCTTTCTGAAGCTGTTTAATTACATAGACAGCAAATGGGTCAGTATTTTTGGCAGAGGTAACACTCAAAGCCGTGGGGTAGTAATCCTTGCAGAGGAAGTCTATTCCTTATCTTCTAGCAGTTATAACAGTCCCAGAGGGACGATATATTTAGTTAAGGGAGTACTTTCCACTAGAGAGGTAATTTTAGGCAGTGTCTGTGGTCTGAATTTGGACACACCTAGCTTTTTATGCATTTCTCACAGTCCTTATGCCATTTTGTCCATACCATTTATTACAGGTGGTGACCTTAATCTAGTATTCAACCCGTGTATAGATCATTCAGGCAGATTCGTAAGGACTTTCTCCCATACAAAGGGCACTCTGAGACTTGTTGGATGGTGCTGGATTGACAGATATTTGACGTCTCCTTCACCCTTGAATAGAGAATTACTTATACCTCCCGGTTCATCATTCATCCTCCTGCATTGATTATTTACTGGTTTCACAATCCCTAATTCCTGAAGTGTTGGATTTAGCCATACTCTCTGGTCCAATTTCTGACCATTCCATGAGTATCTTGCTTGATCTCCTTAGAGATCTCCACAGTAAAAGGGCGATGGAAGATCAATAATCAGATGTTTAAGAATTCAGAGTATGTAGAATACATAGCTAATCATATTTCTGTCTTTATTGATATTAATATTAATTCTACGGGAAAACCAGATATTGAATGGTACTCCTTTAAAGCCTATCTTAGAGGTTTGTTGATTGGATTGGCTGCCAAGAGAAAATAACCCAGGATGAGCAGCTTAAATCTTTACTAAATCAAATTGAATTATAGAACATAATTTATCCTCTCAAACACGGACCAGATCAGGGTGAATCTGGTGAAATTAAAAGATTCATATTTGAATCTATTAAGGGAGAAAGTCAAATTTATCATCTTGAAAACCAAGGCCTTTCATCTAGACCAAGGAGAAAAAGCAGGTCGACTCTTAAACTTAAACAAGGTTGAATCTCATAAATTAGTGGCAGCAGTATATTCCCAAAATGAAGATACCTTGAAGACTTCACCATCTGAAATAGCTTCAGAATTTCAGAGTTATTATGCAAAATTATATAGCACCATGGATAATCCCCCACCCTTATTACAATTAGAGGCCTACTTGGCAGGTTCCTTGCTTCCATGCTTTCTGAATTGCAGAAAGCTTTATTGATAACCCTATTACTATTGGAGAGATAATTAGGGTTATTAAAGATCTACCCTCGGACAAAACACCCGGCCTGGATGGATTTTCCTCAAACTTTTATAAATGCTTTGCCCAACAATTAGCACCTCTCCTTCTCTCTTTATTCCAACATATCCTTTCGGGACAGAGCTCAGATACTTCTCAATTTGAAGCCTTAGTAACTCTGCTACTCAAAGGGTAAGCCTCCTGATAGAGTTCAGAGTTACAGGCCAATTCACTTCTGAATCAAGACCTCAAAATTTTAATGAAACTTCTTACATACGGTTGAGTCCTATTATGTCAGATATTATAGGACTGGAGCAAGTGGGTTTCATGATAGGCAGATCATTGGCTGACCATCTTAGAACCCTTCGCATGTCTTCTCGGCTTCCCAGGACTCTGATTTCCCACTGTACTGATTTCCTGGATGCCAAGAAAGCATTCGATAGGGTGGATTGGAACTTTTGTTTCAAGCACTGATGGCATCGATTCCCCTCTGTTCATAAAATGGATTAAGACTTTGTATAAATCCCCAGCAGCATGAGTTATATGTACTGGGTTAATGTCGATTCTTTCACATTACATGCGGAACTAGACAAGGATGCCCCTTATCCCCTTGTTGTCTAACATTTATTTAGAACCCCAATCCAAAAGATTACAGCTGATCCAACCGTCCAGGGTGTAAGTATCCAGCAACAAATTGTTAAAGTTTCAGCTTATGCAGATGATTTGCTCTCCATTTATCTCATCCTAATACATCGATACCAGCCCTACTTAATATTTTAGAAATTTAGTCTTATGTCCAATTATAAATTAAATAGTGACAAGGCGGTGGTTTTCCCCTGAATCATAAAGCAATGAAATCAGGTGGCCTCGAGAGCAGGGTTCTCCTGGCAGACCAATTCCTTGAGATATCTGGGAATTAACCTGTCCAGAGACCCAAACAAATTTCTGAAACTGAATCTAGATCCATTAATACATACTATTAGACAGAACTTGAAGAGGTGGGCACTACTTACCCTTTCTCTTTGGGAAAAATTAATATAATTAACATGAATGTTTTCCATAATTATTTTATCAATAAACCTTTCAAATGTTTGGTTACCTTTGGCATGGTTCAAAAAAACACAGCAGTTATTTTCTAATTTTATATGGGCAGGCAAGAAACCCGAATAGCTTATGATAAACTTTCGGCACGAAACTGAAAAGGTGGATTACGTTACCACATCTTGAAGTTTACTACTGGGCTATCCATGCCAACAAATATCTAAGATGGTTAATGCCAGACCAGTCTTCTTTACCGTATCCCTTTACACCCATATGGTTAAAATTTAACGTGCCTTAATACAAAACATGGACTATCTCCAGCTGCGCTTCTGTATATTAATTTAAAATCTCTACCTCGTAGCATAAAAAAGTAACACCATTGCTCTCTCCATTAGAATTCATGCCCAGTCTTGTTCTTTTTGAAGTACAAACATGTTTTGATCTATCTTAGCCTTGGTGGGGAATCCTAATCTCACTCTCGATGGTAAGCCTCTCCAGGAAATGGATCACTCAATCAGGGGACCTTCCTTAATTGTTTCCTGAAATCTGATGGCTGTTGGTTAACCTCATCAGAACTCCTAATTAAAGGCCCATATCCCGAATTCTGCTGTTTTAAAATATTCCAACTACAACATTTGCTAATAAAATTTTGGAACAACCCTCCCTTAATTCCTAAATTTTCCAGCTTACCAGAGTTGGTTCTTTTAGGGCCTTTCCATGCTGTATCAAAATGTATGTTTTAATACACATTTGGGAATGGGCTAACAGTTTTGGTCCAACTCATTTTTGGAATATACATTTCCCCAATCACGATCTTCTCTGGCGGTCTTGTGGCAGAATTGTTATAAATTTGTTATACAGGACAGAGTTCACCTAACACAATTTAAGCTTCTACATAATCTTTACTACTCACCTCAGAAGATGGCTAAACTGGGGCTTCTCCCTCACCCACATGCACTCGATGCCTACAAGGAGAGGGTAACCTATTGCATATTTTCTAGACATGCCCCAAAATAGCACCCCTATGGAGTGCCATTAAACAGAAAGTGGACCCTCTTTGGGGTTATCGGATTTATTCACTGCCAAAATTTGTATATTGGGGATTTTTCTGCTGTGAGGGTTACTGACAGAAAGTATCATATTACCCTCATGGCCATGTCAGCTAAAAACTGGTACTGAAGCACTGGAAGGATGCAAAGATATTTCTTACAGTGAATGGTTGCAGCAGAATTGTTGGCCAACCTTAGAGTGGAAAAGACAATTGCTAGTCTACATAATCAGTCCCAGAAATGTAATAAGGTATGGGGCCCACTCGTTTGCTTTGTACTGTCTTCAGAAAATCTAATGATCTTTTTGTTGATAGATAGTTTTATATTAGATTGCTGAACTCTGTGTTATTGGGAGGTTGTGGGAGGGGGTGGAGGGAGGAGAGGTGATCTAATTCCTATATACATGTACTGTGTTAATTATTTACATGTTACAGTAGATCTTCTCTAATTATGTGTGTAAAACTGAATAAAACTTTAAACTGAAAAAAAAAATTGTCAAAGTAACAGTAAAATTACTGCAAAACTTGATTACTGTCATTGTCTTTTGTGTAGTATAACCACTAACATATGTAGGACATATATAGGCTGCTGTAGACCATGTTACAAGCACATTAATTCACTCAAAGGTGGCATCTAATGGGAGTAAATGCATGGTTGGTCCATTGTGAGGCTTTCGGCCTGTGGCCTCAGAGCCTAGCAGTCCCAACCATGCATTAACTCCATTAGATGCCATCTTCATCATGGATTAATGCTTACTTGTTTAGGCACATATCAGTAAATATTTTGATTAAATAGTAGTAATGCATGTACTGCAGAATAGTGTAGAATTTACAGTTAGCTGAAACATTTCCATACTTACTCCCACACCCAAGGATTTCCATATCCATGATGCTTTTCTCTGCCTTAGAAAGCAGTTGTCTAACTTAAAGAGATTTAAAAATAGGAAATCATCTGTCTTTTGTATCATTATGCACCCTAACATTTATTATGTATTTATTGATTGATTTATTTGGGGGTGAAGTTGCATGGACTTGTTTATTGACAGGGAGAATCTGTTTGCCATGATACTGGAGAAACTCCCTGCACTTCTTCAGTCGTGCCATGGAATCTTTTACTTCCACCTGGATAGTGACTAGAGATGGGCAGAAGGGATCTTGGTTTAATGTTTCATCCAAGAATGCACCTCAAGTGCAGCCCCCTCCCCATGCTTACTGCGCTACATTGCCAGTTATAAGTATGACTCCAAGCAAGTACCTAGTATGGGGCTAGAACTCATGGCCTTCTGATCATCTGGCCCTACAGATCCACTGACACTGATAACTCATATTGCTGTTCTTTCAGACTGACTCTCTGGTATGATACATCTGACTTAATGGGTGCCTCACACAGTGGTCTGTAGTGGACTAGCTGCTTTGCTCAGTGAGTGAGTGAGTGAGTGAGTGCATTCTTCTGTATTGCCTGGTCCTTTGTGGGATGAAATTGATTGTACAAACACAGTGCTCACTAATATCCTCTGTTGGACAGATTAAACAAGTTTAAACTTACTATGGACATTAATATAGCTTAACTGTGAGAACATATTTCATTTCCGTGGGTCCTGCTTCTGCATGGGATATTCTGACACCTCTCAGTACCATTGGTAATTTAACTTGTTTGTTCATTTATTTGAGAGATTTAGCTAGGAAAGGCATTAAGCTATAACAGCTCATTTCCAGATGTGTCCTGGGGAAGGGGTATAGGGACATAATACAATTCAAAGTACAATATCAGTAAAGTGAACAACGAAAATGGTGTCTGAAGTACTGTATTATGCAAAACATATCAATGTGCAAAAATATATCAAGGATTGACAGTGTGCAAAAACTGCAATAAGTAAAATCTTTCTAGGAATGCTTGGGGCAGGGGATGGGACAAAATGAAATAGAGCAGCACAAAATCAGTATGTAAACATAGCAAGGAAAAGTAAACAGTGTCCAAAGTGCATCAAGGAATAGTGTTATGTAAAAATACATAAGTGAGGCTGCCAGGTTTTTAATCAAGTCTTATCTTGTCTTGGTTAATAAATGCTGGCACAAACATATCTACACATCAAGGGAAGGCAACTAAGAGGCACAAAGTGTACTGTACTTTGTGAAATATAAACCATAGAAGTGGAGACATTTCATAGTGTCATATGGTTTTAGATTCCACAGAATTCTCCAATGTTTGCAAGGAGATACTTGCTAAAAATGTAGCAAGAAATCCTAAAGCGTCCCCATTTCAGTGAAAATGGAAAAGATACAATGCAATGCAAAGTGATCGATAATATAATGTAACTTTTGTGACATACAGTAACTAACACTGCATAGGGCAACTAAGCAATAACCCATCCTTCAAATGAGACATTAAACTGAGGTCCCTTCTGTCCATATCTGGTCATTGCCCCAGTGCAAGTTAAAGATTCCTTGACTCTTATCCAAAGTGTGGGACATTTTTTATGGAACCAATCTAAAAGTAATGTACAACTTCAAACTTATCATACCAAAGTCTAAAAAATGAAAAGTATACAATGAACAAATCAAGAAGGAAAACAAAGACATATACAAAAGTTGGAAAGAAAGGACAATCTGACTAAATAAACTACAGTAATTCTCTTAATATCATACTTAGGGGTATGCCATAAATGTAAATTCATTTGGTACCTTTTATTACATGATTTGGGATTGCCTAAAGTTTCTCTTTTCTGGTAAGCAGTTACAGCTATAGTTACTTAAATATTAACTAGTATACATCCAGAGGAGGCAAGGAGCGTTCTGTTGAGAGTACCAGGAGGGCTGGGGGCTAGAGGTCTGGGTCATCCCCTCTGGCGCCTGGGCATTGTAGTGGGAAAGCAGACCCTGGCCCAACATTATTGGTTAGAGTCAACCCCTACTGTTGCCCAGTGAATAAATCCGCTTATTCAGTGTTTGAAACTAAGAGCATAAACAATACAGCGCTCGAAGACAGGAAAATATGTACTATCAGATCTGTGGTCCCTTGAGGTGGCTTTTGCCTCCACCTGGTTCCCCATTCTTTAAGTAACAAAGATCTGCTGGTCCATTGACAGCCTATTAATAAGAACATCTATGCTCTTTATATTATGATTCGGAAACAGGATATAGTCTGACTATTAGAGAAACCCAACTGATATATGTTATTACATAGTAAATTGCTACACTGTATGGCACTAGCTTTATTTATCAAAGTATGGGTATTTCTTAAACTCTTATTCTCTGTAGTAAAGGGTCTTTGGGAAATATGTACATATAGCCAGAACCATGATACTATCTCTGGGCTAGGTCTTGCAGTTAGGTATTCCCATTCTGGTATATGAAGGAGGTTTTTAGAATATCTTATATTAAAGTAAATGCACAGATTGACCCCATCAGATGTGCTAAGCTTGTATTATGATCAATTCTATCTGACTTGAATTTGATTGTAATTGGACATTTCCTTCCCTTTATTGTATGTAAGCTGTTGTCTTGCTGAAAATTTAATAAAGTTGACAAAAAATCATACTTAGTGCCCAAGCCACAGAGATCATCCACCGTCATACCTGAAAGGCCCGCCACTCTTCTTTCATGCTGTACTCTCTGCCTTTGCCCATCCAACTCCTCCCTCACTTCTAAATCCCATATGACCACAACCCTACCATTGCTCAGTCCCTCCTTATTCTCCCTTACAAAGCTCCTATCTAGTGTGATTCCCACTTCTAATTTGCCCTCCTCGCACCCCCCTCAACTGTCCCCCTATTATCTCAGTGGTGATTTCTCCCTTTCCTGTCATCCTCCACTCCATTCTCTACTTCCTTTTGTTACTGATATGGATGGGTACCTAGACCTTCCCTTCTCCCCTTCTCTTGAGTGCCCAACACTATGCCTGTTCTCCTTTCCTTTCACCTCGACCCCACCCCTGATCCTTCTGCAGCCATTCCTGAGCCCTTACTATGATTCTGTCTCTTCCCTCTGCTGGCTAGCCTAGGTACCTCCATCTCCCACCATACTCAGTGTCTGGAAGTGGTTTCCATCTCATATCACTATGCACTGACCTGTCCCCACCCCCACCTGCTGAACCCTCCTCTAGCTGTCCTTCATCTAGCCTCCTGATGTCTCCTCACCTTTGGGACAGAGGGACCCAGGGTATCCCAACCTGCACTCTCTTCTCCTCCTACTGCTGGCTGCTTGGGCCTCCACCTCCCACCATACTCACTATCCGGAAATGGTTTCTAACTTGTACCACTATGGATGGACTCACCCCAACCCCTCCCACTAAATCCTCCTCTAGCTGTCCTCCATCCAGCCTCCTGATGTCTCCTCACACTTTGGGTAAGAGGACCCAGAGTATCCCATCCTGCACCCCTCCCGTCTTCTCTCCCAGTTGCTGCTGATGCCCCTTCCTTGCCCTGCCTATCTGCCTCTCCTCCAGCCTTACCAGTTCCACCCTTGTCCCCTGCCTACTCCCATCCTCCTATCGTGTTCTATGAGGAAAATAACAGTAATTTACAAAGTTATGTAATTAACCAGGTGTGCAGGATCTGCAAAATTCATCTTTCAGAATAGTTCACTAGCACCATACAATAGTTACTTTGCATACATATGCTGATGTGAAGTAGGATTGCTGTGTTAGAGTATGCATATGGTTTGCAGAGATGCACAAAAACTAAACTATTTAGAATACTTAAACAAATGTCAGTAATATAAACAGGTGTGTAGAACCTGCAAAATTGAGAAAAACCTCTTATAACTGATTTTCCTGAATGGTTCACCTGATAAATTTCTTACAGAATATTTTGGCTCAGACCTTCTAGTAAAGGTTATGGGTGAAATTTACAGAAGTAAAATATGAAACAGAAATAAATTCACTAAGCATTGCAGTGTATCTTTGGTTTCTTTACCTTTCTACAGTATAATCATCTTCATCAGAGTGGAGGCATTTCTTTTCTTTGTGTTTTGTACTGGAATGTTAGGTGGCACTGATCTCTTCTTCCTCATCACCCAATAAAAGGACATACTGGTGGTAAACATCTGAACTATAAAAGGTCTGGGAAATTTCCTCATTCTGTAGCCATTAATATAATCCTATTGCAGTTTCCTGATTAGTAAGCATTCACCGTGACAGGAGACTCTATATAAGAATTAGAAGAAGCAATCTAGCTCATGTATTAGACTGTACCCTTTATATAATGAAGAGAAGCCACAGTGTACAGTAGCTATTTACAGTGCCATATTTAGTACACAGAGGCAGAGCACAGGAGACACAGGTCCAGAAATGACCTGCTACTTGGCTAAAGCACAACAGCATACATTGAGAGTCCCAAAGGAGGAAATGTGTTTGCAGTTAGCTGCTCGCCATATAAATCAGAATAAATGTAAAAGTCTGTTTCAGCAACCTTTTTTATAGGGAATCTTTGTCCATCTACCCTACACTATAATTTTCAAACTGCTACCCATACTGCTTTGGGTTGGGTTTGGAGCTTTAGGAGTGCATGTGTGTTATGGGGAATGTATAAAAGTGGTAAATTCCCAATATTTATTTATTTATTTAAATGTTTTACCAGGAAAGGCATACTGAGCAGGAGTGCTCATTTCAGATGCATCCTGGGGATGGGGGATGGGAATAAACTGTAAAAGTACAATGGAGGTACAGTAGCAAAAATACAGTAAATAAAAACAATACATGTGGTTTCAAAAGTAACATATACAGTAAAGTGTGGATGGCAAGACTTCAGTACATCTATCATTACAAAAGAATCTAACTGGCTCTATATTCATATGGCTTTTTATTTTATTACCATTTTTACAGTGCTATACAATACTGTATTTCCATTCGACAGATTGAGCTCTCCTCCTTTTTTGTTTGGAGGTGTCATTAGCTAGTATCTGAAAGGGCCCTGCCAACACTGAAAATTTGTTTTATCTGGATAAAAGTGTTAATTTACCTTCAACTGACTGTTTGTGCTGAACTTTACAAAAGTAGCTCCATTCACACCACCATCCTCCTTGGTGCCCAGTGGATGATCACAGACTCAGTAGTCACAGAAAGCGCTGGAAGAGTGCATTCCCTCTGCAATCCAGTGTAGCCCCCAATGGCCTCAGATCCTAGGGTCAGTGTGCCAACCAGGGCTTCTTCTGTATGGCAACACTGGCAATGTGTGTTTTCTTGTTTGTTTTTGTAATTCATTTCATCAACTAAAATGTAATTTTGACACAACTTGATATCAATGTAAATAATCAGATCTTCAAACCTCTTGCAGTGGGGTGTTTTCCTCATGGAACTATCATCAGATAACCCCTGACCAAATCCAGGGCCTGCATTCTCCCTCTTTTAGTGTTTCTTCCCTACTTTTAGTTTTCTTTCTCATCCCAATTTTCTTCCCAACTACTAGATCCCTCACTGTAAATACTTATGTTGGCTTACCATATATAAGGATTGATGCTTCTCCACTTGAAACATTTGTTGTTCATGCCCTCTACTCATACTGTTTCAACTCCCTCACCTAGCTCAAATGCTTCTTTCTTCCTCCTCCATCTAAGTGTATATGTTAGTATACCCCAGATAAAGTTTAACCACTGATAACCATCTACCCTCATCTGGGCTGGGTCCCCTTCATCACAGTTTTTACCTACTTGCTACACTACATTTCACTGTTAGGTCCCCTGACCAAGACCTTCTAGATGGGTGATTATAAGAACACCACAGCAGGTATGACAAAGCAGTTAAAACATATACCCCAGGGGAATCTTACCTTATTCTGGGGTCACACTGGCAGAGTTTCTTGTGTCTGCAGACTCCTGTATCATACTCCAGAGTGGCTTGTATATGTGAGATTCAGTACTAGAATGCTAGTACATGATTGGGTGCTAACAGTCATGTGACCCATGTACAAACACAATGGCGACTGTTCCTACTTGTCCATACCTGGGTTTGGTTCCTGCTAGTTTTGTTTCTAGTCCCCACAACCTGGAAACATAGAAACATGAACTTTGCGACAGATAAGGACCGCTAGGCCCATCTAATCTGCCCATTTCCCTACCTACAGGATAGGCCATGAGATCCTAGTTAACCAACAGCCTATTTTTCCTACCCCCACAAGAATTGCCTTATGTCTGTCCATACATTCTTGAATTCTCCCACAGTTTTAGACCCCACAACCTCCTCAGGAAGGCTGTTCCATGCATCCACTACCTTCTCTGTGAAATAATACTTCCTCACATTGCCCCTGAACTGCCCTCCTTCTATCTTTAAATTGTGTCCTCTTGTTCTTGCAAGTCTCTTTTCTGAAAGATGCTACCCTCTTGGACTTTGTTGATCCACTGGGGTGCCTAAAGTTTCTATCATGTCCCCCCTCTCCTTCTTTCCTCAAGGGTATACATATTAAGCTCCTTTAGTCTCTCCTCCTCGACTTCTCTTGCAGACCATGCACCATTTTAGTTGCCCTCCTCTGGACTGCCTCTATCCTGTCTATGTCTTGCGGAGATGGGGTCTCAGAACTGGACACAGTACTCAGATGGGGTCTCACCAACTGTCTGTACAGAGGGATAACAACTTCCTGTTTTCTGCTGCTGATGCCTCTCCTATACATCCCAGTATCCCCCAGCCCTCCCTACTGCCTTCTCACATTGCTTGCTAACCTAAGGTCATCTGATATGATTACCCCCAGGTCCCTTTCCTTTTTGTTTTGTTACTACCTCCCCACCCATTGTGTATTCTTCCCTGGGTTCTTGTTTCCCAGGTGCATTATTTGCACTTCTTTGCATTGAATCCTAGCTGCAATACTTCTGACCATTCCTCCAACCTTGCCAAGTCCCTTTTCATCCTTTCCACGCCTCCTTGTGTATCAACCCTGTTGCAGATCTTTGTGTCATCTGCAAAAGGCATACTTATCCTTCAGTCCTCTGCAATGTCACTGGTGAAGACATTAAAAGGACTGGACCAATCTGAACCCTACGGTACCCACTAGTAACCCCCTTTCTTCAGAGTGGACTCCATTTACAATTACCTTCTGTGTCCTGTTGTCCAGCCAATGTTTTGCAGGCTACCACCCTGGGTCCCACTCCCAGGCTGGTTAATTTAACTATTAATCTTTGTGTGGGACTGTGTCAAATGCCTTGCTAAAGTCTAGGTAGGCCATGTCCACAGCCCCTCCCTTGTCTACTACTTTGGTCACCCAGTCAAAGAAATCTATTAGATTCATCTGACATGACCTTCCGCTGTGAACCCATGCTGCCTTGGGTCCTGTGCTCCACTGGCCTCTAGGTACTCGACTATTCTTTCCTTCAGAGTGACTCCATCACTTTCCCTACCACAGAGGTCAGACTGACAGGTCTGTAGTTTCCTGCCTCTGTCTTGGATCCATTTTGTGAAGGGGAATCCATCCGCCTTCCTCCAGTCCTCGGGTACCACACCATCCTCCCATGATTTATTAAAAGAGTAGCCAGTGGTTTCACTAGTTCCTCCCTTAATTCTTTTAGAATTGTGGGGTGAATTCCATCAGGACCCATTGCTTTGTCCACCTTCAGTTTTAGGAGTTCTTGCAGAATCCTTTCTTCTGTGAAAGGACTGGGATCGACCCCCCTATCAAAGTGCTTCTGTTAATTGGATTAGGCACTTCCCCTCCTCTTTTGTGAATACTGAGCAGAAATATTCATTCAGTATTCCTGCTTTTCACTGTCCCCTCTGCCCACCCACCGTTCATTCTATTCAGCCTCACTATCCCTCCTTTGTCTTTCTCGCTTCTGATGTACCTATAAAGGTTTATCCCCTTCTTAACTGAGTTGGCTCTCTTTTCCTCAGTTTGGGCCCTTGCTATTCTGACTTCCCTCCTGCTTCCTTCTGCCTTAACTGGTACAGCTCTCTGTCCTGCTCCTTCTGTGTTTCCTTATACTTCCGGAATGCTATCTTTTCTTCTTGACTTTCACAGCCACCTCTTTTGAGAACCATAGTGGCTTTTCTTTCGTTTTGATTTGTTTATTTGCTTCACACAAAGGCTTGTTGCCTCTGTGATGGCAGTTTTGATAATTCCCCATTGTTGCTCACACCTCCTTCTAGCCTGTTTGCTAGTGCTTTTCTGAGGCACTCTCCCATCTTGCCAAAGTCAGCCCTCCTAAAGTCCAGTACCCTCACTTTTGTATGGCTTGACTCTGTAGCTGAGTTTAATGTGAACCACACTGTTTGATGGTCACTTGTCCTCAGATGGCAGCCCACTTCTAGATCTGAGATCCTTTCCTGCCCCGTTTGAGAGTATGAGGTCAAAGATTGCTCCCTCACGAGTGGGTTCAGAAACTAGCTGTCTAATGCCTGCCACCTGTGGGCATCAAGAATGGCCCTGCTCTTGGATGTGGCTGCAGCAAATGTGCTCCAGTTAACATCTGGCATATTCAGGTCTCCCATCAACAGTATCTCCCTTTCTCTGCCATTCTAAGAATGCCTTCTATCATATCCTTGTCCATTCCTTCCCCCTGACATGGGGGTCTGTACACAACCCCTGTGTGGATTGTGGTGCCCTTTCCAGTCTCCAAGGTGACCCACAGTGCCTCCTCTCCTCCCTGTTTACAATTTTGTTCAGTTGCTTTTATCCCTTCCTTTACATGAAGAGCTACTCCTCCCCTCTTCTCCCCTGCCTGTCTCTCCTGTGGGTTATGTACCCTGGTATGTTAACATCCCAGTCATGGTTCTCTGTGTACCATGTGTCTGTGACTGCTACGATATCCAGGCATCCCTCTTCCATCAAGGCCACCAGCTCAGAGAGCTTGTTGCCCAGACTACGGGCATTGGTACTCATTAACCTCCATTTCCTGATGGCCTTACTCCTTTTGCCCCATCCCTGTCCTTCTTGCCTTTGTCACTTTCTCCATTTACCCCTGCTCTTCTCCCTATCGACACCTCTATGTTGGTGTTTGCCACACTTACTACTGTGATTATTTGGGGGGCTAGGATTTTCCTGCTCCTTTCCAGTGCCTCCCCTTGGCTAGTTTAAAAGCTTGCCAATGAAGCATTAAACCTATCACCTAGGATCCTGGTTCCCCTCCCGGACAAATGTAGCCCATCATGCCAGTATAGCATCGCATCACTCCAGGTGGACCCCAGTCCCCAATGAAGCCAAATCCCTGAGCTCCACACAGTTTTCAACCACTGATTGATTCCCATGGTGCGGAACACCTAGCCTCTCCTATGCCATAGAAGGGTAGCACCTCTGAGAAGGTTACCATGCGTGCTACTTGACTAAGGCCCCTCCCAATTCCACAAACTCTTCCTGCACTTCTCTAATCCCTTTCTTAGCCAGGTCATTTGTCCCTAGGTGGACAATGACATCCAGCTCCCTCCCCTGTGCAGCTGCTCCGGCAATCCTGAGGATTCGCTCCCTGTCCTCAAGCCATGGCGCCAGGCAGGCACTGCCTCCCTCTCCTTCCTCCCCAGTTCTACCTTCCTAACAATGGAGTCCCCACCAGGAGTTGTTTCCTTCCCTGCAGGGTCCCCTGCCACCCTCCTGTGGGTCTCTTTTGTGGAGGTTCCCAGCATCCTCCTTGGTCTCCACTGTGGATGCCTCCATGAGAGGAACCACACTTTGCCAGAATGGCATAGGAATTATGGAGAGGTACAGCGGGAGGGATGCACCTCTGTTCCACCAACCTCACCCTCCCTGGGCCCACTGTGGTCCAACCACTCCTCTTTCTTGACAACCTCTGAGGCAGCGACAGTGGCACTGGTGGTCCCTGGATGGAAGAGAGGTCCCACAAATCCTAGCCAACTCAGCCTGGAGATAAGCAACCTCCTCCCTCAGCCCAGAAGTGCCTGCAGATGGGACAACACCGCATCCTCCAGAACATCTCCCGGAAGACTGCTGCTCCACAGCCACTGCACTGCACCACTCCAGTCATGTCTTATTTCTGGCCCCTTAACTGTTTGCAATCTTTACTCTTTCCTCTGTTTTTTCTCTCTCTCCTTACTTTCTGCCTGTGTGCCTTTAAGCTCCTGATTGTCCTGTTCTGAGACAAGAATATCCTATATTCGCAGTAGACCACTTACTTGCTCAGAGGTAGACCTCCAGCAGCTAGAGGGCTGGAGCTACTCTTGCCCTTCAAGGATGGTGAGTCCTTAGTGGTTCTGTGATCACTCACTTCCTGCCCTTAAACAGGAAGTTCCTGTTGTCAGTCAAATCCTGTGCCTATAAAAATAGAACTAGCTTTGAGTGGGGGTGGAGGGGAAGGAGGCGATATAGTCCCAGCAGAAGTCCAGTCACACAGCAGTCCTTTCTCCTGGTGTCTTCTGCCAAGCTACTAGCAGAAACTTTCTAAGGCAGTCTTTAAATGTAGCTTCCTTCTAGCTAAGCCCTCCCCTACTTACCAGATCTTTCTACAAGTAATTTAAACCTCACAGCAGTTAAGTCCTTTCAGTCACCTGAGATTTACACCTAGATAACTCTTCAGATACCCATTCAGTTCAGTTAAGCCAAACAAACACTTTTTTTTTGCATGTTATTTTTTTTACCCTTAATTAAAGGTCAAATACAAAAGTTCTTCTACTATAGTCCCAGCAGAGAAGTCCAGTCACACAGCAGTCCTTCCTCCTGGTGTCTTCTGCAAGCTACTCTGTTTAAAATAAATAAATATTACTGCAGCTAGATTTGTGAGTATGTCTTACCACATACCCCAGGTGGGTTGTGAAGCACTGAGTGCTTCAACCACCAGGTGAGTGTGGTAAGATATCACACCATAAAATAGATTATCTATGCAATATGACATACCAGGGTGTGCAGTTATGTGTCAGTAATCACATTCTTGAGTATGTTGCTTAGTTTGAGTTGCTTGTTCAGGGGCTTTTAAACAGTCAAGTATTGGGTTTACTAACCATAATTAAACATTCTTGATGTCTCTTACTGCACTTAAAAATAGGTCCTACCTAGAAAATATTACAAAGGCAGAGAGAGAGAGAGAGACAGATTGCCCATGATGTGGACTATCAATCAGAAATCTCCAGTAAGAAGGCAGAGTTCCTGTCCAGGAGATTGCTGCAGCAAGAATCAACTGGCTCAGCTCTTTCAGACTGTGGACCGGCTGTGCAATCCAGTCTGCCTTTGGGGCCAGAGAGCCTTTTCAAAATAAAAGTGTGATGAGTTTGCTCAATTCTTTGCAGATAAGGTGTCCTCCATTAGGTCAGAGATTTGCTTGACTCATTCAAATGAGTACAGCAGCAGTCGATCTGCGAGGCACAGGCACCCGTCTGTCTGGACAGATTTCGACCAACCAGCAGTCGTGAAATACCGTGAAGATTGTTCGGGGTTTGCGACCAACTTACTGTAGTTTGGATCCTGATCTAACTCACCTCCTTGTCGGGTGTATGGATGTCATCGGACCGATCCTTGCTGAGATAGTCTAGTGCTCACTGGACTGGGTGTGTTCCCGGACTCCTGAAGAGGAGGCTGTGGTGACACCCTTTTAAAGAAATCTTCCTGCGGCCTAGACTGTTCTAAGAACTACAGACTGTCTCTAACCTGCCCTTTTGGGCAAGGTTATCGAGAAGGTAGTCACATTGCAACTCAAGAACTTTCTTACCACCCATGAAACCTATGATCCTCTCAGTCCGGTTTCAGGAAGAGGCATAGTACTGAGAAGGCATTGGTTCAAGTACTTAATGATTTCCTCATAGCGAGGGATCGGAGGAGTCATTTGATCTTAATCCTCCTGATCTCTCTGCAGCATTTGACACTGTGGATCATGAGGTGCTGCTGGAACAACTGCGGCTACTCTGTGGACTGTCGGAGACAGTCCTCAGGTGGTTTCACTCTTTCCTTGCAGACAGGACTCAGAGGGTGGTGTTGGGATTTTATCCTTGGCCCTTCTCCCTGCCTTGTGGGTACTGCAGGGTTCTGTGCTGTCCCCATGTTGTTCACAGTGTACATGTTGCCATTGGGAGACATTATAAGTTGATATGGGCTGAGTTTTCTACTATGCAGATGATACTCAACTCTGCATGTCCTTTGTACTCGAACAGAATGGTGCGATCTCGGTCTTTAACTACTTGCCTCACTGAGATTCAGGACTGGATGAGTGCTAACTTGTTGAGACTAAATCCGGATAAGACTGAGGTGTTGGTGGTGGATCCAGGTCAATGGTTAGAGAAGTTGACTCCTGGGCAGCCATCTGGCCTTGTGCTGGGGGTAACCAGTTGAGACCTTCTGAGCAGTGCGGAATCTGGGTGTTGTGCTTGATAATGAACTGACACTAAAAATACAGGTGTCAGCAGTTGCCAGATCCTCATTTTATCATCTGAGGAACATCACCCAGATAAAGCACCTTGTTCCACCTGAGGACCTTCCTATGTTGGTTCACGCCTTTGTGTCTTCATGTCTTGATTACTGCAATGCTCTATACCTAGGGTTACCAGGGTGGATCTTCATCACCTGCAGCTGGTGCAGAACACTGCGGCCAGGTTGTTGATGGGTTGTCAAGAACTAGCCATGTCACACCTTTGCTGCGTGAACTGCACTGGGTGCTGGTGCAATGAAGGATCACCTTCAAGGCTGCATTGCTGACCTATAAGACCCTACACAGACAGGGACCAGATTACTTGCAAGGCCTCCTTTTCCTTACTGCCCTTCCCCCACTCTGCTCCGCTGATGAGGGATTGCTAGAGGTTCCCAGGGTCCATCTTCAGACATCAGGTGCTAGGGCATTTTCTTTTGTAGCCTTGACCCTGTGGAACTCTCTGCCTCATCGGATTAGAGAGTGCCTGTCCATTGACACCTTTAAATCCTCACTGAAAACATATTTATTTGGCCTGGCATTTGGGGATAACGTTTAGTTTTATTATTGCTGCCTTTTTATTCAGTATATGTTTTATCTGACTAAACGTTTGTTTTATATTGTAAATGCACTTTGGTTTTGAAAAGTGCTTTAGAAATAAATTTTGATTTGATTTGATAGATAGATACACAGAGTAACCTGTGAAGATAGCGATTGAAAAACAGCGTCAACCAAAACGGCACAGAAATACAGTGAATGCACAAAAATAGTGACTGGGGTCCCAGTGCCCCAGAGTTGGTATATTTAGTAAGGGGTGTGGGAGCAAAGCCCCCACAAGGGGGTACATTGAGTGAAGCCTCAAAATAAGGAGATCACTGTTTGTGCGCCTGTATTGAGTGTGCCATTTGTGGTCGGTGCTATCTTTCAGTTGCTATCTTGACGTGGAACCAATAAAAGATAGACAAACAGACAGACAGATAGATATAGACAGACAGACAGATAAATAGATTGACAGACAGACTGACATTGATTGATTTGATTGATTGATGTGTAGTTGTGTTTGGGTAGATATCTGCTTTTTGAAAAGCACAGGAGGATGTTGACAATTATTGTTGTTGTAGTCTTAGGAAGTGTAAAATGTGCTACAACAGCTAATTGCAAATGTTCGGAGAGTGTAAATATTATTTTTTACCTAGTGACATTGTTACATGTTGGAGTGGGATACATGAGTGCTGTAAGGGTCATGCTCTCAGTTACAGAGACATGCTGGAGCAGCTTTGACAGGAATGAGGAGCATTAATTAAAACATGGAACAGCAAACTAGTAACTAAACAACACTAGAAATTAATGTTTAACAAGTAATATGACCTGAAAAATTAATTTGGAGATTTGGAGGCTGGAGATTTAAGCAGTTGGGTGGTGAAGTGAGGGTTTCTTTCAAGAAGAAACATGGCTGCCGTTTGTTTTTATAGAGGAGGCACATTTAGATGTGATTTGGCTGGGAACTATTTACATGTAATTATGAGAGAATTACTATACAATTTGGAGTGGTGTCAATGACAGTAATTCAGTTTTCACCTTTTTTTTCAGATATTTGATCCCTTCCCAGCCCTGCCACCTCAACCCCTTCAGGAGAGACAATTAGCCATCCCTGCCCAGAACCCTACCCAGACAGACCCCCAGAGCCCCCATGGAGCCACAGATTACCCCCAGGGCGGGGATGAGGTGGGAGCACAGATGCCCGTAACACAGTTTCTGCCGGTCTGAGGTCTGCTGGGTGGCCACAGGCAAATCATGGACACAGCCAGGTCTCTCCATCTTCACGGCTGTGGCAGGCTCTTTTGCATTTTCTCCTCCCCATGCAGCAAGTGAATCCCCGACATCATGATCACGGACGCCCGATGTCCATGCTGCACAGTAGCCGTATCCCATCTCGAATGGAGCTTGCAGTTCTCCAAGCCTCTGCTCAGGTCATGCAAGTGGCGGGCATTGGCTGAATCCCTCCCTGGAGAAAGGCGAGCTGTCATTGGACACTCCAGCCTATCTCCTCCCGGCTGACCCTCCGATGACCCGAGTCCTCCCGAACCTGGATCACTAGCGTGGTGTGAGGTGCGGCGTCCAGTGCCCTCAACCCTCAGCGCCACTGGCCGCCCTGTTTTCACCCATTTTATAATGTAATGTAATGCAGTTTAAAGAGCTTACCTCTTTTAGAGGAGGCTCCATTGTTATAGAAATGTGGCAGGATGTAAGTTGGGACTCTGGAGTAACTGAATCATATCCAGAATACAGTAGCCCCCACATGGATGTGCACCTCTGAGAATTAAGCCAGTATCATACTTTGGCTCATTGCTGGGCTTGAGCATCCCAGGGCAGTGACAGAAGAACCAATAGTAATCACTGGAGTTGGGGCTAGAATGTAGCATCTGCCTCTGATGACTGAAGCACCAGAAGTATGTATTAATAAGCCACACAAGGCAAATGGGGAACTTAGGAGCTGCACAGGGATAAGAATAAGTTCTCTCTTAGTGTGAAAACCATGAGAAACCACCACCCAGATAGCCCACTTGGGTGGCAGCATATGAGTTGAGATGGGGAGCCAAAGAGTGTACAGTTAAGTGCAAAGGACTCTTTAATAAGCAGATGTCATTTCTACAGTGTGTGCATTACCTAAGTGCCTTGGGAAACAGGGGACCATGATATGGTCATATCGCCAATTAACATCATGGGCATGGGAAACCAGAGTCTGTTATGCATTAGGTAATTGACAGGTAAGAGGTATCACCTTGTTTACATCAGACATGGTTGGGCTGGTTTCCTACCTGATAATCTCCTGAAGGTATGGCTGTAGGTAGCATACTCATTGGTTTGCATATTAAAGATTTCTATAAAGATTATGATTTTGATATGTATATAACGAAAGCATTTTAAGCGGTGTACAGCCTTAAGCAGAATCTTGGCCTTAAACAGAATCGGCCTGTATTTGCAACAGGAGGGACAAAAAGGCTTACTTTTTGAAAAGAAGACAGGTGAAATAAGTTGTGGTGAAACTTGGTTGAACTAGTGCATTTCTTATTGAGTGAACACTAAATTTAAGAGTAGCCAGAGTAGCCCACATTTAGGGGCCATATTATAAGACCTGTATCTAGCCCTGTAGTTTGAGGGAGGGTGCTAACTGTCTGGCCTGTTGCTTCAGCTACTTGATAATTGACCTCCCACAGCCAATAGCAAGCCAACAGGAAGGGAAGAAGGTCTGCATAAAAGCAACCACTTCCAATGTGTCCCACATGTTCATGTCCCAGCAAAGTGGAACAGCGAAGGAGTAGAACAGGTGACTGGCATTGTAGGCATCAGCAGAAGGAAGCAGAGAAGCAGGAAACTCTGCTGGTCAACTAGGGCAAAGGCGCCAGTTCACGTCTGTGTAATACTCACTGCTGGGAAGGGTGGAACATCAAAGGTAGGCCAAAACTGGGAATGGGAGCAACTAGGACTATAATTATATAAAGATTTAAACAAGGCAGGGGAGCACAAATAGAAATAAGCAAAAGAGGGAAATAGAAACACCTCATCAGGGCTAAGGGTACAAAAGTAACACAGGGAGAATAGAGGTTGAGAATGCTGGGAGTGGTGCAGTGCAATGACTGTGAGGCAGCAGTTTTCAGAGAGACCTTCTGGAGACTGTGGTGCTGCCCCATCTTCACACAACTTTCTGGACTGAGGGAAGAGGTCGCTAGACTCCAGACTGAGTTAGCTAGGATTCGAGGTCCTCTTTCCCACCAGAGCCACCAAGACTGCCACCGTTACCTCCGGCGATGCCAGTGAGAGAGCAGCTGGACTATAGTGGGCTCTGGAAGGAATGAAGGTGATGGGACAGAGGCACATTCCTCAACTGGTAACACTGCAAAATTCCTGCGCCACTCTGGCAGTGTGGGGCTGCCAGCAGGAAGCACCTGCAGTAGTGACCAAGAGGAATGTGGGGCCCTCCATAGTGGAAACTCCAAGGAGGGGATATCTTCCATTTTTTCAGATCCCTGCCCATCCTTTTCACCCCTCCTGGAGTGTCCACTGTATTGCTGAACTTGGTGCCATCCACAAAGAGTCAGGCCTTCCTTCAAGTTCCTCTGCTATAGCACTTATAAAGACATTGAAGAGGATTGGTCCCAATACTAATCCCTGCAGCACCCCACTGGTCACCTTCCCTCCTTGAAGTGCACCCCACTTACCACTACCCTCTATGTTCTATCCACTAACCAGTTTCTTACCCAGAATACCACCTTATTACCCACCCCAAATTACCCAACTTGCTTATCAGTCTCCTAAGTGGAATGGTGTTGAAAGCGTTGCTGAAATCCAGAAAGGCCACATTCACGCTCCTCGCTGATCCAGCTCCTTCATCTCCCAGTCAAAAATCTATTAGATTTGCTTGACATGACCTTCCCTTTGTAAAACCATGTTACCTTGGGTCCTGTAATCTGTTGGATGCAAGATATTCCACAATCCTTTCCTTTAATGGTGTTAGCATTAACTTACCCACCACCGATGTTAGGTTATCTACTGAATTTTCAGTATCTTTTTGGAAATGAACTGCCCTGTGATGCTGCATACTACCACAAGACTCAGAAGACACCATCATTCCACCTTCTGATGTTTCAGCTCCTACTACTATTAGCCTGCCTACTGTGAAGTCTTTGGTGGCACCTAATTCTACTTACCTAACCCCTGGTTTAACCATTTATCAGCTTTGCATGTAATTTCTACCACTGCTCTTCATACAATGTCTGTAGCTCTTTCATCATCATCTTCTCTATTCTTATGCTTGATCCATCTTGTCCTGTCTGATCTTCACAAAGGTATGATGGATAAAAAAGATAGAAATGTCAAAAATGTTCTTGAAGGGAAAGCAACCCAAGGTCTTAGTTCTTTAGAGATTTCCTCAACTGGAAGGGGGTGCCTCTCTCCATCCTAAAAATCCTATGCAAATCCAGAACTATAACTCTTGTTTCTTAATGGTGCTCCACCATGAATCTCTTGTGACATGTTGGGAGGAGGTGATACTTCACAACCCCTCAACTATTCTTTTATTCATCTGAGTTGAGTTCCTATGGCACCTTTTGGTGAGGGTGAAAAAGTGTCTGCTACAAGCCAGTAGGATTATATGCCAGCATTACAAAATACAATATATGGAAACAGTTTAACATTAAAAGACTTTACCTTTGGTTTTGAGGGGAGGGCAGCTGTGAGGCATTCCTCAGGCCCTTCTCCATGTGAGGGAAAGATCTCAGCCACATGATCAAGAGATTATAGGCCTAAATTACAATTATACTGAGTACGGTAATGCCAATATAGTTAGGGCTGACCAAAAAGTCTATATTAAACCCCTAACTTTGCACCTTAATAGCTTTTCCAGTGTTTGAGGATACAGTATACACTAACTTTCATAAAATACTTAATTTTGCCAGTGGTATCGTGTACTGTAATTTAAAAGGTTTTGCCTTATGTTTTGGCAGGGAGTGAGAAGACAATTTTCCCTCCCTCCCTTTAAATACAATACCACAGCCATGCCTTAAGCACTAAACATGGTCAACTCCTCCTTCTTTCCCTCCTCCTCCTTCAAATCTCTTTCTCTCTCTCTCTCTGTCTCTCTCTTATATAGGAAGAATGGGGACCTCGGTATCCTGACTAGGAAAGTAGAGTTCCACTCCATAAAAATTCTTTTAAACAGTATTTATGTTTCGATTCTCATCTATCTCTTCCATAGCTAATATTTTGAGGTCCCTTTAACTTTCTCAAGGGAAATGGTGATATGTATTGTGTTCAAATTATTTTTGAAATTGTGGCCCCACAAGGCCCTGTACTCATGTATCATTCTTTAATTTTGTTACAGTTTTCATGCCCCCATGCTAGTTACATGGGTCATACAGATCTTGGCAATGTTTGGTTTCTTGTTTGATGCCATATAGGCTTGACTTTTTTCAAAGTGCCTCAAGGAGGAGCCAGCTGCTGTGCCCCTGTCCTTGGCATCCACTCAACTTACCTTTAGTCACCAAAGCAGAGGCCCTCTGGCACCTCTCCATGAAGGTAGAAAGTTCTCAGCCATGAGACAGAGAGATTCCAGGTCAAAGTTATAACATATAGACAAATACTCCTGCTAACTCATTTTGTGCCTGCTGATCCTTGGTGACAGAGGATAAGAGCAAATCGATGAAAACTTTGAGATGCTAACTGATGAGAACCACGCAACACTGTAAATATTCATCAATAATCAAGTTCTTCCTGTTGCTGCAGGTCACATTTGGATGAACAAATTTAACCTCCTGCTTCCCTATGATGTGGTTTCCAACCACTGCTTCTTAGCAGCATGCAATGGTGGAAGATGGGCTTTGGCACCTTAAACAGTCTTCCTCATATGCTGCCATGTCATTGTTGGCAAGAATCTGGTGATGTGAATGCCAACTGAGATCGGTACATGCTTTTTTTTCCAATTAGTATTTTGTTCACCTTTCTGCTCTGACTTCCCCTCCAGACTAGTTCTCAGATCAGCTCACCAGCCCGTCACTAAGCATCTCTGGGCTTGCCTTGCTCCATCATCCTCTGTCATGGGACTCTAAAGGTGACCGGTTACCAGTGTGTGGCAGCTGCAGGGGGTCAGGCCATCATCCTGCAGTCAGAGTGTTTTTCATTTTTCTTCCCCTATGTTGATATCACATGCAATGGAGCAATGTGTGGTCTCTGCTTCAGTGGAGATGCCCTTGGCACCTGCAAGTTGGGTCCATTCCCTGCATGGTCATCTTGCACTGTCATCCAGATTCCTCTAGGTGGCAAGCAAGCAGAAGGACATGTTACCCCTCCCTGAGGGACGAGAGCACTGCTAGGGGTGTGATTCTCCTCCCCAGCCAGCCCCCAAGTGCCACTGATCTGTTTCCAAGCCAGGAATGCTAGCATATCAGGAGGTGAGGCAGTCAGTTCCTCAGCCTTCCGTGCCAGTGAGTCAGCCAAGGTTGGTGATGTTCGAGGGTTGCTTGTAACTCCCACTGCCCTTTCTCCTGGAGAGGGGCAGTACCATAGTACTTCAAATAATGCAACCCACCAAACCAACAAGCTGTGATAAAAGCAACTCAAGTGGAGCACTAACAGCCCTCATGTATTCACGCTGCTTTCTCTCTCTCTCTCTCTCTCTCTCTCTCTCTCTCTCATTCTGACATCATTCTCCAAGGTAAATTATTTTGGGATATGTTTGCATAACAGGTGCAATATAAAAAAAATGGCCTTGCATTACAACCCACCACAATTCATATTAAATTCCAACCTAAGAGGCCCTACTTAGGATTTGGCTTTAGCCTCAGAGTTGCAGAGGCTGTACACTTTAGTGTACCAGTACAGTGAGCAATTGTACAGACAATAATAGAAACATAGAAACATAGAAGTTTGACGGCAGATAAGGACCAAGTAGGCCCATCCAGTCTGCCCATTTCTTTTCTACCTTATAAATGTGCCATCGCCTTTGCTCTGTCAGTGACCTATCTATTCATAGTCATTTGTATTGCTCCCTTATGCCTATCCCATGCCTGTTTGAAGCCCCGCACTGTATTCATAGCCACCACTTCTTGTGGTAAGCTATTCCATGCATCTACCACCCTTTCTGTGAAAAGAATTTCCTCACATTCCCCTTAATCGGCCTCCCTCTAATCTCATGCTGTGTCCTCTTGTCCTGCTATTTTCTTATATTTAAACATGTTAGACTCTTTCACCTTGTTTATGCCCTTAAGGTGTTTAAATGTCTCGATCATATCACCTCTCTCCCTCCTTTGCTCAAGGGTATACATATTGAGCTCCGTTAATCTGTCCTCATATGTCTTCTGATGCAGTCCCTGCACCATTTGGTTGCCCTTCTCTGGACTGCCTCAATTTAGTTAATGTCCTTGTGAAGGTGTGGCCTCCAATACTGCGCAGTACTCCAGATGGGCCTAACCAATGTCTTGTACAGAGGGATTATTACCTCCTCTACGACTTGTGATAATATAATGCTTTGAGTTATACGCACCATTGTTGTGATGAATAATGCTATAAAACATTTCCAAAACACTACTCTGAAAACATGTGAACTGTTTCTGACTGAGTTTTTAACTACACATGGAGGCTAAAAGTTAATCTTTTGTTTTAATTCATGTATCTTAAATGGAGTACTACCAATCAAAAGGCTGAGTTCTGCTCACCTGTCAACTCGTCAAACCCACCGTGGCTCAAGAGCAACAACAGAATAATGACCAGGAATGTTGTTAAAATGTTAGACTAATCAAAGAGTGTTAACTAAAGTGGAACCCTCCAGGATCAGATGCCTGATCTTGCAGAACTATACCGATGTTTGTAAAATTCTGCAGGAGACAGTGTGATTCATAGGCAGTTGTCATGCAGGGAAATGTAATACACTGTAACACTGCATCAGATCCTGGCAGACACCACTGTAGCTTACCAGTGAGGTCCTAAGGCTTGAACCAGACCGGTGTTTTTCACTGATGTTCTTGCCTTTTAAATTGCTTTCCTATTTTGGGCTCACCATGATCCAAACCATTGAGATCACATGATTCCCACCCACCCCACCCTCGGTCTGAGAGACAGATGTGGCACACTGATAAATCCTTACAACCTTACAATAATGTAACATGTGTCTACATCTGTTGTTTTCAGTCCTTGCATATTGTTTGTGGGTCCTTTTGGCACTATTCAGTCTTGCTTAAAGTCAAACCAGTCTTAGTTCGTTCATGGTGATTTGCATAGACTTCCATAGTGCTTTGCACCAATATAATATGTGTTTTCTATTCCACAGATAAACAAATAGGTTTGAGGCCATTGCTCTCCATGTGTTTCCAAGTGGCATCATGCTAACTACCGTATAAAACATTAAACAAAACTATCTTCTTGCATTTCATTATTTTAAAGCAGCAGGGCAACCTAACTTGAAACAAAATCAGCAGACCCATTCAGTAGCAATCTACTCCTGACATCATTTGAGTCTTAACCTGGTGTTTTTACTACAGTAATTCAGCTATTTTAAAACCATTTTTGATGCAATGCAGTACAATAAAGATGGCAGTTATTTGCAGTTTCTAACACCTTTTATCCCTTAGGTCACTGTTATAAGCTAGATACACCATAGCCATAATGTGAGGACATGTTGTGGGTGGTGCTACTACATAGTTCTGTAACCCAATAAAGCTACTATACTTTTAAGGCTCCTTTGCTACTTGCACATCAAAGGCAACCACTGGCACTACCAGAGCCGACCTTGTGTGCTTCCTACTAGACTGGGAATCACCTGATCATTGTGTCGACTACACTGATTGTGAGCTTGCACTTGTTGCAGACTGGTTCATAATGTGGATTTGAATTTGCACTGCACAGTTTGTGTAAATAAGGACTTTTGTGCAAGACTGCCTTTGGACAACTTATTAGCCATTTATTGTCACCTCTCCACCCACTCCTCAATGGCAATGGGGTCAGAGGGTGGCTGGCAACCAAACAGGTAACTCTGTCTGAGGAGATAGCCACAAGGGCCCAATCTTTAAAAAAGGGATAAGTCCAACTCGTGTAATTACAGACCCATGAGCCAAACTTCTATTATAGGTAAAATCCTGGAAAATATCATTAGGGATAAAATAATTGAACACATACCAAACGAAGATACAGATCAACATGGTTTTGTAAAAGTAGGTCATGCACTACTGATTTATTGAATTACTATGAGAAAGTTAGTAAAACTTTGGATGATAACAGTCCATGTGACATAATTTTCCTTGACTTGAGTAAGGCTTTGACACGGTGCCACACTGGGTCATTTTACATAAACTTGAAATGAAAAGGCTATATTACAAAATAATAAGATGGCTAGCTGAGTGGCTTGATAAAAGGTCCCAGTGAGTGGTTATAAATGGTGTTCACTATAATTATGGGAACGGTGACTAGTGGCATGCCTCAGGGGTCAGTCCTTGGCCCGTGACTTTCTACATCTTCATTTCAGACCTTACCATAGATCTGACCAACTGGGCTATAAAATATACAAATTATACTAAAATAGCTGGACCTTCTGCAACCATTGAGCAGAGAAATAGTATCCAAAATTATCCAAATTTAATTTCAACCTAGGCACTAAAATGGAAAATGTATTTTAACTTAGACAAATCAAAATAATGCGTGCAAGGAAAAACTGTGTTTTACAAACCTGCTCATTATTGCAATACAATATTAACTACAACTACCAAGAAAGATCAGGTAACAGTAAATGCTATTGTTAATTTGTGCGTGTTCATTGTTACTATGTAACTCCTTTCACCCTTTCCCCCAGGTCGCATTTACAGGAGACAAGCAACTTGTTGTTCAGTACCTTACCTGGTGAAACTTTTCAATAAATAAATAAATAAAAATAACTAGAGACCTGGAAAACACCAAGTAGTGTAATGATACTATCTCTAAATCTAATAAAGCAACATACAGTCCAGGGACGAAAGCATCATTCTCCTTGTACAGTATGTCAGACCAGATTGACCACGCCACCCAGTTTTGGTGTCTGTATAAAAGAGGTGACATAAGCCAACTGGAAAGGGTACAATAAAGGTTACAAAACTAATGTCTGACATAAGAATCTACCCATATGAAACTAAGCTAACTAAATGTGCGTGTCATTAGAAACAAGGAGACTGGGATCTCTTGCAGATGTTCAACATAATACCTAATCCACCCTTGTTTAACAAAATGAATTTTAATTTTAAACAAATTTATAATGACATCAGGGATCACCCTTTTACAAATAACTGTTTATAGATTTAATAACTTAAAAGAAAGTTCTACTTTACTCAGAGGTTGTTAACCCATTGAAGTCCCTACAATTGATATAATAATTTGCAGGAGTGAAAAGAATCTAAATACAAATTAGACCAGTATAACATCAAAGGAGTTGGTTTTAAATTACTATTAGGGAGCAGTAATGGCATTTGCCTCATAGCTACTTCAAAACCTTTGTATGAACCTTTGCATGAGGGCTCCTGAACTTATGATGGACTTGGTTGATTCAGGGACCTTTCCATCCGCTGATCGCCTGTGGCATGGCAGATCTCAGGACTGCCTGCTGTGACTGATAGCTTGAACTACCAGTCTGCACTGCTAATTCCCAGTAAACAACAGGGGCTGTTCTGAATCCAAGTCAGATCAGCAAAATAATCTCATGAGACTGAGTCTGTGTGTGTTTGCTGAACAGGCAGAGAGCTGAGTGCCACTGATAGCTTGTGCTGTGTATCTTGCTGCCTAAACAACAAAGAAAGGAGAAGCAGATTGCTCTGTTTGTAAATGAGAAGTATTTGCATGCTGACCACAGCATAATCTCGAAAGCTGATAATTTGTTTTCTGGAATTTCTAGTTCTTTGTGTTGGCATCACCCAGATCTCTGAGGTGTATAGGGCACTAATTTTAACTTTAGCATTTAGTACCTTTAATAGCCCTGTAATAGTGCTTTTATCTAGTTTTGCATTAAAGATCTTAAACGCATTAGAAGCTGAGTTATCAGGAACTATATATAAACTGAAGGCCCCTTGCGACAAAATCTGTCAAACAGTTGGAAACAAGTGGTTACTGGCCTTGGCAATGCATCCAGGTGTTATGAATACTTCAGTTGAAGAATTTCCATTTGAATGACCATAGGGTTTGGGGTTTTCAGTTTCACAAAGCATTGCTAACTTTTAGTTTAAGTGTACCAATGTCAATCAAACATGTGCAACATCATCAGGCCTGCAACATTTCCATGGCTTAGGTACACAGTGAAACATTGAAGCTCCTACTTAGAACTAAAAATTAAGCATTGATTCCAGTGGGAAGAGGGGTATTGCTCCAGTACAAGAGGGCTGTAGCAAGTGTCTGTTCTGTGCATTGTTGTGTGAGGCAGAAACAGTTTCTGAACTGCACCTAGCAGTGCACACAAATGCAGCCCGGGTGATTATAAATTTGGCTGCACCTTGAGGGCACGGAAGACTGGCCAAGACTAGCGTGGCCCAGCCTTTAAAAGAGCACAGAAGACCAGCCTGGCCACTATACTGCACTACCTCAATATTACTAAACCCTCTTTTCTCCCGTTTCTGGCCTGATCCTCAATCCTAAATAAATTAATAAAATAAAATGTATTGTACTGTACTTTGTTTGAAATCTTTGTATGAGTAATATTTAAGTTACAGAATTAAGTGTATGCCTTGTGGGGACACTCTCTACAGTATGTTGTTTTGAGGGGGATGAGCTAGTGGGGATGTGGGAAGGTAACATATCCCAAAAGGGACTGTACCATATTTGCAACAGGCCTACTTTAACCTTTCTCTGGGTGGAGATACCATGCAATCTTTAACTCAGTATGGATATAAATCTCAAACAATAAATGAGATAGCAGGATCATGGCCCCTCAGCCTTGTAGGGTCCACAAGCACGGTAGCCACTGTAACATCTATAATAGCACAATGGAATTGTAAGGCCAGAGTGCTCTAAGACCTTAAGGCAACTAAGAGAACTCCTGGGGGACGGGACTTACATTTCTGATGAACAACAGCACAGCCCACTCTTTCTTGTTCAATTGACCCTTTGGGCCCAGGAAGGAGTATGTCTTATAAAATTCAACAGCAATTACTGGACCTGAAGAATAAATTGAAACAGAAAGATACAGGTGAATTTTAGTATTTTGTCCTGCATTAACTGTTAACTTGATTTAAATTTTTCACGCCTACTGTTTAATGGCTTTAGAATGAATTAAGCAAATATTTCTTCTGCAGTAGGTATGCAGAAATAAGTGATATTACCTATTGTACATTTACATGTTAGTCTGGATTAAGCGTGACTGATGGATGTTGCTCTTGGATGTAGGATAGCTTTGTATGTTCCTCTGTAGTTATTTATTTATTTATTACGCATTGATTTATCTATTTATTTAAAACATATTTACCTTGTAAGCACTCAGGCCCAGGGCTCATTTCCAGTTGTGACCTGGGTGAGGGAATAAGGAAGTAAGGGTAGAGTTACAATTGAACGAACATACATCACCAAGCAATTTCAATTACAGAAAACAAATGATAGCATTCTAGGCAGCAAATTCAATGGAAGTGACAAAGGTGCAATTACAATGACCACTTCTTTTGTAATGTTCAGAGCAATTCCCAAGAAACTAGTGTGTCCTCTGACCCCTGTCAGAGGACTTCTCTTGTCTTCGGGGAGACCCCTAGACATGGTAGGGGGAAAGCCTGGCATTGAGAGCTCAGAGATGGCAGTTTGAAGAAAGCTGACCATGGACTTGATTGGTCTGAGGGAGGGAAGGGCTGTGACTTTGGAGGGTAGCCCTTTCCATACACTGGAGCCTTTAGCTAATGGAGTCTTAGGCCTGAACTGTGCTTGTAAAAGAAGGATGTGGAAATGGCAGCTTGCCTCAGATTTGAGTGGTAGGGTGGGTCTGCAGAGGGATAGAACATGGCAGATAGGTATTTGGGTAATTTACCAGCCCAGGAGTTTGCTCCAATGAGGGCAGTATCGTCATTTATCTTTCATGGGGTGGCCCAGCTTAATTAATTGTGCATAGTAAAGTGATGCACATGGGGAGGCAACCTAGTGTGAATCTACAGAGCATCAAACAAAGTGATGATTCTGTTGAGAGAAGTGGAGTTAGCACCTGAATAAACTATGTCTTCATAGTCCAGAAGGTGAAGGATTGATTGTTCCACTGCCTGTTTCCTTACTTGTAACTGAAGACAGTCTTACTCAGTAAAGGGTGACGCGGACAGCCAGTTTTGAGTGCTGTATGATCATTTTTGTAATATATAAAATGCATGGACTGTCTCTCATGAGAAAGGCTGAAACAGCATCTGAGATCACACACACACACACACACACACACACACACACACACACACACAGGTTTTAGAGACCAGGTGTTACCTGGAAGACCTGAAGCTAATTACAAGTAGAACATGTCTTGATCAAAGGATCTCCTGTTTTATCTAAGTTAATATAAGCTTTAACTGCTAAGGAGAAAATCATTAAAAAGTTTATAACATTAGAAGGGAAACCAGGTTTAGCAAACTGGTGCAAAGTTGTAAATGTTCCTTTAATGCCTGTGTGAGAGAGAATACTGATTAAGATCAAAGAAATGTCATTTGAAAATGAGTTGTGCTGAGGATTACAGAATTTAATACTTTGAAAAAGACATCCTGTTTTGAATAGATATATTTTTATATATTCTGACAGAGGAGGAGCTAGGTGACCTCACACAAAGGGGCTGGCAAATACAGTTTGCTTTAAGGAATATTATGTTTTACTCACAGAGACACTTTTTATCTAGACTCTGACAAAGAAACATCTGTGAGCACTTTAAGCAGGTATTTTAGAGAAAGAGACAAACCTAAGTGTTGGTAAGAACTGCACTGTTTAAAACCTTGTTCTTTAATAGATTTGTATGTCTTGTGATATAATAGTTATGCATTATGTATGTTTACATATTATTATCTATTTTAGTAAAACTCTTTTAGAGCTTACTTGGTCTGTCTTTGATTTCTTTCCTTTACAAGTAGAGTATATATGGTTACAGCAGACATTGGGCATAAGCTTGAATGGTGATACTAAACTGGAAAAAGGTAAGAATAATCTGAGGTCTTTATTAAAGTTTAAGGGTTCATTTTGTACAACTGGCTAGGTGCCCATAGGCAAAGATATCTGGCCCCCAAGACAGATATATCTGAGCCTGTGCATTGGGTATGCTAGCAAGAGGTTCACAGTTTGAATCCTCCAAGACTTGATACCAGAGGTTGATTCGAACCCACAAAACAGACAAGAGGGTTACCTTGTTCTGTTAACTATTCACAAGACTGCTTGGAGGTTTGCACTTTGGGAGTAGAGGGCTGGCCTGCTGAGTGAGTTTGTGACAGATTGGTTGGCAGCGGTGGCATAATCTTGGTATCATGTTTTTTATTGTTCAGCATGTCAGCTTGAGATCTGAAGCTCACTTGCAAAAAAAGAAAAAGGCAGTGATTTATTTTAAAAATGAAACAGAACTATATCACTTGGTGTACAGTCCAGTTCCTATCCATTTTATTTTTTTCCTAAAGTGCAAGTCAGAGTAGCAGTAGTCAGGGAAGAAAATAGCTTCCGACTACAGCAGGCACACTGTAGATTACTTAAAGCAGTTGTGTGGGGACAGAGAAGTCCTGTTTGAGGTGACAGCCAAAAGCAGAACCTCATAGATGCCCTGATGGTAGCAGATACCCAGAGCAGAGAGTCACAGACCATGACTGAAAAGGACCAAACCTTGAGTGTGGCAGGGCTAAAGGGGCCACTGTCAGTGAAGGCCACAGCAGCAGGAGAAGGTCACCAGTATCCTGAATCCAGAGGTATTCAGGCTGCAAATTGAGTTGAGGATGGAGCTGGAGTTCCAGAAGAAGAGAGAGTGGGAACAATGAGAGGCAGAGCGAGAACAGAGATGCAGACCATGAGGAGTGTGATTGCCAGTGAGCTGCAGAGGAGAACATAGAGGTGCAGAGGCAACACAAACTGGAGAAGCTACGACTCTGACCAGCGGCACCAGAGCAGGTAAGTGGCTTGGTTTAACTGGGACTGCAGGACTGGATTACAAATTGAATTCCAAATTAATAGCTGAATTTAAAGAGGGAGGATATGGATGCCTTTTAAATTCTTTTGAAAAGTTGTATTCAGGCTAAAATTCCTAGAGTCCAGGAGCTTCCAGCCATCCTGTTACTTACGGAAAGCTCGGAATGCATTGGGTCAAATGGACAATGAGGACAGTAATAATTACAGCAAACTAAAAGCTGCACTGTTAAAAAGTTTGAATTAACTGCTAAATCATACAGAGCTAAATTCTGTAAGCTCAGAAGAAGCCTTGATATGAGCTATGAGGAGCTAGCCATGAAACAATGTCAGTTTTAAAACGCTGGTGGAAAAGGAATTGAGGCAAACTCTGTTGATAAAATTGAAAATGTGATTTTATTAGAACAGTTTTATTGGGCATGCCCAGCACAGCTAAAACCTGGCTAGAGGACCGAGATCCCAAAACAGTGCAAGAGGCTGCTGAACTCTCGGACCGCTATGCCAAGAGCAGACCTGCTCTGAAAGCAAATGGGGTGAGCTGCAGTGCAGAAAGGGAAAAGCGCACCTTCAGGGCAGCTAAAACCTCACTGCCTCCACGAAACCACTTAGCCCCAGGTTTCTGAGAAAATATTTCTCTGAGAGAAGAAATGAATGTTGGTTGTGTAAAGAAACTGGGCAAATTGCCAGATAGTGTACCAAAAGGGCAGCAATACACAACAGGGTGCTAGAAAAGTAGGTTGTTTGTGTGTCCCTGGAAGCATGCCAGTGAACATGAGGGAACACGTGTCCAGTCATGGTGAATGGTGTACAGACTAGAGGTTAAGGGACATGGGGCATCCTGACATTGGTAAAGGGGATCTGATACCGCCTGGTCAGCTTATACCCAATAAATACTTCACTGTCCAAGGGTTCACTGGTGAAGAAAACATACCCCTAGCTAGTGTTCTCTTAGACTGGGGTGAAACTAGGGAACTGTGCTACAGGTGGCTGTAGCCAAAACATTAGCAGTGGATGTGATCCTGGGCAACAATCTAAAACAGGGTATGGTATGTGCAGTTATCCATAGCCAAGAGGCAAGGAAAATTGTAGTTCCCTGAATCCCACGGAAGCCATTGTGGAAACCACTGAGAGGCTGGTTCCCTAGCCTGTGTCTCCTGATATGGAGATTAATGAAGAGGGATAGAAATTTTCCCAGTAGCAAGTAACCACACAGCTACAGAGGTTACTCTGAAGAGGGAGTGGTGACCCATTGTCAGAGGGTTGGGATTGACAGTGATCCTGAGTGCCCTGATGCTAGTGCTAGCGACCCTAGTTTAACGACTGAAGGGGACCTGTTCCATGCCTGGAATGTGTGAGGGTTTACAGCTGCTCAGAGAAGTGACCTAGTTTAGAGAAGCTGAGGGCTTGGGCAGACTCAGGCGGCACACAAGGAGGTGATGGCAGACATAAGGTTTATTGGGAAAATGGACTTATGTATACTCAGGCAGTACAGACAGAGGGAGGATGCTAGGCAGACAGCTTGTCATTCCCCAAGGGTATCGTGAGCAGTTATTCAAGACTGCACATGATATTCCCTGTCTGGTCATCTGGGAATCATCGCACAATGCAGTGGTTGGCTCAGAATTTACTGGCCTAACTTCACCAAGCAGGTGAAGGAGTATTGCAGGTCTTGTCACGGTGCCAAGAAATAGGGAAGGAGGGCAAGAAAACCAAGCCACTCTGATTCCATTGCCCATAGTGGAGGAGCCATTCCAGAGGGTGGGAATGGATATTGTGGGGCCTTTAAATACCCCCAGCTCCTCAGGGAAGAGATTCATCCTGACAGTGGTGGATTATGCCACCTGGTTGATTATGGTACCCAGAGGCAGTGCCTATCCTCATTGAGGGACGGACAAAGTGGCAGATGCCTTACTTGGGATTTTCTCCCATGTTGGGTTTCTGCAGGAGGTAATCACCGATCAAGGGGTTCCTTCATGTCGGTCCTGATGAAATGTTTATGGGAGAGTGTGGGTGGTGCAGAGATGCACAACACCATATCACCCGAGCCAGTGGGCTTGTGGAAAGATTCAATGGTACCCTAAAGTCAATGCTCTGGGCGTTTGCTGAACAGCATGGGAGGGACTGGGAGAAATACCTTCCCACCTGTTGTTTGCACACAGGGAGGTGCCCCAAGAGTCAACAGGATTTTCCCCCTTCAAACCTTATATATGGATACTGGGTACATGGGCCCCTAGACTTGATTCAGGAGGACTGGGAAGGCAAGCATGGCACCCAGGGAACTCCCATTGTGGATAATGTCCTTAGGTTTAGGGAAAGGCTAAAGGAGCTTATGGGGACAGCCCAGAGCAACCTGGCAGCTGCCCAACAGAAACAAAAAGTGTAGTGTGACTGCAGAGCCAGAGCTCGCTGCACAGGTGGGTCAGGAAGACATGATCCTTATTCCAGTCCAGAAAGACAAGCTGCAGGCTGAGTGGGCAGGACCATACAAAGTGGTTAGGAAGGTAAATGATATGAACTACATTGTGGAGTTACCTGACAGAAGACAGACAGAAAGAATGTACCATCTCAGCATGATGAAGTCATACGCAAATAGGGCTGACATGGTGTTTGCAGTGTGCAGTCATGGAAGGGGATGGACGAAGGAGCCCCCTTCTGGATTGCTGGAAGAAGTAAGCGGAGTCCTCTGTGGAGGAAGTAAAATTGTCTCCCAGCTGGCCCCGGACCAGATCCAGAAAGTAAGGAAAGTTTTAGCAGACTTTGCCCCATTGTTTAGCCAAAGCCTGGACCAACCCTTAGCGACACATGATGTGGAGACAGGGACCAGACACCCATACAGAGGACAGCATATCGGTGTCAGAGGCTGTCCAAAAGGACATTGGAGGGAAGTGTAGGAGATGCTGGATTTAGGGTAATCTAGAGATCCCACAGCCCCTGGGCCTCACCCATAGTCCTTGTCCCTAAGTCAGATGGCTCTACTCATTTCTGTGTGGACTATTGTGGACTGAATGCAGTCACAAAGTCAGATGCCCACCAGATTCCCCGGACAGAGCGAACTCCTGGACAAGTTAGGGGGCACCTACCTTCTGGTTGACCTGACCAAAGGGTATAGGCAGGTGGAGTTGACAGACAGAGCTAGGGAGAGGTCAGCCTTCATCACTCCAATAGGCTTATTTGAGGTTTAAAGTATGCCTTTCAGAATGAAGAACGCCCCAGCCAGTTTCCAAAGGTTGGTGAACCAGGTGTTAAATGGTGCTGAGGAGTACGCTGGGCGTAACTGGATCACATTGCCATCTTTAGTACCCACTGGGAGGAACACCTATCCCACCTTAGGGAAATGCTGGGCAGAATACAGAGGGCCCTGCTCGCTGTCAAAGCTGAGAAGTGCCAGTGGACCATGGGAGAGGTGGCATACCTCGGGCATGTGGTAGGCGGGGACAGTTCTGTCCTAACCAGATAAAGATAGAGGTAATACAGGTGTGGCCCAGACCAGAAACACAGAAGCAGGTCAGGAGTTTTCTAGGCACAGCAGAGTACTACAGAAATCTGTACCCAATTACAGTGCTCTGGCTGCTCCCCTATCTGACCTGACAAAGAAAAGGATGCCCAAGAAAATTACCTGGGGCCCAGCCTGTGAGGAAGCCTTTTCAAACTAAAGGAGGCACTGTGCAGTGCTCCTGTTTTGACAAACCCTGACTATAGCAAAAACCTTTATAGCTCAGACTGATGCCTCAGACGTGGGCATTGAGGCAGTACTGAGTCAGACATCCAGCCAGGGACAGATCACCCAGTAGTGTACCTGAGTGGAAGTTACTTCCCAGGGAGCAGCATATTCCGAGTGGAAAAAGAATGTCTTGCCATAGTGTGGCCCTAAAGTTGAAGCCATACTTGTATGGACAGCATTTTGTGGTGCAGACTGACCACAACCCCTGGTTTGGCTGGCCGAGATGGGAAAAACAATAGTAGATTGCTAAGATGGAGTCTTGCTTTGCAGGTATGATCTGAAAATCATACATATGGTGGATCGAAAAACAGAACTCAAATGGTCTGTCTAGGGTCTATGAGGTGAACTGATTTGGGAAGCTCATCCCCTGCAGGGGATAGATCTCAAAATTCAGTCTAGGTGGGGAGGATTGTGACATGGACAGCCAGTTCTGAGTGCTGTATGATCATTTTGTAATATATAAAAATGTGTATGGACTGTCTTCCATGAGAAAGGCTGAAACAGCATGTGAGATCACACACACATACAGGGTTTAAAGACCAGGTGTTACCTGGAAGGCCTGAAGCTAATTATAGAGTAGAACAGGCCTTGATCAAGGATCTCCTGTTTTATCTAAGTTAATTATAGCTTTAACTGCTTAGAGGAAAATCATAAAAAAAAGTTTATGCGTTAGAGGGAAACCAAGTTTAGCAAATGGGTGCAAGCTGTAAATGTTCCTTTAATGCCTGTGTGAGACAGCATACTGATTAAGATCAAAGAAATGTCATTTGAAAATGAGTTGTGCTGAGGATTACAGAATGTAATGCTTTGAAAAGACATCCTGTTTTGAATAGATATATTTTTATATATTCTGACAGAGCAGGAGCTAGGTGACCTCACACAAAGGGGCTGGCAAATACAGTTTGCTTTAAGGAATATTCTGTTTTACTACACAGAGACACTTTTATCTAGACTCTGACAAAGAAACATCTGTGAGCACTTTAAGCAGGTATTTTAGAAAAGAGAAATCTAAGTACAGTAGTAAGAATTGCACTGTTTAAAACCTTGCTCTTTTAATAGATTTGTATGTCTTGTGATATAATAGTTCTGTATTGTATGTTTCACGTATTATTATCTATTTCAGTAAAACTCTTTTAGAGCTTGCTTGGTCTGTCTTTGATTTCTTTCCTTTACAAGTAGAGTATATATGGTTACAGCGGACACTGGGCATAAGCTTGAATGGTGATACCAAACTGGAAAAAGGAAAGAATAATCTGAGGTCTTTATTAAAGTTTAAGGGTTCATTTTGTACACCTGGTTAGGTGCCCATAGGCAAAGATATCTGGCCTCCGAAGACAGATATATCTGAGCCTGTGCATTGGGTATGCTAGCAAGAGGTTTACAGTTTGAATCCTCAAGACTGAGACCAAGGTTGATTCGAACCCACAAAACAGACAAGAAGGTTACCTTGTTCTGTTAACTGTTCACAAGACTGCACTTGGAGGTTGACAATTTGGGAGTAGAGGCTGACCTGCTGAGTGGGTTTGTGACAAAGGGTGCCAAGCTTAGTGAAGTACTTGGCTATGACCTGGGAAATATGCTTGGTATAGTCGCATCTGGAAATGAGCCCCAACTCAGTGTGCTTTTCGATTACCAAATGTTTAAATAAAATAAATAAAAATAAATAAATAGTCAAGGTATTGGTTCAGATGGCAGCATAGGTACTTGTAAGTGTTGATGGCAAGGTGTTTAAGGTCAGAGAGTAGGGAAGTAAAGTTTATCTATTGTTTGGAGCCGAACACCATGGACAACATCTTCCTTTGGTTCATGACAAGCGGTTGTCAGTGAACCATTTTGAACTGCTGTGAAGTCCTGTTGATGGGGCACCATTATTGCAGAGAGAGAGACTGAATGTGTAAGCAATGGTATCATCTGCATACATTTGTATGCTGCTGGATGAGCTGGATTGGGGAGATCATTGATAAATATGATGAAGAACAGGGATCCCAGAACTGAGCCTTGGGGACCCTGAGGAAACAGGTCAATGGGAAAGGTGTTTGGGCTTAACTTGACAGACTGACTGTGGTGGTCCAGGTAGGAATGGAACCAAGCAAAGGCTGTCACTGAGACTCCAAGAGTCCACTAATTTTAGTAGGAACCAAGGGTGGTCCACAGTGTTGAAGGCCTCTGCGTGGTCTATAAATATGGCCCTATGCCCAGACCTTTCTCAGAGTTGGAGTATATATGGTCTGTGACCCTGAGTAGGGAGGTGGAGGTCACAGTACCCATGTTCATAATATAAGGGAAAATACATTTCATTATTAGTATGAGTATATTAGTAAACAGGGAGGTCATTGGACACCAGTTAGGGTCTGCAGAGACATACTAGGCAGGCACAATCTGGTCAGACTGGATATGCCAGTGTTCCTTTTCTGCTGACAAACTCTATGTTTCTATAGTGATATGAGGGTGTGGTGTGGTCACTGTGTTTGCAAGTCAATAAGTGCATGCTGCCAAAATAGACTATCTTGCAAGGTTGCTCTTACTGGTGACAAAACTAGTGAAATGTAATCCTAAATACAGTAAATCCAGCTTAGCAGAGTACTCTTATTCCCAGTGGATTACGTACTATATAAAATAACTGTTAACATATTCATCATGAAGTGGATGTATTCATGGGGGTAATATGGCTCCCATTCTCAGAACTTCTGTTATAGGACAGGCTAGGACAGGAAGGCAAGGTGAAGAATAAGGTTTAAGGGTTAATAGGGCAACTTTCATACAATTGTATACCAAACACTTTACAAGCCAGGAGTGGGAAGGAAGAAAAGTTGTTGTCATTGCTAGTGCACAGAAAAATATGAAGAGTACATAGATTAATTAGAGAGTTATTACAGAAGGTTAAGCACCGGGTGGTTAAGTGATCAGTCACACAGTGAGCAAGTGGAGGTTTGGGGTTCAGACATGGGTCTTCTGCTTCACAACCAAACTGCCTCTGGATTAATTCTGTTGGTGCAGTGCGCTACCAATAAACAGAGGTACAAGTCATTGAAACTGTGTGATCTTATTTTGTAAATCAGCCAGATGCCATGTAACAGATGGCACAAGGCCAAGTAGAGATACTTTTGAAGATTAATATTCAGGCTACATATATTAATTTTTATGGTAAAGGTATTAGGATACTCTTTGATGCACAAAAAGGAGCTTTAATCTGCCTTTTAGCCACTGAGCTTCAACAAGACATTTTACCTCAAGTGTTACAGTAGCAACATATAAATGAGCCATGAAAACCAATGAAGACCACAAAAATGACATTTGTACTAGCTTTAAGAGTCATCAATAAACAGTTCAAAGGCACCCTTCTTCCCTTACAATTTCCTTCATTGTTGCTGCAAAAGATTACAAGTTAAGACAAGTAAAGTAACTCAAATAGAACTAACTGAACAGTCATTTTTAATGTAGCCACAGTCTATACTGTATCTTATTTCTGCAGTTTTGATAGCCCCACTTCAAATTGTAAGAAGACCACTTTATAGCACTAGAGTAGTATATACAGACACAACACTGGTCATACACTTCATAAAACAAGTTTGGGAAGACAGTATGGTATAATGCTTAAAGCAGTGGACTGTTTTATCATCTGTGTTATACTCTCTTGTCATTCCCAACCACCTGCTTCCTTCTGCCCCCTAGTTCCATCATCCGCCTTCTCTTGGACATACCACCCTTCTCCATGTACTCATATCTCCCAATTTCAGCTCTTTCATCAGGTTTGGAGATAACCTCCAGTCAACTTTAGCCAATCTGTAAGGAGAGATTCCATAGTTGACAGTGTGGAGCATGTAGTGAGAGCAAAGGATCATTCTGTAATGGCAATGGTATTTTCTAGCTTTCTGTCCCTAGTTCCCTGGATGATGCCAGCAGTCTAGGGGACCACTGCATGTGCACATGCAGTGCATGTACTACGTGGGTCTCCAGCCAACATCTTTCCCCTCCCACTCAGTGCTCTCAGCTGTACAGTCACCTGTGGCACCCAGATGTCAGTATTTCAGCAAGGATGGTGGTCCTCCCTCCCCAGAGGAGGATAGCAGCTTCCTACCCTGACCAGACCCCAGTGATCTAGCCTTGTTTCCAAACATGGATGGATTGACATCAACATATGAATGGTAACCCCACAGGTCAGCCTAAAAGCAGTTAACTGTGAAACAGAAGAGTTTCAGACTGCAGTGCCACCACATAGTCTCTTTCTCACAGGGCGACCATTTCTGCGCTATCAAACTGCATTGTTGGAGGACCTCACTGGAAATACAGTGCTACATCTTACAGGTACAGCTAGTGACAAGTTGCAGTATATCCAGCTATATTGTAATGTATCATATCACAAAAACCCAATTCATGTCAGTGGGATTTGTTGTGATATATCACACTATTGCAATATTTCTGGATGTACTGCAGTTTATTCTGGCTGCAACTATATTTGGATCCAGAAGCAAATGATTTCATACCTTTTAATGGACCAACATAGATGTAACAACAAGAACAAAGTGCTCTAGCTTTCGGACCAACCAGTCCTTCTTCAGAAGCTCATGGCAGTTGTTTAGAAAATACAATACTTATAACAGCTAGATAATGCAGAGAAAAACAGAAAAAATCCCCATTGGTTTAAAATACTCATTTAAAACAAACAAAACAAAAAAAACAGAAGATGATGTCAGAGAAGTTTAACAGTACAATACTGCCCTCAGTCCGAAAGAACCTGGGTTCAGATTGTTTAGTGCAACACACATACAAAGAATCCTACTGCACATAAATTTAATTGACATAAGATAACACTGCTTGAAGCAGATAACTCCCAAATCAAGCCATGAGTGTCACAGTCAGTATAAGGATGTGATTACTGAAAGGCAACCCCACCCAGCTTAAAGACAAACTAAGATAGTTATAGGGCCCATGAAATTACAATGTATGCATTAAAGACAAGAATTACCAGTAAAGTTGTCTAAAAAAACATCAGTGCACATTGAGTGATGTGTAAAACCTAGCTGGACATGTCACCCAGCTGTATTCTCAAGCTAAATAAAAGGCCCAAGAAATTACAAAAACCTCAGGACTATATAAATGATAATTTAAATATAAATTGATAATATTAGTGTCAAACAAAAACTCTAGTCTAGGAACCTCAAGGAATTAAGACCATGCAGCCTGATATGTACTGATGTCAATGTATACTGAGAATGTAGCAACTTGATGTACCACAAGTGTCTAGGGAATCTGAAAAGAGATAAAAATGTAATTTATCTCCTCCTGTTCATACAAACAATACAACCTAACCCACCCACATCACAATAATGTGGGTGGGGGAGATTATAACTAAGGAGATGTTGTCTCTCTCTCTCTCCCCCCTCCTTTTATTTCTCTCTCTCTCTCACACACACACACACACACACACACACACACACACACACCTCACTCTCTCCTAGTGAACCTGTATTAACTTCAGTCACTGCAGTTGTTCCCAAAGGAATACAACTTGTCATGAAATCCTGAGTAAATTACTACAATATTAGCCTAATGTAAAAAGATCTGTGCAGGACCCCAAGCAAATGAGATCACACATCCCAATATGCAAGAGTTACAAAAATTATATGTAACAGTATAAGATAACACTCCTGTATGTACACTAGCAGGCTGGGTAATCTGAATATGGTGCAATGGAATCAATCCCCCCAACAGGCAAAGATAAAAAGTAAGGAGAAATTCTTTATGTGTGTGAAATAAAAATAGTAACACATTATAACTCCATATAGCTAAATAGAGACTTACCTCAATGTGACAGCAAGCCCCACATCTGTTATATCACATACCTCACAACACATACCCCCACACATACATACACACACGCATCCACATCTCACACATGCTGAAGTCCTATAATATGTCAGTTTGAAGAAGAAAAGGTCTGTGGATGTTAGCTTCTGTAGTGTCCCATAAAGCCAAGATCCACGTTCATCCCATCTGCTACCATATTGAGATGTAAAATAAGTTTAATCTCAAAGCTCGTCTCTGTTGTGTGTTTTGAGATTTCCTTTTTAAGACCATTACTGACATATCTGAGACTGAGTGGTCAGACTGGGAGAAGTGATGCCCACTGGTTTTTCAGTCTTCCTTGCTGTAATAGTATGTCTGTGTGAGTTCATCCTAGTCTGGAGCTGTTGGCGTGTCTCTCCTACATAACCTGTTTGTGGACATCTCTTGCACTGAATGAAATAAACAACATGTCATGACATGCATGTATAACTCCCATGCACCTGGAATTGTCTGTTTTGTGATGTAACCACACAGTCTGAGGTGAAATGAGCCCACAAGTCTTACAGGGGCATTGATTGCAGGGTCGTGTGCCATTGTGTGACATGGTATTCTGTTCAGTGAAAGTTTGCTCCTAATAATTAGGCTGGATAAATTTGGTGGTTGTTTAAAAGATAGTAGTGGGAGTTCCTTAAAATACAATTAGGGTGTCATCCTCACTAAATATTGGGTGGAGATCTTTAATAATCTTACGCAGACGTTCAAGGTCTGGATGATATGTGACTACCAAGGGTATTCTTTCTGTAGCTGTCTTTTCTTTATATTGAAGTAGTTGTTGTCTTGGTACTTCGTTGCCGTTCTATTATCCTGTCAATTTCCTGGAAGAGTGTCCCTGCTCCATAAAGGTGTTTTCAATATAGCCAAATGTGTATCTCTGTCATCCTCATTTGAACAAATACGTTGACAACGAGTGTGACTGTATATGACAGATTTTTTGTATGGTTTGGGTGGTTACTTTTCCTGTGCAGGTATCTGTGTCTGTCTGTTGGCTTCCTGTAAATACGTGTATGAGTTCCATCCTTAATGATGGCTGTGGTGTCCAGAAAGTTAACCTTGGTGGTAGAGTACTCCAAGGTAAGCTTTATGGTAGGGTGGAGATTATTAAGTTTGTGATGAAAATCTTTGAGTGCATCTGTGCTTTCCATCAGATGATAAACAAATCATCAATGTAGCGAAAATAAGCCAGTGGTTTGTGGGGATACTGCCTTAAAAATCCTCCTCCAAGTCAGCTATAAAGAGGTTAGCATACTGTGGAGCCATTTGGTGCCCATTGCTGTTCCCATAGTTTGAACATAATGTTTACCATTGAAGTTGAAGTTGTTATGTGTCAAAATGAATTCCATAAGTTCCCCCACCACTCCAGGGTTGATGTTTTGGTCAGGTCCTTTCTCATGTATGTATTTAAGGTATGCTGCAATGCCATCTGTGTGTGGAATATTAGTGTAGAAGGATGTTACATCCATTGTCACTAAAATGGTATCAGGTGGTAAATCCTTATAACCAGAAAGTACACGCAAAAAGTGCGTAGTGTCCTTTGGAGTAATCTGTGTAGATGCCTAAAGATGCAAGGAGGAATGAAACTGACCCAGCTTATTCATTTGGATCTAATATAGCACATGGAATCAGCTGTGTGTAATACTCCTTATAAACTGCATCTTTCATTTTCTGAATTACATTGGCTAGGAGGAGTCAGGAAAGTCATAGTGGAGAATCCTTTCAAAACATGCAAAAATCACACTGGCAAATGGTTCCTCCTAAATGCAGAGTTATAGGTCTGCTACTCTAGTAATGAATGACTTACTTTAAGCAGTCAATGACACTGTATATTTTACAATGTATGTTCCCTTTAAATCTTTATCTTTAGTAGTGACAAACTGCATTGCTGAGAATTCAGGAAAATATTAACATTGATTTTATTAGTATACTTCCGAGAAACCTTTATTAAAAAAAAAAACATAACAGGCTAAATGTACTTTGTTTCTCAATACACTTATTTCAGCTTGTCTAACTTACGTTGTCAAACTATTTCTTTCAATTTTGGACAAAACTGTAGAGGTATTTGTAAAGCATATCTGCTGTAAACATAATTAAATAGCATGCATTATAGCGTAGTCTAGTGAGTGAAGAGGCCTTCAAGGAGCATGCTTTGTGCTTGTGTCAAGGTGAGAGAAACGGTACAGAACACAATCTTTAATTCTGTATCCTTTCAGTAGAAAGTGTTGCCAAGGTCAGGTATTGAGAGGCACTGGCAGCAGCTCCTTATCCACTGTTCTGTCAATTGCACATGAACCCCAGCCCAGTAGGAGTATTTTCTCTTTTAACCCTTGAGATATTGCAGCTCCATGTACTCCAAATGTTGAAATGTGCCAGAGCCATGGCAGGAAAATTAGTGCCATCTGTGATATCAATGGTACTTTGTGTGTTAGAAAAAGGACTGAGATTCACCTTTCATTGCTAACAGTTTACAACTCTGACTAGGAAATGGATAGTAGATGGCTTTTCCAGAGGGTATCACTCAGGCACCTGGGGCCTAAAGAAATATTTGTAGCCTGTGACACAAGAGGATTCAAAACTGCTCAATCGAACTTTGAAAAACAGGCAGTAAGAAGGGCCACAGTGCTGTAACCAAACAACTGACAAATGGAAGCGGCTTGATTAGGAAGTGAAAACACGATGAAATAGGTGAAGGGACTCACTGGAGCTAGGATGGGCTCCAGAAGATGCTATGGACAGTTCTAACTCTGGGTCTAAGTGGGAAGTTCACTGGAACAACAGGATAGTGGCCATTGTACCAGGGGACTACTGGGCCATTTGGGTAACAAAGTTATGAGGAGAGTAAGGAAGAGGAACACTTCTGGATGAGATACCAGTGCCAGTGCCATTTCTAACCAGTTCATGACATGACATACAACTGGTGCAGTTCAATACTGTATCTCGATGTAGTACAGTCGATTGTGTTAGTGATGCAAATGGCATTTGCACCCTTCATCATCTGCATCCACGGTTTGCATTACACTTCTTTCCCTTAACAGTGGTTCTCAACGGTGAGAGCCAGCCTCCCAAGGAGGCCTCATACTGTTCAAGGAGCCCCAGTCAAGTCTGAGAATGTACAGTATTTAAATTTAAAGTTTTGGATGTTTTGTGTGAAGGGATGAAGCAAACTAAATATGCATAATAGCAGGTGAATTTCTTTACTTATGCACAGATTGGTGACCAGGAAAGGCCCTGAGGCAAAGCTTGTTTATACAGTAGGGCAAGATATTCAAAGAGTGCCTGGCACTGACACAAGTGGTTGCTCCGTGCAACTGAGTTGTGCTGGAGCAACAAAGGATATATTCAGAAGAGATGTGCCATGGCGCATCTCATCTGAATATATAAAACAATACCTGCCGCACAAATACAATGCACTGCATCCCCAGACAGGTCTGAATATCAGGAATGGGAACTGCGCCAGTGCATCGAAGTCACTGTGCACAAATTCCTGACATTTTGACACAAACATGCAAATGGCGCCATAATGCATGCAAAGCGCCAAATGGAATGATGCATATCATTATGGCCCAATTGCATGAGGTGCAGGGCTGGCCAGTGAAATGCACTTGTGCCCTGCACAGCCTGTGTGCTGTCAGTGGTGGTACAGTGGTTTCCCCTCCCTCCCGTAACCACGGTCATCAAATAAATGTGTTTTAATTCCATTGTATTCTAGTGGTACCCCTCCCCATCCCATAACCCTGATCACCCCAAATACCTTTTTCAATTCCTGGTGGTCAGTGGTACCCCTCTTCCCATCCGTAACCCTGATTGCCCAAAATGAATGTTTTAATTCCATGGTAGTCTAGTGGTACCCCTCTCCCGTAATCCCAATCACTGAGAAATTGTCCAAATTCATTCCCTGGTAGTCTAGTGGTCCCCACCCCACCCACACAGGACCCCAGCCCACCCAGCTCCCTCTCCTGGTCATCAATGGGCAGCAAACTCACCCACATACCTCCCTGGCTGCCTGCTGAATGACTGCTTACAGTATCTGCTGCAAGCTCATTGGTCCACACCTGACTTCATTCACAAAGTTGTGGGAGGGGGTACCACAAACTACCAGGAATTAAAAAACATTCATTTTGGGCAATCAGGATTATGGCATGGGAGGGGGACCTACTGGACCACCAGGGATGAAAAAGGTATTTTGGGTGATCAAGGTTATGGGATGGGGAGAGGGTACCACTGACCACCAGGAAATTAAAAAAGGTATTTGGGTGATTGGCATTATGAAATGGGAGGGGGTGCCACTGGACCACCAGGGAATAAAAAAAGGCATTTTGGCTAATCAAGGTTATGAAAGGGGAGGGGAGTACTGCTGGACCATCAGGGAATTGAAAAAAGGTATTTGGGGCAATCAGGTTATGGGATGGGAGGGGGTACCACTGGAATACTAGGGAATATTATGGGTGCTTCTGTACAGTGTTCTGGGGAAAGCCACCCACAGCTGGTGGTTGCTGTGTTGCATCCTAGCATCTTGCATTATGGCAGATCGCCCACTTGAGCATGATTTTTCCATGCTCAACTTTAATGTAGTATGTAGTGCATCTCTGGATGTGCCCAGCATATGCACCGCACATCTCGGCAGAATATCGAGATGTGCCACATATAGCATGGGCACACCCTGGTGATGCATCACATACATTACAATTGCACCACGGTGCATTGGGATTTAGCTGCACAATTCCCCTTTTGAATATTGCCCGGGGTGCATTTCTGGTTGCACTGGTGCAACTCCTTTGAATATCTAGCCCTAGGTGTGTATTCACATGTAAACTGGTGACTAAGAAGGCACACTGAGTCAAGGCTTGTTTCTACAGTAGGTGCTGTTTATATGCAAATTAGTAACTGGGAAAGGCACACTGAGTCGAGGCTTGTTTCAGGTGTGACCTTGGTAAGGATACAAGAAGTTGCTTACCAGGGTAAGAGGGGAGATGATGTGGCTAGGTTAGTTGTTCCAGACATAGAGGAAGCAGAGTAATAAGGGTCCACGAGTCAGAATAGTGGAGTGACAAGGATATCTTGTGGCATGGGGTTGAAAACAATAAGTCAAATAAAAGAGAATATACTCTGTCAACATTATTAGTCCCACTTGATTTATTTATTTTTATTTTATTTATTTATTGAGTAAATCAGATTTACAACCTTTGAGCCAGAGGCTCGTTTACAAAATACCTCATCACAGAGGGACATACAGCGTCAACATACGAGAGGATACAATCATACAATAACATAGCTTTACATAGTTGCTTGACATAATGCATAATTAAAAACATTTCAGACATGACAGGTTGGTATCCGTAGGTACTGGCAAAGAGAGGGAGCCCATGGGGAGAGGGGTGAGGGTAGTTCGGCCTGAGGGCTCGTCAATAGTGATAGAGAGCAGTGGAGCATCTCTTAGTGACAGGTGCAGCAGCGGGTGTTGAACAATTGGTCTGTAGGCAGTTTTAAAGGGGCTATTTTGGCAGTATTGGAAATTGCTGCAGGGATGAGTTGAACCAAGATGAGGCTCTGTAGCTGAACGACCTCTGTGCCTGGGTGGTCCTAGTTCTGGGTACCAGTAGTGTGACCTTGTCAGTTGTTTGGGTATTAACTCTGGAAGGTTTGAGTTGGATGGAAGCAGAGACCCCAGGGGCGAGGCCGAGTAGGATCTTCTTAGTTAATAGGCAAGTTTGGTAGCAGAAGTTCATCGAGGCTAAGGAGTTTGGCCATATCATAAACCAGACATGTATGGGTGAGCCTAGGGCACTGGTCACTAGTCTGCAATCCTTGCTCTAGGGGTGAGTCAAATTTGTTGAGGGCTGTGGAGTCAGCAGCACCATAGACTTGAAGGCCGAATTCCGACAAGGGACATTACTGAGGATGTTACGGCAAGTCTGAGGGCATCAGGTGGGAGGCAGTCCTTGTGATGGTAGAGTATGCCAAGGCAAGTGTTAGTGGCAGAAGCAAGGGCTGTAATGTGGGTATCAAGGTGAGGACTGCGTCAAAAGTGATCCCAAGGTATTTGTAGGTGTAGACTTGTTCAAGTGGTTAACGAAGTGCTGGGGAGGATTTGGAGAGGTTGTTGCTGGCTTTGTTCTGGTGGTGGGCAAACAGCATTGCCTTCATTTTTGAGGTTAATGACTAGTCTGCTTTCCTTAAACCAGTTTTCCGCATCATTGAAGGAACGTTGGAGGAGTCTTGGAGGAGGTTGTTTCTGTTGGCGGCATAAATAACGGCGTCATTGGCGTACAGGAGAATATGGTTCCCTAGCTGGAGCAGTGTTCATTGACCTCTCAGTCTGACTTTTGATTTGTCTGAAGCTGAGAACCTTGCAACACTGCAAAGAACCAACTATAACTTCATTTAGGGCTGGAAACTTGGTAAGGCATAATATTGTAAAACAGGAGCTATGCTTTCTACAAAGAGTTTCATATTTTTTCCTTATTGGCATTAAGCAGAGAATTGCAGGATTCCATTAACAGTGTAGTAATTTTATAACCAGAGGGTGAGATACAATTGAATTTGTTTGATTGTTGGGTTGAGACCTAGGATTTAGAGGATATTTTGCAACATTTTAAAAGTGTCCTGCTGGCTGAGTAGTTAAGTTTTGATCCCTGGTTTCACTGAAAGATTTTGTGTATTGGAATCAGACAGCAGCCTGCCTACATTGAAAGGCCTGCTTACATCACAGGTGTCACTAGTCAATCAGTTGGCTTAATTCTTAAGATTTTCAGTGCAGGAAGAGTCTAAAGCACAGCTGACATATTTTGGGGCTGACCGCTTTCAGAGCACAAACCACCAGGCTGTTTTGGGGCTGGGGAGGGTTACCTGTGTCTGAGTTGGATGTCTGGATTTTCTCTGTTTGATTAGCAGGGTATTTTCTCTGTCAAATTGTTGTACCGCATCTTGCTGACAGGAAGGCACTCATCGCAGTGCTGGGTCAGAGCTTTTAGCTGATTGTTTTCGAGGGCACAGTTTAGGCCCAACCCCTTCCCACCCTCACCCACCCACCCCTGGAAATAGTTCCTTTATACCTGGGGTTCTGACATCATTTCCTCAAGAATGCAAGGTGCCTATCACTGTCATATCCTCTCTAGCACACTGCACTGACAATATAAGCATACACATTGTATAATATATATATTTCTACATAACAAACCAATCACACACACACACACACAAAGAAAAAGTAGATAAACATGTGGGAGTAGTACAATGTAATGGCTGTGGGGCAGCAGTCTTCCAGGAGTCTTTCTGGAGGCTGAGATGCTGCCCTATTTGCAGACAACTCCCTAGGAGAAAGTTGCCCATCTTCAGGCCATGCTGGACAGTAGTAAGGAACCTTCCCCCAGACCACACTGGATGGTTGGAAGGGAACTTCCCCATCCAGGGAGCACCAGGCCACCACCACTACCTCAGAGGTTGCGAAGAAAACACAGCAGTTGGACCACAGTGGGCTCAGGAAGGATGAGGATGGTGGAACAGAGGCACAGCCAGTCAGTTGTTCCACTCCACAGTCCATACACCATTCTGGGGATAGCTCCCCATGGATGCACACAGAGGAGACTAAGGAGGCTGAGGACAGCTGTCACAAGGGAGGCCCACAGGAAGGAGACAGAGGACACCACAAGGAAAGGAAACTGCTCCTGGTGGGGACTCAATTATTAGGGGATAGAACTGGGGAGCAGGGAAAACTGAGCAAGGTGCCTGCCTGGTGCCATGGCTGGAGGACAGGAAGCACATCCTCAGGATCATGGGAACAGCTGCATGGGAGTCTGAGCTGGATGTCATTGTCCACCTAGGGACAAATGACTGGCTCATCATGAGATTAGAGCAGTGCAGAAGGACTTTGTAGAATTGGGAGGGCCTAAGACAAGTAGCACACACAGTATCCTTCTCAGAGGTGCTGCCTGTCAATGGCATGAGTGAGGCAAGGGTACTTTGCACCATGCAGTTTAATGAATGGTTGAAAAAATTGTGTAGCGCACAGGGTTTGGCTTCATTGGGGACTGGGGTTCCACCTGAGGGACACCAGCCTATACTGACAGGATGGTCTGCATCTGTCCAGGAAGGGAACAAGTCTTTGAGCAATCAGTTTAAATGCTTCATTGGCAAGCTTTAAACTAGTCAAGGGGAGGCACTGATAAGCAGCAGGAAAATCCCGGCCTCCCTACAAAACAGGGTACTAAATGAGAAAAAGACCAAGGTAGAAAGGTCAGTGGGGATGCTGCAACAGAAGGTAAAGCCATCAAAAATGGAGAGCAATGAGTACCAATGCCCGTAGTCTGAGTAACAAGCTTCCTGAATTAGTGGCCTTGATGGAGGAGGAACATCTGGATATCGTGGCAGTCATAGAAACATGGTACACAAAAACCATGACTGGGATGTAAACATACCAGGATACACTATCTACAGGAGGGACAGGGAGGGTAAAGAGGAGGAGGGTAGCTCTTTACATAAGGGAAGGAATCAAAGCAACAGAACGAAGGGTAAACAGGGAGGAGAAGAAGCACTGTGGGTAAATTTGGAGACCGGCAATGGCACCACAATACGCATAGGGTTGAGCATAGACCTCTTCAGGGAAGGAAATGGACAAGGAAATGATAGAAAGTATACTTAGAATGGCAGAAAAGGAGATATTGCTGATGGGTGATCTGAATATGCCGGATGTTAACTGGAGTGCAGTTGCAGCAGCCACTTCTAAAAGTGGGTTATTCTAGATGCCCTACAGGGGCATGCCTTAGCAACTAGTATTGGAGCCCACTCAAGAGGGAGCAATCTTAGACCTGGTTCTCTCTAATGGAGATGAAGAGGATCACAGATGTAGAAGTGGGTAGCCATCTGGGAACTAGCGACCATCGAACAGTATGGTTCTAATAAACACAGCAATAGAGTCAAGCCATACAAAAGACAAAGGTACTGGATTTTAGGAGGGCTGACTTTGTCAAAATGGGTGAGTGCCTAAGGAATGCACTAGCAAATGGGCAGGAAGGAGGGTGGAAGAACAATGGGGAATAATAAAACTGCCATCACAGAGATATCAAGCCTTTGTGTAAAGCAAATAAACAAAATGAAACGAGATAAGAAACCACTATGGTTCTCAAAGGAAGTGGCAGTGAAGGTTCAAGAGAAAAAAGCATTCAGGAAGTACATGGAATCACAGAAGGAGCAGGACAGAGAACTGTATCAGTTAAAGCAAAGGAAGCTGGGAAGGCAGTCACAACAGCAAAGGCCCAAACCGAGAAAAGATAGCCAACTCAGCTAAGAAGGGGATAAAACCTTTATAGGTACATCAGGAGCAAAGGAAGACCAAGGGAGGATAGTGAGGTTAACAAAGGGAGGGAGGGTGGGCAGAGGGTGACTGTGAAAAGGCAGAGATACTAAACAAATATTTTTGCTCAGTATTTACAAAGGAAGAGGGGAGGAACCTAAACAAACAGTAGAAACACTCTGGATACAGAAGTTGATACCAGCCCATTACAGAAGAAAGGGTTCTGAAAGAACTCTTAAAACTGAAGGTGGACAAAGCAATGGGGCCTGATGGGATTCATCCCAGAATTCTAAAAGATCTAAGGGTAGAACTAGTGAGACCACTGGCTAAACTCTTTAACAAATCATGGGTGGATGGGTGGTACCCGAGGACTGGAGGAGGGCAGATGTGATTCCCCTTCACAAAAGTGGGAGCAAGGCAGAAGCAGGAAACTACAGACCTGTTAGTTTAACCTCAGTGGTAGGGAAAATGATGGAATCACTTCTGAAGGAAAGAATTGTTAAATATCTAGAGGCCAGAGGGCACAGGACCCAAGGCAGCATGGATTCACAGCGGGAAGGTCATGCCAGACAAATCTGATAGATTTCTTTGACTGGGTGACCAAAGTAGTTGATCAGGGAGGGGCTGTGGACATGGCCTACCTAGACTTTAGCAAGGCATTTGACACAGTCCCACACAAAAGATTAATATACAAGTTAGCCAGCCTGAGAGTGGGTCAAAAGATGGCGGCCTGGGTAAAGATGGCTGGATAATAGGACACAGAGAGTAATAGTAAATGAGTCCACTCTGAAAAAAGGGGGTTAGTAGTGGGGTACCATGAGGGTTCAGTATAGGACCAGTCCTCTTCAATGTCTTTATAAGTGACATTGCAGAGGGACTGGAAGAAAGTATGTCTCTTTGCAGATGACACAAAGATCTGCAACAGAGTTGATGCACAAGGTGGAGTGGAAAGGATGAGAAGGGACTTGCAAGGTTAGAGGAATGGTCAAATGTATGGCAGCTTAGATTCAATGCTAAGAAGTGCAAGGTAATTCACCTGGGAAACAAAAACCCTGGGGAAGAGTACACAATGGGGGTGAGATACTAACAACAACAAAAATGGAAAGGGACTTGGGGATAGTCATATCAGATGACCTAAAGGTGGGCAAGCAATGTGAGAGGGCAGCAAGGAGGGCTGGGGGATACTGGGATGCATAGGAAAGGCATCACCAGTAGAAAACAGGAAGTTATTATGCCTCTGTACAGACAGCTAGTGAGACCCCATCTGAGTACTACGTGCAGTTCTGAAGACCAATCTCCATAAAAACATAGACAGGATGGAAGCTGTCCAGAGGAGGGCAACTAAAATGGTGCAGGGTCTGCAGGAAGACATATGAAGAGAGACTTAAGGAGCTTAATATGTATAGCCTCGAGGAAAGGAGGAGGAGGGGACATGATAGAAACTTTCAAGTACCTCAAGGGAATCAACAAAGTCCAAGAGGGTAGCATCTTTCAAAAAAGAGGTGTGCAAGAACAAGGGGCTCAATTTGAAGATAGAAGGGAGGCTCAGAGGTAATTTAAGGAAGTATTTTTCACAGAGGGTGGTGGATGTATGGAATGGCCTTCCAGAGGAGGTTGTGGAGTCACAAACAGTGGTGGAATTCAAGCACCATGGGACAATCATAAGGCAATTCTAGGGGTGGGGGTAGGAAGAAGTAGGCTGCTGGTTAACCAGGATCTGCAGCTTATCCATCAGGTAGGAAATGGCAGACTGGGTGGGCCAAGCTGTCCCTATCTGCCGTCAGATTCTATGTTTCTATGTTTCTATTGCCAGAGCAGGCACTTTGCAGGTGTTCAGGTAGAGGCTAAAGAGTAGTGGGCCCAGGAGAGAGCCCTGAGGAACCCTGAGCAGATAGGATGGGTTTCTGAAAGTATCATTATTTTTTGACACGCTGGGAGCGGGCTGATAGATAACTCTCGCACAGGCAAAGGGCCAGCAGAAAGCCCTGTATGGTTGAGGGCATTTAGTAGGAGGGTGTGGAGACAGTGTCAAAGGCCTTAGAGAGGTCAATGAACACTGCTCCAGCTAGGAACCATAGTCCAGGAGGAGTGCAGGAAGTTGAGAACTCCATTACACGTTGTATTTAAGGTGACCAGCATGGAAGCCACGCTGTTCTGGGCAAAGAAAGTCATATTTTGCTAGATATTCAGTGAGGTGAGTTGAGTGGCCACCACTTTTTTCTAAGGCTTTTGGAAGGGGGATGGAGATTGGACGATGGCTGCTTGGGTAGACCTGTTCATCTCCTTCTTGAATAGGTGTGACTATTGTTGTTTTCCATGCTGTGGGGAATTGCCCCAGGCAGAGGGACCGGTTTAGTAGGTCAGTGAGTGGGACCAGGACATCATCCAGGACCAGCGGAGCATGTTTGGATCTAGGGAGTCACTGCTAGGACTGTTGCTGTGTTAGCACTAAGCAGGATTCCTGGGCGTACTGTGCAAAAGTATGATTTTTTTCCCATGGAAGGCCCAATATTTTTCTAAATTTGAGGGAAGCTCAAATCTGTTCCATGGCTTGGGGAGGCTAACTATCACAAAGTGTGAGAACTAATGCCCTATGATTACTGCATTCTTTGTGTACAGGGCTAGTGGATCAAGTGCAATGAGGCAACATTTTCCCTATGTTTTGTTCTGTAACCCATAGTGACTTTAAATGGTGCCACTTACAAGACAACAAAGAATCATTCTTGAAATGACTCTTAGTTTTCCCTTTTTTCTGTGAACGCGTGTACTTTGTTAAAGCACTTTAAAATTACTTGTATAATGGTCGGTCAGAGACAGTATCTGCGAAGTATTTTCAAATAAAATCTAACTATTGCCATCTGAAAGGATCTTGAAACTATTCACGGCTATAACATTTAAATTATAAATGATGACATTTGTAGCTAACTGGGATGTTTATTTCTAAGTCTTACAGACACACCTATAGAAATCTGAGGGTGTATAATCATAACAGTTATATCATTCTAAAGTTCTGAGTTGAATTGGTATAGTTCATTTACAATGAGACTTGGGGTTCTAATTTTCTGCTAAGTAAAACATCTGGATTTGAAATTCAAGTTCCATTTTTCCTTCATATGTATTTAAAATAATTTATAATGTGGGTGCAACAAGGAAGACTGCACTCACCTCCTCTTCTGTTGTGCAACACAGTACTGACACAATATTCGTTTGTCTGTGCAAACAGCTTGTGCAGAAGGAATCCATCAGCATTAATCTATCAACATTAGTTTGATAAGTAATGCTATTTCGGATGCTGAGTTCAAGTTTGTGAAGTATTGTTTCATTAGAGGTATGCATCATTGGTATGGGAGGACTCATGTACTGTATAGTCCAGCTGTATGCCAGGGACACTGGAACACTGTACCTCCAATTTTATTGCAAAATCCATATTTTCACCATTCGCCACAATATTTCTGCAATTTCTTGCAATTTTGGAGTTTTTCCAAAATGGTATAAAAAGTTGAAAACTGCAAAGCAAAATATTGTATGCTGACAAATATACTGCTAATGTAGCATGCAGACTTGGGCTTGGTCAAACAACACAGTGTGAAGTGGGAGGGGTTTCTAAGGAGTTCTTTGTGATGCTGCTTTCATTAGATTCAGGGACTGGCTTGGTTTTAAAACCGCCTCCTAAGCATGTATAAATTAAGTGCCTAAAGGCGCTTTTAATAGGTCTATGTATGGACAACTGTTACGGAAACAGTATTCACATCTCTTGTGTAAAAAGCATTTGTTTTGTTCCCTTGATGAACGTCATCCAAACCGCACTTCTGTTTCGCGGGCTTGTACTTAACGTTGTTTCGCTTTGATCTGTCTGTGTAAAACAGCCATTCCAGTACCACTGCAGAAACTGCCATTAGAGCAGCAAACTCTGGGGAGCCAAACAAATGGAGGCGGATTAGCTGGAATACCGTGAGGGTGTAAAGAGAAACCCGAACACAACAGAGTACACCGCCACACAGGTAACGCTTATTTCGCTTACAAACCTGTGTGTAAAAGCTTTAAGACAGGTTGAAGCAGCTCATCCAACTCATCACAGGTAGTGAAACAATGGGTGGCTGTATAGGTGAAAATTGTACCATTTACTTAAATGGGTTGCTAACTACAAAACTTTTGCAAGTGGAAGAGTAGGTTTTACTTGTATACATGTCATTCTGAAAGGATCTTATTTCATAATACATATTAATTTTGTATTTATTTATTTGAAAATTGGTAACCAAAACAGGCAAACTGAGTCAAGGATCTTTTCCAGGTGTGAGCCAGGAGAAGGGGAAGCTGGTAAAACAGCAAAACAGCACAACAACAGCAACGCATAGTATAAAGTAAAGTGCTTAAGAATGCACAAATGTCAAGATAATAGTGCAGTGACAATGGTAAAACAATCACAAAAGTGGGAACAATGAACAGCAGACATGGGCAGCATAAAGTGCCAACAATGTAGAATATTCAGGGTAACATACCTCAGTTCTGGGAAGATGTGACAGGCCAGACAGAGCAGAACAAACAGTGGAGGAAGGGGTAAGGGGAGGTTTGGCAGGGGAGGATGAAACAGCGATAAGTTTTAGCTGGCATTTAAAGGACAGAGGAGAGGGACGAGAGATGGAGAGAGGAAGGGAGAGTGTTCAGAGGGAGGAGGTGACAGAAGAAGGCAGATTGCTCAGCAAGGAGTGCACATGAGGAAGGGAGAAGGTGTGTGAGTCTCTGGATTGAAGAGAATGGAAGCAGGGGATGGGAGAAGAAAGTGAGGAGAGGTAAAGAGAAGAGAACCAAACTAATATTTAGAAATAATGGATGCTCAATGAGATTGGTGACATGAAGGAAGAGGAGGGATAGCGAGGGAGGAGTAAAGGGAGCAATGGCAGGCTGGCCTAATGGCACTGAGGACTGAGGAACTGTTAGTGCCTTACCATCCCATATTGGAGACCTGGGTTTGGGCTGCCAGGTGCCAGTCGGGAGGGGGATGGGCCAGGAGAGAATTGAACGCCAGTTGGCAGCTCTGCTGTCTCAGGTTGGGTAGGTGTGTCATACCGGTGTTCTTGGCTGCCCTCAGGTGGAGGGCTGGGTGCAGTGCCGATGCACAGAAGGCAGATCATGGGGAGGCTGGAAGGAGCCATGGTCCCAGAGCACGCATGCATCATTTGAGCATGTTGCAGCTTTGAGAGGACTACAGAACAAAACGAAAACAGCTGGGGAAAATGGAGAAGGCCACGCCCATGAAGCCCCACTTGGATGCCTAGACCTACTCCTTCCACTCCTACTGGTGGCTTTTCTGGATTATATACTCTGAGAGGAGGACAGCCCATCCTCCCTGGTCCCCCTAACAGGGAACTCAGCTGCAAGAGTGAAGGAAGGAGGGATGGTCAGAGGTGTCCAGGGACAGGGCTAATTAGCCACTTAGCAGAGCTGCAGGATAAAAGCCTTTAATTAAAAAAAATAAAAATAAGGGAGTATTGGTGGCTGCAAAAGGGGAGTTAGTAGTTAAATGACAGAAAGCATTGCAGGAGGTACCCAGCCTGCCAAGGGAAATAGGGATGGCAGCATTGTAGACCACATCTGCATAGTCAAACACTGGGAGAACCATTTTGGTGAACAACTCTTGATGGACCTGCAGCAATAGGCAGCCCTTATTGAGGTGCTGGGTGGATGGCACCATTGTGGGCAGTGAAGTTCAGCCTAGGAGGCACAAGTGCCAGCCAGTCTTTGCATGGTACCAAAGACCATGGACACAAGTTTTGTAGTGTTCACCCAGAGTTGTTTGGATTGAAACCAGTGAAGGGAATGAAAAGGATGGCATGGAGGAGGAATTTGAAACAGGGAAAGGAAAGGAGAAGACCAGAGTGGAGGGGAAAGGAAGTATGGGTGGATGGGCAGGGAGAAGGTGGATAAGGAGAGAGAGGACAGGGGGAGTAGGAGGAGGAGGAGGAGAAAGCAGAGGAAGAGGGCAAGGTGCATGATGAACAAAGCAGCAGGCAGATTTAAAACCAGCAGTACTCAAATAATAGGCAAAACAAACACTGAAGCAAAAAGGCAAATACCGACTGGAAAGTGCTATCAAACTAAGCAGAAGTGTACAGAATAGAGCAGGGCTGAAGCTGTACCAGACGAAAGTGATGCAAACTTAAAAATTGGATTCTCCTGGCTAGGTGTAACTAGATCTAGGGAAACATTAAGAGAAATGCCAGTGTCATCCTGGTAAATACTAGTTAGCTAAACAGGAAAGCTCAAATATGGTATGAGTGAGGCTAAATTAAAGTTATGCAATACAACTGCAAAAATTGGGTTCACCCAGGTAAGGTGTAGCTAGAATCAAGAGACTACAAAGACCCATGCGTAAGCCTAGGTGCACAATAAGATAGGTATAAAAGTCCAGAAGTGTGAACTCCCAGAGGGAAGCAGCAAACACAATCAGTGTACAGGCAGTCCAATGATAATGCATTCAGGTACAGCAGCAATAGAGCAAATACTGGAGAAAGCACAAAGACTTCCTGTACATGTGCAGGAGCAGTCCAATGGAAGTCTTGTGGAGGGGTGACAAACATAGCAGAAGAAGGCCACCACCCAGCTGACTATTGACTTACAACTGACACCAGGCAGACTCCACTCTGTCGATGCAAACAGCAGTGGATTTAGGATGGCCCTGCTGATTCAAAACTTGCATGTGCCCCTGAGGGAGTTTGACAGTGGTCCCTCCCTTGACAAACTGCCACTTACATTTTCACATACAAAGCACGTAATAAAAACTTGACTAAAACAATCTGTTAAAACAGGTGAACTATATTTAAATAGTTTCTCTATAGTAGACAAAAATCATTGTGGCCATGGTAAAACAAAAGTGCATCACAAACCAATGTATGATGCAGTGAAATGTATATTTGTATTTATTTTGTGATAAACATTTTACAACTATGCACCTACAAATGTAAAAATATATAACTCGTAATGCAAAGCATTACGGGATGTATATGCAATTCATCATAACAATTTAGGCTAAAGACCTGAGCTGAATCTATTAGTAATTTTTCCCAGGGAAACTTTTTGTTAAATATGGGTTCAGATTAAGTTATTGCTTTAGTTATAAAGGATTTTCAGTTATCATAGTGGATATTTCTGATTAACATGCTGCTGGTAAGAACTGTTTTAGAACAGAATAGTGTAGTTTATATATAGAATAAAGCATGGGATGATGTGTATATGAGAATTTTATATACACCCAAGGTGTTGGATGCTACATATAAACCCCTAGAGCAAGTGCGAGAGGGTTATTTAAGCATCCAACACCAAGGGTAAGTGTGTAAATTTGAGTTTTCACACCACCCATGATATATTTTATAATTGCTGGGAGCATTTTTTCATCACAGCAATTACAGTATATCAATAAAAATACCTCGCTATTCAGCCACGGTATGGTTTGCTGTCAGTGCGGTCTGCAGTAAGGGGCTGTTGAAACCTTTCCTTCCTTTTGTATTTTGTTTTAAATTCAGTTTTTGTTTTAATTCAAGTAAGCAGTTTTATTTTTTAAACTTATATTTATTGATTATCAAAAATGCAATCAATGCAAGCGTTCCTGTAGGACAGCGCAGTAAAATAGTAACCACAATATGACAGTACACCATCATAGCACTCCTACAATTGTTACATCACTGCTGGGTTTGTAATACAACATTTTATAACATTTCAGAAAAGATAAAAGAAAATCATAGGCTATTGCTGCCATGAGAGGGATTAAGCAGAAGTACCAACATCCCACCATTTCACCCATTTAATAGGTTAACCATCCCCTATATCCTAACACAGGAAAAAACTACTTTATATTAAAGCAGCTTTGTAGCTTCTATTAGCTAATAACTATCTAGATACAGTCAATTTAAAACAGATACTCAGCTTCCTCACCCCATTACCAGATTATTGTTAGACATCAGTAACAGAGTTTTAGCTTAACACACTATTCAACCCATAATATCTGGAATCCAGGGCAGTCCAGTGGTGCTGAGGGCTGAGGCGCTGGTCATGCCATACCACACCATTCCGGTGACCTGTGTTGGGAATGAGCACGGGTCACCAGGAGTTGGCAGGAAGGAGAAGGATTGAGCATCTTTGGACTGCTCTCCTTCTCCGAGGAGGAAGGGTCCAGGACAGCCAGTGCAGGATTGCCTCCTGGCAGAAGCTGGGGAAAATACGTGCTGCTGTACAAGGGTGGAGCTGGGGCAGACATCTAGAGGAGCACATGTGGACACATATGCGCTCCCCTTTAGGTGTCATTGCATGCCTTCAGCACTGGGGGATAACCAAGTGAAACAAGGGATGATGCCTGGCTCGAGCAGCTTGATGGCCATTCCTTGAGTTTCACTGCAAGATTCTTGGCACCCATCTGGATCCGAGTTCTGTGGGAGTTTGGGACTCCTGCAGCCCTGCTGTGGGGTAAACTGCAGGAACAGGGTGCCAGGATGGCTGTGGCAGAGGAGGAACAGCTGGAATATCCCCAAGGAGGACGTGGACGATGACAGGGAGCAGGCCAGGTGGCCAAGGAGGTACAAACAAATTATCTGGACTCTGAAATGAGTAGAAGTAGCTCAAGAGAAGGCAATAGTGGCAGAAAAAATACTGTGTCACATGGACGCTTATATCCTCAAACCTCTTTTCCATCAGACTTTCCGATGGAACTATAAATTTTACTGTAATATTTTAGCTAAACAATATTTTGCAAGAATGTTCCACCAAGAAAAGTCCATAATGAAAGTAGGGTAATGAATAAACCAAGATAGTCATTTCAGTTCCTCTTCACACTCATACCATGTCCTTCAAGGGTTGGGTTGTGGCTTCTTACCTCAGGGATTATCCTCAGCTTCTAGATCTGACCCAGAATCTCTGCCTGCACAGTCCTGTTCAGTCCTACTCAGCAGTTTCCCTGCTTCTACTGGGTCAGAGAAATTATAGGTTTTATTCTCATAAACGTATTTTGAGGGTCGCATGCATTAGGAGCACTTGGTGAACTCTGAGCTGGTGCAATCTGGAGCGCATGCCATTGAACCCCTTGCAACATTGCTGCGTGCAAAGCACAGATCTAGGAAAATGTGAACTGGGATGTCCTGCCAGCTGAGAGGACTGCATTTCTTTGACTATTGCAGGATAGCATCCCTTTCCTGACTGAGCCCATGATTGCTTAAATTGTACAGGCCAGAGGACTAGTTTTGCTGTGTGTATTCGGCCTCCCCAAGGTGTAATCCGGTAAGCCCTCTGGAGCACAGGAACAAAAGACAGCCACAGAGTATCCTGGAGCCACTGAGATAAAACTGCAGATATCTTATCCCTCTGCTGCTTTAGGTAAGCCCAGAATATGAATATGGGACACCTGTACCCTGTTCTCCAAATTTTCAAGACATCATCACAGCAACGTATTTTCTTTAGTAAGCCCTGTCATCTCTGCCACAGCTTTATCTGCTGACCTGGAAGCCCCTTTGGCTTCGCCTTCCACCAACTGCAGCTTTATTTCCACCACCAGCATTTTCATGGTGAAATCATCCATTTTTTTGTCCATAGCCTGCTTGGCTTTGAGCAAGGCAGCGTTGGTGGGTTGGTTCAAATTTGTGGATGAGGATTCTCCATCTTTACTCGGGCCCAGACAGATCTCTCTGTTAGGAGCCATCACCTCAGTTGCAGTTTTTGGTTGACCCATACCTACTAAATCCAGATATTTTCATATGTAGAGGATCAGTAGGATGGGTTCTCTCTGAATCAAAGAGTTTTAGCCTTGTTTGAAAACTTCTGCTTGCTGAGCTACAAAATCTGCTGCACATACTCAGCTGCTAGCCACACCCCAAGTAAGCAGTTTTAAATAACAGACAGGGCTCAAAATGTTTCAAATTCAAGAGCCCGGTCTGTTTGAGTTTTAATGATTTACTTACTGCCAAGAGTAGAGTGAGTGGTGGTGCACTGTTCAGCGGGACAGAGAAGGGGAAGACAGACAGCTGGTGCATATGTGGAGAGATGGAAACTCAGCACATGTTTGCCATTATAAACACTCCTTTATAACAGCAAATTACAAACTGGGTTTCCTTAGAGGAAAAACTCACTGGTTATTATATCCCTGTTCTGCTCTACTATTGTTGACACAGTGCATCCATGTTCTACTACAGAACTCTGTGGTTGAATGGAACTTATAACATGTGTGATATTTTGGATTGTGAGATAGAATCAGACATATTTGTCCATGCATATGTTAAATTTATATACACCCAATCTCATAATTATATAATAAATCCTTTGTAATATTGGTTATCTGTCCAGCACTCCAGTCCCTTTCTGAATATTACATCATTTTTGCTATTTAACACTTCAGCTGGTAGTTCATTGCAAAGCCTAACCACCCGTTGTGTAAAGTAATGTTTTCTCATGTTTGTCCTACAGTGCTCCATTTTGATTTGTTTTGTGTCTTCTTAATTTATAAATATCCTGTGCTCCAGTAAGATTTAGATTCTTCCTCAGTTCTTTATCCTTATGTACAGTGTGTTGTATGGCATTAATAAATCACCCTGAGTGCATCTATATTCTAATGTGTGACGTACCATGTGAGTCAACCTGTCCTCATAACTATTAGATTCCAAGCCATTTTCACTTTTGTCAATTTATGTTGCCATCTATTTTGATACTTTCCCAGTTGTCAGTCTTCTCCATGCCTGTGACCCATAGTCTATAACTGGCTTAATTTAATTCCTATACAGTGTCAACAATACATGTTCAGCTCTATGACTGAAGTGTCTTCTAACGGTGTTAAGCATATGATCTGCATACCTGTATATCACATTAACTTGTTTTTGTTACGTAGGTCATTAGTTATGTAAACATCCAGATGTTTTCATGCCCAGCTACCCTAATTTAGTATACATTATGAAATAAATATGCTTTTGGTTGTTCCTTCCTAGGTGCGTCACCTACATTTCTCAAAGTTGAAAGTCATACTCCATACCCTTGCCCAATTTGTCATCAGATTTAGGCCTTGTTGAGCATTTATCTTCCTTTCCAACTTTGTGTCATCTTCAATTTGTTGCAGAATGTTTTGTTGTTATTGCCTAGGTCAGTTATGAAAAGTCTAAAGCTTAAGGGTCCCAGAAACTATCCTCATGGACTCCACTCATCACTCCTCTCTGATGACAAATTGCCTGTAACTCTTACCCTCTGTCTATGATTTCCCAACCAATCAGCTATCTAGCATATGATGCTGGAATTTATTCTAACTCGTAATCTTTTCTATGAATTTTGAGAGACACCTCATCAAGCACCTTAATGAAGTCCAGAAATGCCACATAAGAACATAACAATTTGATGGCAGATGGGGACCAAGTGGCCCATCTAGTCTGCCCATGAACCTACCCCTTCCCTATATTTTGCTGTTCATGTTTACACCGTAGTGCCAATCCCATGTGTGTATAAATGCATTCACCATCTTTACTGCAACCACCTCTGGTTGTAGGCTATTCCATGTGTCTATTACCTCTCCATAAAAAGTACTTCTGATATTGCCTCTGAGCCTTCCCTTCTCAGGCGTAGGTTGTGCACTCTTGTACATGCCTCTCTGTTTGCATGGAAGAGATTGTCTACCTGAACCGTGTTTATACCCTTGATGAATCTGAATGTTTCTATCATATCCCCTCTGTCCCTTCTCTGTTCCAGGGTGTATGAGTTTAGGTCTTGGAGTCTAGACTTATATGGCTTGTGATGGAGGTCCTGTACTATCTTTGTGGCCCTTCTCTGAATTGACTCCAAGCATTCTATGTCCTTCTTCAGGTGGGGCTTCCAGAACTGGATGCAGTACTCCAGGTGTGGCCTCTATAGAGTGGAATGATCACTCTTGATTCCTACTAGTTATTACCCTGCCTATGCATTCAAGGATACTGCTTGCTTTTCATGCCACTTTTTCACATTGATTCTCTACTTTAAAGTTGTCTGATATGATTACACCAAGTCCTGTTCAGTCCTGATGTCTTCAAGTCGATGCCCATCTAGGAAGTATTGACCCATGTTATTTGAGTCATCAAGCTCTTTACTGATTTTCTCATAGAAAGTTCAGAGGTTTATGGTACAGGATCTCCCAGACCTAAATCTGTACTGTACTGTATCCTGTATCCCTTCACTGCAGTCCTTTTGATCACAATTGAAATATATGTGTCAAAGGTGAGGTGGGAATCCAGCATGACACCAAGGTATTTAAAGGATTCTACCTGATATAAGGGTCATCAGGAGGAATTTATCACCAAGGGGTGTGGGGAGGGTAACGTAAGGGTCCAGTGATAAAAGAGCATTGATTTAGTCTTCTTGGTGCTGAGCAACAGGAGATTATTGAGAAACCATGTCTCAAGATTAAGAAATCCTGCTGCAAATGGAGGTTCCAGCAAGATCAGGTCAGAAGAAGACCTGTACAGAATGGCATCATCTGCATACATCTGGTCAGACACCTCCACAGTGCTGTAAGCTCTTTAAAAATAATGAGAACAGGAAGGCCAAGGATAGACCCCGAGAGACCCCCATCCTTTGTAAAGCTAAAGGGGAAGAGTGACCAGCTTCATTTCAAGCATTGGGTTCAGCCGAGAGGTAGGTAGAAACTAGCTAATGACAGGACATCGAGACCAATGCAGAGAGAGCATGTGAGAAAAGGTTATGGTTGACAAAGTCAAAAGCCTTGGTAAGGTCGATAAATATTCCACCAGCACTTGTCTATAGAGGTGAGGATGTCAGATGTTACCTTAATAAGGGCAGTGTTGGTACTGTGGGATTTATGGAATCCATGCTGGTTCATGGAAGAGAACTATTAAGCTCCGATGAGATTGAAGTTGTGTGTAGTAGTTTTTCCTGGATTTTAGCAAGGGGCAAGAAATACGGAGATGTGCGGTGAATTCTCAAATGCAGAGTTAGGGCCGTGCCTGTGGATATGAACAACTATTGCACTCTTCCACTTCTAAGGCACAGTGCTTAAACAGAAAATTTTTTAAATAGGTCATGTACTGTTGAGGCAATGGCAATAGCACCTAGTTTTAGGAAGCGGGTTCTAGTGAGTCAAATCCAGGTGAAGAAGTATCCTTAATGCTCCTAAGGTGATGCAGTACCTCTTTCCAGGTGGCTAATTTAAGGTGGAAGGATGGGCTAGTACTATTGGAAGAGGGAGGGAGGAGAAGGAACGTGAGCAGGGAGGCAGTCTTATGTTTTGAAAGGTCGGTGAAGGCCTGGTTAAACTTGGAAGCTATACCCAGTGGGGTCGGTGACCTCGGAGCCATTAAGGTGCATAGTGTTGGGTAATGAGGTAGATAAGGCTATCCTAGATTGAGTACTGACTAACAGGGAAAAGGATCACAGATCTCCAGGAAGAAGGTCACCTGGGGTCCAGTGACCCTCAATGGTATGGTTCAATCTGGCCACTAGAACTAAATCATCCTATTCCAAGACAAAATATGGGACTTCAGAGGAGCTGACTTTGATATGATGGCCAACAGAGTTAAGCTAGCCCTGGCAAAAAGAAATACAGGTGAGTGGGTACAGGCAAAGTGGGCAAGCGTTAAGGATGCAATACTTGAAGCAACATCCCACTGTGTTAGAGAGAAAAGGAAGTGCAAAAGAAGGAACCCACTTTGGTTCTCAAAAACAGCAGCAAAAGGTCAGAACCAAAAGGCTGGCCTTCAGGAAATATAAAGGAACGTAGCAGGATGAAGATAGGGAGGCATACCAAACTTCCCTAAGGGAAGCACGGAAGGCAGTAAGGCAGACAAAGGCCCAAACCAAGGAAACACTAGCACAAACAGTAAAGAAGGTGACAAGACTTTCTATAGATACATTAGTGAAGGAGAAAGTCCAGAGGATATTGCTAAGATCAAAGGGATAAGGGGCATGTGAGGAGGAGGACCATGTAAAAGCATCTATCCTAAATAGATACTTCTGCTCAGTATTTACTGAAGAGAAGGTAGAGCAGGGCCCACAGCTCAGCACCATGGACACAAGGGGAGGGAGGTGCACTAGTCCCTTCACAAAGAAAGGGTCATACAAGAGCTCGATAAGCTCAGGGTGGACAAGACAATGGGACCTGATGGCATACATCCCAGGGTACTAAAGGAGCTAAGGGTGGAACTAGCAGAGCCATTATCAGAACTGTTTAGTGAGTCTCTGAGCACAGGAGAGGTCCCAGAAGACTGGAGAAGAGCTCATGTGATCCCACTCCACAAGAGTGGTAGCAGGAGGAGGCAAAGAACAACAGACCAGTCAGTCTTACCTCAGTAGTGGGCAAGATTATGGAGGCATTCCTTATTTATTTATTTATTTATTTATTTGTTTTGTTAACCAGGTAGGCACATAAACAATGATAGTTCAGACTTATATGGTGCTGAGGTAATGAGCTAAGGAAAGGATAGTGCAACACCTGGAATCCATAGTAACACAGGATCCAAGACAGCATAGGTTTACAAAGGAAGGTCTTGTCAAACTAATCCTATAGATTTCTTTGACTGGGTAACCAGAGTGGTGGACCAGGGGAGCAGTTGATGTCGCCTACCTTGACTTCAGCAAAGCTTTCGATACTGTTCCACATAGAAGATTGATTAATAAGCTGAGCAGGCTCGGGTGGGTCAGAAGTTGGTCAACTGGGTGACAAACTGGTTGCGAAAGCAGAAAACAGAGAATGGTGGTAAATGGTATACAGTCAGAAGAGATGCAAGTCACAAAGTGGGTACCTCAGGGATCAGTCTTGGGGCCAGTCCTCTTCAATATCTTCATCAGAGACATTGCAGATGGACTGGAGGGTAAGGTTTGTCTGTTTGCAGATGACACCAAGATCTGCAACAGAGTAGATGACACAGATGGGGTGGGTAGAATGAGAAGAGATCTGGATAAACTAGCAAAATGGTTGGAAAAGTGGAAACTGGGGTTTAATGCAAAGAAATGCAAGATCATGCACATAGGGAAGAGAAACCCTAAGCCACCTATAGGCTGGGAGGGTTGTTGGCAGTCACAAGGAAGAACGAGACTTGGACATCATCATCACCGATGACCTGAAATCATCCAAGCAGACCACTAAAGCAGTAGGTAAGGCTAGGAGGATGTTGGGGTGTATTAGTAGGGGTATCAAAAGTAGGAAGAGGGAGTAATAATCCCTCTTTAAAGACATCAGTTAGGCCCATCGTACTGCATGCAGTACTGGAGTCCACACCTTCACAAGAACATTAACCAAATTGAGGCAGTCCAGAGAAGGACAACCAAAATAGTGCAGGGACTGCATCAGAAAACATATGAGAACAGATTAACGGAGCTCAATATGTATACCCTAGAGCAACGGAGGAAGAGAGGTGATATGATCGAAACATTCAAATACCTTAAGGGCATTAACAAGGTGAAAGAGTCTAACATGTTTCCATATCAGAAAATTGCAGAACAAGAAGACAAGAGGACACAGCATGAGATTAGAGGGAGGCCGATTAAGGGGTAATGTGAGGAAGTTCTTTTTCACAGAAAGGGTGGTGGATACATGGAATGGCCTACCTCAGGAAGTGATGGATATGAATACAGTGCAGGGCTTCAAACAGGCATGGGATAGGCATAGGGAACAATACAGATGAGTATGAATAGATAGGCTATTGACAGAGCAAGGCCGATGGCACATTTATAAGGTAGAAAAGAAATGGGCAGACTGGATGGGCCTTGCGGTCCTTATCTGCTGTCAACTTCTATGTTTCTATCTTTCTATGAAGAGGATTTATCCTTTAGTAGGGAGTTTATTTGTTTCCAGAATTCTTTAGGGTTGGAGAGATGATTAGTTTGGAGGATTCTGAGGAATTAGCATTTAGCTGAGTGCAGCTAGCGCTACATTGATTACAACAGAGTCTGTAAGTCTGCTATTCAGCAGGTTGGCTAGAACTATTATAAAGTTCCAGGTGGCATGCCAGATGCCATGAGGCCTCTGAGCTACTTAGAGAGCCCAGAGGCACAAGCCCCTTAGCTTTCCATTTAACCAAAGGAGCATGAAGGATGACTATGGAATTAAAGGTGTTTGTGAAGAATTCCAAAGGAGAGTCACCTTCAGGTAGTAGGTGAACCAGAAACCAGTCAGCCTGGGCTAAGGAGACTTGAATGACTTGTAGACAAAAGAGATCATGTCCCTGGATAACATGATTTTGGGGGATGGGATAGGAAAATTGTTCCTCCACACACAGAAGGTGGGGAGTGATCACTAATGCATCAGGAGAACACCAGAAGATTTGATGTGAAGGAGAAATTAGTGAGACCCGAGTCAAGGAGGTGTGGTGACCAGATTTATTATTAAGCTTGGTGGGTTCACTGATGAGCTGCAATAGGTGTATGCCAGCCAAGGCATTGTGAACTGACCCCAACCCTGGACCTAGCCAATTGTTATTGAAGTCTTCATAATACCAAGTCTATGAGTGGGAGACTGGCCCAGGATGTAATAAGGAAATGAGAGATGAAGCGGGAGCACTAGGAAGGAGATAGATACATCCAATAAGCAATTCCTTCACTTGCCAAAGTACTACAGTAATAAAGATGAATTCCACTGGAATGGTATCATGGGGCACAAGCTCAGATGCAGACAGGGTGGATCATGCATAGATGAGCACAATACCACCATGTTTAGTAGTTGATCATTCCTAAAGGTGGTATAGACAGGGATGGAAATCTCATGGGAAAGGATGTCTGGTTTCAGCCAGGTCTCAGAGATAGTACAGCAGGATTGTAATGGTGTGTCCAAGCTTTAAGTTCAAGGTGTTTGGGTCTAAGACTTTGGATGTTCATGTAGGAAATTTGCAGTCCTTAGTATTTCTCCAAGCTGTGGCAGGCAGGGCAGAAGAGGAGCAAAGTGGTCAGGGTTGGTTTCAATATCCTCTGAGAGGAGAAGCTGAGAGGTCAGGGCAGGAGATGTTACAGGAAAAGGCAGGGCCTTAAGAGAGGTGTAGCCCAGGGCCCCAGGCAGGGACTGAGTGGGTGGACCTTAACAGAGCATAGTGGCATGGGATTTTACATTATGGGCAGAAAGGGGCATTGTAAACTGTTAGTATAGGCGAACACAGTGAGGAGGGAAAGAACAGACAGCTAGACTACCTTGTGTATCTATATGGCAGGAGAGAAATTGTGATCTCTAGAGGAGAGCTGCAATAAGGAAATGGGGAAAAGAGGAAATGTCCTGACAGATAGATTGACTCGTATCCATATGGCCAGAAGAGAAGTACAGACCTCTAGAGGAGTGCGGCCATTAGGGAAATAGGAGAAACAGCCTGGTAGCACCTCAGCAGGGAAAGTAAAGGCTTTCCTTAGGGCTGGAGAAATCAGGAGGACTGTTTGGCCTGAGGGTGGGTGCCCACAGGCCAGAGTTCATGTCTCTGCAGTGGGAGATGTAATAAAAAGTAGGAAATAGGAATGGGTATGAGGTATACCTCATGGTTTGCAGAGAAGGACAGAGTGGTAGTATCAGAGCTAATCTATTTAAACAGGAAGTAGTTCCAGGATTAATTTTGATAAACTCAGGGTGGTCATCAAGTAAGGCTTTAATGAGGTTTGAAGTAATCACAGATCTGCTTGACATAGTGGAGGGTGTTGCTGACCCTAAAGTGGTGGAAACCCCACAAGTAAGGGTTCAGTTCTCACAGTGGGTGATATAGTATAAAGTGGAAAATAGAAAAGGGGTATGAGGTGTATCTTATGGTAATCAGAGAGGGGCAGCAGGGGTAGAGTCAAGAGAAATTCTTGTAAACAGGAAGTTGTAACAGGTAATACTTAAAGATAACAATGTGGTCAGTGAGGGAACAAGGGGACAGTCTCTGCTAAAACAAATTTTATTTCTTTTGAGATTTGCATAACCTTTTTAATCACCTTGATGAGTTGTATCTATCTCCTCACCTCTCAATTCATATTTAAACTTTTCTGTACTACTGCCTCAAACCTTCCTCTGTGTTTGCCCATTTTGCATTGAGCTATAACTCGCTCCAGCATGTAGCTGGTTATTGTTATAGAACAGATCCCAATGTTTTAACTGTATAAAGTACTCCTTGAAAGTTCATTCTTCCAGCCAACAGTTTATTTTAATGATTTCTTGCTTTCTCCACTTGGATACACTAGGTGCAGGTAATATTTAGATATGATTAGAGTGTATCCAAAATTTTTATGCTTTCTTCACAGTTTTACATAGTTACCTTTGACTTAATTTCCCCTCTCCTACCTATGTCATTCACTCCTACTATACATGAATCAAAATTTGTGGATCATCTCCTGCTGCTAATAATATACCTTGAGATTCTCAATTATGTGTAAGCAAGATCGGCTATATGATTGGCTGAAAAGCACTTCAACTCATGTAATTATTGGCTGATAATTACATGTGTTTTTGTACCAGCCTGAAAACCAAACATCTCACATTAGTGCCTCACAATATTTATGCACACCCTCCAGCCAGAAATTATTCTAATGGACACCAACTTGTTCCACATAAAAATAAATAAATAATAACAAAGTAAGGCTACTGGTTGTTGAGAGTAAAATAAATAAATAACTAAAGTGAGGCTGTCGGTCACTACTGTTTGACTGGCTAAAACCGGCCAACAACTCACTCAGTACCTCTTTTGTAAAGCTCAATAGTATGGTTCATAGGTCGGAAGAGGAGGCCCCTAAGCCACTGAGTTTTTTCAGGTTAGCCCGCTCATGTACCAGTCTCGCGAGGCACAATTCAGAGTGCGGCTAGGCAGTGGAAAATCTGCCATTTTTTTCAGTTTGTCTCACTCTAACTCAAAAAGTCAGGAAACAGGTCGGCAGAGAAAGATGACTTTTTAAAATTTAAACAACATACAAAACGAATTTTCTATTCAATACATAGCTTTTTTCTTCCTTTTATTTTGATTACCCATTTTAAAAGTGCAATAAAAGACTCCAAGGATATGTCATTGTGGTCAATAATCACACCTCTCCCATGTGATTAAAAGCACTTGGGGCAAGCGCTCCATGCCCCACAACACCCTAGAGACACTTTGATTTTCGATCTATAATCATACACCTGTCATGCATTATTGTATACATAAACTACAAATTACAGTTCTAAATGGTACTTACCGTAATACCAAAGTGTGAATCAGAAACACCCATTGAGTTACTAATGGGCCTATATAGATGGAACTATAACAGAATTCTAACTAGTACTTAGACAACTTTCTACTGGAAAAAAAAACAACTTGTAGATTCAGTACAGTTCTCCTTTTAGCAGGAATGTGTGATGCCAAAGGGCCTTTCACATGATCTGCAAAGACTGAGAACAAGCGACACAGACACATGTTTTATGCAGGACAGGATTGGTAACCTTTGCGTCAGTGCTTTTAGACTGAGGTTCTTTATCTTTTAGCTTACAAAGTATGCTGCATCTGATTTTATTTAATACTGACAAGCTGTGGATCACTACATAACATCAAGTTAGCTCTGCTTGAGGTTGGTGCCTTTAGATTTTAGAAGATATGCTATAGATTGATAACTTTCAGCCACAAAACCTTTCTTCATGTTGCAAGTATACAAGTAACAGTATACTGAATGTGTTTAAGAACTGAAGTTGTCCAATACGTCTTTCAGAAAATAATTCATGATATATTAGGGAGTACTGGGGATGTATAGTACAACTCCATAATTTCCTCAGATTTTTGCAAAATCTCCACATTCTTGGGAATTTTTCCATAATTTTAGTGGCCCTGCTGATGGTCTGTATCTCGATAGTTACAGTTACAATAAACCATAGAGTCATAGTGTTTCCAATTGGACTGTTTGCTCAAACATGCAAAACAAGATGAAAAGTTAAAATGACAACATTTTATTTGACAGATGTTGGTGAGTTGATGAGTCCACTTCTATGTGGAGAAAGATAATGGAGTGTGCCTCCATTTCCTCTATTATATCAGTGATATCAGCAGTGTCTTTAACATAACAGCTTAAGCCAAGCATTGGTTTTCTAATAAAGGAATCCACGTACCTGGACAGTGACTCTGTAAGAGAGACAGTGCAGCAATTACAGGTCAGGCTGGAGATTTGTACATCTCTGTGTACCTTTGGTAGGGTAGAAATGATTGGTTCTATAGGTGTTTCAACCGTTAAAAAAATTTTGATGGCAGGTGCAATGATTAATAGGTTTATCATTACAGGTTAGGTATGTTAGTATATACAGAATAATGTATAGGTGACTTTTTCTTTCAGATAATTACTGGTGCAACGTGTTTTCAGCAATTGCAATTACACAGCAGAGCAAGAAGCAATTCTGAGTCAAAACAGTGCTGTTATTAATGGTTAAAATACAGGGCGCAGAACACTTTTAAACAATTAATGTATTACTACAACTGTTGATAATGTTTGTAAAATAAACTTTTGGGTTTTTATACCACTTGAGTGACTCTTATTTTTAAAGGGACACTGTCGACTCCTTAGGCCTCAAAGTGTCCCTAGTTTAAAAATCATGCATTACGATTGTTCACATTCTGTAAAGACTTTTGATATAGCTAGAGTTTGAATCTCATCCCCCTTTTTTGAAGTAGAAAATGGACTGTCCACTATACTGGTGTTACCACACAAAAAAACATGTTTGTTTACATTCCTTGATCAACTCGCATTGCATCTTTCCTGGTTAGCCACTATTTATGCAGTTGGAGGAGAGAATACAAATAATCATGAGTGTCTGCACTGTTTGGGGGTGTTCCTAATGTTCAAGAAGTATGCAAAAAGAGGAGAGCAAGGATTTAATGCAAACCAAGATCCGTACAGCCATACCATTTGCATGCATTTCAGTTCTACTAAGAAAGAAGGCAGTTAAAACAACCAGCAACATCGATGAATGTTAGAGAAAGTAAGCAATTATAAAATATGGGATTTTAACTAGAAATAATATGATGCTAAAGGTTAACAGTGTCCCTGTAACTCATAGGTCCACCTGTTTTGAAACTCTTATGGCAAAGTCATCAATCAAAGTTAGAGAAAAGTCATTAAAAGTTCATAAAGTGGAATTTGAATTAGTAAAATACTTTAAAAAATTGATTTTCCTTCAGTTCTCATCTAAAAGTAAAACCACCATTGTTAAGATCTGGGTTGGTTTCTAAGGAAATGCAGGTCAGGAGCCGCAGTCAGAAGCTGTGAAAAAAATCAAGGGGGCGAGTGGGTGTTGCATTTTTTCCCAACAGCTTTTACAGGTTGTCATTTACCAAGGATGCAGTCATGGTGAGATAAGAAGCAGTGAGCATTTGAAGGGACAGTCAGAGCAGTGTGAGAGTGATGCAAGGCACTGACGATGAATCAGATTTAGTGGTGGTCTTGAGACAAACATTCCTGCTCAAGCAGACAAGTGAAGCAAAAGTGATCTGAAAGTGCCATAATAACTGGGTACCCCAGTTATTACGATGTTTGAAACAGCATGTGAATCCATGTATTAAATGGGGTCACCAGTAATTATATTGATTTTCAGAAATTCTAAACCCCATAATGAGTAATGACACACACTCTAAATTCAGCTGTTCAGCAGATTTTCAAATTTCTCATGCTCTTCCACCATACCATTTACAAAGCCAAATCTCCAACTGCGCTTAGGGATATATAGAAAATAGCAGTACAACAAACCTTCACATAAAAGACTTTTCAGTAATTAGCACATTTTTCACTGTTTCTTGGGGTTTATGTAGGAAGTTCTTTCAATGAGGAGCAAAGCAGGGACGGGCTGCTAAGTGAAAGCTGCTCCCACAGTCTACAGCAAATATCTGACTGTGCTAATAAAATAATGTGGGAGCATGACTGAGAGGTTAAGCAGCTCCCCAAGGAGAGTATAATGTGGCAGGTGCTCAAAGAGTGAGCACCACTCCGGCAACTGATGTTTGGAGCCGAGGCTTACTAGTATAACAGGAATGAGAGAAGTATTACCAATAGAAGGGTCCACAGTCAACACACAGTAGTAAAGCAAAGAGCCTTGAGGGGAATACTTGTACCGAAATAATCTTACATGGGGCAGACTCAAGTCTGCGCTTGGGACATAAACAAGGGCAGGCATCAATCAGTCAAAATCTTTATTTAATCAGGCAAACACCATTGAACAAAGCTCATTTTCAAGGTGGACTTGGGCTTGTTGCAAAAAGCAAACAATGCATACGTGAACTAAAACTAAGTAGTTTGTCCTCACTTGCAGTACTGTGTGTTCACAGAAACACAGAAGTTGTTGGCAGATGAGGATCTTCCGCCCACATAATCTGCCCTATTTTCACTATCTACAGTGGCCATGAATGTCATAGTAGCAACCAGCAAAACCAGTAAAGAGCAGCAACTATAAAAATAAAATATGGTTACAGGTGTTAAATTCCTATTTTTTTATTCACTCTGATGCGTTTACATAAACCTCTCAAGCTTCACTCTGCTTTATGAACAGCTCAGGTATATAAACAAAAATCTCATAACACACCAGTCCTCATACATTATTTTTTCATCTAGGTGTTTTACCTCCTGACCCACCCCAGTGTCCCCTTCTCCTACAAGCCCCACTGCCATCACCTACTGAACCCGCATTTACCCAGCTTCTTGAACCTCATTGGGTGAATAGGTACCTGGCATCACTGGTGTCATCCTGCCACCACTAGATTTGTTTTCTTTCTGTTTCTCCCTGGATCTGGGGCTAGCATGTGTGCCATTGCATGCACTGCACAGCTTGAAGATCCTGTTTGTCTCTATGCCTGCACCCATCTGTTGAATGAGGCTACTGCTGTGGCACCACCCAGCTACTGCTACATGGCAGCCAAGCACAGGTGCATGTTGTACCCCCTCCCAAAGGAGGATTGCCCTCAGTGGATGTGTAATCCTCCTTTCCTAGCTGGCCCCTGCACAACCCTGGACCTGGGTCACTGGTGTGGCAGGTGGTAAAGCCACAAGTGCCTCAGCCATGCTGCAGGGATGGCCCTCTCATACATTATTTGCTATATAATAACTGGTGACCCCTATAATGACTAGATATCCAGCCCTCATAAAACACTGTAATAACCCACTGGGTTCCATAATACTTGATAGTGGGTTATTAAAGTTTTTCTTCCTCTTGCCCTCATTTCACTGTATTTGTGCAAGTACAGTGGCTGTTCAGGGACACACTTGATCATACAAATACAGCTTACAGTTTTTCTATTGAAACCTTGCACCAGTTATTATAAAGATAATACCTGTGCAAAATTTGTTTTATGAGTATTTTTCACACCCTCAGTGCTTGATAATCTCATAAACCCCTTGATCTTCACTCTTGAGGTTTATGGATTATCACACACCTTGAGTGTGTGAAAACTTTATAACACACACCTGCACAGATATTATTCTTCTGTATAATTATTGGTTAACCTCCATTATCAACCCTATTTCAGTGAGTGCTTTCTAGTGTTGTACCCCATATTACATAAGCAAGTGTAATTCAACTGAGCATGTACTCTGCAGCCACAGTCCACTTTCCCAGAAATGAAAACATACAGAATAAGTTAAGAGCGCTGCTTAAGTAAAAACATTGGTTAACCTGGCATAAGAAGGCAGTTAGTACAACAGTAAAACATAAAAACACTTACTGAGTTTTCTCCACAACTACAATCTGCACAATTTTTGTATTTGTATTTATTCTAATTTGTTCTAACATGTTACCAATGCTGTGTTACTGTTTTGCTATTTTTGTTTTACGCTGCTGTTCCTCCTCTGTTTCCCTCCTCTGGGTCACATCTGTAAACAAGCCTCTGCTCAGTGTGCCTCTCCAGTTACTAGTTACTAGTTTTCAAATAAATAAATTCCTTACTCTCTTTCAGGTTGGTCTGTCACCTAACTCTCTCTCTTAGGGCAGTTGGTAGAACAGCACATTAACAAGTGCAGCTGAGAACTCATGGAAATAGGAACTCCATACTAGAAAAACAAATTGTTACGCACTGTAACCCATCCATTGTTCTCTATATACTGTACATAGTTACTACTGTATGTCTCTTAAAGTTAAGGATGCCTTCTCAAGTCGTGTGCCAGAACTTCAGAGCATTGATTTACGGTTCCTTCACCCAAAGAACTCGAAAATGCACTCAAAAATGCACTTTTATAATCATAAGAGACCCAGTAACTGCACATATGATCATATCTTTTAATACAGGGACTCTTTTTTTTGCATTGAAACATGTCATGCATATCCATGGGAAGTTGAAAACTATTAAGCATAGTCCTACAATAATATGCATTACAAACAGTTTTAGTCATATTATTTCCCTTAATATCTAATAATTGAACAACAACTAAGAATGAAAATTCAGATGGCGGAACATACATCCCAATGTGCAGATGAGTACCTTCTAAAATAAAGCAGCAGTTCAGTTCCCTTTTCAACATGTGGTTGAGGAACCATTTGTTTTAGTTCTTCCAGTTTAAGTTACTCTAATACAGTTTTTAAAAGTCACTCTCAACTAATGTGTCACTGTCAACAAAAGTCATTCAGCTAACAACGGCCTGGCAGACAGTATAACTTAGAGGATGGAGTAATGAGCTGTAAGTGAACTTGGTATGTCATCAGCCCTGGGCTTGATTACCACAATCTCTACTTGCATACTGTGTGACTCTAAACAACTCACTTAACCTCAGTGCTCCCAGGTCTCCCTTAAACAGGGATTTGTGCCTACTGTCCAATGAGCTTTATCTGGTTATCAAAGAATGGAAAACAAAGTTCTAAAACATTCAATAATAAAAGGGATTCAGGTGGATTGTTTTCAGGATTTTATGCTGATGATGAGGGCCATGTCATGTGGTCTGTTAAAACTACAGTAATAACAAAAATCTGGCTCTAATATGAAAAAGTTTATTTGAATATGAAAATCTTCTTTCATTTTAGCTGGCTAGTGCACAAAATACACACTGTAAGACTTTTCTTAGCATGTACGGCTGATTTGTTTAGAAACAGTGTAGACACTCTAAAATAAACTTTCATTAGGTGCAGACAAACCTCTTAGGACTTGCTTTATCCAGCTCACACCTTTCATGGTTTTAACAAATTGGTTTTGCATCTACAGTAGTTTGTCAATGGAAATCTGTGTTTACATGTCAAACTCAGGAACTTTCCTTGACAAAAGACTAGGAATCATGGTTTGGGTGCTAAAAGATCTTGCAGACCATAAAACCTGTTAAAATTAGTAGACTTTTGAGGTTCACAATTTAAAAAGATTTTCACAACATTTCTTTAAATGGTGCAAATAGATAATCCAAGACTACTGCAGGTGTTCTTAAATGGAGGCTTCAACTATAGATGTTCATTTTTACATTCAGTGCTTTGTGCTTCTTCTACCTAGACATTTTGATCCATTTCACAAGTATTTTTAGTTTGATCAGTGCATTTCAGTCTGCTTTCTCAGAATTAACGTTAGATACCCTCTACTTATAAATTGCCTCTTTGTGTTAAACTTTGAGGGCAGAAGATTTGTTGCCTTATTGTTGTGGGTGTGGTGTTCACTGGAGTGTTACATACTAATCTCAAGCTACTAGTTATAGTTTATCATGGGGTTATTATTGTAATGACAATTATATTTATGACATAGTCCTGGGTGTTAGCTCAGCAATATATATAGTACCCAGCCCATTCCTTCTTATGTGGTTCTGGATAATTTTCCATTGTTTTAAACTTTTTTTGAATTGTTGTACTGTATTGAACCACTGAGTGTGTGTGTGTGTGTGGGGGGCAGTTGTGTTCTTTAGTTTGTTTCTAGGTTTGTTATGTATATGATGGCATCTTGAGTCTTCCCCATTTTCCTGTTTTCATTTGGCTATTAGTTTGGTAGCTTCTGCATTAATTTAGAGCTTGAATTGGTGGCATCACTGCCTAACTGAGAGTTTGAACTTGATGTTTTTAATCATGTGCTATTTTAGTTTGACTTATAGATCCTTTAAAGTTTCCCTCAGCATGTGGCTTCACTGACCTCTTCATGAACAGAACTCCAGTGTTAACACAAGTAAGGGTTTTGTCTAGGGAAGTGGCCCTACCTTGTATCAGCACTGGGCTGCCAGAGATGGTAACAATGGCTCCTGGGTTCTTTGCTTGGCTACTAGAGAGGAGGGTTCATATCCATGGAAAATAACTTCCTCCACCTGAAAGAAATTTGTAGTGAGATTGCAGACAGTCTGGTACAACTGCCTAGGATGCTGTACCTACCCTACCTCCCCACCTCCACCGTAGTTAGGGTCTCCCACCAACCCACTTTTCATAACACAATTACCCCTTTATAAATGGCATCTCTGTCAGACAATAAAGAAAACAGTATAGCACAAAACACAGGTGTATTAACACAGTGGCCACACTGTGGAAATATCTGGTTAACTCTGAAACCCCATGGTCGAATAGACCATGATTAATCACCTGACATAGGCAAGGCCAAACTATCCCAAGCCATTTGTAAGTCAAGCCCTCCCAGGGGTGTGGCACAATGACAAGCACTCTGACTGCTGAGGACAAGGCCCAACTAAGTGCAGCCCTTCATGATTTCTATATGATTATGTGCAACCACCATGCAGTATCCACCCTCCTATAGTGGAGGCCGCTACCATCTCCAGTCTAGTACCAGAACCTCTAGAATGTTAGAAACACCTACAGGGCAGTCCTTGGGTACCTATTGTGATGACTTTATGGGACAGGCTGATGCTTTCTATTGCAGTTATATGCGGAGGCAACAGTTTTACAGAAAGTCTGACCTGCAAGAGTAGCTCAGGTTGCTCAGCTCAGCTAACTGCAAGGCGTTGGCAGCTTCTCCAGCTCTTGACAACCAGCTGCCTTCTGTCTCAGGCAGCCCAGCTGATTATGTGATGACTCAGGTGCAAATGGTGTCTACAGCTGTGAAGAAGAGTCTGCTACCTGAAAAAGCATCTGACAGTGTTATCGTAGAAAACCCGAGTGCCAAGAGCCATGCAGGCTGCTCCACACACCGACTCTGTTTCAACTGAGAAAAGACAGTTGGGCCCAAGAACTGCAATTACATAGCAGCAGATACAAACCGGGACAGCTTCCATTAGTACACCAGCACTCAGCACTCAGCACTCATATGGTAACTTATTTTGCTACTGATTCTCCTGCTAATGCTTTTGAAAAATCTGAGGGTCTGTGGCTAAGAAAGTATTTGATGAAACAGCTTACCCTCAAGCTGACTGATCTCCTGAACAGGCTTTACAAGATGTTGGGTGGTTGCACACTACTGAAGGATGATGGGTCCCTGATTTAAATGACCCTGTGGTGCAAAACATGAAAAAGAGTCTGCCCCGAGTCCCCAAATATGGCCAGCAGTAATCAAGCTGCAGCTATTGTTTCTGATCTTGCAAACCCTGAGATGCTTGATTCTACTCCTCAAGGAGTTCTTGTACAGGATGACCAATTAAATGTGGGCCTTCAGAAACTGTATTAAGCAAATAATGGTCCTGTCCATCTCCTAATTTTTCTTTTAGAAAAGATAGAGGTTCCGTTTTTATGCAGGCCAACCCAAGGCCTGTTTCAGATGTGGGGACCATTCCCATTTGAGCTCAGCTCACACACCATCAAGTGTAATCACTGTTTTGAGTACAGACATCTAGCTGTTAACTGTTTAAATCTTTTCAAATGTAATCTTTGCAAAAAGACAGAGACGCACTATGGTAGATGTCCTTGGGCTTCCATACGTGGAAGATTGCCCATCAACGAGAGTCTCATTAACATAGCGCCACAGGCACAAGCCAAGATAGTAGCCAGACAGCATGAGGCAGCTAGCAAGGCCTCTGGGGATAATGCCATAGCTGAGCAGGAGAAAAGCCTTCCACTAGCAGTGCAGTTAGCCAACCCCAGACACATGCTGAACATATGGAAGTGGGCTTTGATGCAAGGAGGATTACCAGAACCTTTGGAAGTAGGGGCAGTTAATACTGACATTATTCAGAATAAGGATAAGCGACCCCTCACTCCTCCCCCCTCAACCCAACCCTTTCAAGTTGTCAGTTAAAAAAAAACCAGGCCAGGGCCACAGTGAAGACAGGTAAATCAGATGGGAAAGACAAAAAGGAAAAGGTGAAGCTCCTCCCCAATTAAAATCCTATAATAGATATGCTCCCCTGCTGGTTGATAAGGTCTGGGGTGACTCTGGGGATGAGGATTCTGATACTCCTCACTAGCCTCCACCACTACTGATGACACTGAAGAAGGTGGAGGAGATTCACTTGTAAAACAAACCATAAATAGGAAAGGTTCCAAGTCCCTTTAGTTGCCTTAGGTAGTTAGGTCCCACTTTATCTCTGTCTCCCACACATGGATTCCTTACTATTTCTTCTATCAATGTTAACAGTATTAAAAATAGGAAAAAAGGTTGTGGTATTGCTTTTATTAAGTCAAATTACATGTGATATCTGGTGCTTACAGGACACCAGGCTTAAGTCCCACCAGGAGCTTTCCCAAGCAACTAATAGCTGGACCCTGGGACCTTCCTTTTGGTCTGTAGGAGAGGAGAGTTGTGATGGGTGGGCATTCTTTTTCAAAACCAGGTATCTCAGTTTCCAGGCTAGTAGGTATTTTCCTGGTCGAGCCCTCATGTTAGATTTTAGCTATTGTCAGGGCGTTTTCGACTAATCACGATTTATGCTCCTCAGACAAAAGCACAGAGGCTCTTCTTTTAGGAAATCCAGCCTTTTACATACTTCTAAAATAGTACTTTGGGCAGGAGATTTTAACTGTGGTTTAGACCAGGCAGACAGAGGTTTGAAAACAAGTAAGTTGTTTTGCAATAATTTGGCCTTATAGAATATTGTTTCCTTAGCTGGTTTGGTGGATTCCTTTAGGTTTCAGTCTTCTTCAGGGGTCTTATGTTTTTAATGGTGCCATCTCCACCAGAATTGACTTTATTATTTTATCACAGACTCTGAGTATGAAGGTTTTCACCACCGCAATGGAATTTATGGATCATAAATCCATTACAGTTATCATTAACTGGAGATCTTCCCCAGATGCAGGAAAAATGCTTGGCGTTTGAATGACTCCTCTTAGATGACCCCAACATTAAAAAGGCCTGGCTATCAGATTGGGAGGCCACACTCTCGGTTGTAGAGTACTATGATGACTTGCTAAAATGGTGGGAGGATACAAAAGTTCCTGGAGAGCATTTAAATCTAAAACTATGGTAAGGAAGGAGTACTTACAGTATTTACAACTATGTCATCAGCTACAGTCCCTGATCTCTCTTTCAGAGGCACAAAAAGAGATTATGACCCACAATTAAGACCCTGAAGGCAGAAATGAAATCCCTACAATATGACAGGGCAAAATCACTTGAACAAGAAATGTGGTTTGGCACTAATAAAAAAAGGGAATCCTTAGATCCTTTTAAAGAGTGCAAGGCTAGAGTGGGCCATAGAATGATTACTGGCCTCAGATACCAGATGGCAGGTTAAGTACTGCTAACAGATATGCCGTCTTTAGTAGACCATCATGTGGAAACAGCATTTAGTATTTGCCTACCTTAGATAATGTTGACATTATTACTTTTCTTGAGAATCTGGACTTGCCGCAAACTGGGGACTCTGGATGTTGTAGAATTAACAAAAGATATTACTCTAAATGAAGTGCAGCAAGCTATTAAAAGCCTCAGAGTTGAAGCAGCACCTGGGATAGATGGTTTTGGAGTGGGGTTGTATAAGACCTTTGTTCTACAACTCACACCTGCTTTAGTTATTATATTTAATCACATGCTTCGCTGGGTAGACTCAGAAAGGGGACAGGAACCTATTGGAGAACTGAAGCCCTTTAGCCTCCTGAATCTGGATCTGAAAATTTTAAGTAAGATTCTTCTGCACGCACTCAATAAAGTAGTACATACCTTAATACATCCTGCACAGGCTTGTGAAAGTACCCAATAGGACACAGCATGATAATTTAATTTATCTAAGGAACTATTTCAGAAAAGGAAGAAAAATCTAGTATAGGGATATGTACTCAGTTTAGATCAGGAAAAAGCATTTGACTGCATAACCCATTTCTTTTATTCCATACACTTCAAGCGTATGGGGTTCCTGAGGTACTTATTAATTGGATAAAAGTTTTATATACAGATGCTACCCTCATGCCAAATGTAAATGGATGGAGGGGAGGAATATTAAGGTCAAAGAGCAGTTCATCAGGGCTTCCCTAAGCCCCATATGTTTTGGGGAATAGACGCTCACTACTATATGTAGCTGATCACCAGGGATAAGGGGCATTCAACCTATGTCACATTCAGTACCCCCAGAAGATTTTAGCTTATGCTGATGGTATTGTTCTTCTGGTGCACCCAGAGGTGGATGACTCGGCTTTTACTGAGACATTGATGATATGCAGGTGTGTCAGGGACACGAATAAACTATGGGAAAAGCAAAGGGATAACGCTGGTAGATGCTTCACTTCCAGATAGGGAAAGTTTGCAGGCTTTAGTTTGACACACAGACATCTATTAGAATCATAGGGGTAGATTTTGGGGCAGCGGATACAGCTAAACAACATTGGGACATAGGCCTTAAATGGCACACCGATTGGTTTCAGGCTGGAAAGACAGCAACTTTCCAAAAGAAGAGGGTTGTTCTCATCAATTCCTTCTAATACCTGTTTTTTATATATTTACTTCCCCCAAGTCAGTGGCTACTCTTCTGTTCAGCAATTTTTTCCAGGTACTTTGGGATAGCCATTTGAACCCCATTAAGAGAGAACTCAGTTATAGACCTACAGTATACCAGAAGGAGGGGTTAATATGGTGAATCCAGTTGCTTTCTTTATAGCATTTTACCAGATATAATATTGGTACAGCCTTAAGGCCTGTGGAAAAGATTTGGAAACCTCTAGTTCTGGAATGGTTAGACCCACCTATCCTCTCTGGTTGGATAATAAGGCATGTTTATTACGAGGGTTACCTCATTACCAACAGTAGGGATGGAACTACTTAAAACCTTATCAAATGGAAACTGTCCCTGAAAAGATCCAAACACAGGATTGGAAGAAACTCTATAAAGATATACTTTTATCAGAACAAAAGAGACAGTGATTTTCTCAGATTGTCCAGGTAATCAGATAGAAACTGTGTTGCAATTTTGGACAACAAAAGACTCCTGCCTTTGCTTGGGGTATTGTATGGCTCAGCAATTATGGGAGGTTAGGGTAAAAGCAATAACAAACATAAACCCGTGGCGGAAAGACATTGTTTAAGGGGTCTTGCCAACAAACATTTGAGACCCAAGAACATTTGTTCTCTGAGTGTGATTTTGCAGTAACTTTTGGGAATGGTTAGCAACAGAATGGAGGGAACCTCTTTTAGGAAACTCTTATGTAAATATTATGTATGGTACCTCAATGCAAGGGTGGGCAAATATAATCCATAAACTGTATACATAGTGTTAGTGATAGTTAAATACTTTCTATGGCAATCTAGATGTGTATGGGTAATGCAACAGAGAGTGATTCCCATTTGAAAGTGATTCAGAATATTTGGAATGCTGTACAGAAAATTACATATAAAGAAAAGGCCTTTTCTCCAAGAAAAATGTGAAATGTTATGGGTGAACTTTGATTCATGGGATCCTGGGTAGTTTGATAATGCTCTTTGGGCTTACAGATATTTTTTTATGTTTGCTTGTTTGGTTTTCTGATCACTAATAAGACTTTTCTGCATGTATATCTGTCTTTTGAGTTTTGAACTTGTTTTGTTTATTCTGTATGCATTTGTTGTTATTTTTGTATTTTAGCCCTTTTTAATAAAAATTTCCTACTCTTTTGAGAAATGCCATGAGATCTTTAACATCCACCTGAACTACCACCAGAACAGGCAGATGGGACCTTGGTTTAACATCTTATCCAAAGACCGCACCTCAGGAATGTAGCACCTCTCATGCTGCACTACAGTGTCAGTATTAGGATTTAACCAGTGCCTGGTGTGGGGATAGAACCCACTGCCTTCTAATCTTCCAGCTTCAGAGGCAAGTGTGCAACATGCTGAACACTTGGCACTTGCTTGATGCTTAAGATTTAAGCAACAGAGCAAGGGGCTCCTTAATAATCTCCCCCACAGGGCCATGCAATTGTAAAAATGTTTTTCACCTCTGAAAATGAGGTATTTGTAATCCAGCCTGATAGCCAACTTGTAAACAAACTCTGTATTCACACCCAGTTCCTTGAGATAGGGCAAGCCCTGTCTGTATTTGTAGTTACCAGGGACAACTCCACAGGGTGCTGCTGGCCCTCACCTCCAGCTGCTGGCTGGATCTCCAGGACTCTCAGTACTTCAGAGCCAAGACTAAACTATTATTTTGGACCATGCTCAAACTCCTTGTTCTCTCTTTCTCTTTAGTGGTCACTAGGAGCCATAGCTCATGTCTACATTTCTCAACTGTGGGTTATGTGCTGATCTTCAGCTGTCATCATTCATACAGGCCAGACTGCAGATGCCACTCAAACTCTAGCTGCAATCTAGACTCCAGGTCCAGGATGATGTACTTGTTACCTTAATGAGTAAAACAGTTCACTTCCTTTGGTATTCCCTCAGAGGTCGAATTCCTTCTTACCAGTCCTCCTTGTATCAAGTCACAGCAGCACAGTACTGATTGGTTCAGTCACTGGTCAATCCCTGATTTTAATAGGGTCACCAAGGGTGCCAGTATGCTGTCCCAACTTTCCCAGCGACTCCTGCAGTGGTACTTGGACAGAAGACTCCAGACTGAAAGTCTCCAAGACCAAGAGGTCACAAGCTCACAGCCCCATGTAGTCCACAGCACTGGTCACAACTCTTACTCCAGTAAGTCTCTTAAAATAAGATTTAAATGTATAAACATAGAATTTTCAGCAATTATGACCTATTGGTCCACCTAGTCGGCCCATTTTCTACCTGCAGTCACAGCATAGACCCTACTTGATCTCCGCTATTACCCCTTTCCTCCAAGATTCCATTATGCCTATCCCATGCCTTCTTAAATCCCATTACAGATTTTGCTCCCACCACCTCCTCAGGGAGACTGTTCCAGGCATCCACCATCCTTTCTGTGAGAAGTGTTTACCACACCTCCCAGGTCCAGCTTCATTGCATGACCCCTTGTTCTTGAGTATCTTCTGCTCTGAAAAGGCTTCCCTCTTAACCTTATTTATACCCATGAGGTATTTGAAAGACTCTATCATATACCCTCACCCTCCTTTCCTCCAGAGTGTACATATTAAGGTCCTTCATTCTCTCCTCATGGGGCTGTTGATGCAGATCCTGCACCATTTATAGTTGCCTCCTCTGGACCACATCTACTCTGTCTATAGCTTTCAGAGATAAGAACTCCAGAACTGGACACAGCACTCTAGGTGGGGTCTCATCAGAGATTTATACAGAGGTATATCTCTCTTTCTGCTGGTGATGCTCCTCCCTATGCACTCTAGCATCTCAATGGCTCTCCCCATTGCCTTGTCACACTGTTTAGCCACATTTAGGTCATCAGATATGATAACACCAGGTCTCTTTCCTTTGGTGGTTGCCAGTACTACTCCCCATTTTGTACTCTGACCCTGGGTTTCTACCCCTAAGTGCATGATTTTGCATTTTACACATTGAAACTTAGTTGCCACATTCTTGACTACTGCTCAAGCTACCTAGTTCTTATTCATTTTCTCCAACCCTGGAATGCCCACTCAATTGCAGATCTTAGTGTAATCTTCAAAAGGCATATCACCCTTCTAAAGCCTCTGCAATGACACTTATAAAGATATTTAAGAGGATTGGTCAAGTACTGATCCTTGCGGCACCCTATAGTCACCCACCCTTTCTCTGAGTAAACTCTGATTACTACCACCTCTGTTGCCTAGGGTCCAACCAATTACTTATCCAGTTTACCATTTTTGGTCCCACTCCTAGGCTGCCCAGCTTGTTTATGAGTCTCCTATGTGGAACAGTGTTGAAGGCCTTACTAAAATATAAGTAGGCCACATCCACCGCACCACCCTGATCTACCTGATCTACTTCCCTGGTCACTCAGTCAAAGAAATCTATTAAATTAGTTTGACATGACCGCCACCTAGTGAATCCATGCTGTCTTGGATCTTGTAAGCCACTGGATTTAAGATATTCCATAATTCTATCTTTCAGTAGCAATTCCATTGATTCCCCATCACCAAAGTCAAGCTTTGTCAGCAAATGATTCCCTGCCTCAAACCAGGATTCCTTTGGGGCATAGGGTGGCACAATCTCTCAACATTGTTGACTCTGAAGGGGGGTTACAACAACCTTACTCATTCCATGCTAAACTGATTCACCAGTCAGCTTTGCTTCTCACCAGCACTTAGTAACATAGTAATCTGAGGTAAAAGGGACCCAGGCCCATCATGTACACACACACGCACGCAAGCATGCATGCACACACTTCACTTCACAAGCAGGGACGAATAAGTATGCTGTGCAGACACGCATAAATTAATGGTGATTCCCTACCCACTCTACTACCCAGGGTACCCAGTAAATCTTCTGACCAGAATTTGTCCAGGCCTACCATAAAGGCCTGTATAGTCTGTATGTTCATTGTCTTGACTGGTAGTCTGTTACTGTCTGTATGTTCATTGTCTTGACTGGTAGACTGTTACTGTCTGTATGTCCATTGTCTTGACTAGTAGACTGTTACTGTCTGTATGTTCACTGTCTTGACTGGTAGACTGTTACTGTCTGTGTGTCTATTGCCTTAACTTGCAGACTGTTCAGTAGGTTCACCATCCTCTTGGAGTAAAAAGTGCCTCATAATGTTACCACTTAATTTTACCTCTGAGCTTTGGAGTGTGCCTCCATCTCCTGCTGTAGAATGCCAGATTAAGCATCTCCAACTGTTTTTGGTCAATGCCCTTAAGCATGTAAAAGACTGAGGTCAAGTCCTCTCAGCCTCCTTTTCTCCAGAGTCAACATGCTAAGGGCCTCCAGCTTCTCCTCATAGCTTTTCTTCCTGATAAAGACAATCATTATGGCCCTGTGTTGCACCATTTCATCTGCTTTGATATCCTTTCTGTATTATGGAGACCAAACTGCATACAGTACTATAGGTGGGGCCTGACATGGGCCTTGTAGAGTGGCAAAATTACTTCCCCTGCTCTGCTGGTCATGCCCCTTTGATACACCCCAGCATTTTGTTAGCCTTCTTGACAGTAGCCACATAATCTTTGATATGCTTCAGCCACTTTGTCTATTATGCATGAAGGTTCTTGATTCTCTACGGTAGCAAGAAGAGACCCAACAGTGTGTAAATCTACCTCTAGCTTCCCTTTTCTAGTGTAGCACCTTTGACTTCATTGAATCTGAGACTGTAAGGGTCAGACCAATCACATAGCTTGTTCAGACTTTCCTGAAGCTTGTCCTCATCCTTAATGGGACCCACCACCATGGCTAGCTTAGTATCATCCATGAACTTAAGCAGCCTGCTGAGATCGTAGCATCCAGATTGTTGATGAAGATGTTGAAGAGCAGTGGCTCCAGCACCAATCCCTGAGAAATGCCACTGAGTACTTTTCTCCACTTGGAAGTAGTGCCCATTCACCACCACTCCTCTGCTTCCTGCCCCAACCAGTTATCAATATACCTAGTATATGTCTCATGCATACTGCACTGCTTTACTTTGCCCAAAATCTTCACAGTGGCTTCACTGAAGCCTATATAGACTATGTCCATGACACTGCTTCATCCACTTCCCTGATCACCAGCTTAAACACATGATCAGGATGGTTTGGCATGATCTGCTCCTCATAAATCCATGCTGTGAGGGGGCATGAACCATTAAATGGCCTCCAGAGCATTAGCCGCAGTGATGTCACCCACATTGCTCAATCATGTTATTGAAGGGAAAGAAATGTGGTGTTATCAATATTATTTCTTTTACTTAACACAGGCCATTGTATCCAAAAGTAATTGAGCAGACACAAATGTCCATATGCTGTTAGAAAAGTTTGTACCTTGTTTTAATTTACAGCTGATATGTGTAAAACAATTGCAAGGAAAGAACATAATCTCAAAGTTTAGTAGCAGCAAAACAGAGATTTGATAGCCATATGCATATCCCATACATAGCCAGTGTAGACAAAGCTTGCAAAATGATGCTAGAATGACACTCATACAAGACCATTCTACAGACAAGGATGAAGACTATCTAACAGTCTAAGCAAACCAAGGGATGTGTCCTGGAGGCCAGTAGGACAGGACTGGAGGAGGGTGGAAATGTTAGAACAGTGACGTCTTAGCAGGCCTGATGAGTCAGTAGGTGGGGTATGGTGGTTGTGCAGCTCCCTTGAGCTCTGAGCATGGCATAACATCATGCAGCTGGCACCAGGCCATGCCTAGAATTCGTGGGGGAGTAGTGCAGTATGTTGTGGGTAAAATCCCATTTTCAACCAAAGACATCTGCTAGCCACATCTGTAAGGCACCTTTAGTCAAATTAGGGTAACTTCTTCCCTGTAAAACTAAGGAAGGTATTTCTGTATGTCTGTTTTTGCTGTTGAGGGCTGCTGCTTGTGCTTCTACCAACTACATCTGTGAATGGGGCCTCTGCTCTTTAAAAAGCTACTACATGTCAGGATAGAACAGCATATGACAAGAATTATCAGGGGATTATTTATATATTTATTTCCACTTTTGTCTAGGAAGACAGATGAGTCACATTTGGTTCATTTTTGACTCATTTCCAGGTGTGTCTTAGTTGGTCTATTGGTAGAAATGAAATAGATTCATTTAATAATTTCATATATGTAGGTTTAAACATTTAAAATAATGGATCTTGAACTCAGCATATTAACATTAAGAGTAAGCAGTGCAGTTCACCTCTGAATGGCATTCTTAAACTCAGTGTAAACTTTTGGAGTTACACTCCAGCAGCTGCACTAAAGTTTTAATATGAAAATAAGTCTGTAAATGCTTTATGTTTCAGAAATTTAGGGATAGACTAAAGTACATGTCTTGACAAAGTGCAGAATATGTCTTCAAGAAATCTTTAACAGTATCAGTCTTGACTCCTTCAGTTTTTTGTGATTTGAACAGGCACTTTTAGAATCTTAATTTAGACCACTATACTAATGTTTATTTACTGACTTAAGCTTCTTAGAATGGACCACAAGGCTACTGTATGCTTTGTTGGGATAGGCTATGGAAACTCATCGGCATGAGACTTTGAAAAATACACAGAAACATGGCTCAGGGTCGCAGGGGAGCCATACAACAAGTATACCAAAACCAAATGAAAATAAGGAACTCCGCTCAGACCCCAGTCAGTGGCAAAAATGGCCATATGCTGGCTGTGCATTTAAGACATCATATTTATTAAATATAAAATAGCAGCACCCTCCAAGACTCCACCATCTATGTTTTACCCATGACACTTTATCAAGCCATATCTTCAGAATGTTAACACGCCTTATGTAGCCCCATCATCACGTGATCCACATTTAAATGCAAGCACCAAGTCTTTTTAAAGTGCCAATGCCATTAAACTGGTACATCTACAAATACAAATAGCAGCAAAAGTTCATTAAATACATAAACAATACATAATTACATACCCCTCTCAAAACATTAACCACGTATATGCAATACAAATTAAACAAATGCTTAGATGAATAAATACAATTCCTGCCTATTCTAAAGCACCATAAATATCTGCAGTATAATACATCATGTCATTCTTAGAGAGTTTAGGAAAAGAAGGGGAAGAAACTTTGCCTTCTGAATGGTTACAGTATATACAGGATAATTTAAACCGCTGAGCTTTGGACACTTTGTATCTATTAGGCTTTGGGAGGAAAATAAAACAGCTTTAGAAAGTACAAGGAGAACAAAATGGAGGGATGGGGTATACGGATAAACAAAGGGAGGCATGAAGGAAGGTAAGAACTGCAAAGGCTCAAACTGAGGAAAGGATTGCCCAGAAGATCAAGAATGAGGATAAGACTTTCTTCAGGTACATGAGCGAAAACAGGAAGACAAGATGTGATATAGTGATCAGGAGGCCGGGAGAAGGACTGTGCAGAGGAAGACAAAGGAACAGCTAAAATTTTAAACAGATACTACTGCTTGGTCTTCACAGTGGAGTGGGAGGGATAGACCAACATGCACTAGCATGTTCTGGGGGTGGACACAAACTCGTTTTCTAAAGAGGCAATCCACCAGGGATTAGAAGCATTAAAGGAAAACAAGGTGATGGAGCCAGACAGGATCCACCCAAGAGTAGTAAAAGAACTTAGCACTGTGCTAGTCACCCTCTGGCAACAAACATTCAGCACCTCACTGGACGGATATTCCAGAGGCCTGGAGGAGGCCAATGTGGTCCTGTTGCACAACAGCAGAAGCAGAGAGGAGGCTAGCAATTACAGAGCTATCAGTCACATGTCAGTGATGAGGAAATTAATGGAGACCCTGCTGAAGGAGCGAGATCGATGGAGTACCAGGAGGCAAATAGACTGTAGCAACATCACCAGCATGGCTTCACAGTGGGAGGTCATGTCAAACAAATAACTAAGGTGGTGGAGCAGGGAGGCAGCAGATGTGGCCTATCTTGACTCAGTAAGGCCTTAGACACTGTATCACACAGGAGCAAATTAAGAAACTTAGCAACCTGGAGTGGGAAAAGATGGTAATTTGGGTATCTAACTGGTTGAAAGATTGGAAGCAGAGTGTGGTGGTAAACAGCAGTTATTCAGGGGATGACAGAGTGACCAATGAAGTATCACAGGGATCTGTTGGGCCCTTTCATTTTCAATCTTCATAAGTAACATTGCTAATGAACTGGAGGAGGTGTGTCTCTTTGCAGGTGACTAACATTTGCAATATGGTGGACACCCAGGAGGGGTGGAGAGAATGCAAAGGGATGCAGGGAAACTAGAAGAGCAATCTAGGGTGTGGCAGCTGGTTTCATGCCAAAAGTGCAATGTTGTGCACCTGGAGTGAGGAAATCCAGGGCCTTTGTATAAAATGGGGGGGGTATGTTTACTGTTATCAAGCAAGAGAGAGACCTCGGGTAATCATACCTGATGATCTCCAGGTAACAGGGTAGTGTGACAAGGCAGCAGGTAAGGCTACCCAGCTGGGGTGTATATAGAGGGGCATTATAGCAGCAGAAGTGAGGTGGTGTTGCCACTGTATCTCTCACTAGTGAGACCCCCAGCCCCACCCAGAGTGCTGTGTCCAGTTCTGGAGGACACATCTATGAAAGGACATTGACAGAGTGGAAGTGGTACAGATGAGGGCTACCAAATAGTGTGGGGTTGCACAAGAAACCATACAAGGAGAGGCTGCAGGAGCTAAACATGTACCCCTGGAGGAGAGGAGAGTGAAAGGGAGATGACTGAGACCTATAAGTACCTCATGGCATGAACAAGGTGCAGGAGGGAATCTCTTTCACAATAGAAGTACTAAAACATGGGGCATGCTATGAAGCTGATGGGGGAGTTTAAGAGGGTGCAAGGTAATAATTCTTCACAGAAAAGGGTGGTAAATGCATGGAACAGCCTGCTGGAAAAAGTGGTGGGGATGAAGACAGTGGGGAGCTTCCAAGCATGCTTGGGATGGGCACTGGGGTATAATAAGTAGAGGAAGGAGGAGGGAGGACACTGGTGACAAAACAGGGTCCAGGGTGTAGTAACAGCCAGGGAAAATAGAACAGAGTAGATGAGCCTACTGGTTCTTTTCTGCTGACACATTCTGTCTTTGGTCATCTGGCCTTGTCTTGACAGATTCTACGGAATAATGCATGGGCAACTGTGTGAAATGAGTTTTGTTTTACACAACCTTGATGTGTGTTGCTACATAAACCATGAGAGCAAGCTCAAGTGGTTTACAAAAGCAAAGCACACTGAGAGTGTGGAAGAAAAAGGCAAGTTTTCACAAAGATGTCTATACATTATTTTTAAACAATAACGGTTTTACTTGTTTATGTCCTCTGCCACCATGTTAGTAGAAATGTCCATGACATTAAAATCAAAACACCCTCATCTATCTTATAACCCTCCACCACCACCACAAACAATGCTTATTTTATTGAAAACCTTATCTGGCTGATCCTGTGTCTGTGTTTTGATGTTCATTTCTGTCAAACTCAGCACTCAGACTGTGCTCCACTATGCTTCCCCAAACCATTTATTTTAAACTGATGACTCAGCTGACATGTTGAGCAGTGCAACACAGCTAGAGTGCTGTGACTGACAGAAAAAGGTGAAAAAAAAACAGCCCCAGGATCAACCAGATAAGGATTTCAATCAAATGAAGTATTTTATTAATGAGGGGTACAAGATGCATGTGAAAGTTTGGGATATTAAGTATTACAGATGATGAGGGAATGTTATAGTAAAGCAAAGTATTTTTTAAATATGAGCATCGATAAAAAATCATTTACACACTTGTGCAGTCATAACCATGTAATACAGGATTTTCTCAGCACTCATTTTAGGTTGTTGTACACTTAGCCAGTTGTTATATTGAATGGTTCATGATTATAAATATGATACCTAGGGGATCAACAGCAGGTACTACAGTACTGAATACGTGATACAGTCCCACACTGCACACATCCTACTAGGTAAGTATTAACAGTACCGAACAGGGTCTAATGAGGAGGAGGCAATACCTACAAGAATTTACAGGAGCATTTGTGCAAGCCATGGTAAAGTCGTAGGCATTAAAAGGAGTAGATAAAGCTGACTTCTCTGAGCTCAGAGAAGACAGTTGCAGAGGAGGAGGGAACAAGTAGGAGAAGGCTGTTTGTCCGGGTTGGTACATATTGCAGTTGGAAGCACCTCGCTTTTGAAGCCCTGTGAGCACACTGGTGCACATGCTGGGATATGCGGGGTTATAGATCATTGTCTATCCAACATTTCTACTGGAATGTCACTGCATGGGAAATTAATTTAGACTCAGGGAAGGCGGCCAGCCAGGTGCAAAATTGAAGTCACTGTGTAGGTTCTTGGGTAGCAGTTTAAGAAACTAATTGGGAACCATGGCATTACAGCAAGCTTCAGGGTTAGCAGTGAAAATGTCAAATCAATAGTCAAAGAAAATTTGATAGATAAGTCAAAGAAGCCCTATACAGTATACTAACACAACAAAAGCGCCCACACAGAATGCACTCAGCTACTTAGCTTTATATGCAGAATATCGGCACTGTTAATGTTGTTCTCTCATTAGTTTGGATGCCAGCAATTTTCTTACATAATCCTTTTCTGGCTGCATCAATCTGTCAGTGGGAGGATCTAAAGGTTAAATATATGAGACACCTACTCTGGAAGTTACATGTGACTTTTCTGTCATTTTATAAAATGGGTTAAAAATTCTGCACTCTGATTGGCCAAACATTACTCATCCCAAAGTTACCATGTCAGTACAATCCATACTCTGGCACATTTTTCCGTAATCAGTCACATTACATAATTAGTTCCTTGCGCTGACATTCAGACCAACAAAAAAAATCAATTACAACTTCAAAATGCTTTGTCTTTCTTCTGATTCTGTACTAATTTTATAAGCTCACTAACATGTTCCAGGCTGTGTGCGTTGTGCTGTAAGACCTAACAGCCTGGGTGGTTGAAAACATTCACCTTCACCCCAAGCCTCAAAACTCACAGAGGTGCATGAGTTATTGACAATCACGACCCATACCCTATTGTATTTTACTGCTTAGCTGACACTGTGGCCCAGATATTCAAAGGTTGCACATGGCGCAACAGTGTTGCGCCATACAACCACTGATGCACCCCAGCATGATATTCAAAGGAAAAGTGCGGGCCAAGACAACTCGCCGCGCTGGAGCACATCAGTACAGAAGTGCAGGCACAGGTGGGGGCGTGGTCCATGCATAACCTGCACAGCCCGATATTCAGCCCAGGATGTGCAGAGTCATGCAAACACAACCCCTACCTGTGCCTGCACAAAATTAAGCCCCAAAAGAGGAACAAGTGATGGCCACCCACAGGTGAGCTGCCACATTTGCAGGGCGCAACACTGCAGCTGCCACCTGTGGGTGGCCACCTGAGTTCCTGCCACACCTGGCGTCCCCATGCCCCATCGCAGGCATCCCTGTAGTGAAATCCCTCCTATATCCCTGGTGGTCCAATGGACCTCTATGTCTCGATCGCGGGCATTTGTGTAGAGAATAAGCCCTCCAATATCTGGTGGTCCAGTGGACTGATCGCCACCGGTCACGGGCATCTGTAACACATAAAATATCCTCATACTTTGGTGGTCAGGTACCCTTCTCCGCCCACCGAGCCCACCGCCCGCCATCAACCAGTGGGCGGTTAGCACCACTCGCCCGCCCGCCGACTGGCTGTCAGGCTGCACACCATTGCCCGCCCGAGCTATCGGGCGCAGTAGCCTACACGACTAGTCCAGATAATGCGAATGATTCATCACATCTGACTGAGTAGACGGCGGGGGCTGCATGCCCACTGCTCACGCCAGGAACCAAAGGCGCAGCCCTACCGTTGCCAGTCGGCAGGCGCGGGTGGCAGGTGGTAGGGAGCCGCCACCCACTGGTGGACGGGGCGGAGCAGGTGGTGGGGCTCAGTGGGCGGGTGGGAAGGGGGTGCACTAGACCACCAGGGTAGTAGGGTATTTTATGTGTTACAGATGCCCGTGATCGGGCGTCGATCGGGTCCACTGGACCACCAGGGATATTGGACGTGGGCGGTACTATACTGATGCCCTGCGATTGGGTACATAGAGGTCTACTAGACCACCAGGGATATAGGAGGGGCTTATTCTACACAAATGCTTACGATCTGGCACATAGCAGTCCACTGGACCACAAGGGATATTGGACGGGGGTTCTTTTACACGAATGCCCGATTGGGGCTGCAGGTATCGGTCCTCGACGGCTACTGCTCGGCAGGCGCCAGGCGCAGTCATCGGGATCGGGCGACCTGCATGCTAATGGCATGAAATGGAGTCAGATGAGATGCAAATGGCCCCTGTGCACCTTGCATAAATTATGGCCCCATTTGCATGTCCTCTTTAAATATCGCAGGTGCTGCATGGCGCAATGGCACTTGGCGCGTCGCGATCTTGTCTCCACTCTGGCCACTCGCTGAGCAGCAGTGCCACTGCGCCATGCACAGTGGGGTGGCCAGGTGTGATATTCAAAGTTGCTGCGCCATAGCGCAGCTCCATTGAATATCACCCAGGCCACACCCCTGTGCAACAAAGTTGAGCTGGCGCCCAGGCTTGTGCCACAGCCTGGTACAGTTTGAATATCCAGGCCTGTTTACCCAAATGCTAAATAATACTTTTAAATTTGGTGTACACTGTCGCCTGGTGTGGTGTATTAATTTGGCTGTTGTTGCCAGTAATTGCAAATTGTATGTAAAATAAATTCCAACTAGACTTTTGAATAACTCATTTTTTAAAATAGCCGTGAGTATAGTTTTACTCTAAATAGGTTTCATACCTGCTTGAGTATACTATGCATAATCTTGTTAAATTCATTTGGTAAATATTTAACCATTCTGTTCAGCTGCAGCCAGCTATGGAAGTGCTGAACTGAATGGTATGCAGCACCCTGTTATAATCTGTTCTGAAATATTATATTATTATCAGTGGTTTTGGCAAGAGCAGTCTCAATGATTCATGGACAGTAGTTAATATTGCCTGCATCCATTCCTTTTCCTGTGTGTTTGTACTCTTCCTTACTTCAGATTAAAGAAGAATTATTTCCATTTTGATGCCTGTTTAGCACATCTTATTACAAGATCAGTACAAGAGTTTCTACACTTCCAGACTGAATTTCTTGTGCACTCTGGGCAACTGGTTTGTCTTCTTTTGCAAGATGTACTGACTGGGTCTTACGCTGCAAGATGCATTGAGCCAAAATGCTGCACCAGCAAACTGTTTATTGACTTTAATGTCACTAGAGTTCTGAAACTCCTGAAATCAGACTAACAGGATTATGTTGTTGATTGGAATGAAATATTAGAAATATAAAAAATAAATATCTGTTGTGTGCTCTCACACTGCATTCATCTGACAAAACAGAGCATATTACAGTGTCCAACATGAAACTGTATTTTTATGCAGTTGGTAAAATAGCCACATAACCAAATGGTAGTTACAATCTAAAGGCTATAGCTAGGGTTCTGTGGTGCAGTGGGCTCTATAAAATGTGCATGCCACACGTATCTTTTGTTTGCACCTTTTCTTCATTCCATCATTTTTCCACCTCCAGCGACTTCCCTCTGTTCTTGAGCATCTTCCCTAAGGCACCTTTATTTTGAGGAGACCTCATCCCTGCAGCACCTCTAGGAGGAGAACCTTCCTCAAGAGGGTTCCGGAGCCTTCATGGTACCTCAGAAGGGTGGTAGTTCTTGCAATATGGACACAATGGGCCTGATTTTCAAAGGACTTCAGAATGACACAAGGGACTTGCTTCACAGAGTTTGATGCAAGGGCAACTTGTATCCAGAAATTGTGTGTCGCAATTTCTAATGCAGCCTGCACCAAACCCCTGGCCAAGTCCCTTGCACCAATACACACATTAGACCAGCTCCCCCTGGTCTAATTCCAGCCATTCAGGGGACCCTTTTACAGAGCCATGCCAACCTTACGAGGGCTGCAATTGTGGAAACTAGCCAGCCCAGTGGTGTTGAGGGTCAGAGGTGCTGGTCACCTTACCTCGCTACATAGGTGACCCATGTTCAGGAACGAGCATGGGCTGCTGGGAGTTGGCGAAGGATTGAGCATCCGGGGACTGCTCTCCTTCTGGGGAGAACATCAGTAGTCGGCATGTGGCTGGCCCTGTGGAGATTAGGACAGCACCACCAATGCTGCAGAATTAGGGATGGGAGGAGGCAGATGCTTGAGGGATGCGTGGCTGCAGCATGTGCGCTTCATCCATTGGCATCATTGCACCCCTTCCTGCAGGGCAAACCACACACCAGAAAATCCTCAGCAGCTTGAAGGCTGCTTGCTGGCGCCATCATGGTCACTGCAAGTCAGCTCCCTCCTGGGTCCACCTCCTGGTCTCCGCGGTGGTGGGTAGGTACCCACTGCAAGTGAACAGGGAGGGTAGTGATTGGGAGATCAGAGCTCTGTCTGCAACCCGGTTGGCAGCCAGGGTAGATGGCTAGATGGAGGGAGGAACCAAAGGCACAACCTCCCCAGTCATGAAAAGTAGAAATAAATGAATGAAAAAAAACAAAACAAAAAATTATGAAACTGATGCAACTGCATCCAGTGAACTAAAGTTGGATGCTGTTGTATGAAAGGAGTTTGGTGCAATTGTGCCTAACAATAGGGTTAATGCAGAGCTTGCTGCAAGCCCTGCATCAACCTTTGAAAACTGGGCCAGTGTGTGAACAGCCACATCTACAGCACATTACATAAGCACACAAGCTAACCTACAGTACTGTACTACTTTCACTTTCTACAGGTCACTAGCAAGAATCCTACTTACCAGCCATTCTACCTACTGTACATTTCAGCAGATCAAACTTAGTTGCCTGCTGGATCTGTGAATTACACAGTAGTATACTGAAAAATGAACATTCTTAGCCAATCAGAATGCAGAGTTACTCTCCAGTTATTCTGGGACAACAAGGACTGTAGACTGAATAATGGGACAGTGACTCTGAATTCTGATTAGCTAAGACTAATAATGGGACAGTGACTTTGCACTCTGATTGGTTGCTGTGTGCATACTTAGCCAATCACAGAGCAGGCTCAGTTTGTCCTCAAACTTCAACACACAGGAGTCAATCAGAGACACCTGGCAATGTTATATGTATCTGTGAGAAACAGTTCCCGCTTTCTCACAGACATGCAAACTGATTTCAGCAGTTTTTATTTATTTATTTTCATTTTTTTTAGTATAATAACAATAATACCAATAGTGGTCTGGGTTTCCTTGGTAGTAATAGTAACGGGGGGTAATAAACACATTGTCCTTCAGCCTTGGTGTTTGTTACTCCAGTTTAGTTATTGTTGTGTAAAACTAGACCACTATGGTGTTATTCCTGTATTATCTAAGTGTGAATCCACTGTACAAATAAGTATACTGTAAACACTGATGATCACTGTCTGTGTTTTTTAAACTCTTAAAATGATGGTTTAATTAGCTAGTATATACAAGATATAGTTTGAAGTTATAGCTGCAATACTTCTTCTGCAGTCCATATAGGATCAGATGCCAGCCAGGATGTTGATATATTGTTAATGTTGGTATCTGTTGATACTTGCAGTGTAAGAATATTTACTGAAAATCTTAATAAAATATGAAAACAAAGAATGAGGGTTTCTACTACAATAAGTGTCAGTTATAAAAGTGTATCACAGCAATGACAAATAATGGTTTGCAAACATAACAAAATCAAACATTTATAAAACAATACTTTCCATTTAGTAGCCATGTTTAAAAACCTTCTTGCATCACTTGCTGTTAAAACGAGCATGTGTTAATCCTATGCTGATGATGGGCAAATGCATATTGATTTACCTGTCATAAATCAGGCCTAAAATAGTTAAAGCTGCCATGGTTTATGATGGGGAAATGCTTCACTGTCAGCAACTGCTAGCCTTCATGTTACTGAGCATTGCAGGAAAGCAAGGATGAAAACAAATGCTGCATTGATTTTTACCTTGATGAAATGCTAATCCTTCCTCTATGAATACTGGACCTACAAGAAATTCTGTATAGTCCCAATATGCATTTAAAATGATAATGACATTACCTGATGAACCTAGTAATTCAGTATGAAGGTATGTTGGTCTTGACTGCAGAGCAACAGTAGGTTGTCTCTTTTTATATATACTGTTTACCTCCTGGTTCTCCCCCTGGCAGCCCCTTCTGACCGACCCCCAGCCCTGTCACCTGGCTCCTCTGGAATTTACCTTAACCATCATCCTCTGCCACAGGACCTGTGGTTGTGCCCAGCCACTGGTGTGGGACCTGTGGGGTCAGTCATTCATCCTACCACCTGAGGTGTTTTTCCTCCATTTTCTCTGCTGTGCCCACATTTGTCTAATGGGCATGATGTCTGAGCTCTCTTCTGTGCAGACAGCCCCGCACTCTGTACATGGGTTCTCTTCCTCCATGGTCAGTGCATGCTGCCACACTGTTAAAGATGGGTGGCAGGCAAGCTGCACACCACTTTAATCCCCCAGAGGAAGGACAGCTATCTTGGGATGCTCAATCCTTCCTCACCCCACTGGCCCCAAGTACCTAGTTCCATTCCTCACCCTGGGTCACCAGTGTGACGAGGCAAGCGCCTCGGGCACCTCAGCCTCCATACCACTGGGTCAGCAGTAGGCTGTCTTTCATAGGTTTCAAGACTTGCACATAATATTAGTTTACCCATCTGTGGATTGAAGAATGAGAGATGGGACAGAAAGTGATGTGCACCATCCCTTCCAGTACATGACAAGCAGCATTATTCAACAAGCAGAGGGACTAATTCGCTTTTGGCATTCTGTAGTATATCTAACATATCTAGCTGGAGGTCCACAATAGGGGTGTTCTAGTATTAACATTTGCCATGAAGTGGGCCCTTTGCAGTTAGCAGAATTGTGTGGAAACTTCACAAAGGGCCCACTTCATGATATTTTGGCACAATGTTCATAAAAATCCATACTTTGCAACTTTTTCATAAAGTATGCACTTCCCAATGTGAACAACTTTTTAAATGCAGAACTTCATGACATAAACTCAGTGAAGTGAAAATAGAAATTTGTTTTATCAATACCAGCTTAATAACTCTGTCTTAGCATCTATTGAAAGTGAGAAGGATTTAGGAGTTGTAGTCTCACACAGTTTGACATTCAAAGAGCATACTAGGAACATGGTCAATAAATGCAATAGCATCATGGGTTGCACACTCAGGAATATCAAAATTAGGGAACCAGAGGTATTGATGCCGCTGTATACCAGCTTGGTCAGACCCCATATGAGTACTGTGCACCTTTCTGGGTGCCACAAACCATAGGGGCCAAAAGTCGGTAGAAGTTATCCAAAGTAAATTTACAAAAAGGTCAGGAATTTGAGGATCTAAACTATTCAGAACAACTGCACAATCTGGAACTATACTCAAAGAACTATAGGCGCTAAGAGGAGACCCATGTCTGGCCTATAAAGCAATGCATGATGAAGTCCTGTTTGAAACCACTGGAATAACTAAACAAACAAATATTAGCAATACAAGATTACATAAATATAAAGTAAAAGCAGATACTAACAGGACTAGCAAGCATAATGTTTGGTTCACAGAGAATTGCTAGTGTCTGGAATAACCTGCCAGCAGAAATCATGGAGAGTGAAACTATGTCATCTTTTAAAAATAGATTGGATAATTACATGGAAATCAAATTTTTTTCCACCAGTAATCTGGTAGGTAGTTCATAATAGGCTTGCCTCAAGAACTCGTAATCCTCTATGATACTATGAAACAAATTTTCTCTTCATGCCCTCCCTACTGTACACCTACAATTACAGAAACCTTCTACCATTTATCATTTTTATTGTGTGTGTTTTAATGGGTTTTTTTCTGCAAAATGTAAAGCATAGGTTTATTGACTTGTTATACTTAATTGTTAACAATGCCATTTTTGCTCAAAGTAACATTTTAGACTGCATTTTTACAAGGCAGCGAACACTTGATAGGCCACTCTCAGTCATAATGGATCACAGTTCAAAATGGGGGGCATTCTGTAATCCTACTTCACTGCCATCATTTTGCAATGTACACAAAGCTAGGTGCATGTCATGGGATGTGTGGGGGTGGGGATCCGTTGTCCTTATGTAAATTACAGTGACAGATTTTATCAGACCCAAATGAGGTTTGTTCTTGCAAATGTGAAGGTCTTAGGTATAGAGCACAGGTAACAGGATGGTGGTCAATGCCATTAGACTTGTACTGGAGGAGGACTGGACAATCTACTAGGAAGCAATCAGAGAGAGAAGAAGAAATGTGTATCTGCAATGACTGCAACCAAGAAGAATGGTCTGGCTACAGTTTTCTACCTTGTTAACAACATCTTACACTCTGTCTGCAATGCAAGAAGCATGTCTCATTGGAGAGGTGCAGCCAGTTTAATGAGTTCTTGAAGGCCAAGACTGTCAGTATTCAGGGGCTGCATCTCTGATACCACCAGTGTGATCAGTGATGGGAATATAGTAATGGTGGTACAGAGCATGCTTAAATTCTGGAGAGAGTTCCATCAGCTGGATGAGAAGTACAGTATGTCTGTTTGGTAAACTGAAGGTTTGGCAGTAGCTCCCTCATTGCTGTGCACTATGTTCAGGAGCACCTGAAGTAATCAATTACACAGTACTCCATACTGTGGAGAGGGGCTCAGCGCCAAGAAGAACAAAACATGTAATGGTCTTACCAGAAACTTGAAGTTTTATTCCAAATTGCAAACTGCTTTCAAACCTCAGCCTAAGGTGCACCAACATCAAGCAGACACTTAATTAGCAGTTGATTCTGCTTTGCAGAATGGAAAATGACAAGCTGCAGACAGTATTAGCAAACAATGCCTCACTTGTCATCCAAAATAACAATAGTTATAGTGATGCTGTAATGTCAACATGCAAGTGCGATTGCCATGACATGAGCTGGCTCTGGTAACCATTATGGGCAGTTCCAGTTTTATTATTTCATATGCTAATTGAGGCATTAGTTGCTAATACCATTTGTAGTTTGTTGTTCCCATTCTACAAAGTTGAAGCTCAACTGCTGTTAAGTGCGACTTTATGTTGAGTTTTGGAAGCACTTTGCACTTTGAAATACAATCTCAAGCTTCTGGTAAGATCATCCTATCCTGTGTTCTTTCTAATTGCTGACCCTTCTCCACAGTGTTGTCTATAGGGTGGTCTTGGGGCTGCACTGCATCCTTCTGGACTGGAATCTGTGTCAACCCCAGCTGCTCAAGGCTGGTTTGGATGACTTAGTTTTGGTCTTTGCATCAATTGTCAGCATTTCCTTGCATAAGGACCTTTACAGCAGCCTCTTAAGGAGACAGTGGTGAGGCTCCTGCTCAAGAAGTCCTCACTGAATTTGGACAATCACTTGCAAATTATAGACTGATCTCCAACCTTCATATTTGGCTAAGGTTGTTGAGAAAGTGGAGATGAAGCAGCAAGTGACTCACCTTGAAGAAAACAACATAATTGAGACATTCCAGTCTAACTTCTGTATATGCCAGAGCACTGAAATGGCCATGGTCAGGGTCAGGGCTGTGCCAACAACTGTATGAGCCCTCTGCAAATATTTTGTGGGGCTCACCACCCCACCAATAAATGTAAAATAACCATTAGTGCATATGAAATTTTTATTGTGTAAATTTTTCTGTATCAGTCCTACTGAACATACAGGTACATAGTTTGTCCATGCTGCCCCACCCCCTTGCTGGCACCATGATCAGAGAACTGAACAATGTAATTTGTTTCTGCTCCTCCTCGGGACACCAGCACCAAGATTAGAAGTTTTGAGTAATGTGCCTTATTGTTCTTTTGTACTCCTCAACTATGTGAAACTGGAGTTAGAATCTTCTGAGACCACTGATGACTGACCCAGTTTCTTTTTTTGTCACATAATATTTTATTTTATTTTTAAAAATTATGTCTTACATATATTATATTACAATCTAATGCATTTCGCAGAAAAAAAGAAAAAAGACATCTTAAAGAGATATATCAAGTCCATTTCAAGTGCGGGGGATGGATCATACCAATTCATACAAACAAACTATTGAAATAACAGTGTGTGAGCAAGTCGGAGGTATTAACACCTCAAATGACCTTTATATATCAACTCCTCATTATTCCTTTTTATAACATAACCCCTAACAGAGTATAATTATATAACATAAATTACTAACAACAACTTAGTATTCAAAAAGAAAAACATACAACATATATTATTTTATTATGTTATGTTTATGTTAATCCCCAAAACCCTCAACAGCATCCAGAACAGCTGACATCTCTAATTCAGAAGTAGTTGGGGATTCAAGACCCTCTGCAGATGGTGAACCTGGATGCATACAAAGCCTTTGACCGGTACTATGGAGTTATTTATGGCAGGTACTGAGAGCTTTGACTTTCCGATGGAAATGGTTAAGTGGATAAGAATCTTATGTTAACCCTAAGGCCTATGTAAAAGTAAATGGATCCTTGTCCTCACCATTAACATTGGAAAGGGACAATACAGGAATGTCCCTCTTGCCTCTACTATTTGCACTTTATATAGAGCCATTAGCATTGGCCTCAGGGAGGCTAAAGATATCCAGGGGATAACAATATGAAGAGACATATATACTATGTCATTATATGCAGATGATGTGCTTTTAACATTAACAGATCCAGAAATATCATTAAGAGAGGCCTGGCAAGTATTGACGGATTTTGCCTCGGTTTCTGGATATGTTATTAATTCATTAAAGACAGCAGTCCTGGCTCTTAATTTTTCCCTTCTCCCAGTTAAAACAATCAATCCCATTTAGGTGGAGATCCACAAAGCTAAAATATCTAGGCATACAGCCCTCTGGTGGTGTCTAATGTAATCTTAGTAAATTATGAACCTACGACACAAGCAATAGAGTCAGATCTGCACAAATGGGCGAGATGAAGTTTCCATGTATACTAAAATAGAAATAATGCGGTCCAATATTTTGCCTAGATTATTATATTTATTTCAAACAATTCCATTAACCCCATCAAAGGAAATATTTTGTTGCATGGAATAAAATGCTGTCCAGGTTTGTATGGGAGGACTGCAAACCATGGATCAGATGATCATTACTACAATTGCCAAAAGATAAAGGGGGCTTAAATGTGCTGGACCTGAAACAATATGCATTCTCAGTTGGAGTATCTCAGATATTAACATGGGTAAACCCTAAGGTTCATCTACCCTGGAAAACTCTGGAATGTGTCACCAATGACTTACAAGATTCACAGAAAACAGTTTTTGCTCCATTAGCTAATCTCCCAAAATTAACAGAGTTTGAAGAAGGGTAAGACAGATACTACAAAGTTGGTATAAGATTTAGGGATAACCCGCTTTGGAATCAGTGTTCTATTTTTGCGGTTACAATTGTGGAGACTGACTTCTTACCAAACCAATTTGACCTAACATTTTGGACTTGGCATAGAAAAGGTTTAACATTCCTTTTCCAATTTATGGATGCTCAGGGGTGCTTTCCTTTGCACAGATGCAAAAACAGTTTTCATTAGAACATAGGGACCACTTTAGATATTTAGAGGTTAGAGAGTTTTTTAAACAAAGGTCAACAGAGAAGTTGTTCACCAACCCCCATGCCTCCTCTTGAGCTTGATTGTTAAAATATCTGGGATCTGACCAAGCCCATGTGATTGGGGTGGCATACAGAGCAATAAGGCAGCTGGTGACTGACCGTCCCAGTCAATTTTAGATGCATGGAATAAGGAGCTGCCAGAGGCAATGACTCCAGCTGTGGATTCAGTATGCTCACCCATCCTTGGGAGTTTCTTTGGCACCTTATTGGCAAGAGTTCGCTTGGAAGTCTTGAAGTAGATATTTTAATACCCCAGCTAAAGTATCTAAGATCTCCAATTTAACTAATGCGGAGTGTTGGAGACAAAGGAGCACCATTAGCTGATCAGTTACTTACATTTTGGAGCTGCCCAATATTACATCATTATTGGCAGAAAGTAAAGGAAGCTGTACAGGAAATTTATTCCCCAGACTTAAAGTTAACTCCACAGTGGGTATTACTTTCACCCCCCAAAGGGTATAAGATGCCCAAAGGGTCGCTTATATACCAACCTTTTTATCATTGCCAAGAAGGCAATCACTAAGGTATGGAAGCAGGTCAGATCCCCACAATAGAGACTTGGCATGATATGATAGTGGAACACTATTTATTAGAGAGATTAATTATGGGAGCTCAGGGACAAAATGCAAAGTTTGAAATAAGGTGGCGACCTTGGGTTTTTATAATTTAGCAAGAGACCCTACTTTGTTCCATAATGGCATTTATAAAATTACAAGACAATGATATACCTAAGCTTTATATGGGGATTACTTGGGGATAGTTAACATGATGACATATGAAAGGGCAGTTAATCATGGAAAAGATACATATAATTGCAATGGACTAAGATTACAATTGAAGGAGAAAGTGCTGTGTATACTTATAGTTTTACTCTTACTATACTGTTACTACCTGTCTATCAGAAAGATATGTTTTTTACCACTGTACACCTTGAAATGTATGAAAGAATTTGTATTAACAAAATATACAAAATAAACATAAAGTATAAAAAGACCCACTGCAGATTCTCCCGACTCTCCAGACTCCTTATATTGACCCCTCAAAAATTCTGTCAATCACTGTAACTCACCTAATGGGGACCTACTTCACATTTTATGGTCTTGTTCTCCCATTAATAATCTTTGGCTCAAAGTATATTTATTAGCTACTAGAGTTACTCGACAAAATATCCCCTTAGACCATAAACTTTTTCTATTAGGTATCTTTATCTCTAGTAACTCTCCCTCTCACATGCACATTTTAGATGGCTAAACATACTATTTCTCCTTGTTAAATGCCTGATTCTAGTGAATTTGAAATCAACTTGTATCCCAACATTTTCAGATGTCCTTCAAAGCCTTCCCAGTATGCATCCCTAGATCGACTATCTCATGTCATTCACAACCGACTCACTGTATATGATAAATACTGGCAGGACTATTTCAGGTATATTGAAACTTTCGCTCCTCTAGACCTTAATTTATGAGTACTCAAGTCTTCCTTTTATTTCAATTTTAGATTAGGGTCTTCTCTGTTCCTATGCTGAGATATCTCTCTTATCTCCTTCTTCTTCTGTTTAATTCCTTACTGTCATCTCCTGTTTACTATCTCTTCTGCATACATTACCTTTTTATTCTTTTCTTCCTATATTGAACACTGATTGTAATTTCTTTAATGTCATTTTATGCATTTTACTTAAAATCCAGGTTTAAACACTCATTAGTATACATTTTATATATGGTGGATCTTCTTGAACTAACAGTTACCCTGCTTAATTATAACCCTGCCATTGGAGGATATTTTCCAACGTAATGTATGTTTTGTTCCTCTTTATATATTTAAAACACCAATAAAAGATAAAGTAAAAAAAAACTCTGTCAATTGGTCAAGTTCAAAGAACACATATGTCCTGTCCTTATATCGAATTCAAACCTTTGCAGGTGCAAGTAGCTGAAATGTGCACCCAGTTCCAATATTTCTTGTCTATATGCCAAGAATTTCCATAATGCTCTAGTGGGGTAAGAAAAATCCGGAAAATGCTAAATTTGAAGCCCTTATACAACAGTGTTTTCTTCATTCTGGACAACTTAATAATGTGATCCGATCTGACTCAAATACCAAAGAGAAAAATATTGTGGCTTTTATTTCTATATCCTTACTCCTTCCAATTCTTGCTTTTTAGCACCCTAAAAGCCTTGGTGACAAATGGGAGATTGTCTTGAGGTGACTCATAAACAGTAGTGAAAATATCCTTTACCAAGTCCCTGGTACACTCAAATTCATCATCAAACTTTAAAGGTAACCCACCTATACAAAGATTCCAATATCTGGACTGATTTTCCAAATTCTCAATCTTCTTGTTAAAGTTATAGTTATCCTTAGCAAGAGCAACCCCAGACAGTTCAATTACATTAACCCCATCTGTTAATTTCTGAATATTTTGTGTGTTGTCCAGGGCTTGCTTAGTTAATTTAATGATATTCTCCCTGATTTTGCTTTCCTCAGTTTGAATAATTCCACCTTCTGACTCAGTGCAGTGAATCTATGATCTAACCACTCCACTCTTTGCAGCACACCTCTCAAGTGTCCCTGATTTTCAGGGCCGTCCCTAATTTGACTCAAATTTTCCTCTGTCCCTCATAAGATTTGTGTTTTGTGACAGAACAGTGGGGATTGAAAGTACAAAATAATGCCAAACATTAAAGTTACAGACTTGTTCTTCTTCAGAAAATGCATCTTACTCTAATCCACTTATTCTACTAGCTTCCTAAGTGAGTAGTATCAATTTTAAGATGTGTCCCTGATTTTGGGTCTTTGTCCCTGATTTTTTAAGCTTTGTCCCTGATTTACGAGTAAAGAGGTTGAGAGGTATGTTTTGTAGGATTTTGTCTGTCGAGTCCCCATCAGCTCCATGGTGCATTTCAGGGTAGCTGACGAGAGTTGAGTTGAGAACTCTAAATCCACAGCTCGGTCTGACCCCAGAGTAATTTTTGTTGGTCCTGGCCCAAGCGCTGAACAACAGGTGGATTCTCCTCTAAAATGTTGACTGAAATGTCCGCTGCATAGAAACATAGAAACATAGACTTTGACAGTAGATAAGGACCGCTTGGCCCATCTAGTCTGCCCATTTCCCTACACAGTATAGGCCACAGATCCTAGTTAACCAACAGCCTATTTCTTCCTACCCCCACAAGAATCGCCTTTATGTCTGTCCCATGTATTCTTGAATTCTCCCATAGTTTTAGACCCCACAACCTCCTCCAGGAGGGCTGTTCCCTGCATCCACTACCTCTCTGTGAAATAATACTTCCTCCATACGCCCTGAACCTCCCATCTTTAATTGGTCTCCTTGTACTTGCACATGCTCTTTTTCTGAAAGATGCTACCTCTTGGACTTTGTTGATTCCACTGAGGTACTTAAAAGTTTCTATCGTGTCCCCCTCTCCCTTCTTTCCTCAAGGGTATATATATATATTAAGCTCCTTTAGTCTCTCCTCATATGGCTTCTCTTGCAGACCCTGCACCATTTTAGTTGCCCTCCTCTGGACTGCCTCTATCCTGTCTATGTCCTTGCGGAGATGGGGTCTCCAGAACTGGATGCAGAACTCCAGATGGGGTCTCACCAACTGTCTGTACAGAGGGATAACAACTTCCTGTTTTCTGCTGCTGATGCCTCTCCCTATACATCCCAGTATACTCCCAGCCCTCCCTACTGCCTTCTCACATTGCTTGCTAACCTTAAGGTCATCTGATATGATTACCCCGGTCCCTTTCCTTTTTTGTTGTTACTACCTCCCCCATTGTGTATTCTTGCCCTGGGTTCTTGTTTCCCAGGTGCATTATTTTGCACTTCTTTGCATTGAATCCTAGCTGCCATACTTCTGACCATTCCTCCAATCTTGCCAAGTCCCTTCTCATCCTTTCCACGCCCCTTGTGTTATCAACCCTGTTGCAGATCTTTGTGTCATCTGCAAAGAGGCATACTTTCCTTCCAGTCCCTCTGCAATGTCACTTATGAAGACATTAAAAGGACTGGACCAATACTGAACCCTGCGGTACCCCACTAGTAACCCCTCTTTCTTCAGAGTGGACTCCATTTACAATTACCTTCTGTGTCCTGTTGTCCAGCCAATGTTTTACCCAGGCTACCAACTTGGGACCCACTCCCAGGCTGGTTAATTTAACTATTAATCTTTTGTGTGGGACTGTGTCAAATGCCTTGCTAAAGTCTAGGTAGGCCATGTCACAGCCCCTCCTGGTCTACTACTTTGGTCACCCAGTCAAAGAAATCTATTAGATTCATCTGACATGACATTCCCGCTGGAACCCATGCTGCCTTGGGTCCTGTGCCCCACTGGCCTCTAGGTACTCAACTATTCTTTCCTTCAGAAGTGACTCCATCACTTTCCCTACCACAGAGGTCAGACTGACAGGTCTGTAGTTTCCTGCCTCTGTCTTGTTCCCACTTTGTGAAGGTAATCACAGTCGCCTTCCTCCAGTCCTCGGGTACCACACCATCCTCCATGATTTATTAAAAAGAGTAGCCAGTGGTTTCACTAGTTCCTCCTTAATTCTTTTTAGAATTCTGGGTGAATTCCATCAGACCCCATTGCTTTGTCCACTTTCAGTTCTAGGAGTTCTTGCAGAACCCTTTCTTCTGTGAAAGGACTAGGATCAACCCCTATCAAGAGTGCTTCTGTTAATTGGATTAGGCACTTCCTGCTCCTCTTTTGTGAATACTGAGCAGAAATATTCGTTCAGTATCCCTGCTTTTTCAATGTCCCCTCTGCTTACCCACGTTCATTCTAGTCAGCCTCACAATCCCTCCCTTTGTCTTTCTATGCTCGCTGATGTACCTATAAAGGTTTTATCCCCTTCTTAACTGAGTTGACTATCTTTTCCTCAGTTTTGGCCTTTGCTATTCTAACTTCCCTCCTGCTTCCTTCTGCCTTAACTGGTCAGCTCTTTGTCCTGCTCCTTCTGTGTTTCCTTATACTTCGAGATGCTATCTTTTTCTTCCTGACTTTCACAGCCACCTCTTTTGAGAACCATAGTGGCTTTTTCTTTCATTTTGATTTGTTTATTTGCTTCACACAAAGGCTTGTTGCCTCTGTGATGGCCGTTTTGATGATTCCCATTGTTGCTCCACACCTCCTTCTAGCCTGTTTGCTAGTGCTTTTCTGAGGCACTCTCCATCTTGCCAAGTCAGCCCTCCTAAAGTCCAGTACCCTCACTTTTGTGGCTTGACTCTGTAGCTGAGTTAGCGTGAACCACACTGTTTGATGGTCACTTGTTCCAAGATGGCAACCCACTTCTAGATCTGAGATCCTCTCACTGCCCCGTTTGAGAGTCGAGGTCTAAGACTGCTCCCTCATGAGTGGGTTCTGAAACTAGCTGTCTGAGGCCTGCCACCTGTAGGGCATCAAGAATGGCCCTGCTCTAGGATGTGGCTGCAGCAAATGTGCTCGGTTAACATTTGGCATATTCAGGCCTCCCATCAACAGTATCTCCTTTCTCTGTCATTCTAAGAATGCCTTCTATCATTCCCTTGTCCATTCCCTCCCCTGACATGGGGGTCTGTACACAACCTCAGTGGGATTGTGGTGCCCTTTCCAGTCTCCAAGGTGACCCACAGTGCCTCCTCTCCTCCATGTTTACTCTTTTGTTCAGTTGCTTTTATCCCTTCCTTTACATAGAGAGCTACTCCTCCCCTCTTCTCCCTGTCTGTCTCTCCTGTGGGTTATGTACCCTGGTATGTCAACATCCCAGCCATGGTTCTCTGTGTACCCTGTTTCTGTGACTGCTCACGATATCCAGGCATCCCTCTTCCATCAAGGCCACCAGCTCAGGGAGCTTGTTGCCCAGACTATGAGCATTGGTACTCATTGCCCTCCATTTCCTGATGGCCTTATCCTTTTGCCCCATCCCTGTCCTTCTTGCCTTTGTCACTTTCTCCATTTACACCTGCCCTTCTCCCTATCAACACCCCTATGTTTGTGTTTACTGCACTTACTACCGTGATTTTTGGGGGCTAGGATTTCCCTGCTCCTTTCAGTGCCTCCCCCTTGGCTAGTTTAAATGCTTGCCAATGAAGCATTTAAACCTATCACCTAGGATCCTGGTTCCCTCCCGGACAGATGCAGCCCATCATGCCAGTATAGGCTTGCATCACTCCAGGTGGACCCCAGTCCCCAATGAAGCCAAATCCCTGAGCTCCACACCAGTATTTCAACCACTGATTGAATCCCATGGTGCATGTACCCTTGCTTCTCCTACACCATAGATGGGCAGCACCTCTGAGAAGGTTACCGTGCATGCTACTTGTCTAAGGCCCTCCCCAATTCCACAAACTCTTCCTGCTTCTCTAATCCCTTTCTTAGCCAGGTCATTTGTCCCTAGGTGGACAATGACATCCAGCTCCCTCCCCTGTGCAGCTGCTCTGGCAATCCTGAGGATTAGCTCCCTGTCCCTCAAGCCATGGCGTCAAGCAGGCACCTTACCTCCCTCTCCCTTTCTCCCCAGTTCTACCTTCCTAACAATGGAGTCCCCCACCAGGAGTTGTTTTCTTCCCCTCAGGGTTCCCCTGCCACCCTTCTGTGGGTCTCCTTTGTGGAGGTTCCCAGCATCCTCCTTGGTCTCCACTGCGGGTGCCTCCATGAGGACCACACTTTGCCAGAATGACATAGGAATTGTGGAAGGTACAACTGGAGAGATGTGCCTCTGTTCCCACCTCACCCTCCCTGAGCCCACTGTGGTCCAACTGCTCCTCTTTCTTGGCAACCTCTGAGGCAACGGCAGTGGCACTGGTGGTCCCTGGATGGAAGTGGAGGTCCCACAAATCCTGGGCAACTCAGCCTGGAGTTGAGCAACCTCCTCCCTCAGCCCAGAGGGTGCCTGAAGATGGGACAACACCGCATCCTCCAGAATGTCTCCCGAAGACTGCTGCTCACAGCCACTGCACTGCACCACTCCCATCATGTCTTATTTCTGGCCCCATAACTGTTTGCATCAGGTTTTCATGTAACTCGCACACCTTGTGCATATCGAGTTGAAACTCTGATTGGAGCCTTGACTCTGCAGTGCCAGAGACCCTAGCCCAGGCCCAAAAATGCCAGGTGCCCTCTGACCACTGGGGCTGATTTCAGGTCTGAAGGTTTTCTCCATTGGCTGGATACAGGGTGAACTATATTTGTCGGAAGAACAGCTCCATCTGCCTTTCTGTTTAAGATGACATTTACACAACTTTTATCGGTTCTGTGAAAGTTCTTAATGCTATGTAACCTGCAGCTATACAGCCATGGAAATCACAGACACTCTCATAGCTCCACCACACAGTCAACCACCTTGCCCCCCCATTTCAAATGGATGAGCAATTTCCAAAGTGAAACTTGCAAGTTCATCCATGAGAAGGCTTTCTTAATGCTGACCTCTGAGGCAGTGGGCCCCCTAACATTGTGGGCCCCTACTGCAACTGCAGCCCTTGCACCCCCGGTCACTGCCCTGGTCAGGGTGTAAATGACTTTCACCTTGAGAGAAGTTGAAGGGTGTTTTTTCTCCTTAACTTGTCATTTTACACTGTATGCATACCACTGGGAATTAATGAGCAGACTTGGGGAACTTACAGGGTGACTGGTACTGTTCTCCAACAGGTTCCCATCACTCTAAAATGGATGGAAAAGTCAGTGGTGATTGAGTCTTTCTAATCATGCTTGCTTGCTCTCAACCATGGGTTTCCTAAGTCTTCTTTTCTGTTGCCTGCATTGTTAATGGTGGACACATTTTCCTTGTGAATCATAGGAGATATACAACATGAGGTTTCATTGCAGTTTATATCTGGCTGGATCTTTCCTTTACCCATGACAAGGTATTATCAGTGCTGCTTTTTAAAGAGTGTCTCTTAGATATCAGAGTCTGGATGGCCTCTAACTGGTTCATGTTCAATCCAGGGCAAACTGCACTGCTCTAGGTATGGACTAATCTTCAGGTATTTGCCTTAAATGACTGCTTGAAATGTCTAGCTATTGATTGGTACAGCTGAAGGTGGAAAGGAAGTTCATAGGCTGAGAGTGGTCCTTGGCAGACTTATGATATTTGTGTTGCTGGTCTTCGGGGTCAGGCACTACTTTTACTGTTAAAACATTGCCAGACTGCATCCCTTTCTTGATACTAATTAGCTATGTACCCAGGTGCAGACCTGTAATGTCTTTAAGGGATAGCGTGTGGTAAATTGCATTACCTGTAGCACATTCAGAATGCAGTGAGGCTTCTCTCCTGGACTGTGGTAGGCCAGTTGATGTCCTTTATTTGGACTTCAGTAAGGCATTTGACTTGGTACCGCATGAGAGACTACTGAGCAAGCTGAGGGAGATAGGAGTAGGGGAAGGGATGGTGAGGAGGATTGGAAACTGGTTGAGCAATAGACAGCAGTGGATAGTGGTAGGGGGTGAGTTATCAGTCAACTAGGAGTGTCATTAGCAGGGTCCTACAGGGATCAGTACTGGGTCTGTTGTTATTCAATAACTTCATTTCAGATATTGCACAGGGGTAAGGAGTAAGATGAGTCTGTTTGCAGATGACTCAAAGCTGAGTGAGGTGGTGGAAGGTGAGGAGGAAGGAAGATGCTACAGGAGGACCTCGGGAGACTTGAATAGTGGTCAGAATTATGGCAGTTGGGTTTTAATGCTAGAGAGTGCAGTGTATTACACTTGGGTTCTAAGAATCTAGGATACAAATATTGCTTGGGAGGGGTTAGCTTAACAGTATCGGAAGGGAAAAGGATCTGGGAGTAGTGATTACTGGGAAAATGAATCACTCTGAGCAATGTAGGAAGGTGGCAGTGAAGCAAACAAAATGCTGCAGTGTATTGCTAGGAGGATCACTTCACAAAGGGAAGAGGTTATCATGCCACTGTACAAATCACTGGTGAGGCCACACCTGGAGTACTGTGTGTAGTTCTGGTACCTGTATTTAAAGAAGGATATTGGGCTTTTGGAGAGGGTTCAGAGGAGGCATCTAAAATGATATGTGGGATAAAACCTATGAGGAGAGACTCAAAAGCTGAATTTGCACTCCCTGGAGGACAGATGGGACAGAGGGACATGATTGAGACCTTTAAATACTTGAAGGGATACAACAGAATGGATACTGAGAGTCTATTTAGACTGAAGGGAGAAGTAGTACTAGAGGACATAGCCTTAAATTTGCAGGTGGGAGATATAGAAGGGACCTGAGGAAGTATTACTTTACAGAACAGGTAGTGGAACCTTGGAATGCACTGCTATTGGAGTTGATTTGAATGGATTCAGTGGGAGGTTTTAAGAGGGATGGGATAGATACATGAGCAAGGTTCAGGTGATGAGTGAAATGACCAGATGGATTCCTCAAAGTGTATCAGGGTATGGGGAGGATGGGTGTGGGCAGCAGTGATTGTACTGTGTAGCTGCTACCGAGCAGACTCGATAGACCTGGGCCTAATCTGCTGGCAATTTTCACATGTTTGTATGAAATGTCCTATGTGTTCTGTATTTCTCTGCCCTTGTTCTTTCTTATGAAGGATGCTAGCATGTAAACAGGACTTTTGCCCTTAGACTTTATCTGTTTCAAATGATTATTCCATAGCTGCAGTCACAACTCTCTGATTGTAACTACAGAGGCATCCTTGGCAGCAAGCTATGATATCATAGAGTATTATGACTTCAACTGAGGGAATGAGCAGCAAGATGAGAGGAAGTTTACTAAAATGTCATTAATAATAATGAAGAGGAGACTAATACTTAAAATAGTTAAACAATAAGTTACATTTTGCCAAATTATTGTCTCTCCTAATGTTTTCCCAGTGGCATCAATTGCTCAAAAATATAGTCCGGTGATCCTAGTCTTTTATTGACATATCAACTTTTCCATCTGTTTCCTTTCATTACTGAGGTGAGACTGATGTTTCTGATGTTTTAACTCATTCTGGGCCTGCTCAGAGGCACAGCTGCTGCCTACACTGACACCTTGGAAGCTGGTGTTTGAATGCAATCCCTGGACTCCTACACTGGAGTAAGGGGAGCGTTGTGTGCTCAGCTCTGTGGTGGGAGGGTGTAGTTCACCAGGAATCACCCCACCACTATCACCAGCAGACCATAGAACAATACTGGCCCTTGCTGTAAACTCTCCCACCCTCCTGGCTGGAACAAGGGTAGTCCAAGGTGACTTTAGACATTGGGATTGGGGACAAGGGGATCCATGGTAACACAAAACAGAAAAACAATAATAATAAAAGAGTTCCTAATACATTGCAAGGCCTTTCACATGGTTGCAAGTTTATTAGGGTGGTGTGTTGCTGTTGGTCATCAGAAATAGTATTGAAATCACTGACAAGCAAGAAATCTTGAATGCCTTCAACAATCATTTCACTACAAGCTGGCCTGGCTTTCGACTCCTCACCTGCAAACCTATTAAGATCATCACTAAACATACAATCTACTGAAGGACAAAGGTTGCTTCCACATTCTCATTCAAACCAATACTCTTAAAAGAAGTAGAAGACCTTCTATTCCAACTAGATACAACTAAAAGTGCAGGTGCAGACTCCCTGGATCCCTACTTTCTAAAGTAGCACTGCATGCCTTAGCTGCCCCCTCACCCACCTCTTCAATCTGTCACTAGCCACTGGTTCTATCCCCTCAATATGGAAGACAGCTCAAGTGTTTCCACTACTTAAGGCAGGTGATCACATGGACCTCAACAATTATAGCCCATTTCCATCTTACCAGTACTATCCAAGATGCTTGAAAAGCTAGTAAACTCCCAGTTAAGTGCCTACCTTGATACCAACAATCTCCTTAACCCAGCTCAATCTGGGTTTAGATCTATGCACAGCACCACCTCTGCCTTAGCAAAAGTTACAAATGACTGGCAGACTGCCTTAGACAAAAAGAATAACACCTGTGCTGTGTTTCTGGATCTAAGCAAAGCCTTTGACACTGTGGATCATGAACTACTAATTGCCTCTCTGAACTCCATAGGCCTTGACCCACTCTCTCTTAAATGGTTCAGATGCTATCTCTCCGGAAAATTACAATTGGTAAAAATGAAGGTGACCTATCTACCTCTAAACCACTCCTAAGAGGTGTACTGCAAGGCTCCATCCTGGGCCCCATCCTTTTGCCATTTACATTAACAATATTGACTCCAATCTCTCACAATCTAATATTCACCTTTTGCAGATGACACTGTACTATATGTCAGCAACCCCTCACCATCAAAAGCCTGTGAGCTTTTACAGTCTGAATTCTCCCTCCTACAGCACAACTTATTAGAAAAGAAATTACTATTAAATGCCAAGAAAACAAAAGCTATGTTCTTTGCCACCAAGATCTGCTCTTCCACTGTCCCATCATTCACCCTCCCACAACTCTTACCATCCTTGGTGAAAATCTGGAATATGTAGACAAATTCAAATATCTTGGAGTCTGGATTGACAATAAACTTGACTACACTACCCACATTGAAGAGCTCCTGAAAAGCTAAGACAAAGACTTGGCCTTTTCTACAGGATAAAACACTACCTGACCAGAGATTCCAAACAAAGACTAATCCTAGCATCATTCCTGTCCCTCATTGACTATGCTGACTTCCTCTATGGCCACTGCTCCCTCTCCCATTTAAATAAATTAGACACCTTGTATCATAGAGCTGTTAGATTCATTACAGATCTTCCCTCCAGCACCCATCATTGCTCTCTACAATGCAGTCAGTTGGACATCCCTGCAACACAGAAGAAATAAAAATGCGGCTATCTGGATCTACAAAGCTCTGACAAACAAACTCCTTCCTACATCTCAGACTGTTTCAACGGATCACATCCAGGCCTTACACCCTGAGGATCAATAAACTGATCATGCTGAAGATTCCTATCACCTGCACCGGTATGGAAGAGCTGCAATCAGCTATTCCTAGCACTTATCTGGAATTCTCTTCAAAAGACATTGAAACTGGATACCCTCATTCCTTTAACATCCTTCAAAAGCTGTATACCAGTCTATTCCCAGAATCATGCAACTGCTTCCACAAGGCCTAGTCCTCCCACACCCCTCCTTCCCCACCCCCTTTTTAAGCTCCACCTATTTATCTATCGTTCTTCTAGCTCATTATCCGACAAACTTCATACATATATGCCCACCCAAGTCCAACTATCCGAGCTTTATCCCTACTATACTGTTTGTTTCTCTCCTTTAATATGATTTAGGTTTATTGTCATTTTGCCTTGTATATATGTAAATATTTGTATATCTGTCTCATTCATAAATGATTGCATTTGTGTTTATTCAGTACCATGGTTTTGTGTAAAATTTGTAACCTTTATTGTTATGACCACTCAGGTCCATCTTGTAAATGAGCTATGCTCAATGATGTTCGCCCTGAATAAATAAAGATTTTGATTGATTGATTGATTGATTGATTGAAATATCCTAGTAAAACTCCACAATATGCACAAATGAAGGGTGACCACAGCAGTGGAAATTGTTGCAATCTGCTGGGTGCTGCCACAATTACTGAAGAGCCATTTTAGGTGCTGCCACCATTACTGTAGAGCCATTTTAATTACAAAACTGATGGTAACAACTTTAAAACAATGGTTTAATGAACTGGAAAAATATCTAGATGAAGAATACCTACATGAAGAATATAATATTTGTACCATTATTAGTGGGGCAAAGACTGTGGTGAGCTTTGAGCATGTCTTGGGATAGGCACAGAGGCATATTAGGCAGAGGACTGGGGAGAGAATGACACCTATGACCAGTTAAAATCAATGGCAGTTCAACAGGCAAAGGCGGGCAGACTGGATGGGCCTAAAGGTCCTTTCTGCTGACAAACTCCATGTTTCTATGTTTCTAAGAGTACTTTAATGCTATAAAAACAGCATGGTGTTTATTCTGTTGCTGACTGGCACTACTGCTTTGAAGGTTGTGGGGATATTTTATGTAGGTGCTTGACTTCAAATACCTTTTCACATTTTACATACTTAGGCTAGATCAACTACAAAAAAAAAAAACATTTCACTGGCAAAGTGCTGCTTTCAGAGAAAGGAGAATACCCAGGAGTGAGCTACAGTACAATAAAACTTCACAAAATTCACTGATAGTAGTAAATAGGCAGCTGTATCAGCTCTCTAAACCTGGTCAAGGGCCACAAAGGAAACAAAACATCTAAGGAGGGATCATAGGTTCTGGCATAAACCCAGGTCGGGTTTCTGCTTTCACTCAGTTTATATTTGGGTGGTCTCTGAAGCTCAGATAGGTTGGACTTTAACAATTGATATTAAATGGTAAGGCGGAATGGGTCTTTAAGCCTCTTGTCTGCCACACCTTGATACAAATACTGCATACTGACTCTTATACTGAATATCACATCAACAGTACAGTACAGGACAGTACAGTACAGATACTATCAAACGTGGAAACATAGAAACATGGAATTGTAATAGTAACTACACACAGTATTCATAAGTGGGTTAAGGTGAAGTGACTTGCTCAAGGTCATGCAGTGAGACAGTGATTGTGGTGTGATTCAAACCTGGGAACACCTATGTATTATGTCTACCCAATGCACCAGTCACCATTTGGAGTGATTTATTGTGGTGTCCTGTGCCTCATATAATCTGTATTAAATATTGTGGGATGGCTGTATGCCCGTTGTCACATCAGAAATAGGGCCAATCGATAACTGAGAGACCATACTATGTATGTATCATGTTGGGGAATAACCATGTCTAACTATTACCTTAGGTACTGTATTTGCTTCATTAAAGTTGTGTTCTCCTGTGATAGGTTCATTGGATGTGGCATCAGTGTGCGACAAAGTTAACCTGCCAGTTTCTGTAAAGAATTATTATTATTATTACTGTATGTATAGAGAACTGCTGAGGCCAAACTTGACAATCAATGCTTGGTATCTTATCGATGCTGAGTTTTGTTGGCAAAATAATACAATACAAAATGCAATATACATCACTAGAATGGCAATCACTGCTCATCTGTTAGCTACTGGATGTAGTACCTGAAAATGGCTGCATTACTAGAAGGTAGTGAGAACTGTAGCTATTTGTTAATGAATTATGAGATAATTAATATAGTATAAAAGATACAATAAAATGAACATGGAAAACATAGCTGAACTATCTCAAGCTGGAACAAAAAGCACTAGTATATTCTGTGAACACAAAGAGCACATTGCCCATTATGTTCATGGGGTCACAAATGAGTGTTAAAAGTTCAAGCTATCTGTTCAGTCACATATCACCTATTTCACAAACATTAAGAGAGTATCTACAAAGAAAATATACTTAAGTCTGCGATAATGTATTGTAGGATACTTTCTCATCTGTCAAAATCTGTCATTTTACTGTTCCTTGTTTAATCACATTATATGAATTATGAACACAATTTGTACACATTACGAAAATGCCTCCAAATATGTGAAAAGGTACCTTAAGTTATTTTAACGATACATTTTGAAACTCCAGTAGTATGTCTGTATGTCATGCGTTCGACACATTAAGTAGGAGTTTGAAAATGTTTGCATGCTAAAACTGAGTTTACACTCACAGATTGGCCTATTGAAAGGTAGCACCACAAGTGCTATTTTAACAGGCCGTTTGTGATCTGCAAAAGCAGTTTGCACTCCATCACACATGTTCACAGTGTCCCCATGTAAATGAGAGAGAAACATAGAAACGAGAGTTTGATGGCAGATAAGGACCGCTTGGCCCACCTAGTCTGCCCATTTCCCTACCTAATGGATAAGCTGCAGATCCTAGTTAACTAACAGCCTACTTCCTCCTACCCTCCACTAGAATTGCATTATGACTATCCCATGCATTCTTGAATTCCCCCACTGTTTTGACTCCACGACCTCCCCAGAAAGGCTGTTCCATGCATCCACAACCCACTCTGTGAAAAATACTTCCCCACATTACCTCTGGGCGGTCCCCTCTATCTTCAAATTGTAGCCCTTGTTCATGCATCTCTTTTTCTGAAAGATGCTACCCTCTTGGACTTTGTTGATTCCCTTGAGATACTTTAAAGTTTCTATCATGTCATCCCTCTCCTCCTTTCTGCAAGGGTATACATATTAAGCTCCTTTAGTCTCTCTTCATATGTCTTCTGGTGCAGACCCTGCACCATTTTGAATACCCTCCTCTAGACAGCCTCCACCCTGTCTATGTCTTTGCGGAGATTGGGTCTCCAGAACTGCATGCAGTACTCAGATGGGGTCTCACCAACTGTCTGTACAGAGGGATAACAACTTCCTGTTTTGTACTGGTGATGCCTCTCCCTATGCATCCCAGTATCCTCCCAGCCCTCCTTACTGCCTTCTAACATTGCTTGCCCACCTTTAGGTCATCTGCTATAACTACCCCAGGTACCTTTCCATTTTGTTGTTGTCAGTATCTCACCCCCCATTGTGTACTCTTCCCTGGGTTTTGTTTCCCAGGTGCATTACTTTGCACTTCTTTGCATTGAATCTAAGCTGCCATACATTTGACCATTCTCTGACCTTGCCAAGTCCCTTCTCATTCTTTCCACCCCACCTTGTGTATCAACCCTGTTGCAGATCTTTGTGTCATCTGCAAAGAGACATACTTTTCCTTCCAGTTCCTCTGCAATGTCACTTATAAAGGCAATAAAAAGAATCGTACCCAGTACTGAACCCTGTGGTACCCACTAGTAACCCACCTTTCTTCACTGTGGACTCTGTGTCTATTACCCTCTACATTCAGTTGCCCAGCCAATGTTTTACCCAGGCTACCACCCTGGGACCCACTCCCAGGCTGGCTAATTTGTTTATTAATCTTTTAAGCAGGACTATGTCAAATGCCTTGCTAAAGTCTAGGTAAGCCATGTCCACAGTCCCTCCCTGGTCTACTACTTTGGTCACCCAGTCAAAGAAATTGATTAGATTCATCTGACATGACCTTCACACTGTGAATCCATGCTGCCTTGGGTCCTGTGTCCCACTGACCTCTAGGTACTCAACAGTTCTTTCCTTCAGAAGTGATTCCATCATTTTCCCTACCACGGAGGTAAAACTGACAGGTTTGTGGTTTCCTGCCTCTGTCTTGCTCCCACTTTTGTGAAGGGAATCACATCCACCCTTCTCCAGTCCTCAGATACCACACCATCCTCCCATGATTTGTTAAAAGGGTAGTCAATGGTGATACTAGTTCTCCCCTTAGTTCTATTAGAATTCTGGGGTGAATCTCATCAGCCCCATTACTTTGTCCACCTTCAATTTTAGAACCCTTTCTTCTGTAAAAGGACTGATATCGATCCCCTTTCCAGAGTGCTTCTATTGACTTGATTAGGTATCTCCCCTCCTCTTCCTTTGTGAATACTGAGCAGAAGTATTCATTTAGTATTCCTGCTTTTCACTGTCCCTCTCTGCCTATCCACCCTCATCTTTATTCAGCCTCAGTATCCCTCCCTTTGTCTTTCTTCACTCCATAATGTACCTATAAAAGTTTTATCCCCTTCTTAACCAAGTTGGCTATCTTTTCCTTGGTTTGAGCCTTTACTATTCTGACTGCCTTCCCACTTCCTTCTGCTTTAACTCTATCCTGCTGCTTCTGTGTTTCCTATACTTCCTGAATGCTATCTTTTTCTCTAACCTTCCCCACCAACTATTTTGAGAAGCAAAGTGTTTTTTCTTTCATTTTCATTTGTTTATTTGCTTCACACAAAGGTGTGTTGCCTCTGTGATGGCAGTTGCTCCACCCTTCCTTCTTGTCTGTTTGCTAGTGCTTTTGAGGCACTCTCCAATTTTGACAAAATCAGCCCTCCTGAAGTCCAGTACCTTCACTTTTGTATGGCTTGACTCTACAGCTGAGTTTATCATTTGGTGGTCACTTGTTCCCAGATGGCTACCCACTTCTAGATCTGAGATCCTCTCTCTGTCCCATTTGAGAGTACCAGGTCTAAGATTGCTTCCTCCTGAATGGGTTCCAACACTAGCTGTCTGAGGCGAGCCCCTGTGGGCATCGAGAATGGCCCTGCTCTTGGATGTGGCTGCAGCAAAGGTGCTCCAGTTAACATCTGGCATATTCAGGTCCCCATCAGTAATATATCCCTTTCTCTGCCATCCTAAGCATGCCTTCTATCATTTCCTTGTCCATTTCCTCCCCTGAGACAGGAGTCTGTATACAACCCCTGTGCGGATTGTGGTGCCATTTCCAGTCTCAGGGTGACTCACAGTGCCTCCTCTCCTCTATGCTTACCCTTTAGTTCCATTGTTTTTATCCTTCCTTTACAGAGAGTTACTCCTCTTCCTCTTCTACCCTCCCTGTCCCTCCTGTAGATTGTGTACCCTGGTATGTTGACATCCCAGTCATGGTTCTCTGTGTACCATATTTCTGTGACCGCCATGATATCCAGGCATCCCTCTTCCATCAAGGCCACCAGTTCAGTAAGCTTGTTACCTAGACTATGGGCATTGGTACTCATTACCCTCCATTTTGTGATGGCCTTACCCCTTTTGCCCGATCCATGTCCTTACTGCCTTTGTCTTTTCTCCATTTACCTCTGCCTTCTCCCTATCGATGTCTCTATCTTGGTGTGTACCTCACTAACTACCCTAATTTTTTGTGTGGGGCTGGATTTCCATTATCCATATCAATGCCTCCCTACTGGTAGTTTAAATGCTTGCCAATGAAGCATTTAAACCTATCACCTAGGATCCTGGCTCCCTCCTAGACAGATGCAGAACATCATGCCAGTATAGGCCCACATTCCTCCAGGTGGACCCCTGTCCCCAGTGAAGACAAAACCTGAGCTCTGCACCAGTTTTTCAACCACTGATTGAATCCCATCGTGTGGAGAACCCTAGCCTCCTCATACCGTAGACAGGCAGCACCTCTGAGAAGGTTACCGTGTATGCTACTTATCTAAGGCCCTCCCCAACTCCACAAACTCCTCCTGCACTGCTGTGATCCTTTTCCAGCCAGGTCATTTGTCCCTAGGTGGACAATGACATCCAGCTCCCTCCCCATGAAGTTGCTCCCACGATCCTGATGATTCACTCCCTGTTGCTCCAAGCCATGGTGCCAGGCAGGCACCTTACCTCTCTCTCCCTCCCTCCCAGTTCTACCCTCCTAACAGTGGAGTCCCCACCAGAAGTTGTTTCCTTCCCTGTCTGATTCCATGCCACCCTCTTGTGGGTCTCCTTTGTGGAGGTTCCCAGCATCCTCCTTGGTCTCCACTGCAGGTGCCTCCATAGAGGAGCCACAATTTGCCAGAACAGCATATGAATTGTGGAGCAGTACAACTGGAGGATGCACCTCTGTTCCACCACCCTCACCCTCCCTGAGCCCACTGTGGTCCAACCACTCCTCTTTCTTGGCAACCACTGAGGCAGTGGCGGTGGCCCTGGTGGTCCCTGGGTGAAAAGGAGGTTCCCGAATCATGGCCAACTCAGCCTGGAGATAAGCAACCTCCTCCTCAGCCCAGAGAGGTCTCTGCAGATGGGACAACACCACATACTCAGAATGTCTCCCGGAAGACTGCTGCTCCACAGCCACTGCACTGCACCACTCCCATCATGTCTTATTTGTGGCCCCTTAACTGTAGCTTTGTATACTTACTCTTTCCTCTCTCTCTCTTTATATATTTTTATATATATAATTTTTTTCTCCCTACTTTCCTACTGCTCCATGCCTAAAGCTCCTGATCTTCCTGTTCTGGGACAGTAAGTTCCTATATTCCTCAGTAGTCTCCTTCTTACTTGCTTAGTGTCAGACCTTCAGGAGCTAGGGGAGATGAGCTACTCTTTCCTTCTAGGATGGTGAGTCTTTTGTGCCTCTGTGATCACTCCTTCCTGCTCCCAAACAGGAAGTTCCTGTTGTCAGTCAAATCCGTGCCTATAAAAGTAGAACCGGCTAGGGGGGTGGAGGCAATATAGTCCCAGTAAAGTTCTAACAGCAGTTCCTTCCTCTTGCTGTTCTCTGCCACAAGCTATCTAGGTCAGTTTTAAATGCAAACACCTGGCTTTCTTCTCTCTAAGCCACTCCCCTAATTCACAGTTTCTTTTTCACCTAGTTAACTGCACAGAAAACAATTCCTTCACCCAACTCAGACAAACACACTTTTTGTTTATTTTTGTTTGTTTTACCCTAAATTGAAGTTCCCAGTAGTAGAGTTCTAGTTCTTCAGTCCAGTAGAGTAGTAAAGTTCTAACAGCAGCTCCTTCCTCCTGCTGTTCTCTGCCACGCCTTCACCTGGGTCAGTTTTAAATGCGAACACCTGGATTCTTTCTCTCTAAGCCACTCCCGTGTTCACAGTTTCTTTTCACCTAGCTAACTGCACAGATAACAACTCCTTCACCCAACTCAGACAAACACACTTTTTTGTTTGTTTTACCCTAAATTGAAGTTCCCAGTAGTAATAGAGTTCTAGTTCTTTAGTCAAATAAAGTTGTAAAGTTCTAACAGCAGCTCTTTCCTCTTGCTGTTACCAGCTGCAAAGCAATTTTAATGTCCATTCAGCATAAAACACTGCTGCTTGTGCAGCTACAAGTAGACCCTTTGGAGAAGCATGATTTAACTAGGCACAAACAATTGTGGGCCAAGAACAAACACTGTATTGGGGTTAGACCAGAGCTACTTTGGTGGGATGTGTAGGGGACATGATGTGCTTATATTTTGGTTCCCCAAGCAAACTCATGTGGTGAGGATCGTGAAAAGGAGAAATCAGACTCTAGAAACTAAAGACTATCAGCCCTCAAGGTCTGCGGAAAAATGACAGCTAATCCTAATTATCCATAAACACATCCTGTAGTGTTGTTGGAGGTGTTTCGACCCTTCTTATGTGTATCTGAGTGCTCACTTTCTATGGGAAGCTCACAGCATTCATCCTTGCAATGTGCCCAGTTAAGTAGCAGTTAATTATATGAAAATTAGGTGTTAGGGCCTTGCATGCTGATTGGGGTTATTTGCTTGCCCAGTATTAAAATAGCATGGTTGGGCATATATGCTAACTGCAGAGGCTCACACATGCATGGTTTATGCTTCAGGCCCTACAGCATATCTGCCCTTTTAGTTCTGCAGTGCAAATGCCATTAGCTCTAATATATGTAGCACTGACCTGATAGGTGTTATTTTATGTCCTGTTTATACTTCACAAACAGCTTGGCAGCATTTTAAAAATAGCTCTCACCACTACTCCAGTACTATGCTGTGACTAGCAAAAATATAGTACGAGTTAGCATGAGTGTTAAAAATCCTTTCCATTATGTACAATAATAATGCCTGTTTTCCATCCTGGATTTTCTGTACTTCTGCTCCAGGCTGCCCTTCCCTGGTGGAAACCCTCAGCCCTGTCAACAACTTTCTTGTGAAGTTAGTGGTTAACTCCCATTTATCCAGGAACACCAAGGTGGTGGCTTTCCGCCTCTTCAACTGTGCATGGGCCTACAGGGAGGTGCCAGCATCTACTCAGTGAACTGGAGCTTTTATCATGGTTCTACCATGCTGTTTAGAAATTCTTTATGTCAACCAACAGGAATCATGTCGACTGCATGTTGCAGTTGACATGATTTTGTGTGTCTCTTGGTCCTGTTTTTTTTTTGGGGCTTTTGCCCCAAACCCCGTCTTTTGATTTTCAACTCCAGTCGGAGTTGATTCGGGTCGGGTGCAGGACCGGAGACAGCATGCTCCTATCTTGGGCACACCAACGATTTTGCGACAGGTATGTATTTCGCTGTGTTGGTGTCACCATAAGGGGTGGCATACCTTTTATGATCATCTTTATCCCCTTTGAGTGCTGATGTGCAATGATGCTGATGCATGCCCACAGTGACATGGCACGCATGTGTGAGGCATCCAGCAGCTGCCCTTCCTTTGTGTGAGTGCTCCTGCTGTGCTCCCAACTGGCCCACACCAAGTGACAGTCAATTTGTGGATGTAGTGTACCCCTCACCCCACCAAAGGGAAGAGAGCTGTCCCTGGGATGCTCAATCCTCCTTCCTCAGCTTGCTCCCAATCAACTCAAGATGATTTTGGAACCCGTCCCACTGGCGTAGTAAGTGGTAGCATAGATGCCTTTTAAAGGAGATAGGTAAGAGTATATTAGAACAGAAAGCTCACTTTAAAAACATTACTTAAGGGCTTTTACTTTTAAAGGTTTTGTTGAAGGCTTTCAGTGAGTAAAGGTGGCAGCCATGTTTGTGACAGCAATCTGGGATGACTGAAGTGGGCCATAAATTCTGTATGCGATTTGTCCAAATTCCTAATCCACTGCTTTAACATGTTCCAACCTGTTCTTTTCAGGTGATTAACATATGGGTCTTGAGACTCATTTAGCCAGTCAGGATGCAGGGTGTTTCTAATGCATTTTATAATACATCGCCAGCCAGATATGTCCTAACTGAAATCAGACATTCTTGCAGTGTGCTCATGGTTTATAATGCTACCAGATTCCTCGTTGTAATGTATGCCTTGTAATACACCACAGCATGTTACTCGATTAAAATAAAAGAAAACAGAATAATATATATAGCATTATCTTCAATAGATGGTATACACATATTCAATCTTTTTTGCATCACACACTTGTTTCAGGCATCAGTCTTGATAATTGTTCTGCATGTTATGGAGCAAAGTATGTGACAGAGCATCATTTCAGTAAGAACAAATGTTGCTGGAAGCTACAGTATAATAGCAGTCTACTAGTAGAAGCCAATTATAGTCTATAATGCTATGCTGTATATATGATTTTCTTGCTTTCAGGCATACTGTTCTTTTCAGTGACTCAAATGATCCCATATGTTTAAGTTAGAAATCCATAAACAAATCTAGCACTACATCATAAATTTGCTTTGTAAAGCATTAATTCATTCCTCTGTTGCAGTTGTTTTGCCTGTGTAGATATGTAAATGCATTCAGGCAACATAAATGTTGCCCTGTACCACAGCTTTATCTCTTTCTTTTTGTGAAACCACCCAAGATTCATGATCATCTTTAACTGGTTCAGGGCTGGGATACTATTCTATCTACATAGAAACATGGAAGTTGATGGCAGATAAGGACCGCAAGGCCCATCCAGTCTGCCCATTTCTTTTTCTACCTTATGAATGTGCCATAGGCCTTGCTCTGTCAATGGCCTATCTATTCATACTCATCTGTATTGCTCCTTTATACCTATCCCATGCCTGTTTGAAGCCCTGCACTGTATTCATATCCACCACTTCCTGAGGTAGTTTGTTCCATGCATCCACCACTCTTTCTGTGAAAAGAACTTCCCACATTACCCCTTAATCGGCCTTCCTCTAATCTCATGCTGTGTCCTCTTGTCCTGCTATTTTTCTTATATTGAAACATGTTAGACTCTTTCACCTTGTTAATGCCCTTAAGATGTTTGAATGTTTCAATCATATCACCTCTCTCCCTCCTTTGCTCCAGGGTATACATATTGAGCTCCATTAATCTGTCCTCATATGCTTTCTGATGCAGTCCCTGCACCATTTTGGTTGCCCTTCTCTGGACTGCCTCCAGTTTGAATTAATGTCCTTGTGAAGGTGTGTGGCTCCAGTAATGCATGCAGTACTCAGATGGGGCCTAACCAGTACATTGTAAAGGGGGATTATTTCCTCCTTCTTCTGACTTGTGATATCCCTGCTAATACACTCCAACATCCCTCTAGCCTTACCTACTGCTTTAGAGATCTGCTTGGATGATTTCAGGTTATCGGTGATGATGACGCCAAGTCTCTTTCTTCCCTTGTGATTGCCAGCAACTCCTCCCAGCTTATAGGTGGCTTCATGGTTTTCTTCCTATGTGCATGATCTTGCACTTCTTTCTGCTAAACCCCAGTTGCCACTCTTCCAACCATTTTTGCTAGTTTATCCAGATCTCTCCTCATTCTGCCCACCCCATCTGGATCATCTACTCTGTTGCAGATCTTGGTGTCATCTGCAAACAGACAAACCTTACCCTCCAGTCCACCTGCAATGTCACTGATGAAGATATTGAAGAGGACTGGCCCCAGGACTTGATCCCTGAGGTACCCCACTTGTGACTTGCATCTCTTCTGGCTGTATACCATTTACCACTACTCTGCTTTTCTGCCCATCAACCAGTTTGCCACCCAGTTAACCAACGTCCAACCCACCCTGAATACTGCAGTACCTCCATACCTTTCATTTCTGGAGAGTATTTCTACTTTTCTATAGTAACTAAATCAGTGTGCCCTAATATAAACAGCAACTTGAGGGGGCATATGTGCTTCTAAGTGTGCTTGGATGAAACATATTGATTTTAATATATTTTGATTTTAATAGATTATCTGTTTAAGAACAACACAATAAAGATGATGATAAGCATAATTATGCATTCATTTATTTACTTGTATTTCTACATTAGGATACAGTATCTCCCATGTGGTTTCTACTGTGGGGAGATAAGTAGGGAAAAGGGTTACTCACTCACTCAGAAATTATTTTAAATATTATAATCTATATACATTTACAAAATATCTGTCAGTCATCTATTTTGTTGAATATAGCACTTTTTAGAGGTGGTGGTCCTATAATTAAATACTGATAACTATAACATTACAGTTTTTCTATGCCATTTTCTTATACCATCTTAATTCACAATCATACAACGAGGATAATTAAAACATTAACTCATTGCATATTGTAGCCAACTGGGGACATATTCACTGCCAGCCAGTTGCATGTGCAGAACAGTGTGTCACAAAACAGATGTGTCGGCTGGCACTGGTGCAATATTCACACAAGATGCATGATCAGTGCAGATCGCGCATCCTGTATGCATATTGGTTCTGGATGCGCCTTTAAGTAGCGGCCGCCATGGTGGGTGCAGCACAACCAGAGTCTAGGCTGCACACTGCTAATGGGGAAATGAGTGGTACATACCTGGATGCACTGCTCCCCAAAGGCAATATTCAGCCATGGCATACTAATGAGCCCATTGGGCATGCAAGGCACAAGGGGCCTCATGCAGGTCCATTATGGGCTCATTAACATAGCTGCGCCTGGCTCCAATGCACCCGGCTGGCCCCTCCAGCCCTTATGCGTGAGTCAACAGGACTAGACTCCTGCCTGGCTCAGCAGTCCAGTGGACCCCGCCCCAGCCTGGAGCCCTGCCCAAGTAGGCAATAACACCCAACACTCTGTGCCATTGTGACGTGTCCCCCCACCTGGTACCCTGGGCCCCATTCCAATAAGATATGTAACCCTTTCCATACTGTAGGGTCCCCCACCCCATCCCCAACACTAATCCCTGATGGTACAATGCACCCCATTTGAATAATCTTCCCAACTCCATCCATATCCGAATCCTCCTTGAATGAACACCCCAGCCCGTCCATATCAGATTCCCTGTTTGAATGAACACCTCCAGCCCGTCAATATCATAAGTTCCTGGTAACATTTCCGATAGTGTATTGGCCCCCACCCTGGTGGCAGGACCCCACCACCACCCATGCCAGCAACTGGCACAGCCCTCCATACCCTGCTGTGGCCAGCCGCCGACTGATCCACTAGCAGAGCCCATGCTGTACAAGTATGAGCCCACTGGTCAGCACCAATGGGCCTGTACTATGTACAGTATGAGTTCACTAGCAGAGCAGTCAGTGGCTGGCCATGGCAGGGGTGGAGGGCTGTGCCAGTCACCGCATGGGTGATGTGGGGGTCCCAGCCTACCGGTGGGGGATGGGGGTCACTACACTATGGGAAACATCAGTGCCAGGGACTTATGATACAGACAGGGCTGGGGGTGTTCATTCAGAGGTAATTTGATATGGACGAGGATGGGGAGAGTTTTGAATGGGGCACATTGTACCACCAGGAATCAGTGTTGGGGACTGGGTGGGGGACCCTACACTACGGAAGGGTTTTGTTTCCTGTTGGAACAGGGCTCAGGGTACCGGGATGAGGGACACTGCACACTGGCACAGGGTGGTGGGTATCATTGCCTATTTGGACAGGGCTCATGCTGGGAGGGGGTACCCTTCACTATGGCAACTGGGGTTTAGTTGTCCAACATGGGCATTGGGGAATGGGATGGGGTGGGGATCCCTATACTACTGCATATGGGGGTGGATTGGTGCTTTGTGCCACATTGGGGAACGGGTTGGACTACTGTGGCAGGCAGGTTGTGGTGCACCTGCCTGCACTTCCACAGCCTGCCTGTGGGTGGCCAGTTGATATAGGACTGCCTTTGCAGGCCTATCTTTGTGCAGCACAGTTCTGGTTTTCATGGGCCTATTCCCAATGAATATGCCAAAGTGCAGCACATTCATGGGAATGACCCTGTTCTTTGCCTATATACATTATTTGTGTGCCGTGGCCCATTCTCCTTTGGGTGATGAAATACCCCCTCCCCTTTGAATATCGTGTTTTGACAGTAGTGTAGAATGCACGGCACATCTCTGTTTTCTGCCGGATGCGCCGCACATCTCTTCTGAATATGGGGGCCTTAAGCTATAACTATTTCAAGGTTAACATACAGTACTTTTTCTTTTTCAAACACCTGCAAATAACAAAATTCAAAAGCAGTATTATTCTATTAGTAAAATGTTATATTCAACAACATGTTGGACTGTCTTTTCAGTTCATGTAATTTTGTTTGGTAAACAGATAAGCATACTGGAAAAATTGTTCCCTTTTAACAAATGACCTAGGGCGATAAAACAAAACCAAACAAAACAAAAAAAAATACAGATATAAAACAAATACACAAATACATATTACACAGCAATACAATGAATAAAATACAATAACTAGGTAAAACATAAACAAGTACACTGAGTTCTAAAATGAATATTAACAGCAGCAAAAATTATTTCACGTTAGGGAGACACTTAATATCAGCAGGCAGTGTATTCCATATAGATGAGTCATTGAATACTACTAAAGGTTTCACTGCCACAGTTCGAATATGAGGTATTTTTACATAATATGATTTGATGAATCCAAAAGTTATTGGAATATATGACAATCTGTTCTTTAAAGTATCTGGGATTTATAGATTTAAAAATTTTAAAACACAACCTGATGCAATAACTTTAAAGTTCAGTTGTACTGAAAGTCAGTTGCTGAAACAGAATGACACAATGATGTGCTTGAGGTGACTTCTTCAGTGCAAATTTACTGATTTTGAGTAACAAAGACTTTATTCACAGAGTAGAAGCAGGGCCAAATCAATTACTACACCACTATAATTCAAATTTGGTAACCAGTTCTCAGTAACAGTGGTCTTTCATGTTTTAGGGATTAAAAACATTATAGTCTACATCAGATACCAAGTCTGTAGTGGATCTTACATGTAATCTGATCCAGATAGAAACATAGCAACGTGACAGTAGAAAAGGACCACCAGGCCTACCCAGTCTACCCAGGTTGCCTAGACCACTGCTAAGACTTAACTCTAACACCCCCTTGCCTTCAGGCTCCTGTGCCTATCCCACACCCTCTTGAACCGTCCCACTGTCCTCTCTCTGACCACCTCTTCCAGAAGCCTGTTCCATTTATCCACCACCCTTTCTGTGAAAAAGTGCTTCCTAATGTTTGCAGTGAACATCCCCCTACAATTTGCAAATCGTGGTCCCTTGTCTTCAATAGTCCCTTTAGTTGAAATATGCTCCTGCTGCCACTTTGTTAATACCCTTTAAGTATTTGAATGTCTCAATCATGTACTTCTCTCTCCCTTGCTCCAGGAGTACATGTTTAGGACCCTCAGTCTCTCCTCATGTGTTAAGTGACTGATTCCCTTAACGGTCTTTGTCGCCCTCTGACGCACTCAACCCTCTCCATGTCCTTCTTGTAGTATGGATTCCAGAACTGGACCCCATACTCCAGATGCGCCTAACCAGCTGAGTGTACAAGGGATTAAGGACCTCCTCCTTCTACTAGTGATCCTCCCAATGCAACCCAGCATCCTGCTGGCTCTTGTCACTGCCTTCTCACAATGTGTTGCTATCTGCAGATGTAATACATAACTAAGAGCAGGGTCTAAGTCCACACCCAAATATTGAAATGTTGCCCCATCTAGACAGGTGAAGGAACTGGGTGTGATCCTAGACAATGTCTTGACCTTGGAGGCCCAGGCATCAGCTATGGTGAAAAGTGGATTCTATCATCTTAGGAACATTGCCCAGATCCGAACCTTGATCCCACCAGAAGACCTGGCCACAGAGGTACAACACCTTTGTCATGATCAGACTGGACTCACTGTAATGCCCTGTACCTAGGGTTATCTGAAGACAACCTCTGCAGACTGCAGCTGGTGTAAAACGTGGCAGCGAGACTTGTGTCAGGAGTGAGAAAGTAGGTAGAGGACTGTCTTCAGGATAGGACTCCTGACCTATAAGGCCCTGTGGAGGGGACCTGGCTATCTGCAAGATCTCCTTGTCCCTACCATCCACCCTGGGAGCTTCATTCTGCCGAGGAAACTTCCTTCGAGTTTCCAGGGTTGGGTTGTGACATTCTTGGATAGGGCATTCTCCACGGCCATGCCTACCCTGTGGAACTCACTGCCTGGATATTTAAGGGAGGCTGTCTTGGTGGAAGCCTTTAAGAGAGGGTTGACAACATATTTCTGTTCCAGCAAGCTTTTATTGATTAAGTAATAGTGGGCTATTTTATATTCAATAGATAGATTATTGCCCCAGCTATAGTGATTTTATGTTTGCATTTTAGTATGATTAATTGTATTTATTTATTTATTGAAATGTTTCACCAGGAAGGCACACTGAGCAACAAGTCACTTGTCTCCTGGTGCGACCTGGGTGGGGAAGGGCTACAATAGAAGTGAAACATTAAACATTCAAGTTACAAGATCAACATTAACATACAGTTGTAAGGCAGGTGTTACAAGCAGTGTTACAACAGTGTTGCGCATGATAGTAGAAAGAGTGGACAATAATAAGTGCCAGGTTAATAAGTAAACAAGTTCTTACGTGAAAGAAAAGGGGAAAGAAGAGGGAGGATGAGGTGGAGGGATGGTGGGGGCAAGGGAGTAGATGAGGGATACAAGCCTCGGGGAGGAGAGGACCCATGGAGAGCATTTGGGGTCCCTTACATTGTATAAAGAGATCAATATAGGCCAGTAAGGGGAGCAATTTGGGAGAAGGGAGGAGAGCTAGATATTTGGGGGTGCAGGTGCACAGGGTAAAATGAAGGTGACAGTAGAGAGGTAGGGGTTTATTCAGGGCTTAGAGGTTTGAATTAGGGAGGACATAGCAGGAGCAGCTAGGTGCAAGGCAATTATTGAGGGCAGAGCTGATGGAGTATGTAGAGGATGGGTTCTGGATCTGAGAGGGAGGAATTCAAATTTTGGGAGGCAGTGAGACTAAGTGGATTGGCTGATTAGGGTGGATCTGGGGACTACCAGGGTGGGAGTCAGTTGACCTAAGGGAATGGGAGGAGGGGCTGTTATAAAGGAGGAGGAGGTGAGGAAGGGAGCTCACCAACCAGTGCTTGGAGGTGAATTCTAGCACAGTGGAGAGTCACCTATTTGTAAGAGAGGGAAGGCTAGGACATGATAAAGATCACAGTGGTGAGTGGAGGGGCATCCAGGGCAAAGCGGCAGACAAAATTGAAGAGGGTGTCCAGTCTGGCCAGGGAGGACTTAGGAGCAGCACCATAGACTATGTCACAGTAGTCTAAAATGGGCAGTATTATCTGAACAAATTCGCACTAGCTGTAGGAGGGCTGCAACTATAGTTCCTGAACAGGGCATCAAGCTTGAAGCAGTTTTTCTGGATGGTGTCAATATGTCCAGAGAAGCTTAGGTGTTGGTCCAACCAAATGCCTAAGTACCTGAAGGAGGATGTGTCCTTAAGTAAAGTCCCATCAAGAGTGTGGAAAGTGAGTGGGAGGAAGCCTAGAGAGTCTTTGCCTTGTGGCAAAGGTCATGGAGACAGTCTTCTTGGCATTGAAAAAAGTTGATGGTTAGCAAACCAGAGCTGAACCTTGTCAAAGTCTTGCTGTAAGCTGGTTGTAACCTCAGCAAGACAGGAGCCAGATGCATACAGGACTGTATCATTGGCATACATATGTATAACAGAGAAGGGGGCAAACACAGGAAAGATCATTTAAGAAGATGGAGAATAGGAGGGGCCTAATACAGAGCCCTGGGGACACCAGTGCTAATCAGGAGGGAAGGTGAAGTGGTGTCCAAGATCTTAACTGATTGGGTTCTGCCAAACCAGTTTGTGGTGGAGGAGATAGGCTAGATGCTGGGATTGAATCGAGGAGGAGGGAGAGAGATGGCTTCAATGCCTTAGCCAGGTTGACAAAAATGGCAGCGTAATTGATCATTGTCCATCCGGTTACGATGGAGTCTGTGAGCCACAGGAGAGGTGGTGGTTGAGTGATTTTCCTGAACCCAGACTGGGAAGGGGTGAAAAGGAGGTGACAGACAGAAAAGAGGTGAGTTGAGAGGACAATGTGTTCTTGAAGTTTGGCATGGGTAGGGAAGAGAGAATTGGGCAACAGTTGCCAGGTGATGAGAGGTCACCCCTTTGGGTAGACGGAGGGCCACTGCATGTTTCCATGAAGAGGGACCGAGGCAGTAGAGACTGAGAAATTTAGGATTAGTAAGAGGGTTAGGCAATGACCAGAGCGCAGAGGAAAGGAGTTTTGGGTCGAGGCCATCAGGGGAGCAACTTTAGAGGGGTTGATGGTGAGGAGGCACTTTGGGCATTGTTTGGGGTTACAGTAGCAAAAGAAAGGGAGGTGGGAAAGTGGTGGAGGGGCACACCAGTAGATGGTGGGGAGGGTGACTGGTAGGAGTGGAGGGTTTCAGTAGTTCATTGGCACAAGAGATATAGTAGGGTGAGATTCCGCAGCTACGACTTGTGGGTCAGGCACTAGTGAGCTATTTTCTTTAAGTACCGTGGGGGGTGAGATGAGAGGATGAATAGGGCATGGACCACCTTCAGAACTCTGAAGTGGAATTAATGTTGGTGATGAAGGCAGATTTGAAATAGTCGAACTTGGCTAAACTTGTAGCCCTGGTACAAGCGTTTTGGAGCTATGCAGGTAGTACATGAGGTCACTAGGATGCTGGGTAGCTTTGTAGTAACATTTCAGGCTCGCTCTCTAGCCCTGAGACAGGCCAGAGCGCAGGGGTTATCCAAGGTAAGTGGTTACCTCTGACTCTGGTGTGTTTGAGTGGGGCAAAGGCATTCCAGTTTACAAGAAAGATTTCTTTGAAGTAGGCAAGAACCTTATCAACTGAGGGAAGGAGGTTAGTGGAACCAGTCAGAAGTGGCAAGGTTACTCAGGAGAGGTTCAAGGTCAAGAGACTAGAAAGAGTGTAGTTGTATGGTTTTGTGTGGTGATTTAGTTCTGTGGACTGTCCTAACTAAGAATACTGGGTTATTGTCACCAATAGCATCAGAGAGGATGCCAGAGGTGATGACATGGTGTGGTGGGAGGTAAGGGCCCAGTCGAGTAGGGAGTGTTGTTGTGTCTTGTGGTTTGGGCAGGCGGGTTCAGAGATTGCTTGGGAGAGGTTTAGGGCTCCAATTTCATTTTAGTTTTGGTAGTTTCGATGACAACCAATTTATATTGAAGTTGTCTAGGATGAATAATTCCCAGAGCAAGCAAAGGAAGTGATGGAGGTTAGGAGGTCTATGCCGATCAAGGATGGGTATTTGGCAGCAGTAAATGCCGCTACAAGATTGGAAGAGTGAAGAGGAGTGACACATGGATAGCTAGGACATCATGGGTCTCAGGACATGAGGCTGAGTAGGTGTAGAATATTGGATGGAGGCTAGACATAAATGGCAAAACCATACTCCTGCCAGCATGGTCTTTCCTTAGCAGTGATTAGCTAGGAATGGAGACTGAGTGGTCAGGGACAGTGCTCTTTAGCCAAGTTTCTGAGATGATTAGAATGCCTGATTTTAGAGTGCATACCATGGTCTGAATCAGGTCCATTTTTGCATCACGTGTGGGTGTTTAGATGTAGAATCTTTAGCCCTTTGGAAAGGCTGATAGAAGAGTGCGGGGGAGGTAGTAGAGGAGGAAGCATCAGAGGAGCTAGAGGCAATAGGGCCTGGGTTGGGGTGGATATCCCGGTGGAGAGCAAGAGGAGAGTGAGTATCAGAAAGTGGAGCTTAGGGGAGTTTGAAGGGGCTGGCAAGGAGGTTGGGAGATTTGAGGAAGGGAGTGGATATGTGAGGAAGAAAAGGTGGAGAACGGCAATGAAAGTGGACACCGTTATCAAAGCTGCATGAGGAACAGTGGTAGAGTGAGACCATATTTCAAATGGGGAAGGGAGTGATAGCATGGCTGTGGGTAGGGATTGGAGATAGTAACTGATGGGTGTAAGCATGTGGGTTCAATAACAGACACCAGTCAACATATATATGCATATAAAACACAAGAACTGCATTTGCCATTTTATTTCAAAGAAAAATTAATAAAAATAGATATTTACAGAAAAGAAAACTAGGGTGTTAAACTCACACCAAAATAAATACTTCAGGCAAGTCTTTCCTTCAGACTCTCTGCTGCTCTGTACATACAATATACATCGCTTTGTGTGTAAGCTCTCACACGCCCTTCCTCCTCACTTGGTAAGAAGACACAGACCATCCTACCTAAATTGTAGCCCCCTGGTGAGGTTATATAGTAGACAGGAGTGACATCATTGACATGTGACTCTCCAATCTACAAATAAAACCCTTTTCTAAGTTCTGGTTATATCCACCATCTATGTTCTCCTGGTTGGATGTCACCTTAATTCCATCTTCCTTTAGGACAAACATAGATAACAAAGATGCCCTAAGGCAAAGGTCTGGAGCGTGAGGCTTGGGAGCCGCATGTGGCTCGTTGCCTATGTCCATGTGGCTCAGCAGCTCTTACAGCTGCTTACCCTCAAAGGTCCAACATTTATGCTTTTCAGCAACTACTACTGTGCTCCATAATAAAGGGGTCTGAAACACTGAGCACTGGCTTTTTGCATTTTGTCTATTTAGGATACCTTTAAAGGTCATGTCAGACAACATCACATACATACTGATGCACATGATTCTGGGACAGATTGAGGCAGTCAAGCATGGTTACATAAGGGAGGCTATTATAAGTCTGCATCAGTGTTACAAGCTGTGTTGTTCACCTTGGCCAATGGAAGTTTAGCCAGCAAACTTTTAAAAGTTTGCTGAAGGACTGATTAATGACCTGGCCTAGGTTAGTGCAGAAGCCCGGCCATAGGCCATCAACTGGAAAAGTCAACAAGACTCAACTTTTAATGCCTGCAGTTTCTACACACATGCTTCCTGGTAACTCAGGAAAGGATTATGTTGCCAGGCATGTGCAGTGCTGGAAATGTTCCCAGATGCCAGCAAGGCTTGTGATGCCTGCCATTGATGCAAAGGCACCTAGCATCTACAGTAGATATATTTATGTAAAGCAAGCTGGGTCTGGTTGATGGGTATGCCCAGCCTCATTTTCCTAACTAAAACATTTGTGCTACAAGTCAGAGAGGACAGAGTTGAAACAAAGGCAGGAAAACATGGCAGGTTTGGCCAGTAAGATGCAGTTTACCATCCACCACACAGGACTGTTCAGCCAATTATTTTGTTATTCTTCCTCTCCCTTAACAGATGCTGAGCACTCCATATACTTAATTGGAATATCACAACATCAGGAGGGACCTAGCACCACATCAGTTGTCCCATTGTGTGTGTGTGTGGGGTAAGGACAGCAGGGACAACCACAATTACTTCAGAGTGTTGTATAGAGGTTGGAGTGTGATGAAGGCAATGGTTCCTTTACTGGGATAAGAGACTTGGAGATCAAAGGAGGACTGAGTCAAAACATGCAAGGTCATACAACTGCAAGAAACAGTGGTTTTTTTTTTAAAAGCTTGTCACATATTCTTAAAGTGGCACTGGTACCAGTGAATCAGCTGTACAGGTTATGATAAAATGGCACATCCAGCAAAGAAGAGACAAACAGTAGATAAGAAAGTAACATTTATAGAAGACTGGGGTGCTTTTGATTTTATCAGTAGAGATAGGTGTATATTTCATGTGATTTGCTGGGAAAGTCTTTGCAAGAAATAAGGAGTCTAATCCTGGGGCATTTCAAAATCACACATTCTATACTTTCAAACTTTATTGGATTTCAAATTGAGATTAAATTATCTCTTTTGCAATTGAATCCACATTTAACAGACATACATACATAATTTCAGTTTCAATATAATATTGATTAATTTTAGTTATACACAAACCCAAATATCAATAATTTATCCGTAACAATTACAGTGTTTGCTATATAAAGTCATTAAAAGATTTAAAATGATTTATACTGCAGCAAATATGAAAGAAAGGCATGGGGAAAGCCTTTTCTATAATTGAAAAGAACTGGGCCAAGAGACAAATGAAGCAGTTTTCAAAATGGGCCTATACTTGCTTGCAGATTTCAAGGAACAGAGCAGAATTTTACTGTATTCTAGATTTAGACAGTCTTTTCTTGTGCACAGTACCATTAAGGGCCATGCAAAGAACATTTTGTGGAATATGGATTATTACCTGTGTTTATGATATTAGGTCAACTTACAATGGTTCATTTGTGCTTGATGAATCAATAGATAACAAGGGTACCATAAGCACAGCTGGCATTTGAGGTCCATTCTACTGTAGAATGTACAGTATTAGGAATTAAGGGTGTAACTAACCAGTTTCCATTGTAGGTACAGAATCAGGGCTAAAACTTTTCATTTCTCTCAGAGAGGTTAGGATAATGAGAAGCTATCCATGGATAAACATGTTAATGTACGCACACACAGTGCATCAAGCATGGCAATCCATACCAAGTGAGATAGAAGCTTTGTACTTACAGAACATGGTGTAGTACACTGGAATTTGTACATTGGAATGTTAGTTGAAATGTGTACACATTTGTATGTGATGATAAATGCACCACAGTTGGAAAAAGTTGATAAATTGCATTTTTCAGTGTTTTACTTTGTGTAATTAAGTGGCATGCATTTTATTCAAATAGCATTATAGATCATTTAAGTAAAACTAGGCATTGGAAAAGGATCTGCAACATGTGTGCTCATACTCTCTGGTGCTCCCATCTGTCATGGCAAGTGGGTATGTGGCTCCTGATTCTGAAAGATTGCAGACCCCAATCTGGGATATTTGCTAAGAGAGATCACTGTTACCAACTAGCTTATTCAAGTTTAAATTGGCAGGGTCATCCAAAAATCCTCAGCTGTTTGAATCAAAACTAGTCTAAATGAAAGTATGCTCACAAGGAATAACTTGCCCTGCCACTTACAAAAGGCATCATAGTTAGCACCCATTTAAGTGAATGGGATAATTTGTATCTTTTCTCACATCTTTTGTTTCAGTCTGTGTCAACAAAAGTTTTCTGATAGACTGCTTCAGCACCAAACAAATGTGTGTTTAAGTGTACTTATGCTTGGCCAGTGGATTTTGAAACCAAACAAGACAAAGAGTCAAAAGAAATCAGTGTCACATAAAACCCTTGCTCTAATCTCACTGCATTGTTTCGCAAATCAAGTCTGCATGCAAAATTGTCAATATATTGAGAGTATTTTATTAAAATGTCAATACTTTTTACACAGTTCAATATAAAACTCAAAAATTGCAAGAAATTGTGCAACATGTCAGTTTTGTGGAGAATGGTGAAAATTGCGGATTCAGCAAAAACACTGCAGGCGCAATTTTCCAGTGGCCCTGTCCATGAGTCTGGCAATGGTATTGCATGGTTTCACACTGTGATTCATACCTAGAAAATCTAGTAGAAAGAAACTCCCTATGATTTGTCATGTTAAAGATTGTTTACACGTTGACAACTCTCAACCTTGTACAGTATTTGATATATGGAAGTGGAATCTGTTCGACTAATTTATTTAGTTTTTGTTAACCACGTGGGTGTGCTACATAGAAACATAGACTTTGATGGCAGATAAGGACCGTTTGGCCCACCTAGTCTGCCAATTTCCTTACCTACAGGATAAGCTGCAGATCCTATTTAACCAACAGCCTATTTCTTCCTACCTCCACAAAAATTGCCTTAGTTCTGTCCCATGCATTCTTGAATTCTCCAACAGTTTTAGACCCCCAACCTCCTCAGGAAGGCTGTTCCATGCATTCTCCATCCTCTCTGTGAAAAATACTTCCTCACATTGCCCCTGAGCTATCCCACTATCTTCAAATTGTGTCCCTTGTTCTTCCACAACTCTTTTGAAAGATGCTACCTCTTGGACTTTGTTGATTCCACTGAAGTACTTAAAAGTTTCTATCATGTTCCCCTTTCCTCCTTTCCTCAAGGGTATGCATATTAAGTTCCTTTAGTCTCTCCTCGTATGGCTTCTCTTGCAGACCCTGCACCATTTTAGTTGCCCTCCTCTGGGCTGCCTCCATCCTGTCTATGTCCTTGCAGAGATGGGGTCTCCAGAACTGGATGCAGTACTCAGATGGGATCTCACCAACTGTCTGTACAGAGGATAATAACTTCCTGTTTTCTACTGGTGATGCCTCTCCTGTACATCCCAGTACCCCCAGCCCTACCTACTGCCTACTCACATTGCCTGCTTACCTTAAGGTCATCTGATATGAGTACCCCCAGGTCCCTTTCCATTTTTGTTGTTGTTACTACCCCTCCCCCACTGTATAATCTTACCATGGGTTTTGTTTCCCAGATGCATTATTTGCACTTCTTTGCATCAGATCCAAGATGCCATACTTCTTACCATTCCTCCAACCTTGCAAGTCCCTTCTCATCCTTTCCACACCTCCTTGTGTATCAACCCTATTGCAGATCTTTGTGTCATCTGCAAAGAGGCATACTTTTCCTTCCAGTCCCTCTGCAATGTCACTTACAAAGACTTTAAAGGGCTGGACCCAGTACTGAACCCTGCAGTACCCTACTAGTAACCCCTCTTTCTTCAGAGTAAACTCCATTTACAATTACCTTCTATGTCCTGTTGTCCAGCCAATGTTTATGCAGGCTACCACCCTGGGACCCATTCCCAGGCTGGTTAATCTGAATATTAATCTTTTGTGTGGGACTATGTCAAATGCCTTGCTAAAGTCCAGGTAGACCATGTCCAGCCCCTCCCTGATCTACTACTTAGGTCACCCAGTCAAAGAAATCAATTAGATTTGTCTGACATGACCTTCCTGCTGTGAACCCATGTTGCCTTGGGTCCTGTGCCCCACTGGCCTCTAGGTGCTCAACAATTCTTTCCTTCAGAGTGATTCCATCACTTTCCCTATGACAGAGGTCAAACTGACAGGTCTGTAGTTTCCTGCCTCTGTCTTGTTTCCCACTTTGTGAAGGGGTATCACATCCTGCCTTCTTCCAGTTCTCAGGTACCACACCTTTCTCCCATGATTTCTTAAAAGGGTAGTCAGTGGTGTCACTAGTTCTCTCCTTAATTCTTTTAGAATTCTGGGGTGAATTCCATCAGGCCTCAAGGCTTTGTCCACCTTCAGTTTTAGGAGTTCTTTCAGAACCCTTTCTTCTGTGAAAGGACTGGGATGGACCCCCATCCAGAGTGCTTCTGTTAATTGGATTAGGCACCTCTCCCTTCTCCTCTTTTGTGAATACTGAGCAGATGTATTCATTCAGTATCCCTGCTTTTCACTGTCCTCTCTGCCCACCCACCATCCATTCTATTCAGCATCACTACCCCTCCCTTTGTCTTTCTATGCTCCCTGAGGTACCTATAAAAGGTTTTATCCCCTTCTTAACCGAGTTGGTTATCGTTTCCTCAGTTTGGGCCTTTGCTATTCTGACTACCCTCCTGCTTCCTTCTGCCTTAACTGGTACAGTTCTCTGTCCTGCTCCTTCTGTGTTTCCTTATACTTCCTAAATGCTATCTTTTTCTCCTAACCTTCACCGCCACCTCTTTTGAGAACCATAGTGGCTTTTTCTTTGGTTTTGATTTGTTTATTTGCTTCACACAAAGGCTTGTTGCCTCTGTGATTGCAGTTTGATGTTTCCCATTGTTGCTCCACCCTCCTTCTAGCCTATTTGCTAGTGCTTTTCTAAGGCACTCTCCCATCTTGCCAAAGTCAGCCCTCCTGAAGTCCAGAACACTCACTTTTGTATGGCTTGACTCTGTAGCTGAGTTTATCTTAACCACACTGTTTGGTGGTCACTTGTTCTCAGATGGCTACTGACTTCTAGATCTGAGATCCTCTCACCATCCCCACTTGAGAGTATGAGGTCTAAAACTGCTCCCTCCCGAGTAGGTTCCAATGCTGACTGTCTGAGGCATGTCCCTGTAGGGCACCGAGAATGGCCCTGCTCTTTGATGTGGCTTCAGCAAAGATGCTCCAGTTAACATCTGGCATATTCAGGTCCCCATCAACAGTATCTCCCTTTCTCTGCCATTCTAAGGATGCCTTCTATCATATCCTTGTCCATTCCCTCCCCTGACATGGGGATCTGTATGCAACCCTGTGCAGTTTGTGTTGCCATTTTCAGTCTCTAAGGTGACCCACAGTGCCTCCTCTGCTCCCTGTTTACTCTTTTGTTCAGTTGCTTTATCCCTTCCTTTACATAGAGAGCTACTCCTCCCTCTTCTCCCTCCCTGTCTCTCCTGTAGGTTGTGTACCCTGGTATGTTAACATCCCAGTCATGGTTCTCTGTGTACCATGTTTCTGTGACTGCTACAATATCCAGGGATCCCTCTTTCATCAAGGCCACCAGTTCAGGGGCTTGTTTCCCAGACTACAGATGTTGGTACTCATTATCCTCCATTTCTTGATGGCCTTACCCCTTTTGCCCCATCTCTGTCCTTATTGTGTTTGTCATTTTCTCCATTGACCCTGCCTATCTCCCTATCAACATCTCTATCTTGTTGTTTGCCTCACTTATCACCCTGATCTTTTGGGGGCTAGGATTTCCCTGCTTCTTTCCAGTGCCTCCCCTTAGCTAGTTTAATGCTGGCCAATTAAGCATTTAAACCTATCACCTAGGATCCTGGTTCCCCTGCTGGACAGATGCAGACAATCACGCCAGTATAGGCCTGCATTCTTCCAGGTGGACCCCAGTCCCAATGAAGCCAAATCCTGAGCTCTGCACCAGTTTTCAACCACTGATTGAATTCCATGGTGTGGAGCACCCTAGACAACCCATGCCATAGACAGGCATCACCTCCGAGAATGTTACGTGCATGCTACTTGTCTAAGGCTCCTCCCCAACTCCACAAACTCTTCCTGCACTCTTCTGATCCCTTTCTTAGCAGGTCATTTGTCCCTAGGTGGACAATGACATCCAGCTCCCTGCCCTGTGCAGCTGCTCCAGCAATCCTGAGGATTAGCTCCTGTCCCTCAAGCAATGGCACCAGGCAGGCATCTTACCTCCCTCCCCTTCCTCCCTTAGTTCTACTTTCCTAACAATGAAGTCCCCACCAGGAGTCATTTCCTTCCCTGTGGGGTCCCATGCCACCCTCCTGTGGGTCTCCTTTGTGGAAGTTCCCAGCATCCTCCTTGGTCTCCACTGTGAGTGCCTCCATAGAGGAACCACACTTTGCCAGAATGGCATATGAATTGTGAGAGGTACAACTGTAGAGATGCACCCTGTTCCACCACCTCACCCCTCCCTGAGCCCACTGTGGTCCAACTGCTTCTCTTCCTTGGCAACCTCTGAGGCAATGGCAATGACCCTGGTGGTCCCTGGGTGGGAGAGAAGGTCCCACAAATCCTGGCCAACTCAGCCTGGAGATGAGCAACACAAGAGAATGTCTATTTTTTATTTTAATTTTCAGGCATGACCCTGGAGGTTACAAGGGCAATTGAAATTACAAAAGCAGCAATGCAACAACATTCCGGAAGTGCAACAGTACAGAAAAGACACAGTATGTGTCCTAGAACAGAGTCACAATAAGCAGGCAAGGATCCAGCATGCACATATGAGGCAGCAATGACTACAGTGCAAATATACCAAAATCAGCTTCACAGAAAAGATCAAAAAAATAAATAAAACAAAGGTGGCAAGAGATAAACAAAGCACACAGGCTGTCAGCATTAAAATGCAGTAATATCCAACAAAGAATCAAGTGCAAGAACATTTATCTGTGGAACTTAAGACATTGTGAAGTTCTTTTTGAAATTGGGGTGGGACTAAGATACCTGAAGATGAGGAGGGAGGGAGTTCCAAGTGCTTGGAGCAAAGACAGCAAACTCTTGCTCATCCATTTCAGAGGAACACTTGGGAATAGTCAGAAGAGACAAACCATTGAATGGTAAAGTGTAGGCCTGGACTGAAGGAGTCAAAGAGCTACAAGTATGATGGGTTTTGACAACCTGATTTTGTTATCAATAATACAGCCTAGGATATATAGGCAACGGGGCAATCAAGACTGGAGTATAGCATGCAGTGGTGGGTCACCTGGGTGGCAGATAACACAAGCCAACAAATGTTGGTACAGACGATGTTCCATTTTGATCAATTGCAAGTGCTGACCAGATAAAATGAGGTGAGCCCATATGTGGGGCTAGGTAGCAGCACTGCCAGAGCTATTGCAAGCCTTGCTTCAGGAGTCCTGGCATATCTGATTCTCTAGGTAAGCCCAAGCTAGGAAATTACAGATTTGTAGATGTTCAAAATATACAAGGAGAAATCCAGGGCAGACTCTAGGTTAAGGCTTAGGTATTTTAAAGGAGTAAACCTCAGAGCGGGGAGCCATCTAAGCAGTGAATGGCTATGCCAGTGGTGCAAGCCCTTAACTAAGTGCAAACCCAAAAGCATGGCTTAGGTCATGCTAGAGTTGAAGACAAGCTGATTATGTGCAAGACAAGTCTGAACTCTAGTATCAAAGTCAGCACTGAGATTAGTGCTGATGTACATTAAGCTCTTGAGCTAGAGGATTGCACCATGTCATCAGCAAAAGGAGAGTGTTAGGACAATGGGGCTTAAAGGGTATCATTAATGAAGACTGAAGAAAGCAGCGGGTCTAAAATGGAGCCTTGGGGAACACCAACATCAAAAGTGATTAGGGCAGAATTAGACTTTCTGAACTTAATGAATTTATGCCTGTCACTATGGTAGCTGGTGAACCAGCTGATGGCAGTAGTGGAAATCCCAAGAGATGACAGTTCAGTTTTGAGTAGGATGTGGTCAACGCTTTTGTAGGCTCTATAAAAATGAAGCCAGTATACATCCCCCTGTTCATAGCTATTTTAACATCATTGGTAAACTGGACAATTGCTGTGGCAGTTCTACTGAGCCTGTCTGAACCCATGTTGGGCAGGGACAGCAGGTTATATTCTATGAAAGTGATCCATAATCTGGGAGGCCACCAGCTTTTATAAGCTGAAGGCCAGCATTCTACCACTGCACCACCATGAGAACTCCTCTTTCCAGTAGTTTATTGAGAACAGGTAGGACTGCAATAGGTCGCTAGTTCTCAATGCTTTTAGGATCACCCTTTTGAATACTGGAATAATCATGGCCACCTTCCAGCTTTTAGGAACAATGGCTGCAGTGAGGGACAAATTGAATAGTCTGGTAATTGGGGAGGCAAGAATGGGACAGCAGTCCTAAGTAACCTAGGGTCTAGCCCATCAGGGCCAAAGTACCCACAGGTTGAGCTAGACTTCAGGAGCTGCAGAACCTCACTGCATGAGACAGCATGGAAGTACAATGGTTTGATGGTAGAGTGACCAGGAGAGAAGAATACTCAGGAAGCTTGACATAAGATTCTCAAACCTGGTTAGGTCAGAGAAGTGACAAATGAAAGTGTTGGTTATAGTGCCAGAATTGTTGCTGGCTTTCTAGAGTGCCTACTAAAATACCTACTGTGATAGCCATTTCGAAATTCACATTTCTGTAGGACATGTTTTACAATTGTCTTAATGTGCAAAGCAAAACTTAAACCTGAAGTTCACTGGACCTAAATATTTAATGTTGTTAATCCCATTCAAAACACGCCTGGTCTGGGCATCAATAGTCACTTTCTATTGCATGTCATGAAAATCTTTAGTTGAAGTTCATTTAGTTAAGCAAAACACTAACAATAACATACACAGATATGTTAATATTTTCTTCATAAAAATATACAGTAGATCTTAAATCTGGCAAAAAAAGTTCTTGCTATGGTATATTTGCAGCCTGATTCTCTGTCACCAGGAACTGCTACTAAGGGGTTACAATAGACCTACTGTAGCACCAGTCCTGTGTTTGTAACTCTGGTCAAAGGAGTCACAAACCTTCCATATACAGTTGCTAAGTCCACTGCAATGATGCAGGGAAGGGACAGTGATGTGCCATTACAAACTGCCCACAGGGCCATTCACAAAACATGGCAATGCCCCAAACCCAACTGCATACTTTATCTTATGCCCTGCCTGTAGAACAGTTACAGGCAGATGGTGAGGTCACTACATTGTGACCTGGTGGGGGGTGGAGACCATCATGGGAACCACACAACAAAGTGATGTTGTGAGGGACAGGGAGGGGTTTCACTGAATGGCAGGGAATATTCTGATGCTGGGGAGCAGGTAAGGAGGCACTAGATCCCTAAGGTGTTTCTGAAATGCATGGGAATCAGTATGGATACTATAGCCCAGAAGCAGGCTTCAAGGAATGGGACAGGAAAATGGAGAGGACTTTGGAGCTATGCCAGTACCCTGGAGCTTGTTGTATGGCATTCCACTATGCGACTGGTGATAGCACTGTACAGTACCTTGCACTGGTCTCAGTGTGTTGCTTAACAGTTGCCAGCCACTAGCATCTGATGACCCTACTTTACACTGCAACATAGTTTGGGAGGCCTCTTCCCACCAATGCCTAAGAACATCTTTTATGCATAGCCCCAAAGTACAGAGGTGCAATAAGAAGGCTGTTAACAGCCTTTGCGGACTCCACACTTTGTGATTCAGAATCAGACCCTTAGCTGTAAAATGCAAACATTGCTGGGATATATGCTTCCCGTTTTCACAGTTGAGAATACGGTCAGAACTAAGGGCAAAACCTCAAGAAATTACTTCTGAGTTCTCCAGTTTAACATTTCGGAATCCCACAGTACAGTAGAAAACTTATTATATCTTTGGATCCTTTCAATTTCCACCCCACATGTCTTTCAACAGCATTATTTCTTATTACATTTATTATGAAAGAGGCATCAATTTCAGTCAGCTTTTGCAAGCTCTAAAAAGTGTTGAATGTGCTTTGTTGGACATTACTGCCAGCTTATCTTTGAACCAGTTATGAAAGTCCTCAAGAGTCATTTGTGATATTTTGATTGGCTTGACCTGAATATTAGTATAAGTCGCGGTCTCTGTATCATCATTTATCAGTGTGGTTCAGTTGGCAACACATCCACTACTGGGCCAGAAGATCATGGGTTCTGGTCCCATAGAAGGACTGGATTCATACCATACATGCTGGCACCTGAGTGCAGTACTATGGGAATGCTGTACTGTCAGAATGTGCCATCCTTTGGATGAGATGTTAAACCAAGGTCCCTTCTGCCCATTTCTGGTGCTGCTGTCCTGGTGGAAGTAAAATGCAAGGCATTTTTTGCTGGAGTATGGGGTTTTCCTAATGTCCTGGGCAAATTTCCATTGCCCAAAAATTAGTCTGTGCACTTCTCCAGGGCTGTCCTTGGGTGTTACTAGGTTAGTTAGACATAAGAAGGCAGAAGCCCATTGAGAATGTGTCCCACAATGATGTGGGTGTACTAGTTTCTTCCTGTGCCCCAATTTAGATGGTTGTCAAGTCTGGCCTTGTTGATGTGTAATATGACTGTTACTTCATTACCAGTCTCTCAATGCTTGTAATGTGCTTTGGGATACAACATGCTTGAAAAAGACGACATAAATGCTAATTATTTTTCTTCATCATCATTATCCAAAAAATTAAATGATTTTTCTCTGCAAACACCAGGGACTCTATTTTATAATAGAGACACAAAAAGCCCCAAAGTGAACCCCAGAGGCAAGTCCATCTTAATTAGAGATCAATTGCATGATTCCCTGCAGAATTTCCACTTGCTTACAATAACAGTGACAGGGTCAAATAATCACAGAGCTGCTTAAAAGAAAATTAGTAAGCAATGAATCTACATAATTAATTGACCAATAGGCTGCGTTAACAAGATCAATACATATTTTTACAGACTTCCATAGTCTTAGTTTAACTAGGGCTTAACTAGTGTCTGTTAATCTAAAGCCTGAGTGTGATGGAGCTGAATGTTACTAATAAACCTAAAGTACTGTAAACAGTTAAACAATTAGATGGCTGGTACATTATTAGCCTCTCCTAAGCCATTGAATCACAAATTGTAGTGAGAACGGAATGGTGTGACTGACTGGGAATTGAGCTCAGGCCCCAAACTACTATCCAGGTGCTGTACTATTGAGTTATGGGCTCATATGGTAGGACCTGGGGTCTCTGACACACTTCCTTCTCTCATCTTGCATATCCTGCAACTAGGAACAGTGAAGAAGACAACTAGATGCTTGCGCAGCATTAGCTCCTGTTTAGCAATTGAATCACTACTTCTAGTGAGTACTTTATGGAACAATAGGACAGTTTATACAACTGCCTTTCAGATCGAAGCAACCCAAGTGCTTGGGTTGCTGTGGTATAAATGCAGCCATGTGGACACTTACCCAAATGTTGTAGGTCAGTCCTTGGTCCTCTTCAGTAGTCACAGCAGAGCTGGGGATGCATTCAGGAGCAAGCAGTGTAAGCAGCTGTGTAGACAGGCTGCACTGCTCACTCTGATGTGACATGGACACTCAGCATCCCACCCTGCCCTTGCATGAGGCTATACTCCAAAACCAGAAAGCCAGCAACCCCAAAAATAAAACATGAATACTATACTTTGAGTGTCTTTTCTTTATTTTTTAATGAAGTTCTGGTGAAAAACAGCACATTGTCATCTCCTCCTGACCCCAGAATGCTCATCCTGCAATCTTTGTCTTTCATGAGATAAGAAATGCAAGGGGTACTCTACAGTAAGTTGGGGACCAAGGAACTGACTGCTCATAATGGGCACTGGAGGGATGGTAGCAGCCAGTGCTGGGTTCAATGGTGCTGCCTCTGTACAGATCACTGGTAAGACCTCACCTATTAAACAGTGTACTGTTCTGAGACCACACTACTGTGACTAGCGCTTCTATATATAAAGCTGAATTGAATTATGGAAGGGCATAGAGAGATAGTGGAGGAGTTCAGAGGAGGACAATTAAAGTGGCGTGGGGGTCTGCATTAAAAACCCTATCAAGGGCAAGGGGCATGATAGAAGTGGGGGGTAGATTGAGAGAGATGTGAGGAAGCATTTTCACAGAAAGAGTGATGGATTCCTAGAACAGCCTACCAGCCAGTGTGTGGTGGAGGTGAAACAGTGGTGGGTTCAAGAATGCATGCAATAGGCATAAGGAAATTTTAGTAGAAAGGAATAGAGGAGGGAGGGAGAAAGAACCGGAGATCAGGTGGAGTCTACGGAGATACTGATGCTGGCCGGTGGCGTTGGAAGGTTGAGGCGCTGGATGCCACACCTTGCTCTATGCCAGCGACCGGTTCGGGAACAAGCCTGGGTTGAGGGGGTCGGCAGGGGGAAGAGATTGAGCATCCATAGGACTGCTCTCTCTTCCCCGGGGGAGGGAGGAACGCGATCACTCTTGGAGTGGCCTCTGGTGGCCATCAGGGGCGTCCAATTTAGAGACACTGTACATGTTCGGAGGCAGAGTTGTGGCATGACATTGCCTTGATAATGAGCCGCACTTCATGGGACTCAGACACCAAAGAAAGAAAAACCCATCTCCTGGGGATAGATGAAGGCACCATGACCTTTCGAACCCACACCTCCAGTCCTGGGCTGATTTCCTCTCCATGAGCCACCTTGTCGCTGGGCACTTTGCCCTATAGATAGAGAGCCCTGGTAGATAAGGTGGCCCCACCTCCAGAGGGTTCAGACCCTGAGGTGGTGCGAGGAGAGGAGCAGTTACAGGGAGGGTAGAGACTGGGAGCCAGTGGATGTTGAAGGAGTTCTCCAGGAGCTGGAGATAAAAAAATATATAAATATACGGAGATACTGTAGGCAGGGAAAATAGACAGACTAGGTGGGCAAACTGGTCCTTATCTGCCAACAATTTCTATGTTTCTATGAAAAGTGGAAGACAGTACATTGATCATTTTTAGTGATGAGACAGGTTGGCACCCAGACTTGTTCATACCCTTTCGTTGAACTGTCCCAAGCCACTTGGCATGAAAAGATTTCAGCCAATCAAGATGCAGCATACTTAGTACCACATTTTATGCGCATGTACATTGTATATATCTCTGCTTCCTTAAACCACTTGTAAAATTAAATCAAGTTAAAGTACAGTATCTGGCCAAGAATACTATAATGACCCTGATGTTGTACTGCCCTGGTATCTTTTGAAGTCCACATACAATATGTCCTGGTTTAAGGGTGAAAGAAGAGTAAATATAAATGAATTTAAACAATCATGACATATTGTACTTAAATCTGGCTACCTAGTCAGAAATCACATAGGTTATATTTGTCATAAAATAATTATAGCTTTAGCTGCTCAAGTGATAATTGTGCAAAATAAAATGGTGCTAATTGGGTAAAATTGCACATTTTCAATGAGTGTGAATTAGGCACTAAGTGCAGAGCGTGAAATTAAACATACACAATTGCAGCCTATTGGCACAATGAGCTAAATATAATCTGCATGAGAATAAACAGTTCTACAGTAACTCAAGATGAATATGCTTGCCCAGCTGTGTAATTATAGAACCCCATCTGAGAGTTTTTAAGGAGGGCTCTTAAAATGGTATAAGGATGCACACGAGAACAAGAACATGATCCCTCTGAACACTGGAGCCATTGTGTTAGAGTTTTGCTTTTGGTTGCATTTTGTTTAAAATGTCTCATTATGGCAAATAAAGGCACAGACAAATGTGAGGCCCAAAATCACACAATTCTATGTAAGTGATAAGACCCGATAGGTGTGAGTTGTTAATGTGACACCCACCCACTACAAAGCAGTATGGCCTGTAGTGAGATGCAGTGAAGTTTTACTTCAATCACGAAGTTCCAGTGAGGTCACTGACTTTGACTGGAAGCACTTCATGGAATGGCCATTCTATGGCAACTTTGACTTCAAAAACTTCACCAGCACTTTGCATATAACTTCACTTTAGGCGTTGCATTACAGCAAATTCGGGCAAAGTTTTCTCAGATCTGAGGGACAAGTGCCTGTAGGTCACTAGACAATTGTTCCTGCAGGTCACATGATACAGCTCTACGTATACAGCATGCTTCAGTTTCACTTTGCCGCCTGTGTGAGTGGAGGAAGGGAACAGATCTGCTGTTTTGTCCCTGAGAAACAGATTTACATCAACATTTTACAGCTTTTTTGTATTTCATGCATCTTCACTTGTCTTAGAAGTTTGTTAGAAATAATTTTGTTGTGGTTTAGGTCTGATTTTCTTTAGATTTCTGTTCTTTTTCTACAGCCTTCTATCTGTACTTTGTTTTGTTTTTCACTTGTGCTCTGGCTCTGTAAATTCTTGTTTAGTTATTATTTGTTTTATTTTTGTTGTTGTTTTCATATTTCTGCCTTTTCCAAATACATTGTCTTTGCATTAGGTTTTACTTTTAGTACTTTAAAAAAAGATTAGGGATGGAGACGAGTGTGGGAGGAGTGGGAGTCAGAGGGAGGAGAGGAGATCATCACACGGTCAACAGATGGGACACACCATCCTGTCTGTCTGAAGAGGACAGCTGCATGGCCTGCACTAGAAGCACAGGGTGTCTAGAAGAAGGGTCAGCAAGATGCCTGTAGCAGCAATGGCTTTTTGTCTGCAGGACCCCCCCCACACACACACACACCCACCCACAGTATAGCAGCAGCAGCAGTACCAGTAGCAAGTATCAGCACCTCCTATTACCACCACTCTTCTGCCATTGAAAGAATCTGAAGAGATAAGCCCTTTGTTTCCCCTCCCTGTGGTACCACCACTGGCTGATCCCCAAGAGGAGGAGCCCTGAGTCCACTCCACCTCAAGCTCCTCCCCCAGGCAGTGTAGCACAAGTCCCTAGTATGGGAATTTTTTCACGGGAACCCTGCCAACAACAGTGTTGTGATGTGTAAACTGTGCGTGACAGTTGTTCCAGCATGATAAATGGAGAAGCCACTTGGGCACTGTTGGGCAGCACACCCACCTTAGCGTAAGGCACTGCTGTGATCGGAGGAATACAAGAAGTTAGCTGAGAGGGATGGAGATGGTGCCACTCCTAGTGTTCCTTCAGTGACACTGGCAGGGCAGCACAGCAAGCGATGGTGAGGGTGCACAGTTGTCAGACAGGAGAACTGTTGAGGGAAGTGGGACTCTTGAGTTGGACTCAAGGGCTGCAGCCAGGAAGAGCAGATGAGATCCCAGCTGTAGATCCTCTTCCTTCAAGGTCTCAGCTATGAGACAAAGTGGCACAACTCTGTGTTGAGCTGGGGACCTCAGATGCAGAGTTGTGTCCATGGCAGCCACACTCCAGACATTGTCAAACCAGCAGGCACTGCTTGAGGGAATGGCAGTACTCTGTGGTGAGGGTACATCCTCTGTCCCACCTAGAGTACCCAGATCAAATGGCACTGGAAAATGGTGCCAGAAAAAGACACAATGAATAAACAGCTAAGGAAAAAGGCACCAGATTCTAAATATACTATTTTAGCATGGTCCTGATTTCAGCCCTCTGTACAAACACATCCCTTCAGCCCATTTACAAAAGCACAGACTGACCAGGTTGTAAATATATATATTTTTTATTATAACAACATGGAACATTGCAGAAACAGTTATAAAATACTACATATAGCTAGATCTACCATATCTGTATATAGATCTAATACAATAATTATACTACAATTGCAATAATGATAGCCTGTTAAAAATTCAATCTGTAGCATATGAGTCACTCACATAATGCTGATTATCTGTTAAAGCTAAGAAAATCACAGACATAAAAGCTACTTACCTCAGTACACTTACAGGAGCCAAAGTATGCAAAAAGAGTATCTAACAAGAAAAATAGTGACACTTCAATTACAAAAACCACTACTGCTACTTTTTATAAAAATGCAAATTGCCCACAATATGCTAATAAGCTAGTTTGAAAACTATACTGATGGCTTAATGAAAAATAAGACACATAAAATGCACATATGAGAAAAGGGCAATTGCAAGCAGGAAAGTGCCCAGTTTAAAAAAAGCAACATGACTAGATGTCAGTTGCACAGATAAATACATACAAACCATGTATAGCATTCAGTATGTGAATAAACAATAAAGTGCTGATTGGCTCATTAAAAACAGTACAAATAACAGTTCAAAGCTCTCTTGCACATTAATGAAACGCATACTTAAAGGGCACCTAAACAAGCAGTTTTTAAAACTGCAAACTCAAAATCTGGCTTCATAGTGAGGTAAAGTAAAGGCTGCTGTTTACATTTATGCTAAACTGTAGTAAATAAAATAAATGCAGTTTCATAGCTTTTTTTGTAGAAATGTTTTTATTTTTAGACAAAAGGTAGACAATATACAATATACATTCAGAGATTCTGTACCATAGAATTAACAATCAACAAGCAGAGTATATGTACTAAATTCCAATAAGCATAAGGAGGGAGTTATAGGTGGGTAAAAGAGAGGAAAAGGGCAAGTAAAGCAGGGCTAAGGAAAGAGCCGGGGGTGGAGTATAAAGCCTGGAAAAGAGAGGGGTAGGAAGTAATACAGACATCAACTGTTATTCTCTCAGAGGTGTACAGACAGTTAACTATACATACAGTACTCCAGGAAGCAAAGTTAGACATCAGGTTAGGAAGAAAAGTCAGATATCCGGTTATAAAGTAAGTTGCTATCAGTTGTTGTAACCTGTGAAGGTGTACACCGGGAAGTTTGATGAACTGAGGATAGGTATGTTTCATAGCTTTCAAAAATGTAAACATCAGCCTTTCACTTTCAAAAAACAGCCTTGCTTTCTCATTAAGGTGTCTGCTAAGTGTGTTAAGTGATGAGTCATGATGACATCATAGGAGCCAGAGGTAGAGACCCACATGGCTCCCTATAGTGCTAACTAATCCTTCCTTCCCCTTTGCTTTGAATTATTTGACCAGAATTATCAACACCATGTGTTAGCATGTGGATTATTTTGATCAGTACACATGTAAGTCTACGGTTTTGTTCATTTTCTTTTACTTTAACGTGTTGAAAATGTTTTGTAATCCAGCTGACTTTCTTTGGCAAACCACAGAACAGTACAATACTTCAAATACCTGATGATCTAGTGGTTATGTGATGCCCTGAAATTTGTAGTGATGTACTGGTCTGGTCCAATTCCAAAGCTCATGCTTTCTTGGTAATCCACAAATAAGCTTCTCTTGTAGTCTTTTTCCACATGAACCCCCTGCACCTAACCTGCCTTCTGTTAAACACCACACCATCCATACTCTGTCCTTAGTACTGCCTGGGGCCGCATATGAGCTATGGGTCTCATGAAAAAGAATTATCACACCTCAGATTGTAATCTTGTACCTTAGAGTGTTGTGCACACCAATACCAATATGCTTCATCAGCTAGCACTGTTAAAAAATGCCTCCCAAATCACTCTCCAGTCCACTTCTCAATGTTTGACTTCTGCTTGTACAGTAAACATTGAGTGGATCACGCCTCTTCTGCACAGTGAAGGCAATATGTACAGTCCCCTGTTGTGTTTTTTTTTCCCACCTCACTAACCAACAACTAGGTCTTCCTGGAGGGTGAAGCAATAAGCATCAGGAAACACCAGAAAACTGCTGTTCATGCCCTCATAAGGGCTGCAACTTACTATGGATAACAATAGTATTAGCAGGAGAGGCATACTAATGCCTTTAGCAAATCCGCCTAACTTCCAGTGTCGGTCTACTCCTTTACCTGTGATCTGCAGAACCCCACAGTAGTTCCAAGCAATTCTTCTCAGTACTTTTCTGTGCCTACTCCACAATGTGAGATGGCTGGCTACCACCTTCCGAGATCTTGAATGAGCTATACATAGCTCCCTCAATACTATCCTAACAAACATCAACTCCCCGTAATTTCCCTACACTGAATTCAAGTAACAGTTTAGGTGCAGCCCTGCCTCTCTGAGTATTTGTCATCACTGGCTGCTCTCATCCAAAGTCAAGTAGTGATCATGGTGCTGGCAGCCCCACATCTCAGATCTCCACAATGATCTGCTCAACATCCCCTTGCTGTCTTTTCCCTAACCTGAATATAGCTGTATCTGCTAGAATGGCCTCTTCAGGTGAGCTCACTACCCTTCTGCGTCATGAATGCGGTTAGTACAGTCTCCGTGTTATTTTTCCATATATAATAAGCGTGATCTTCTGGTAAGCCAGGCTGATAGCAGTAGGGCACAAGGAAAAATAGACTTTCCTACCCATATAAGATTCAAGTTACCTATGATTAGGCACTATTAAATGACGTATATAATGATGCACACACCTGTCATTTAATAGTGCCTAATCAAAGGTAACCTAGATCTTTCAGGATAGGAAAGCCCATCATTCCCTTGTTCCTTGCTGCTATCAGCCTGATGTACTGAAGGATTTGTTTATTTTTGTTATGTCAAAAAACACTGATTGTACTACCTGCATTCATGATGCAGAAGGTGATGAGCTCACGAGTTTTTGGTGTGGGAGAAGGAGTGAAGAATGAATACCAGAGGGGACTGAGAAGGCCACTCCTAGAAGGTTCTGTTACATTCAGGAAGGGGAAGACAGAAGGGAGAAATATGAGCAGATCACTGTGAGATATAAGATGTGGGGTTGCCAACACCATAGAAACATAGAAACATGGAACATAGAAACATAGAAACATAGAAACATAGAATTTGATGGCAGATAAGGACTGCTTGGCCCACCCAGTCTGCCCATTTCCTACCTAATGGATAAGCTGCAGATCCTAGTTAACCAGCAGCCTACTTCTTCCTACCCCCACCCCCTAGAATTGCCTTATGACTGTCCCATGCATGCTTGAATTCCACCACTGTTTTTACATAGAAACATAGAAACAGAGAATTTGACGGCAGATAAGGAACCGCTTGGCCCACCCAGTCTGCCCATTTCCCTACCTAATGGATAAGCTGCAGATCCTAGTTAACCAGCAGCCTACTTCTTTCTACCCCACCCCACAACCTCCTCCAGAAGGCCGCTCCATGCATCCACAACCTCTCTGTGAAAAAATACTTCCTTAAATTACCTCTGAGCCCCCCATCTTCAAATTGTGCCCTTGTTCTTGCGCACTTTTTTGAAAGATGCTACCCTTTTGGACTTTGTTGATTCCCTTGAGGTACTTGGAAAGTTTCTATCATGTCCCCCTCTCCTCCTTTCCTTGAGGCTATACATATTAAGCTCCTTAAGTCTCTCTCTTCATATGTCTTCCGGTGCAGACCCTGCACCATTTTAGTTGCCCTCCCTCTGGACAGCTTCCATTCTGTCTATGTCTTTATGGAGATTGGTCTCCAGAACTGCACGCAGTACTCCAGATGGGGTCTCACCAGCCGCCTGTACAGAGGGATAATAACTTGTTATTTTCTACTGGTGATGCCTCTCCTATGCATCCCAGTATCCCCAGTATCCCCAGCCCTCCATGATCACTACCTGACCCCACTGTACTGGCCAACATTTTCCTTCCCATAAAACCAGTTCATGCAATTGTCCAAGGCTGTGTGTGGGTATTAATGTGTGAAATGGCTGCCAATACACATTCAGTCACTTCACTACCAGTCTAGTATTGCTTGAATAGCACTTCGATACAATGTATGAAAAGCACTATATAAATCCTGATTCTTATTTTTATTATTATTTCCCATGGAAAAGAAGACAAGACATGCATATTTTTAATTTCTGAGAAAGTATGAATGCTGGCATTGAACTACACAAGAACTTTGCTACAAACAAGTGGTGGATCTAGGGGTGATGAAGGGTGTGCTGCACCTCCCCATTGTAACTTATTTGCTTGCTGCTGCTGTACTTCACTTGGTTGAAAAAGTCTGATTTATGATTGTACCAATGTTTACATTCCAAACTATGGATTACATTTGTAGGTTCTGTCAAAACACTACTAAAAAGAATAATAGCAGACAATATAAAGGTTTAATAAAAATTTTAAAAGTGCATATCAAGTATGCGCACCACCCCAGCACCCCCATTGTAACATCCTGGATCCACCATAACCACTAGACCACCAGGTTATTTAAGATTTGTACTGCACTGTGGTTTGCCAAAGAGAAAGTCAGTTGGATTAAAGACAATGTCAGCATGTTAAAGTAAACAAAATGAAAAGAATCATAGCCTAACATGTGTATTGATCAAAATAATGCACGTGGTGTTGACCATTTTGGTGAAACAATTCTATACAAAGGGAAAAAAGAACTAGTTAGCACTATAGAGAGTCAGTATGGCTCTGACTCTGGCTCCAATGATTTCAATCACTTAACACATTTGATGCCATTTTAGGAAACAGGTAAGGCAGTTTTTTTTTAAGTTGGAAGGCTGATTTTTACATTTTCACATGCTTTGGAACTGCAATTAGGTAAATTATATAAATGTAGATTTAGCATTAATGAATACAGTAGTCTTTCCTTTAATCCCCTATGAAGTCAGATTTTTAATAGTCTTGTCAAAATGTTGTTCAGGTACCCTTTGACAAAAGCAGACATGAACAGGAAAGAGCAAATAACTAGTTTAGAAGATCATTATTCTTCCATACATTAAAAATGTTGGACATTACAATCATAAAAAGAATAATTGCTACAAAAAGAAAAACATTTCATGCAATTTCTATAAGACATATAAACATATAAAATGAGTTTTGCAGTGCTTTCTAATAATTTACTAGAGGATTATTGTAGAAAGTATCAGATTAGGTTTCTTGGTGAGATAGCATTTTCTTTGTAGCTTATCACAGAAGTAAGCAATTTAGAAATCATTTCTGCATCATCTTTGGTCATAGAGAATGACCAAAGACCTCATGAGAATGAACAGAGGATCATAATCCAAATTGGCATATTTAATAAGAAATTTTTAAAGATAAGTTACAGATGAGGATCCTGGGAGACACCTGACATCACTATAGCAGACCTCGAGCTGTGGGGGACCACGGAGGAGTTGGTCTGCCAAAGGCTTTTACAAGCTCAAAACTTTTTATACAAGGTATGCCATTGTTGTCTCATTCATTGTAAAAGCCTTCTACTTTCTTGATATGTGGACCTGCTTATCTTCAGCCTCTCTTTCTTTTTGTTTTGTCCTAGACCACTGTGATCGAGTGAGCATGGAACAAATGACTGTGCACTGGCTGACCTCTTTAACCAACCAACTGACAGACCAACATTGGATTTTTGACAGAGCACCTATGGTCCCCAAACCACTAAGATGTGGAGACGCTGAGTCGCTTACCACCAGGATGACAGGACACCAGGAGATCAAATCAAGCTTGGATGAGAAGAATCCCACTTACTGATGGAGAGACTGGCGGTCTGTTGAACAATTCAAATAATTACGGCAGGGCAGGGAACTTAAGAGTGCTTGGGAAGTGGGTGATTTCCTGCTGACTGCCTCCCTGGAGTTTCTGAGCCTACTCCGAGAATTTTGAACTTGACATGGACCGCTTTGCACAGACATCTGTGGGTGAGGCGCTTGCTCGGATTGCCTGCAAAAATTATTCTTGAGCCTGCTCTCCTCCTATATTAGGATGCAGTAAACAATTGTTTAATTTTAGCTCTAATTTAGTTAATTATAACACCAAATTGGCACTTTAACTCTAATTCTAGTTACAGCTCACAGCTTTCAGCTTACAGGAAAGACCACGATAAAACAGAATCGCCTTACTTTACCACAAAACGTTTATAACTGAAATATTACAAATATAGGGTCAATTTGAGCTTGTGATTCAAGCCTCTGTTTTTCGTGACTGTTCTGTATCTCTCTCCTTGCTTCTGTATACTGTTCTGTATCTCTTTCCCTGCTTCTGCTTTTTCCTCCTACACTCATCCTTCCCTGTAGTCATGGCCAACAGTTCTTGTGGACTACTTCACCTGAGACTCCCATCTAAGAAACATAGACTTTGATGGCAGATAAGGACCGCTTGGCCCACCCAGTCTGCCCATTTCCCTACCGATTGGATATGCTGCAGATCCTAGTTAACCAACATCCTACTTCCTCCTACTCCCCACTAGACTTACTTTATGTTTGTTCCATGTATTGTTGAATTCTCCCACTGTTTTTGACCCCATGACCTCCTCAGGAAGGTCATTCCATGCATACACCACCTCTCCATGAAAAATACTTCCTCACATTGCCCTGAGCTGTCCCTCTTCTATCTTCAAATTGGACCCTTGTCCTTGCACATCTCTTTTTCTGAAAGATGCTACCCTCTTGGACTTTGTTGATTCCCTTGAGGTACTTAAAGTTTCTATCAGGTCCTTCCTCTCGAGGGTATGCTAACATACCTAACATACATACTAAAATGCCAGCAGAATAGGCCTATTAGTCTTTGCGCCTGCTTGTTTGGTCAGCCCCACCCTGAGAGACGACCTTGCTGCCTTGTCCTCTGGCTTCTCCTTCCCAGTCCTGGATATTCTCGCTGCACTGGAGTTTGCTTCCAGAACCCTTCCCTGTATCTGTCCCACCCTTCTTGAACCTCTCCACTGTCTCTGCTCCACCGCCCCCTGGGCAGAACATTCCATGGCTCTACCAACCCTCCTCAGTGAGGTAGCACCTTCCTTTCTCAACTGAATCTCCCTCCTGCTTCCACCCATGCCCTCTAGTTGCACCTCCTCCTTCCATCGGAGCACCCTGACTGCGCCCCTGTTTACCCCTTCATGTACATGAAGACCTCTATCATGTCCCCCGGTCCCTTTTTCAATGTCCTCTTAAAGTGTGGCCTCCAAACTGCACACAGTACCGAGGTGTGGCCTCACCAAGGAGGTATACAAGGGATTTCACCTCCTCTCTGGAGGTGATCCCCTAGTGATGCATCTCAGATCCTGTTGGCTCTGGTCGCGCCTCCTACAAGTCCCAAAGTTGTTCATCTGACATCCACCACCACCCACCGTCCCTCCTCAGCCATCGAGACTTGTAGCATTCTCCCCCAGGTGTACACTTGGCTCCAGGTTTCTGGGCTCCCAGGTTTAGTGCACCCATTTCCTGAATTGAACCTCAGTTTTCACTTTCTAGACCACCTTTCCAGAGCCTCCAGGTCCCTGTAGGGCCACCTCCCTCCTCCCCATCCACCGCACCCAGCTTTGAGTCATCCACAAAGAGACATCTCACCCTGATACCCTTCCTTATGTCAGAGATGTAGACGTTGGAAAGGAGGGGCCCAAGGACCGATCCCTGAGGGACCCACTAATGACCCTCCTTGGGGATGAGACTATCCTGCCAACCATGACCCTCTAGTTCCGGTCCTGAGACAATGCCCCATCCATCCAATCATCTGGATCCCCACCCCATTTCCCAGCTTATCCAACAGGCCCCCATGAGGAACTGAGTCAAACACTTGTTGAAGTCAAGAAAGAGGACATCCACCGCCTACCTAGGTCCAAGGTACTGCCACCCAATCATAGATCTCCACAAGGTTTGTCTGACACGATACTAGCATTCAATCTTCTCCTCACAACTAGATAACCCTGTATCTCTGCTGTTACCTCTATATTTCCAAGACTACACCACTTTTCACACTTAGACAAGGCCACTGGCTACCTCCCATCCACCTCACCCTTGCCCCTACCCAGTGGCGGTTTTTAGTCACAAGCAAACCAAGCGCCACTTGAAGCTAGCACAGAAGGGGCCACTGAAGTAGAACATAAGTAAGCAGAAATCATCTTGAAAATGCAAAAGAAGTATCAATCTAAAAACCATAATTCTCACCCGGTATTCTTCTATATTCCTTACTCTCTGCAGTCAGCCTCCTAAATAGAACTGCCCGGAGATAGAATATTATGCAAATGATAGAACCTATCATTGGCTCATGCCACTGATTCAAACTACTGCCCTTATCAGCTGCAACGCATCCACCAACATATCAGATTTCTTTCTCTGCCTGACAAGTCAAGATGCCTCGAGACTATCCTCTCAGTCGCCTTGTGTGGTTCTTCACTGAAAATAAGTATTTTAATTATTCCTGCTGCCTTTAATTTGTTTAAATTCCTACTGTTAGTTTACTGCTTATTTTAGTGTTTTTGGTTTAATTTTTCGTTCCTCACGGGTTCGGTATAACGGTTGGGGAACCAAGCCTAGATCCCTTTCCAGAGCTTTTATTTCCTTATCTCCAGTTCAGTTTAGTTATTTTTAGTATTTTATTTTAAATAAATTCTTGCTTTGGTTAGCTGCCAAGCTGGTTCAGTGAACGCTAACCCGGTTCAAGTTGTTCGGTTCTCGGTTCAGTATTGAAAATTCACCAGTTGCTGAACCAACCGCAACCGGGAAAAAAAAGAGTTTACTTTATTTGCAGTTCTGTTTTACTTAATCAGTTTGGTGATGGCAGAAAAACCTAAGAAAAGGCTGGACCCTCAGGGTTTAAAACTGCCTTAAGTGTGGGGACATTGCCTGGCCCGTGACACTGAGGGCTGAGGCACTGAAACCACACCTGCCATGCCGGTGACCCGCATTCAGGAATGAGTGTGGCCACCAGGGGTTAGCAGGAGGAGATGGATTGAGCGCCTGATGGACTGCTCTTCATCTCCGGGGCGATCTGCGGTTGGCACATATTTGACTCTCTGGGGAGGCTGGGGCTTGATGTTATGCTGCTGCAAGTAAAGGGACAGGAGCTCAGCAGATGCTTGGGACAGGTGCGGTGCATGCGTGTGCTCTACTGCTGGTGTCACTGCATGGCGAATGCAATAAGGGAGAAAATATTAGGAAAAGACCTTGGTGGCTGGTCGTGGTGGCTTGATGGCTGTCCCCTGGCACTTCATCTCTGGAGGTAACACCCTGAACTGAATCCTGCTTGGCAGGTGAGTAGGGGCTCCTACAGCCCCGCCATGGGGGGGTAAGCCATGGGAGTTGCTGGGGTGAGAGCCTGAAGGAGCAAAGCATGGGGATGGCAGCTGGACAAGGAGATGACCAGGGCCAGGGTGGAGAAAGATAAAGAAAAAAAGTGTGGGGACATTTTTGCCAAGGCAGAGAAGCATGGCTTATGCATGGTCTGCCTTGAAATGAACAGTTTTCTGCAGATTGTGAAATCTGCTAATCATTTCACAAAAGACAATTGACAAGAGGCTGGAAAGGCTCCAAAGAAAACTTGAGAAGGGTGCTACGGGTTCTGACTCAACCCACACCCTTTAAACATGCGGGTGAAACCTCACTGTTCAAACTGATCACCCTGACAAGGGTGATGCAGCTTCCAGTAAAGGGTGTGAACTGGCTGACTCTCCAGTTCCTACCAAAAGACAAAGAAAACAAACATGTTGAACCCCTGACTGAGATACCAAGAGGGTTTCATCTCTGCCTCACAGCCTGCCATCCTCAGAAGAGATTGCCCAGGCCATGAAGGCCATACAGGCTTTGCAGGGTCTTATACCTGCTCCAACTCCTCCAACACCGGTTCAAGTCCCGGTTGGATCTTCTTCTGTCCCAATTCCATTCCAGGAGCAGATGCAGTTTGAGGAGTATGATTTGCCTGAAGTAGATGAGGGTGAACTTACTGAGGCTGAGATCTCACCTGAATAGGAATTTGGTTCCTCCTAGAGCAGAGGATTTTTCCTCACATTTTCCTTCATAAGGAAAATAGTGGAAGCCCTTGATTTGGCTACCACAGAAGTTATAGAGGATGAGAAAGAGGCCAACATATGAAAATGATGAGGTTAACACCCACAAAGAAGATATTACTCCCCTATCAACAAGTTTTCAAAAAGACTTGTTTAAGGTTTTGCAACTCCAAATTCTGCCCCCCAGACAAGAAGGCAGACAAAAGTACCAGCTGGACAGACAGGGGCTTTGTTCCTCTTCTCTCACCCTGACCATCAAGGGATAATCCAGCAAGCAGCCTGTGAGAAGGCAAGGATGCCATTGGCATCACACCCACCTGAGAAAGATTCATGCAAAATAGATAGTATGGCCTAAGAAGGGCTACCTGCATCCTCACTGGGAGTCAGACAGGCTAATTATCAGGCTTATTCTGCACAGTATCAAAAGTCACTGGGGCAGTCAGGATTGCCCATGGTAGATAAGGCTCCTTCGGCCTCTCAGATGATTTGGCTGAGATAGCCAGGTTTGGGCTGGAAGCAGCAAAATACCAATTTCAGATGACAGCAGATGTCAGTGATACTGCTTCCAGATGGATGGCCCTACCATAGCTCTTAGGAGATTGGCCTGGTTTAGGACCACTAATCTTACACAGGATACCCAAACCAAGGCTATGGACTTTCCTGTGGAGGATCATTCAATATTTGGCCAACAGACTGAGGCTTATATGAAGAAGATGTATGAGTACAAGACCACCCATAAGAGCAACTCGACAAAGGACAGACCCTTCCTCACAGGTCATACAGAGGGGAGGCAGAGGTGGAGCAGCCTACACCAGACCTTTTTAATCAGGCCCAGGCTGTCTCTCAATATCAGCAGTACTCTCAGCAGACAAGGTAGTTCAGAGGCAGGGGTAGAGGGGGCTCCAGGAGGGGTTCCCAGACTACCCAGGCCCAGCCCCAAGCAAAACAGAATCTATGACTCAGTGGTCAATGCCTCCTCCCCTGCCCTATCCCAATAAGGGGCAGGCTGGCTCACTATTTCTAGGCTTGGGAGTCCATTACCACAGACAAGTGGGTCCTGAAGTGGTGAGTCAGGGTCTGCCCCTAAGTTTCAAGTAATTCCTCTTCAGAACAACAAGGATGTTCAAACCAGCTTCCTTGGAAAAGAAACTATTGAGAAAGAGGTTCAAAGCTCCTCCTGTTAAAAGCAGTAGAACATGTTCCACCTCAGCAGAAGGGAAGGGGTTTCTACTCAAGATACTTTCTCACCAAAAAGAAAAATGGGAGTGGCAACCTATTCCAGACCTCAGTCTGCTGAACAAGTACTTAGTAAAGCCAAAGTTCAAGATGGTCACATTGGCAGTTATTCTGCCAGTCATTCAGAGGGGAGATTGGCTAGCATCTCTGGATCTGAAAGATGCCTATTTCCACATTCCACAAGAGAATCTCACAGAAAATATCTCAGATTCAGACTTCCATCAGGACATTACCAGTTTTCAACCCTGCTCTTCAGTCTCTCCTCAGCCCCAAGGGTATTTGCACAGCATCTGTCAGTGGTGGTGGCACACCTAAGAAGGTTAGGTGCATCAGTCTTCCCCTATCTCGATAATTGGCTAGTGGTGGAAAACTCACCCAGGCATGTGCAAGATCACCTGCAGGTAACACTAAACCTGTTACACTCTACTAGAGTTCCTGGTAAATCAGGAGAAATCTGTTCACACTCCAGTACAGGTTCTGTACTTCATAGAGCTGAAGTGAACACCTTAGAAGGAAGAACCTTCTCCCTCAGGACAGAGTGCAATGCATCTGGCAAATAGTGGCTTCTTTCAGGCTGAACGAGCCAAAGCCAGCAAGACAATTTCTGCAGCTTCAGACACACGGCTGCAAATAACAGGCACAGTTTTAGGTGCCAGGTTCCAAATGAGACATACAGCTCACCTTGGTGTACATTGGTGCCAAGGAAAGACACTCTTTCAAAGCCAATTCCAGTAACAAGAACATTGCTGTAAGCCCTTCAATGGTGGAAGGAAGCAGACAACCTCAGGGAGGGGTATCCTCTCAATAGGAAATCCCATCAGCCATTCTTACAACCGACGCCTGTTAGGGTGGGTGCCCATTTAGTGGAACACACCACTCATGGAACCTGGTCCAGCGCAGAGTCACTCCAGCATATAAATCTGTTGGAGCTGAGGGCAGTGTTCCTGCACTGAAGGCATGTGCACCACACTACTAAGGAAAAGTGGTCAGGTCAGACAGACAACACCACAACAGTGTACTACATAAAAAGCAAGGGGAACAAGGTTAGGCCCATGTACATTGAAGCAGTGAAGATCTGGAGTTTGGCTTACTCACTGAAGGCCTCCCTACAGGCTATTCATGTGCCAGGAAAGACAATACCCTAGCAGATGCCCTGAGCAGAATCAATCAGGCCACCACAAGTGGTCCATCAAAAAGCAGATACTGGAGGCAGTATTCAGGAGGTGGGGCACACAAGAGATAGATCTCTTTGCATACCTCGAATCATCATCTGCCCTTTTGCTCTATACCACCAGCCAAGGGTACAATCCCACTGGATGCTTTGACAATGGACTGGTCAGGAAGAAGCCTATATGCTTTTCCTTTTCCTCTCATTTTCAGAGTTCTGATCAAACTCGGTCACAACCTGCATCAATGATCTTGATAGCAAAAGACTGGGCCAGACAGCCATGGTACCCTCTAAGATTGTCCATGTCTGTAGCAAAACCAATACATCTACCCAGGAGGCACAACCTGCTGATCTCCCATCAGGGCAGGATCCTGTACCCAAACTTCAGATCTATTCAACTCAAAGCACGGCTCTTGAGGACTTAAGAGTTTGCACACTCTAAGTTACCTACTTACACTCCCAGGGTCTGCAACCTACATACCTGAAAGTGCATTTAGCCTCAGTATCTGCTTACATTTCTGCTGGGAGTAGCACCTCCATGGCATCCAGTCCCATTTTCAAAAGGTTTTTAAAGGTCTGTGCCATTTGCACCCACCTAGTAGGGAACCAGGACCAGCATGGACCTGAACATATGCATTACCCAGCCTCATGAGGTCTCCATTTGAGCCCATGGCTTCAGCACACCTAAAGTATGTTACCTGGAAAACTCTTTTCTGGTTGCTATCACCTCAGCTAGAAGAATTGGTGAGCTTCAGGTCTTGTGTGTCTAGAAGGATTATCTTTCCTTCCACAGAGACAATGTAGTATTATGAACAAATAGAAAATTCCTCTCCATGGTGGTCTCTGACTTTCATTTGAACCAGTCCATTACCATGCTAGTCTTCTTCACTGAACATACTAGTTCAGGTGAGCGCAGACTCCATAGTCTGGATGTCAAGAGGGCATTAAGTTACTACATGACCCACACCAGCGAATCATGGGCAAGACAAACAGTTGTTCCTTGACTTATGGGGATGTGGGTAAAGGTAACCCAGCTTCAAAGAGGTCCACTTCTCACTGGTTCATCCAGTGCATTCAGTTTTGCTATTCGAAGTTGGCAAGAGCCCAGCAGGGCTGAGAGCATTCCACAAGGGGCACATCTGTAACCATGGCAGCAGCCAGAGATGTTTTATTAGTGGAGACTGTAAAGCAGCTACCTGGAGGACAGTACACACCTTTACTAACAACTATAGTCTAGACACTTAATCCAGAAGTGATGCCACATTTGGCACAGCAATCCTGCAAAAGCCCTTTTCCAAAAAAGTAGGTTCTGTGCCCACCTCCAAAGGTACTGCTTGAAGTTCGTAGAGAGTTAGAAATATAGAAGAATACCTGGGTGAGAAGAAAAATTACTTACCAATAGAATCTTGTTTCTTCCAGGGTATTCTTCTATATTTCTAACTCTCCCACCCTGCCTCCCTTCCAGAACCAAAGCCTCTGCACTCCTAACTGAGCTTTTAAATATAGAGTACCAAACACTGACATATGTTGTTTAAACCCTAATGGTGGAGTTTTTCCTTCCTTCTTTTCCAGGTGATTCTGGCATTTGGGGTGGTGGTTTATGTTAATATTTGTAGTTTCTACTAGACAGTATAGTTTTGTTGTAGATAGATAGATAGGTGTAATTATAGTTAAAATTGTCTTGCAGGCTCCTTAAATATCTGATACGTTGGTGGAATGTTGTAGCTGATAAGGGCAGAAGTCTGAATAGTGGCATGAGCCAATGATAGGTTTTATCATTTGCATAACATTCTATCTCCGGCAGTTCTACTTAGGAGGCTGACTGCAGAGAGTTAGAATACAGAAGAATACTGTGGAAGAAACAAGATTACTATGGTAAGTAATTTTCTTGTTGTCATCACCTTGCATTCATAGAATTCTTATCACTTTTGGATGTGGATTGGGGAAGAAGGGAAGATGGGGGTGATGTGAAGCAGTGTAGGGGCACCACAAGTATTTCTGCTTGGGGTGCCATTAGGTCTTAAACCGTTCTGCCCTACCACTCCCTCACCAGCTTGACAAGACCTATGGCTGCCACTTCCTACCTTTCTTATCACCCTGTCCACCCTCACTCCCTGTCCCTACCCCTCCCACACCAGCTTGACAAGGCACACGGCTGCCACCTCCTACCTTTCTTACCCCTCTGCCCACCTCACCACCTGTCCCTACCCCCACACCAGCTTGACAAGGCCTATGGTTGCCACTTCCTAGCTTTCTTTTTCCCATCTTTATCCTTCCCCTCATCTACGCTTTCCTCCTATTATAATGATAAAACTGTGTATAGATACATATATATTTGCTCACTTTATTTTACTGTTTTGGAAACATTCTGCTTCTACCCTTTGTATGCCTTGTCTCCCTCCCCACTGACATGGAACCTTTGTAAATGAGCTGTCTGTGCTCAGAGGTATTGTAATCCAAGAATGAATAAATAAAATAAATAAATAATACATCCCCAGCACACAGACTGACCAGATGTTTTTATCACGGTCCTTGATGTCAGTTCCTCTGTAAGAACACAGTCTGCACATTTTAAAGATTTAAGTAGTAGTTAACAGCAATAAATTATGAAGACAATATAAATGTGCCATTTTTTCCCATTTTGCATTTTGCTCCATTTATTCCTATGCCATTTTTCCATGTGCCATTCTTTTCAGAGCCATTTTTTCCTACCACCCCCACCCAGGCCATAGCAATGAATGCACACTGTATGTCTTAAATTATCATTTCCCTTATTTTATTCATGTCCCAGAAATTATATATATATATTGGCTACTTGTCACTGTGCTGTGTCAGTGTCCTATGACAGTTAAGGATAAGGAACTTCTGTGTTGCTGACAAAGCCACCACAGCAATAGCACTCCAAGATGTCATTCACTTTAGTATCTAAAAATGCACTATATGAAAATCTAATTTCCCATTTTTTCTCAAGTCTCAAAATCATATAAACACAATGTTCCATGCTGCAGTGCAGTGTCAGCGAGTCTCCCACCACAGCAACATCACAAGCATCTCAACTTGTAATTAACTTTAGTACCCAGAAATGCACTATATCAAAATCTCATTTCCCATTTTTTCTCAAGTTCCAGAAATTATATATACTTGCTACATGCCAAGGTGCTGTGTCAATCAATCTCCCCCACAGCAACAGCAACAGCATCTCTAACTTGTAATTCATTTTAGTGCCAGAAATGCACACTATATGAACATCTAATTTCCCATTGTTTCTCAAGTCCCAGAAATTATATACACTTCCTATATGTCACTGCACTGCATCAGTCAGTCTCCACCACAGCATTTTCCTCAAGTCCTAGCAATTATATATGATATGGCTATATGCCGCCAGCAACAATGTTGTGACATGCGAACTATGCCAGACAGTTGTTTGGCATGGTAAATGGGGCAGATACTTGGCACTGGTGGGCAGCACAACCACCTTAGTGTAACTACTGTGGGTGGGAGGAATCCATGATGTTGGCTGAGAGAGGTGGAGGTGGTGGCACTGCTAGAGGCCCTCCTATACTGCGGGTGGGGTGGTGCAGCAAGTGATGGCAAGGTACACCATTGCTGGAAAGGGGCACAGATGATAGAAGTGGTACATGCAGTCAGACTTAATGGCTGTGGCCAGAGAGAGAACCTGAGATCCCAGCTGTAGATCCACCTCCTTCACAGTTAAGAGATGAAGTATCACACCTATGCAGTGAGATGGGGAACCTCAGATGCTGAGGTGTGTCCAGAGAGCCATACATCAGATGCTGCTCTCAAACCAGCCGACTCTTCTTAAGGAAAGGTGGAACTCCATAGTGAGTATGCACCCTCTGTCCACCTAGGCCACAGCAATGATGCACACCATATGAAATTATAATTTGCCATATTTTCTCACGTCCCAGAAATTATATATGCTGTATGCTGCTGTGCTTTGCCAGTCTCCAACCACAGCCCTTCTCTTTAAGCATTTTAGTGGTCAGAAATTCAAGAGAGGAGGAGGAGAAGAGACCTGTGAAGACAAGAGTGAAATTAGACTCTAGTTCACTCCTTGTCATCTAAGCACCTGTAAGCAAAATTAAAATAAAAAGTATAAGAAAAAACATACTTTTGGAAATAATACTTACCTTCACACTGGTGATGGCCATGCCATGAAATTGAACAATGGCGCCCAAGTCAGAGAAGGCAGAGGAGAAGAGGTTTGCTTCCTGGAGGAGGAAGCAACAGGCCAGTAGACATTTGAAGATAGGAGAAAAACATTTAGACTCTAGTCAAGTAGCCACTGTGGTGGCCCCTGTATGATATATCTGTTGTCCACTCCCAGTCTTACTGTTTGACTGTCACCTGCCAAGACAAGACTGAAAGTATTGCTCCCAGTCCTACTGTTCCGCTGTCACCTATCAAAACAAGACTGAAATTGTTGTTACCTAGTTGTCCACTGTGGTGGCCACCCACACTGTATATCCGTTGTCCACTCCCAGACTTACTGTTCCACTGTCACTTGTCGAGACAAGACTGAATTACTGTTCCACAGTTGTCACGTAGTATGTACTCATGGTGCATCTGTGAAAGGAAAACAGAAAAGAAAAAGAAAATGCATTTATGGAATGATACTTATCACATTAATGATGGCCAGGCCATGTAATGGCACAGTGGTGCCTTATGGGGAGGAGGAAGAGGAAGCGGCTTGCTGGCTGCTGAGGATGATGCAGCAGGACAGGAGACCTATGTACCAAGAGTGAAATTTGAGTTAAGCCACTTAATGTCTTTTGTACCCGTAAAAGGAAAATGAAAATAGAAAAGTAAAAACAAACAAACAAATGAATGGTAATTACCACCACATTAACGATGGCCATGATGTGTAATGGCACAACAGTGCCCCAAAGGTAGAGGGGAGTAGGTAAGACAACAGAAGCAGGTTCACACAGTAGTCAATGTGTCTGGCATTTGCACAGGGTTAAGTGTCCAGGTTCTTCTGTGGGTATGCATAAGATGGAGGAGGAGGAAGAAGAGGCCCATGTAGTTCCTTTGTGAGGAGGACTAGAAGAGGACAGAGTGCGGAGCATCATTAGTGGAGGAAGGCATGGAGCAGGTTTACATTAGGCTGGTGTCTGGCATTTACACTGGGTTAAGAGTCCAGGTTTTTCTGGAGGCATGCATGAGATGGAGAAGGAGGACAATGTTGTTCCAGGGTGAGGAGGACAGAGTGTAGAGTTACATTCTTCTCCTTTTTCTGTGTCCTCCAAATTGATCAATCTACTGCTCCTTAACCCCCACAGTGAATTCTCTGCATCTTCAATATCTGTATTCTCACCACATTGGGATTCTGCATCCATTACATCCACATCTACCTTCAGGTGTGCTAGTGGTGCCAACAGCAATGCACTTCAATTTGGATGTATACATGCACGTTTATTTTAATTTATGCCAACATAGCAACATTTTGGGGGATAGGTTTGTACATTGTTCTGTGATGACGCCACTGCTGCAGTGAACACACAATTCAGAACTATAGCACTAGATGGTGAGCAGCTTAAATATTAAAAAGTCACAGTGCAGGCCGCTTTAATTTGTTCCAGTACAAGAGGGTTCATCATCAGCTCCAAGGTGTTTGGGGTCTGCCATACATGCCTCAAAAAATCTGGCAGCTGCCTTTGAGTCTAGTATACTCGATGGTTCCTCCTTCTCCTCCTCACGGTCTGCAGTGCCAAAATGTGCAAGAACTGCCCATAGAGGATTTGATTTGGAGGTGTTTTTTTGGTTGTCTTACTAGTAGATGTCGATCCTGCATTTCTCACGTGTCTTGCTGACTGTTGGTGAGGGTGACACAGTGTAGTGTGTCTCATCTCAATATGCAGTTTTTATAATTTGCAAACCATGTACACGACTGATCAGCGGTCTTTGCAGATGCTCGACTTTCTGACTACCACCATTACTTATGGCTGAAAGCCCCCATTTGTACCATGAATCAACACTGCATTATATCTGAGGACCTAAACGTGGCAGGACAGTGTGAGAAGGCGGTTAGAAGGGCCAGCAGGATGTTAAGTGCGAGGGAGAGGCATCACAAGCAGAAGAAAGGAGGTGGTGATGCCACTATACAGATCATTAGTGAGACCTCATCTGGGTACAGTGTCCACTTTTGGAGGCCATACATCAGGAAGGACATAGACAGAGTGGAGGCAGTCCAAAGGATGTCTACAAAATGGTACAGGGCTACACCAGAAGTCAATTAGGAGAGGCTGAAAGACCTCAATATGTATTCTCTAGAGATGCAAAAAAGAGAGGGGCATGACAGAGATGTATAAATACCTGAAAGGGATTAATAAGGTACAGGAAGGTAACATCTTTCTTTTTGTTTTTTATTTATTTATTTCTCTGCTGGGGGTTGTGCCTTTGGTTCCCCCTTCAGCCAACCTCACAGCTGCTGCCTGAAGCCAGCCAGAGCTCAGACCTCTCCGCCACAGCCCTCCCAGGCCACATCACAGTGGGTACTTCCCCCACCACTGTGGAGACCTGGAGGCTGGCCCAGGAGAGAGCTAACTTGGGCACATCTGTGGCAGCGCATCGGGCAGCCTTCATGCTGCCAAGGGTATTTTTAGTTTTCCCCGTGGGAGGAGCGCAATGACACCAATGGTGGGAGCATGCACGTGTCTGCACGCACTCCTCTCAGATATCTGCCCCATCTCTGCCCCTCATCTGCAACGCTGGTGCACTGCCCACCAGTCTCCACCAGGGTCCAGCCGAAGCGCCACCACTGGTGTCCCCTCCCAGAGAAGGAGAGCAGTCCTACAGATGCTCAATCCTTCTCCAGCCCTGCCAACCTCCAGCAGCCCATGCTCGTTTCTCTAACATGGGTCGCCACTGTAGCGCAAGGTAAGACATCCAGCACCTCAGCGCCAGCACCACCATGCCAGCGGAGGGTAACATCTTTCAGAATAGATGATGGACAAGAACTAGAAGGCATGAGATGAAGTTGGAGGAAGGAAGAATCAGGGGTAATGTGAGGAAGTATTTCTTTACAGACAGGATGGTGGATGCTTGAACAGCCTCCCATGATGTGGTAGGGGCAATAACAGTGGAGGAATTCAAAATGCATGGGACACACACAAGGATTCTTAGAAAAGGGAAGAGTAGGAAAGCCACAGATCAACTACAGTCTGAAGCATAAGTTAAAGGTAGAAAAATGGGCAGACTGAATGGGCCAGGCAGTCCTTATCTGACAACAAATTCTATGTATCTATGTATTGCTAGTGCTGAAACCTACAGATGTGAGGGTAACATTCAGGTGTCCATTATGGTACAATACATTAAGCATGTGTTCAGGCAATGCACAGCTTACAGAGTCACCTGTTACCTCAAACTGCTGCTGCACATAACAGATGGTCTGGTTCAGCTCCCAGAGCAGTGGGATGGCCTGGCTAATAGAGGCAGTGTCCCCACTCAGTGCCTGTGGCATGATCAAAGGCCTCAAGATCAAAAACAACCCATCCATAACCCTCCATTGCTCTGTCGTCCATAACATAGAAGTTCCAGAACTGTCATGGCTTGTGTGAAGCAGCATATACTCTGATAAGGCCTTATACTGTTCATACATGCATGCCAGCATATACAGGGTAGAACTCCACCTCATTACAACCTCCTGCTTTAATCGGTGCTGAGGCAGGCCATCTTTTAATTGCAATGCACGAAATTTGTCACTGACATTTCTGGATCGCTTCAAATGGCTACAAATCCGAAGGCACAGGGTGGGCACTTCTTTAATGTCACATTGTGACAACAACTCTTGCACAATCAGGTTTAGACAGTGTGCAAAGCAGGGCAGCCTAACAAAACACCCATCACTAATAGCCTTGACAATGTTTGCAACATTGTTATTGGCTATGAAGCCTGCCTTTAAGGATTGTGAGTTCAGCTAAGTGTCAATCTCCTCCTATACTGATGCAAAATGTTCCCAGTGTGCACATCAAGCATGCTTTTCATAGCCAGTGTTACATGTTTGCAAATTCCAGGCACGTAGCTTCCATTACAATTAGGTCACTTGTATTTGCTGCCAAGGTAATGACCAATCCCCTTCAGTTCTACCCGATGTTTTTGGGTACATAAATGAACTAGCAGCTGCTGGCTCACTGCTCTACATCCATGTGGTAAGATAGATGCATTCACTGGAGGAATGCTGCAGGGCATGTGAAACTTATTTTTCAATAACATCCCTCAATTCAGGAATTGCCCCCTGCAACAAGTAGGTCCTGGATGGCACTTTCCACTTGGAGCATGCTTTGGACATAAAGCAAAGAAAACCAGGATTTTCAACGAACGAAATGGGAGATCAATAGCAATCATCACTGTCATTGCATTATTCAGTTTACTGGCCCTGAATGATTAGAGGGGATTTACATTGCTTGGATAGAGTGAACATATGAACATACTAACGTGCCAGCAGATCTCGGCCTGACGGTCTCATCATGTCTGCTCGAACTCAGCTCAGCAGCTGAGGCACTGCTACTATCCTGCTACTCACCTCCCCATCCTCCCCGCCTCCTCCATAGGTCACCTTTAGGCCTCCGTCTTGTTCCGACTCCCCATCTGTACTTTACACATGAACCTGTCCCAACCTTTCTTAAAACTCCCTTCCTAGTGCTAGTAGGAGTTGGCTGCATCTTTATTGGGTGGGTACCTTTGGGAACAGTTTTGCGCTGGCACCACATTGCTCGGATGCCAGAGACAGAGATGTTGTCAAGGGATTGTGACTTCGCTGAGGGTTTTGTCAGGGTGACTGTGCTGCTGCTGCTGCTGCTGCTGCTGTTGCTCATCAGTAATTTTCCACTTTCAGGGTACTACTGGCCTCCCCTCTGTAACCTTTTTTTCCTCCACAACATCCTCCACCTCATCTCTATCCTCCAAACCATCAGCAGCCACTTTCCGCTGATGTGCTTGCCACCTACCCATATGTTTGAATTTATGATAGGTATGCTGTCCACCTGTGCCAACATGAGACCCTTTCTTGCCATGATTTACTGGCCTGACAAAGCTGGCATAATGCCACAGTGTCATCTTTTGGATCAGTAGTAAAGAAGTCCCACACAAGGGATTTTGATGAACTTTGTTTCTGTTCTGGAATATGTGTCACCATATATTATCTTTTGTGGCAGAGGTTGCCTACCCTTCAATTTGAAAAGTTAGTACACTTTGCTATCACTCTTCATTTTTTTTCTTTTCTGGCTCCCAGGAAGGATCCAAGACAGTGTCATCCTTACCTTCACCCTCCATTTCCTCCTCCTCCTCCTCCTCCTCCTCCTTCTCCCCTCTTCCTCATTTTCCAGAGATGGCAGTGACACACACAACTCTGCCACTGCATCATCCTCAGAATCAGGTCCAGTACCACTGACCACTGGGGACTCCTTTTTATATTTTACAACACCACCATGTTTATTCACTGGTGCTGATGGGGTTGAGGAAATTTCCGATACCAGACCTTGGCTCTGGCTGCCACCTCCCTCAACTAAGGGAGCAGCCAATCGACAGCTGTAAGCATTTTAACAGCGCCACTACCATCACATACTGCAGACACACTAATATCTCCTGCAGCCATGTCACACCAGTGTCCCTCAACCGGTGGTTACCACTGCCACCTTACCTGCCTTTCCTCCCTGTCTACCCTTTCCTTTCCCTACCACTCATTCTAATGTGGTAATGTGTAATACTAGTGGCTTGAACAAGAATAAAAATGCTGCAAAATAGTAAAATAGTTACAATCAAATTAAATAAAATTCAAAATGACAAGAAAGGGTTAAAGTATTACAAAAATAAAAAATTTAAAATACTAAAATCCAGTAACAACATCCAGAGCCTTGGCCAGATGTTAGTATTTTAGCAGCACTGGAACACTGAGAGTGTACAGAAATGATGGGATCTGAGAAAAATTAATTGTATGAGAGTAAACACTGAGAGTGTACAGAAATGATGGGATCTGAGAAAAATGAATTGTATGAAAGTAAACACTGAGAGTGTACAGAAATGATGGGATCTGAGAAAATGAATTGTATGAGAGTAACAGCAAAAATGAACTAGAAGTAAACCTGTTGCTGGCTGCTGACTAAAAGCCTGACTCTACCCACCCCAGACAGCACTAGTCCAGCACAGCAGCACCACACAGAAGAGAAAGGAACAAATTAACTAAACTGTTAGTATAGATATCCTGTGATAAGGGCATCTGCTATTGGGCGCTTGCAAAAGCAACAACTCCAGTAGCAGTGCCTGTTACAAGGAGCTACTAAGACAGGGGGCTAATATGGCTATATGACATCCTATCGCTATATGTATACGCATGTGTGGGGAGTAGCACACCATGCAACAGGTAGGAGGAAGGAGGGTTTATGAGGTGTAGCGCAGTGGTGGGTTGCTGAGCTGGCCTTGTGGTGTGGTGGGTTTGTGGTAGGCTGGGTTGGGGACGATGCGGGTGCATCTGCATTTTGTGCTGGTCTGTGAAATATTTTTATTTGTTTTCACCCCCGACATGCACCCCCTGGAGTTAAGAATCCTTTAGTAGAGAGGGTGGGAGGAGTAGGGAGCAAAGCCCCACAAAACAAAAAAAACATGTTTTCAGTGCCCCTTTTGTTTGTGCCACGAGTGTACATTGGTGATACTGATTTTCGCTAATGTACATTCACCCTAAAGGCGATCGCCTTTCTGTGATCACTGTTATCACATAGAACCATTGGTATACATGTTCAAAATTAAATTTGCAGATGGAAAACACCATGTAGAATAAATTTTTTTTTAAGTTTGCTTATGCAAGTAATAGTACAAGTTGAGTCAAAACTGAGCTCCAAGTACAGTGCAGATCCTATCTCCTGAACACACTTCCTAGAACTGGACACAGCACAGCACTTTTGGTCTGTTTCATGCTGCAGTGTAACCATGTGATCTACAGGTCATGTGATACAACAGTACTATGACTCAGCCATTTTGTGAAGTCCCAATGAACTTTGCCAGCGAAGTTGTAAATGAGTTACTTCTCAAAGTTGCCAATACTTGATTTGACTTCACAGAAGTGAGAATAACCATAAGTTCAATAAGGACTTTGTGAAATTAGTGCGATTCAGTTTTCAAACTTTGCATACCACTTGATGCCACAGGCACGGGCTTCCATAGCCCCTGGCAGAGTGGGTATCACACAACAACCCACAGCTGGAAGGGTCTTATCATGCTTAGAAAATGTGCTGTTGGATTGTCATGCGAAAATACCTAAATAGTATGGTGCAAGCTGTGAGCAGTGGCCAGCTGTGATACATACAAACATACGAAATTGCCAGCAGATAAAGGCCTTATGGTCTATCAAGTCTGCTCAATTGTGCAGCTAGCAGTCCTTATACTGCAGGTGCTCCCTCCCCTCCCCCCTCCAGTGACCTTACCCCTTACTCTGTCCCATCCCCTTTGAAGCAGCCCACTGTTTTACAGGATACCACTCGGGCAATGCATTCCACTCAACAGCACCCTCTCAGTAAAAAGTGTCTCCTCATTTCCTCCTGAACCTTTCCCTTCCAATCTCATATCGTGCCCTCAAGTGTCCTTCCCCTCCTTAATTTGAAAAGCCCTCCGTGCCATCTTATTTATTCCTTCATGTACTTGAAGGTTTCAATCATATCCCCCATCCCTCCTCTCCTTCAGGGAGTACATTTCGACTCCCTCAGCCTGCTCTCATGGGTAAATCCCTAGCCCCTGGATCATTTTGTTGCCCTTTGCTGCACTCCCTCCTGTAACCTAATGTCCTTCTTCAGGTACGGTCCCCAGAACTGCACGCAGTATTCCAGAAGTGGTCTAACCAGTGACCTGTATAGCGACAGGATCACCTCCTCCCTCCTGGAGGATATGTCTGACAATACAACCCAGCATCTTGCTGGCCTTTGAAGCTGCCTTATGGTGATGGCGAAGAAACATGCAGGAATGGAGGGATTTTAGTGTTGGAGCAACAACGAGGAGGCAATTCATGAGCAGGGAAGTGTAAGCTTCATGCCAGTTTTTTTGTTTCTTTTAACCGGCAGTGTTGCTCGAAAAGTATGGGTAGCGAATGCAGTCAGTCAATCACAGGCCAGCATTTCCTTTACCCATTTCCTAAACAAGAATCATGACTTCATAAATAGCTAATAATGGTGTGACTTAATATTATTTCTATGTTGTAAACACAAAGATTTCTTTGAAATGTGCTTTCTCTAAACCTAGGTGATCTGAAGCAAAATATTTCTGTGATGCAAAAGGCACAGTATATAGTAAAGGAAAGTAAATATCTTGTTCTATCTAGGAGGTTCACTGTGAGTCTTTGGTTTTAAAACTAGTGTTAGGATGTAAAATGGTTTACTCCTGAGTCCCTACTGTGTATGTTTATATTAAAATGAAGTACGTAACAGCCCTAAAAGTCTTGAAGTGAGTTGACTACATTCTTAACAAACTACCTTCAGCTTACCCCTTCAGCTACTTGCTTCTGCTTCCTGAGTCCCTCCCTCTTCTCTCTCCTTGCCTCTTATATTTCATGTGCCCTTGTATAAGTACCTTATCCACTGCCTAGTATAAGGTCATGCAGCAACCTCTCTGTATTATTGAACTATTACTGTCAAACTGTCGTGTCCCATAACATTGTATACTGTACTTTTTATCATACTACCATATCTTTGCCTCCTGACTACTTGTATGTTTTAGTTGCTTATAATGCTGTGTACTGCTTGCACTTGCTCATTGACTACTGTTTATCCTTATGTATTGCTCTGTATCTTCTAGCACTGTGTTGTCCTGGGTGAACCCTGAAAAGGGACTGTAATTGTTTCAGTGGTCTTACCTGGTTACCAAAATTCAAATAAATAAATAAAATACCTTTGACGCAAATCTTGTAGCAATATATTTCAAGTGTATGATCTTTATGAACTCCTACTGGTCTGCTCTTACACAAGTATATCGAGAAGCTACTGTCACCTCAAGGAAACTTTAAAACTGTAGTCATTAGACACAGTTTGCTTCTCTCTGACATGGTTTCTGTATTTGCATTCTCTTGTTCTTGATTTATGACATTTAACAGAGACTCCCGCTGATAATTCATCTAATCTGTCCACTTGTCTACATCTAATGCTATAATCATCTGCTCAAGTGACTGTCCTGCATGGCCAACAATTATGACATCACCACTAGAGAAGTATTATGATTTCAGGCATAGTCAAGTAGTCGAAGCAGAGAGACAAAGATCATGTTGTCATGCAAACAGTCTTTGTCATGGAGAATGGAGAGTTAAGAGAAATACAAGAAAAACCTGCCCTGTGGTGCAGAGGGCTGAGGTGCTGGATGCCTTGCCTCAAGCTACACTGGCGATCCGGGTTTGGGAACAACCTTGGGTTACCAAGGAGCCAGCATAGGGGAGAGGGTTGGAGGCAATTGAGCTGCGTTGGGCAGCTCTCCCTCCCAGGGGTGGTTGTTCGCTCTTCCCATAGTTCTGCTCCCACCGGTGGAGATCCAGTGGAAAGTGTAGGTGAGGAGCAGCAGTGGCAATAATGCCAAGGGTGGGGTGGAAGGGATCGAGCTGGTGCCCAGCATGCACCTCCATGCACATGCACATGCGTGTCTGCTGGGGTCCTGGGTCTGGGGTAAAGGGAGAAATCGAAAATATATATATATAGAAAAAAAGAGAAATACAGAAAATATATTAAATACAAGCTGAATTTTAGAGTTATTATTTTTCCAAAGTTTTCTTGAAATGGCAGTAGCTCTTTAAGTTTCTTGACAAGCATTCAGTCACACCTTCGCTATCACAGAGGCAGGCTGTGTTGCAAGAGACCCGCAGGACATAAAACAAATATGCCTTTTTGAATGTAACAAGGTGTTATTGTACACATTTGTTTTTGTTTTTATCCATCACAGATAGTGTCAGGTTGAAATCATGAAGGCACCAAGTCACCATAACCTTCATGAAAAAATAAGGAGAATGCAACTAAATGCAATAGCATGTGTAATCACTTGGCTTTGTATATGTAGATGATTTTAAAGCTGTGAAATGGGGATGACAAACAATAAATGTGGCTGTGAAATCAACACAGGACTATTTTGTCCCTTTTAAAATAACATGTTGGTGGTGTGTGTTGTGTTTTAAGAATGTATGCCATATCTGTTTACTTTACAAAACAGTGGCTACTGCCTGGGTTGGTGGTTGCACTGTATGTCACAGTACCATGTGGGAGACCAGGGCCTGTGACTGTGATCCTAGAGTCTCCCAGGTAGGCTGCCAGCTAAGAGGCTTGGCCTGCATCCTCTTGTGCAACCTCAACCTCCAGAGGTAAGAAGGAGTTGAGGGTTAGCACAGCTGACCCCTGGTGGCCTGGGGTTACAATCTTGTGCAGTCACTCTGCAATGGAGAGGGGGCAGCTCAGGGGCTTGCGATGTCATGCAACAATGTTCGTAGTGGCCCAACTTCTGATGGCCCTTGAGAAAGAAATTGTCTCCCCAGTAGGTACATAAATAGGTGAGTCAGACTTTTTTAAGTCTATCTATATACCCATGATCCATACCTTCTGTAATACTTGCCACTTGACCTCTGATACCTACTGCTTGTTTCCTTATATACCGTCCTATACTTGTCCTTCTGGGTAAGGCTGACTAGACAGAAGTACAGCCAGTAAGATCTTTTCCAGCTGGAACAGGGGCACAAGTTAAGGTGCCAGACTGAGGCGGCAGTGTGGTCTTGTGGTTAAAGCCACAGTGGGAAACCAGGAGATCACAGGTTCAAACCACTGCTACCTCTCCTCACTTCTCTCTCCCTCCTCCATCTTCACTGCTACTTCCTCAGAAATGTTGGCAGCCACTCTTTCTCAGTTCTTCTACTCAGACTAAATACAGGGCAGGCCTCCTTTCCAACTGGCTCCCATCTACTGAAACACCCTCCTCTTTCTATTCACCCTTCCTTGACCACTTTCATCCTAAAGGCACTGCTCCGTGAACACAGGCTCCATTTCTGCCCCTGTTTTCAGTAACCTCTTGTCATCAGCCCTGCCATCCTTCAGCTGTTAAATTATTTCATTATTGCTGTACCATGCATCACTGTAGCTGCTCTGCTGCCACCTGATATTAACGTCTGCATGCAAGTATAGTCTTGCCTTCTTTCAACTGTTTTGCACAAATCCAGTATTCTTATCCCTGCCTATATATCTACTGTGTGTGCTGATCCTGTATATTCCTGTATTTCTGTATTGAGCTGGTTTTGATACAGATCCTGTACGTTTGTGTCAGACTTTACTGTGTATTAGCATGACACATTGTATATTTATCCATGCCCTCTTCCCAAGGTCACACCTGGAAATAAGCCCTTTGGATCTCCTTCCCCGTTCTGCCAGAGAGATTCCAACAGTAGAAGCATTTAAGGAGCTGAAGACATTTTTATTTAGACAGGTTTTGTGGATGATTAGACTTATCAGACCTAAATACTGTATTAATTAAGATTGTTTTATATGTTATGTATTTAATTGTGTTTATAATTCTGCCGCTGTACAGTGCCCTGAATCACACTGAAAAGAACACTATATTAAATAAAACGAATTGATTGATTGATTGATTGAATGATTAAAGCCTTGGCTCTAGTGTGGGACAGAAGTTTTAAATTCCATTGAAATTAATTACATAGAATTCTGACTAATTCCTCATAATTTCAATATCCTGATAGTGGAATTTAAATTGTGGATTGATAATTTGCAGTTTACATAAACACTGAGTTAGGTTTCTGCAAACCATGGGAAACTAATTTGTGGTGTGTATAATCTGCAAGGCCATTGGCTTTCATTTTTATAGTAAAACCTGGTAAAATTCTATAAGTTGGGCTGCCTGCACACCAGTAAAAACAAAGAAATTCACAAACTATGGCATTGTATACCAGATCAGTAAATCTACAGAACATTTGTGTTGTTTTTTTTTTATAATTGCTTTCAGTATTATTTTCAGTTTGCTTCATTTAATTCTTTATATATTAAGCTTATTTACACACATGCTAAAAGAATGACAGTACAATCCGAGTAAAATCCAGAAATTAGACTAGCAATCACTGGTGCAATTCCTTGAAATGTAAGTCTTGAAAACAGAATTTCATTATTTTAATCATTGAAAATCAGTGGCCTTGCCATGGTTTTAATTTAAAAGACTTTCTGAATTTTGCAGAAGGTATTCAAAATTTAAAAAGCATTTTGGATCAGCCAGTGGAATTTGGCATTCCACACAGCTCTGCTCAGGTCAGTGTGTACTTTTCTAGTCAAAAATTAAATAAATAACTAGAACCCTGCTAGATCCAAATACTCATGGAGGCGACCTTGGGCAAGTCGGTTCTATGTGATAATGGTGATTGCCAAATGTCGACTTGCATTATCTCGACGTCAGGGTGGGCAAAACACTTTGCCACCCTAACATCCCTGGCACATGGAAGAACGGCACCGGGACTTAGATCCTTTGCTTTCTGTGGGGAGGGACTGTGCCCTCCCACCCTCCTACTTAAAGATTCCCAACTCCAGGGTGGTGCATGTCAGGAGGGAGGTAAAGCAAAAAAAAGTTTGGGACCAGGCACAGCAAAATGCAGTAGTGCCCGAACCTAGACCCCCATGCACTGCAAGCGGAGGCCAACCCTGATGCCATGGCACAGCTTAGCAGCCGACAGCAGTGCCACCACTACAATCCTCTGCCCCTCCCAGGCCTCGCTCGCTGTGTTCACTCCCACCCCATGTGTGTGTACATACAGCGGCGTCCCCTGTCACTAGGGTCACCCACCCACCACATCCGGGTCACCTCCCTGCCTCCCTGCCTTCGGGCTTCGCCCACATCATGTTGCCGTTTGGACGCACTTGTGATTCAGACACCCACCTCACGTGCTACCGGTAAGTCACTTTACTTACCTGTGCTCCTGTCTACCCAGCTACAGAAAAGGTGCTGTAGAAACAAGTTGCCACCTGGAAATGGGATGCTGCAGCTCAGCTGGGCTATCCTTGGTAAATAAATGTAATATACAATAAATAAATCAAGTGGGTGGAGACTCAGACATCATACTAGCATCATTTTCTTTATCATACCGCTGGAACTGAATCTCACCTGCATGTGCTATCCTGACCATTTAGCTTTTTTGTCTATGCCGAGAACATGGGATAAAATGTTCTGAGCAATAATGATTTTCATAAAATATTTTCTGATTTCCAGCAACAAATTTATAGTTTGCATCAGCAGAACTCCTTTATACCAACCCCTCCAAAATGTGGACTTCAGATCCATTGGTGTTTACTGCTGAAGACATACTGGTTAAAATGGAACTTCCCAGGAATTCATCTGTTCACATTGTTTATATCTGCAAGAAGTTATAATCCACTGACATCATCATAACACATAGCCATGTCAAATGACTCTGATCTCACATGCAATGGATCATGTTTTTTTTTTTATTTCATTTTTCCTTCCTAGTTCCCTCAGAGCTGCATCATCGGGAGATGCCAATTAAGCCTGTCCTGCCTAGTGCCTTACCTGACAACCCCCGGTCCCTCCATCCTGCCTCAGAAACCCCGGGTGAGGTCAGGGTAGGGGCCAACCCCGATCTTGTGGTACTTGTCAGGGTCCGGGACTGCAGGTGGGCACTGGCACAATGGGACCCGGCTTGGTGCTCCTCCTTCTTCCCATGCTCACGTCAAGGCACGCACATTGATGTTTGCAACATCCCTCCTTCTCCTTCCACAAAGGAGCTGCCCCTGGAGCTGATAGGCCCCAGAACTACACCTGTAATCAATCATGCCCCAGTGGCTCCAGCTTGCTGTTGCGCCCCCAGACTCCGTCCAGGGATCGCCGCTTGCGGACTTTAGGGCCTCCCACTCCGGAGAAGGCAAGTTGTCTTCAACACTCCAGCCTATCTCCCCCAGCCAACCTGGCAGCCCGAGCTCATTCCTTGAACCCAGGGCTCAGCGGAGTGAGGTGGCATCCAGTGCCTCAACCCTCAGTGCCACTGGGCTGGCTTGGATCATGATTTTGGGCAGAAACAGTAACAGGGACTGATGAAGTCTGAAGGGCAAAGAGCCTTTGTTTCCTTATAGATTTTACCTAGCAATATGACACAGGCATGCTCTCAGTCCTGTCCCTCCCTCTCTGCCCAACACTCACCTCATCCAACCAAGCCAGAACCATAGACCTCCATGGTTGCCCCCCACTGCAGGGCCATGTGGGAGAAAGCCATCCTCCTCCTCTCCATCCAAAGATACATATCCAATTACTGGTTTCTGTGGTCCAGGCGATGGCATGGGACAGAGGGCTGGTGGGCAAGACTTCATTCATCCCATGCTAACCATTTTCTATTTTCTATCCTTGTTCCCCTGCCACAGTGGCACATTAAGCACGTGCGTGGAGGTGTAGACACATCACAGAACTGCAGCACCCTCTTTTACTTTTGTCACTTGAGCATGGTGCCACCTCCAGGCCTCCACCTGAGGGCAGTCAAGAGCTGAAACAACACACCACCCACCCGAGAGGAGAGCGCAGTTGGGCGCTTGATCCTCTCCCCATGGTTGACCCCCAGCAACCCCTGTAGCATTCCACTTATGATCCCCTAACATCACAGAATTTGTCATTCAGGACTACTCTCGGAATCCTGTCTGTTAACCAGTTCCCAATCCACCTAGGCTGTTTAGCCCTATCTGTAGTCCTAAATCCCTTACCAGTGATGAATAAGTATCTTATGTAACACCAAATTAAAGGACTTGCTAAAGTTCAGTGTCATTGTGTTGAAGAAGTTAACCTAGTTCATTTGACATAATGGGCCCTTCATGGGTCACGTGATGGCATCCACCTAAGCAGCAGCTGGGATACTGAGTCCCCCTCTGGCCGCCTGCATTGTGTAATCTACACTATACTTGGAGCTTTTCAATAAATTTCGCCAGATATCAGTTGCTCCAATAGTCTACCATCAGTAGAGACTTTATCTTTGGAATTAAGTTTTGTTGGGTCGCGATGGAGGTGGATGGGAAGCAGGCCTAACTAAGCATACTCCTCCTGCATTCCTGGAGAAGGCTTAAAAAGCAAAGAAATCAGGCCCCTACTAGGCCGGACATGGGAGGAGACAAGATGCCACAACCTACACCACTGTTGGAAGATAAATTCATGCAAGAATTGAACCCTCTAAAGGATCTTCTCCTGGATTTAACCGGTGAGCTCAAATCTTTGCGGAATGACCTGTCCTCGGTCTCAAAAAGGTCTCAGACATGGAGTCAGGGTCGCTTCCTCGGGCAGTGGAGATCCAGAGCTGAAAAGAAATAGTTGAGCTCAGGCAGCAAGTGAAGAAGCTGCAGCTTAAAACTGAGGACTTGGAGGGACAAACTTCGAAATAACTTGCTGATAATGGGCCTCCTGAGCTGGAAGAAGGCCCAGACCTCATGGCCTTCCTACAAAAATTTCTTGTTAAAATAGTAGGCCCATCCCTATAAGTTCCTCCTACCACCTGGAAAGGCTCATGGCTCACTCGCCCTCGACCTGCAGCTGGATCTCCCCACGTCCGATCATCATGAAATTCCTCAGTTCGTGGAAAGACAACGTGTTTATTTGAAGACCCGAGAGCTGAAGGAGATTCTGTGGGAACATCGAGATTGGAATTGCCCAGGACCTGCCAAGGAAACTCAGGAGAAGAGGGCAGCATACCACCCTATCATACAGAAATTAATCGCCACAGCAATATCCTTAGAATGGTATATCCTGCAACTCTGAGAGTGACCGTAGGAGGATCAGCTATCAGTTTAATACCCCGAGCGGCCCACGGAGAACTTGTAAATAGACTGCGGACTTGTTTAAAGGGACTGGCTGATATATACTGCAGTGGATTTTGGATGGCTTTTGCATTCTCCCAAACTGACCTTTTATCTTTGATCTGTCTGTCTCTGGTCCCTCCCTGCTAATCTATTTTCCTTTCTTTGGTCTCCTGTCTGCGTCTATCCTTGTATTCTTACCTGTCTTGGTCTTTGTTTTTCTGCTGGCTGTTGCTTTTCTGCTCTGGCTGTCGGGGTTCTGCCCTTCTGGTCCCTTTCTTGAGCTCTCTATTGGGGCTGGAATGGGACGGATCGCTGGGTCTGGGTGTTGGCTGGGGCTCCAGTCACGTTTTGGCATCTGTGCCCCGTGGCGGAACTCCTGTTTGTGGTTTGCGGTTTCGGGGGAACTTCGGATGACGGACCGCTAGGTCCTATGGTGATATCGGTCCCTCTGAAACAGCAGCCCTCGATCTGGCGGTTCAGGATGTCTCCCTATCGACCTCTGGAGCGATATCTGATGATCTGGATTTTTATGCCCAGGGTCGGCGTGGAACCGGTAGGTGTGCTTATTATCTGGCTATGGAGGAAGATGATGGAGATTTGCTGGTTCCACTGGGGCAGCTTCGAACTTGGCTTCCCTTAAAATTTGGGACCCTGTGGCCTTGTGTGTTGATTTTACTTCCTTTCCTTCCGCATGCCTTATCCTCATATCTGCTTTTTGTGTTCTGGTCTACTTTACCTACAAGTTGGAGGGCTGGGGTGGAGGTGGGAGGCTATGGGGAAGGACTTAGTGAGTTGGTGGATGTGGGATTGCGGACCCGGCACAGGGGGTTGCTAACCTCTGCCCAGGGCTGGATTGGGGAAGGACTGGGTTTAATATCGTTAGGTGCTCCTTCACTTAGGGTATACTTTTATTTTGTTGTATATGGATACTAAGCTTACAGCTCTGGGGGTTTGGAGGTTGCAGTGGGGATTATGGAGATCAGTAACTCAGGATAACATACCATACATGGGATTATATTTGCTGGATCTCCAATTGTACATAGTTTTTTAGGGTTAAGTATTTAGGGCGTTTGTGGGGAGGGGCTAACGTATGGCGCATAATAGTTTTGATCTCTTTGATTTCGTTGGGCGGGAAGGGTTTTCTGGCACATGTGGGTTCCTTACCATGTTCGGACTCAGGCCAGGGAGGGAGTATACAGGGTGGGGGCTGTGGTTGGTTATTTCCTCTGACTTGTTTGTATCCTGGATATTTCGTTTTAAAGGTTTTTCCTGGTGGATATGGTTACTGGTGGGTTTATGGATTTTCTGGGGGTGGAGAGGGGAGGAGGGAGGGTTATGATGGGGTCTCAGATCTTCATTTGGGAGGTACACCTTGTTACCTTATCTGATGATTACTCTGTCTGGATATCTGGTTGGTTTGACATAATTTTAAAATGGCTAGTAGCACAGTTAAATTAGCATCTTGGAATGTTAGAGGACTTAGGGATCGGGTCAAGCGCTGCAAGTTTTTAATCACTGCTCATTGCTCACATAGATATCCTTTTTCTGCAGGAAACACACCTATGCCATGGTGAGGCCAAATTGCTTTCTCGCTCTGGTTTTCTCAAATTTATCTGGCGGGAATTCTTGTTTCAGCAGGGGTGGCGATTCTTCTTAAAAGGCATGTTCTGTTCAACAAAGACCTAGTTCTCTCAGACCCAGATGGGAGATATGTTCTAGTGAAAGGTAATCTAAATGGAGAATGTGAGTTCTTGGCTCAGTATATGGACGGTGGGGAAACCCTGAATTTTTATGATTCTGACCAGTAAATTAGCTAGCTTTCTACCTGCTCAAATTATCTTGGGGGGACTGGAAGGTACCTCTTTCATTGACATTGGATAGAGAGCCTCAGGATAGGCGGTGCCTTCCCGCTCAGAGAGCTTTCTGTGAGATGATCTCGTTGCTGGGTCTGGGTGACCCATGGCGCCTTGCCAACCCTTCCTCTCGTGCCTTCTCCTTCCAATCCCAATCACATGGCACTAAGTCAAGATTAGACATGATATTAGTCAGTCTCTCCTCTCTCCAAGCGTCTCTCTGTCGGGTATTGAACCGATCATCGTGTCGGATCACGCCATAGTTTGGGTTCAGATGTCCATAACCCGATTACTCCCGTGACTCCATGTGGCGATTAAATACCCAATTGCTAAAAGATCGTCAATGTGTCTCAGAAATCAGTTCTCGGATATCTCTTTCTGGCGGATAATATGGACTCTACTCCTCGGGTTGACATGATATGGGGAGCTCTGAAATGTTACCTCAGGGGTGACTTTATCAAAATGGCCGCCTTTAGAAAGAAAGGCACGCTTAGCTAGGTCCTTGGGTTGGTAGGCAAGATCAGGGATTTAGAGTAGGTATTCGTCAACCTCCTCGGTGCTGGACCTTAAGGAGCTTCTTTTAGTTAAGAATGAATACTCTGATCTTCTGAAAAGAAAGGACAGAATATTGCTTGCTGAGAACCCAGGCTAAATATCTGGATCTAGGTGAAAAATCTGGTAGTTATTAGCCTTGCGCCTCTGTGCACTCGAGGTTCGAGGATCATCCCCTCCTGACCTCCCCATCTGGTAACAGTGTCTCTTCACCCAGAGACATTACGCGGGTTTTAAGGAATATTACTCGGATCTCTATAGCCACTCCCGACAAGCCACTCTATAACAGATGTCAAAGGTATATAAGAGGAATAGGTGTTCCGAGCTTATCAGATGCCCAACAAGTGAGTTTACTAGCGCTATCTCAGCTGAAGAAATCAGGAGCACTATTGTTTCTTTGGCCCCAGACAGGCGCCTGGCCAGATGGTTTTCCGGCAAACTTCTATAAGGTTTTGTCAAAGATTTAACTCCCATTCTCCTTAAGTTATATAATTATCTCCGGTTTAGTATGAGCTTGACCCTGCCTTATTTGAGGCTACTATAGTCTTAATCCCTAAGGTGGATAAAGAACCCTCTGATCCGAGCTAGTTACAGCCTATCTCCTCCAAAATTACGACATTAAGATACTAGCCAAAATACTTGCTGATAGGATCAAGAATATCTGGCTGGAGCTTCTGAGTCTCGAGCAGACTGGTTTTGTTCCTGGGAGGTCGGCTGACCATTGAGGACTTTGTCACATATTTCACAGTATGCCGGTCTATCCCAACCCTCGGCTTTAATCTCTCTTGATGCTGAGAAAGCATTTGACGGGTTGACTGGTCCTTTTTATGGACAGTAATGGAAGAAATGGGCTTTCCGACCTCCTTTCTGAACACGATACAGGTGTTTTATAAATGCCTTCTGCAAAATTTACTGTAATGGGGTTTTGTCCCTCTTTCCGTCTCCATGCCGGTACCAGACAGGGTTGTCCCTTTCTCCCTTGCTGTTTAATTTATATTTGGAGCCTTTACTGATTAAACTCATGTCTTCTCCCGTGTGAAAGGTATCAAGCTCCATGGCGGAACTAGTTCTGTCTGTATGCAGATGATGTCCTGCTGCATTTGATGGAACCGGTTACATCCTTAGAGGCAACCCTCAATATTAGGCAATATAGCTCTTTTCTGGATACAAACTAAATATCTCCAACTGTGAAATTTTTCCTTAAATAAGTATCAATTTAAACAAGATTTCCTTTCCTTTGGAATGAGGTGGACCCCTAGATCAATTAAATATCTTGGAATTCACTTTTCCACTGAACCCTCCTTCTTAAAAAATTAAACTTGATTAGAGTCAGGGACTCGATTAGCCAGGATCTACAAGTTGGTCAGCCCTCCCTATCTCATTGTGGGGTAGAATTAATATTATTAAAATGAATGTTATTCCCGGATTTTCTTTCGTTGAACCTTACCAATCTCTGGGTCCCTCTTTCCTTCTTTCATCAGCTGCACCGACTGATTTCCACTTTTATCTGGCGGGGGAAGGGATGCGGCCTCCTATGCCACCTTATCGCTCCCAAGGATAAGGGGGCCTGAGACTTCCTAATTTTCTTCTGTATTATTAGGCGCCCATTTGTCTAAATTAGGAAGTGGTTCTCTATGAATGCTGAGAGCTACTGCCCAGTCTGGCTCCAACTGGAGAAGGCTTTTTCTTCCGACCTTAGAGTTGATATATCCGCTTTATTCTACCAGACCCAAAGCCCTCTCACAGCTGGTTTCTGATGAGGCCGTCGAGTTTCTCTTAGGTCATGGGTGCAATGTCTCAAGTTCTTTCTGATCTCTAGTTTCACTGGATCCGGGCAACCGTTAGTTCTTAATCCCAATATTAGATCGGGAAGTCTTGGATAGGTCCAAGTTGGCTTCCACAACTCAAAGATTCTAGGGTGGAACATTTGTTTGGACAAGACTCACCCTTACATCAGATGACATTCTTGCTAGGTTTGATATACCAACCAAATGCATTTTAAGGTGTTTCAGCTCCGGCACTTGGTAGGTACCAAATTTGGTACTACGGTCACACATTCGTTGTACACCCTTTTATCTGACATCATAAGCTTAGCTTCTCAGCCTCATTCCATCTCGCTGATTTATTCCTATCTTTTAAATTTTAATTCCCAAGAGGAGGTTGGGGTCCCTGATCTGGATGAGTCTTCTCCTAGCGATGTCCCGCTCTGGAGAAAGTATTGGTCTAATTTACATAGATACCATACCCAGGATAGGTTCCGCTTAGTACAATATAATATTGTTAACAATCTATATTATACTCCTGTTAAACTTTTCAGCGTAAACTGCTTGCTATTTCAGATTGTTTCAGGTGTTTAAAGGTCAAGGCAACTTAATTCATATTTTTGGGAATGTCCCAAAGTTGCTCCACTGTGGTCCTTGATCCGGGATAAACTGGATCCCCTTCTGGGTCTGAGTGAACTCTTCTCTCGAAATCTGTGTGCTGGGTGATCTCTCTCATATAAACAGTGTGGAGCCAGATACCATATAGCCTTAGTATCTATGGCAGTCAAGAAACTGGTTTTAGACACTGGAAGGATCACTTGGTTTTGTCATCGCTGACTGGTTAAAGGAGCTAATGTCGTATTCTTCAATCCGAGAATTTAATTACCAGCTATAAGGACCGTGGGACTTATTTCATAAAAGATGGGGTAGCTGCAGTCCTAATGTTTACCTTAACACTCAGGCCTGACGACCGATCGCTTGGCCCTCATATAGCTCATATGGTGTTTTCCTTAGCTTTCGTTATGCTACTATGGATTCTAGACCTGTTTCTCTCCTCTGTTAACAACTTAAATGGTCCTAGGCTGCTATGTCACTCTGTAAATAGGCTACGGTACCCAGATTCAGATTTTTTTGTGTTTAAGGTCTTAACTGGTGTACCTTAGGGGAGGTGGGGGGGAGGTGTGGGGGATTATGTACTTTCCTGGAAGTTTGGTTGCAAGATACATATTTTGTGTTTACCTTATCTTTTAAACCTTTCCTGATATCTTGTATATTTGTTTTAAGGGGGTTGGGATGGGGTTCTGTTATTCTTTTTTTTTCTTTTGTTTGGTTTGTTTTGTTGTTGGTTTTTGTTTTGCTTGTATTGCTTGAAACTAATAAACTTAAATTTAAATAAATAAATAATGGGCCCTTCATGAACCCATGTTGATTACTGTCCATAAGGTTATTACTTATTGTCCCTAGAAAAGCTACTATCAGTTAATTTATTTAGAAATTGGTAAGCAGAGGCATGCTGGGCTGAAGCTCATTTTCTAGGTGTAGAGTTGTTACACAGCAGTGGGTACACAGCTTTTCCACTACCAATGTCAGGCACACTGACCTATGATTATCCGGGTTTTCCTATCCCCACTCTTGTGCAGGTGAGAACTTTTGTAATAACAGGAATGCAGAAAAGGGGAGCATGCGCACCCTGGAGATATGTGGTGCAGACAACAGGTGCAGATGGCACAATGACATTAAAAACAAAAGGTAGGCGCACATGCACGGTCAACTGAATTAGCCATGCACTTAACCATATAGTTATTGATGGGAAAAAAACTACAAAAGGTAAAATGGCAAACCATGCTAGGAAAGGAATTCCAGAAAATCAAGACCCTCTCAGTCTGTCACTACCAACACCCCTACGTATCAAGAACACGCTGCCTCTCTGTCAGGAGGCAGGGTCAGTGCCCACAGAGACTGGATAAATACCCATCTCTTACAGTAGACTATATTTGGAAGTTGTTATCCCTCTGTACAGACAGTTAGTAAGACCCCATCTGGAGTACTTCTTGCAATTCTGGAGACTCATCTCCGAAAGACATAGACAGAGTAGAGGCTGTTCAGAGGAGGAGCAACCAAATGGTACAGGGTCTGCACCAGAAGACATACGAGGAGAGACTAAAGCAGCTTAATATGTATACTCTTGAAGAAAGGAGGGAGAGGGGGACATGATAGGAACTTTCAAGTATCTCAAGGAATTAACAAAGTACAAGAGGGTAGCATCTTTCAGAAGAGATGTGCAAGAACAAGGGGCACAATTTGAAGATGGGGGACGGCTCGAGGTAATGTTAAAGTATTTTTCACAGATAGGGTTGTGGATGCATGGAACAACCTTCCTGAGGTGGTTGTGGAGTCAGGAACAGTGGGAGAATTCAGAATGCATGGGACAGACATAAGGCAATTCTAATGGGGAGGTAGGAGGAAGTAAGCTGTTGATTAACTAGAATCTACAGCTTATCCATCAGGTAGGGAAATAGGCAGACTAAGTGGGCCAAGTGGTCCTTATCTTCCATCAGATTCTATGTTTCTATGTTTCACTGTAAATGTAAAGTTACCTTTTCTGGCCCAAATACTAAAATATAAAGAAATTCCACTTAGAACTGATTGATGGAGCTATTGGTGGATTCATGGAGTCACTGCAGATAAAAGTGATACTACTTAAAGTGCTTTTAAGTGTATAAAACCAATTAAATACATTTAAAATAGGGGCCTCCAGTCACTGATGCAATGACCTCTTTCTGTAAATGTACATGAAATCCTTAGTTGAACAGGTAGCTACTTGCTGTCCCACTGACACTGAAAAGAGTGGAGATGCAGCAGAGAAAGGGGACACAAGAGTGGCTATGATAGGAAGTTAAAATCACCAACTGACTGAATAAAAGTCACTCAATTAAATTTTTCTTCCTAGAAACATAGATGGTTCTGGCAGAAGGAGACCCAGGTCCATCTAGTCTGCCCATATAAAGTCCGTGACCTTCTATCAGTCTGGGGTACTGTCCCCCTTGGTGTTTCCCTGGATCCCCCAGTGCTGTTAAATTGTGACTGTACCTTCCTAGAAACATAGATGGTGCTGGCAGAAGGAGACCCAGGGTCCATCTAGTCTGCCCATATAAAGTCCCGTGACCTTCTATCAGTCTGGGGTACTGTCCCCTTGGTGTTTCCCTGGATCCCCCAGTGCTGTTAAATTGTAACTGTACCCGATCCCACCGGTGTATGAACCTTGTTACTGTACAGGCTTTCACCACCTCCAGCAGTAGTCTGTTCCAGGGCTCCACCACCTTTTCAAAAAATAAATACTTACAGATGACTCTCCTGAAATTCCCCCCGCATTTCCATTTGTGCCTCTAAAGTGGAGTTTGTGTTCCTCATGAAAATCTCCGAGGAGGCACTGTGTTGATATCCTAAGGATGTTTTCGATCATGTCCCCCCTGTCTCTCCTGGTCTCCAGCAAGTACATGCCCAGTGCCTTAAGTCTGTCCTTATAGGATAACCCATGAAGGCCATGTATCATCTTTATAGCCTCCTCTGAGCCACCAGTAGCCTATCAATGTCCTTCCTGAAGTGAGGTCTCAGAACTGGACACTATACTCCAGATGAAGTCTCACCAAGGATCGATACAAAGGGAGTATCACCTCTCTATCTCTTTCTCTCCATGCCCTTCCTATGCATTCCAACATTTTGCTGGCCTTGTTGTATGCCTTACTACATTGATTCTGCTCTTGAGGTCATCTCTGAGGGAGGAGCAGCTGCAGAGTAAGGGTGCTAGCTGCATATTCGAGCAGACTTGATAGACCTCTAGGCCTTTATCTGCTGGCAAATTTTGTATCTTCGTATGACCCCCAGATCCCATTCCTCCACTGAGGAGCTGAGTTGGGCCCTGTTTAGCCAGTAACTTGTTCCTAGATTAGCACTACCCAGGTGCATCACCTTACACTTCTTTGCATTGAATCTCAATTGCCAGATTTGTGTCTACTTCTCCAGGTTTTTGAGGTCTTCCTGTAGGTCTCTGATGCCTCAGATTATCCACCCTCCCACTAAGTTTAGAGTCATCGGCAAACAGGGCAATATTACCTTTGATGCCCACTCAATATAAGCTGATGAACATGTTAAAAGGACTGGTCCCAGAACTGAACCCTGAGGCATTCCACCAGTGACATCTATCCTTATCTGCAGGTTTCACCCGTTTACTACCACTCTTTACTTTCTGCCCACAAGCCCATTTCCTACCCATCCTACAATCTGATCCACCACCCCAGGTCCCCAGTTTTTAGAAGACATCTATGTGGGACTGTGTCAAATGCCTTACTGAAATCAAAGTAAAGCAGGTCTACTGCATGTTCCTTATCGAGCTCCTTGGTGACTTGATCGAAGAATACGATCAGGTTAGTCTGACATGATCTGCCTGCTGTAAATCCATGCTGCTTGCTGTTGTTTAGATTATTAGCTTCGAGGAATTCTATCAGATCCTATTTTACTAGGGATTCCATTAGTTTACTCATGACAGACATAAGACTAACTGGTCTATAGTTTCCCATCTCTTCCATGTCACCACCCTTATGAAGTGGCACCTTGTCCGTCAATCTCCAGTCCCATGGCACCACCTGATCTGAAGTGACCTTTTGAAAAGTATGCCGGGGGCTGCCAGCTCATCTACCAGCCCTCAAAACCCTGGAATGTATTCCATCAGGGCCCTGTGCTTTGTCGGGTTTAATGCCCAAATGACCTTTCTAGACTCTGTCAGTACTGAACTCTTGGATGCTCATTTTGGAATCCCTGCATCAGAGGCCTTGATACCACTGTCAGGTAAGGGACCCAGCTTTTCCTTAGTAAAACTGACATGAAGTATTCATTAAGGGCTTCCGCCTTTTGATGCGTCGTTCTTTTATATCCTTCCTTACAGCCTTACAATCCGCCCCTTTTTTTCCTTTTCTTGCTGATATAGCGAAATAATTGCTTGTCCCTGTTTTAATCCCTCTGCAGTTTGAAGCTCCTTATCTGTCTTTGCCCTTCTTACTGGTTATTGGCCTTCTTGCTGCTCTGTAAGTGTTCCTCTCACTCGCTTTCCCTTTGTACTGTTTAAACCTCTAATAGGCTTTCCTTTGGTGCTGATTGCTTCTCTGACAGTGGATGAGAACCAAACAGGCCTCTTGTGCCCTATTTCTCTTGGTTGCCATCTTGATGCAGAGCCTGGTAGCCTCAGGATTGCCTTTAATGTCTTCCCATATATCTTCACCTCTGACCTCCTTTGAGGCCTCTAGCCTTTTCTTGCCTCCTGCCATAATCTGCTGCAGTCTGCCCTTGAAACACAGTACCTCCATCTTAGAGCTGGTTCTTGTATCGGTTGTGGTAATTTCAAACCAGATAGTATTGCAATCACTGTTTGGAAGTGGCTCCTGGAATGTGATCGATTTGATGCTCTTAGAATTAGTGAGGATAGCATCTAGTCCGTGGGATCATTCTCCTTGCATCAGCAGCAGCTTCCCATGACAGAGTCTAAAATAAATAATAATTTCTGGAGTTTCTGAAATTTTATTTCAGCCGTGTCTCGCCACCTTCACCTTTTATAGATTTGTATTTTACATCAACATGGTTAATTCAGCTGGCTTTGTGTAGACAGTGCTCACTGCCCTCAGTCCTCTATCCCTTTGCCTGTTGCCAGTGACCCTGTATATACTTGTGGTCTTCTAAAGAGGCTGACACAGCCAGTGCCTGTCCTGTCCCCTTCAGTACCCTCAGGTGTAGCCTATCTGTTGGCCTGGGACTTTCTTACGCTCGGGTCCTGCAGACCCTTTACCACTTTCTCCCTAGTTGTATACTATACTCTATCTCTAATCTACATCTACCTGTACCCCAAATCTGTTCTTGCTGTCAGGAGTTTGGCCTGAAACCTCTGATGTCAGCATAGAAATTAAGAACTTGTTTCATAGGTTTGCCTTTCTTTGTCTTCCTCAACACTCTTTCCATCTTTTCTTATTCTTTATGTGCTGATCTTTGCCTGACACCAGTGGGCGGAGCCAGAGGGGGTGGGGCGCCCTCTTGGCTGCCCAGTGTGAGTAGTGGCGCCTGCCACCATCTTTATTCACTGTTTAGTGCCCGTTGGAGCCTGTCATTGACTGAATGGCCCTTCCTGGCTCCCAAATGATCCCAAACCTGGCTCTGCTACTGCCTGACACCTCTCCCTTATGTAACTGAAGAGTCATTATTTTTGATCCCTACTACCTTTAATTCTGTGTTTGCTTTCACTCTACTAATGGGTGCTTTCTTTTCCTAGCTTATCTTCATACAAAGCCCAACCAGCCTCAGTCTGCTCACCTTTGTATACCCTGAACACTTTCCTTTGGTCCCAGATTTCCTCCTCTCTTGTCTAGCCAGTAGCTTTTTGTTTTCTTGGTCTTTATTATTGATCAAGTGTATGCAGTTTGGGTGGCTTTTATTATTGCCCTTTAGCTGCTAACCACTTATAATACACAGTAAATATGGTTTTGGAAAGTTGTTCTGCATGGTTTAAAATGCTAGGAACAATTTTCTCAGCTGGCGCAATTAGAGTTAGTTGTTCTTTACACTTTAAAACATGAACAACAACTCTCCGTAGAGGTGCCATAATCACTCACACTCCAACCTTAGTAATAGATTGGAGTGTGAACTGAGCTACCACTACACACACACACGCACACACACACACACACACAGCTGTACTAACTAGCCTCACATGCTGCTTCAAAATGGCTGCTGTGACTTAAACTGCTCTCACATAAAAATGAACTATAAACCGCTTGTCATACAGATGCTACAAATAGTACTCTCAGTTACTACCCCTGCCTTGCACCCATGAGACCAAGTAAGGTTGAGGGGCCTGGGCTCATTGCACTCCTCCGCCCAGTGAAGGAAATAGTAGGCCAGGTCAAAGTAGGATATTGCTCCCTAGGATGCAGCACCAACCAACATACCAAGTAATTATTGAACACCTCCCTGAAACCAACCAGTAGCAGTAGCAGCACCTACACTTTAGCATAACACGCATTTGTAGCAACTGCTGTAGGTCTCTAATAATATGCTCACTCACTACAATGTAAGAGACTAGCAACAGGACTTTATTAATCAGGGGAACCAGTCATGTAAGGGAATAGGGATCATGCAATATCACAATTAAGCATTAACATAGAGACATAGAAACATGAGGCTCAATTTTCAAAGGCTGATGAAGGGCTTGTGTTAAGCCTTGCATCAAAGCCATTTTTGCATGATCACCAGACTCCTTGCCACAAGTTCATCCGATTTCCTGTTGTTGGGTGCAGTTGCAACTCTTCCTCAGTTTATGGCAGCTTAGGCCAAATATTTGGTGCAAGCCTCATACAAGGTCCCCAGTGCAACAAGTTAGATCAGGAAAAAGCTAATCTAACTTGTGGCATTTGCTTTTCTGATTGAAAATCTTGATTGCCAGTCAGGAGAATGCCACAAGCCCATGCACCGAATGATCGGCACACCAGGGGATTGCGGCATTCTCAGGGCTCTGAAAATCAAGCCCATAGAGTCTAATGGCAGATAAGGGCCTCTTGGCCAATCCAGTCTGCCCATTTTCCCTACTTATATTCTAACCGCAGACCCTACTCGATCTACAGCTCCCCCATCCTTTCCACTGTTATTCCCTTGTGCCTATTCCATGCATTCTTGAACCCCACCACTGTTTTTGCCCCACCACCTCCAGTGGAAGACTGTTTCAGGCATCCACCACTCTTTCTGTGAAGAGTACATCCTTGCATCTCTCTTAATCTATCCTTTCCAGCATCATAGCATGTCACCTTGTTCTTGAGCAACATTTTCTGAAAATACTTCCCCTGTACCTTATTTACACCCTGAGGTATTTAAATGTCTCTATCATATCCCTCCCTCCTCCTGTCTTCCAGGGTGTACATACTGAGGTCCTTTAGTCTCTCCTCAGAGGGCAGTTGAAGTAGACTCTGCACCATTTTGGTGCCCTCCTCTGGACCACACCCACTCTATATCCTTCTGGAGATGTGGTCTCCAGAACTGGACACAGTACTCAAGTTGGGGTCTTACCAGTGATCTAAACAAGGGCAAATGTTTTACTATGTAAATATTCTATTGTACAGCAAAATGTTTAATCCGCTGTTCATGGGTTATACAGATTTCCGTGCTTGTTGCTCATATCTTCTGTAACCACTCCAGTTTTGTATTTATATTTTCAATGTTATTATATTGTATATTCTCCACCCCAGCCCCAAGATGCATCTGGAATCGAGCAGTACTCCGCTCAGTATGCCTTCCTGGTGAAACTTTTAAATAAATCAATAAATAAAACACCATCTTCCTCTTTCTGCTGGTGATACCCTTCCTATGCACCCAGCATCCCACTAGCTCTTCTAAGTGCCTTATCACACTGCCTTGCTACTTTTAGATCATCCGATTACCCCTAGGTCTTTGTCCTGCTTGACTATTGTCAACGTCACTCCACTCATTTTGTACTCTGCCTCGAATTTTGTGCCCTAAGTGCATTATTTTGTACTTTTACATTGAAACTCATCTGCCATACCCTTAACCACTCATGTAGTTTTCTCAGATCTCTGCTCATCCTTTCCACCCCTCCTCAAGTGTCCCCCCATTGCAGATGGTGGTGTCATCCGTAAAGAGACAAACCTTCGCTTCCAGCTCTCTGCAATGTCACTTATAAAGACATTAAAAGGGCTGGTCCTAGCAACAAATAATTTCAATAAATGCAGTGCTTCACCCTCACATGCACTTTAAGGCTGTATTGGGACTCTTTTCAGAGATAGCTTGGTCCTCCCAGCGCCCACACACAATTACCTCATGTGGCTTACTGTTCAGTAAGGCCTCCCATTACCACCAGTAGCAGATCCCCCACAGTTTGCAAATCAGTTTCAACTATCTACTTATAAACTTCAGTTCAATTAAACTACTGGATACCTAGGTAAGGCACACACAGTTACAGGCCTGATGCTGCAGTGCCCAGGAAAACACAAGCTTGCTATATTACCACACCTGACTGACTTTAGTTGGCTAGCACTATATCAGCAGCAACATTTTTATTCAAAAGGAAACTTGAACTCAACAACAAAACTGTAATCCAACAGGAAAACCTGGTTGCAACCCTCTGGATGGCTAGGCCACTACCACGCATCCCTGGACAAGAGTAGAAACAGCTACATCTGGATTGAAGCAGGTGGTCACACAGGCCTCTGGTGCAGTCAGACACCGATGGATTTGAGGCAGCAGGCAGATGATCTGGATGCAAGCTTAGGCTGGGCCTGATTGCTGTTTCACTTTGGGGCTTGTCCTTTCACTGTCTAGCAGTGTGGCTAGTTCTGAGTGGCCCAAACCAAAGAGCTCCTTGTCTCACTCCAGTGAGCACTCTCTTGACCAAGCTGCACAGGTACCCAGAGACAAACTCCTACCACCTTTTCTCTTGGTCACACCAAGCAGAGCAGAACAGGCAAGCTCCTACCTCTGATCACAATGCTTGCTGTACATGACTGTGCTCCATGACTGTCAGGCGGCCAAGGGAGGTTGTGCCAACTGCCAATGTCATGGATGCCAGCAGTTGGGGAGAGGGTGTGTGGGTGGGGTCTCCGGAGGTTGCACTTGTGGGTGGTTGGTGTACCATCAGGAGGAAATACTGGACCACCAGGGATACTATTACAACTGTCAATGGAAGATGAGGTGGCAGATACCGTGGCAGGTGAGTGCAGTACAGCTGCCCTGCCTTCAGGAGTGGTAACAAAGACTTGGGGCCCAGATAAGAGTCAGTTTTGGCAACAGTAAACAGCAGCACCTGTGGGGGCTGTTTACCACTGCTGCAACCTTTGAATATGCCACTCTACTGGTATGCATGAGGGACCTCCTCCTTTGTATAGGTGCAGTGGCATATTTAGCACCTTGGCACTGCTGGGTTTGGCGGGGAGGTGTTCCAGAGGCTTTTAACATGACCCCACACAGAACGCTAGTGCAAACCTGGGTTATCGCCTGTGGTAACAATCTTCATACCAGAGTTAACCTTTGAATATCAGTCCCTCAGGCTCTTATGTCTCATCATCTACTCTGCAATGCCCGTAGATTTAACAGCTTTATATTAACTTTATTAAGCAATCTGAAAACACTTTCTAGCACTGCAAGAGTTAATTCCTTAACAAGTTGGCAAGAGAGGTATGCATACTGCAGCAACTCCATTGTCCTCTATGGTAATTTGATCCAATTGCCTGGAGGTACCTCAAGGTATACAACAGGTTTTCTGTAGTAGAAGTTGGGAAGGATTCACAAAACTCTTGAAGTTCCAGCAGCTGTGGAAAAAACAGCACAAGTGGGTTGCCCTTGTGGGTCCACAGTTTTCCCACAGCCGCAGTTATTCACAAAGGTTGAGCAGGATTACAACTGTCTCCATGATTTATGGCAGCTTGCAGGTGGTGTTGCCAGGAAGTCCCCGCAGCTGCAGAAACTGTACGGCTGGTGGGACCAGCCGTATCATCTCGTAGCCACTGCAGATGTGACTAACAATCTCTGCAGCTGCAGAGATTGCAGTCCACAGCTGGAGTTGCAGTGTGGGACTTAGTTCCAAAACATTTTGTGAATCCAGTTTGTCAACTTTTTCATGACTATGACTAAATATAGTACAACCCCTGGAGGCAGTACCTACCTACTTCCCCACAGGGTTACCCAAACTGTGAACCTGCTCTATGGAATCACAGTCCCCAAAAACATGCACTTATACTCTAAACAAAGGAATGCCATCCACTACAGTGAATAGAAACAAAAACAAGGACTTTATTTAGGGTCTCAGCTTCAGGTCCTAAATGGCTAAAACAGGATTTTGGTGTCATGATCACAAACAATCATAGGAAACAATGTGAAAAGGGCACTAAAGGCAATCAGCATCCTCGGATGTATTGGTAGGGTATTACCAGTAGGAAGCAGGATGTAATCCTCCCACTGTACAGGTCCCTGGTGAGACTTCACTTGGAGTACTATGTGCAGTTCTGAGACCTCAACTTAAAAGGACATCGACTGTCTGGAAACCGTGCAGAGCGTGACACAAAATGGTGCAGGGTCTGCACCATCAAATGTAGAAGCTAGGCTCAACCAGCTAAATTCATTCTCCCTCGAGCAGAGGAGGAACAGAGGAGACATGATTGAGACATTTAAATTTGTTAAAGGGATCAACACAGTACAAACCAGGAACCTCTTTCAGTAAAACAGGGTTGCACGTACTAGAAGACACAACATGCGCCTGTTGGGAGGTAAATTCAAAACAAATGTTAGGAAGTACTTTTTCATAGAGAGGGTGGTGGACCCTTGGAACATCCTGCCACTGGAGGTAGTGGCAGCCAAGATGGTCAGTGAATTCAAACAGGCATGGGATAGACAGTATAGTCACCTTAGCAAGACAAATTGATAGTGGGGGTAGAAAATCCTGGCAGACTAGATGGACCACATGGTCTCCTTCTGCTGGAAAATTCTTATGTTATTATGGGAAAAGGAGGGTTAGCAACAATGAAGTAGTGCAGTATGGTCTATTCCCTGCTGGTTCTTTAGTGCCCTTCTAGGCCCAGCTTGCAACAGTACAGGCCTGCACAGCCAAAATATTTCCTGGACTGTGCTTCATATGTCCTTATAACATGGGCTTCACAAACTGAGGTACCTGATAGGTAAAGACCCATCACCTGACTGTTGATTAATCCACGATATACGCACAGCAAGTTGCTAAGTGTCTGCCTGAGTGATCACTGAGCAGACCAGATCTTGTTATTGTGACAAAACCTGCACTCTAAGCAGCAGCCATTAGTATCCTCACTAACAGAGTGAGACCTGAAGCTGTCATGTATGGCTGCAATGTTCAGTGTTGCTGCACTCCTCTCTCTATCTCTCTGTTTCCCAGGTGACCAGTGCTGCTTGAGACAGAGAGAAACTGTTCCATAGTCGAGAAGAGAGCAAGAGTTGTGTCTCCCCACACACCTGCCCCATGAACCGCTGGGAACCGGGCGACAGTGTCATCTGTGTGTTGGTGTTCGCTTTCGTCTTCAATGTAAGACAATATGCTTATGTATTTATGTATTAGAGTTGCAGTGCCACATGAAATGTAACAGCTACACACACACACACACACACACACACACACACACAGGCAGCAGGGAGCTCGGTGCACTGTCTCTACTGACAGTATAGCACCAGAGAACATGAGACAGAGAATGAAAGGCAGTCATGCAGAAGAGAAATTGTTTTATGTTTCTCTGTCTTTCTGATCACTGTCCACATTGGACCACCAAATGCACCACATAACTGTTTCTCTCTGTGGCTCTCTGTAGTGTGAAGCCCGATGAAGTCGAGATAAGAGAGAGAGAGAGAGAGAGAGAGAGAGAGAGACTCTGTATATTCAGTTCAGTCTATCAGTCTAGTGCTTTTCCAGAGACAGCGATCACATTTGTCGTTACAGTAGTGGGGGGGACTTTGCATTTTGTGATCAGTAACAAAGCAAGAGAGCTGGAATGAGAAACACAAGAGCCGACACTGTGTAACTAAAAATTACACGCACACCGATAAACCAGCATGCTGTGGGAAGATGTCTCTGCCTGTAGCTATACCACGTGGAATTCTACATGTAGTGGACAGCTGTGCAGCATACAGAGCATGAGAATCACTATCCCAACACACTCCCCCATCCAATCAGTGGTTCCTTCAGTATGTAGGCGAGAGAGAGAGAGAGAGAGACACACTTCAGCGAGACACTGAAAGGCAGTTCTGTGCAATGTGGTCTCTCTGTGTTAGTGGCTGCAGTCTCCTGTCTGTGTGTCTGTCTCTGTCCCTCAGTGCCTGCCTGCTTCAGTATGTGGGGTGAGAGAGACACACGGTGTTATGGAAGACCCAAATCCAGGAGTGATGCAACAGTGAGAAACTATATTATATACATGCAGTGTCACAACTCCATAGAAAAGACTTGCATACAGTATATGTGTGTGTGTGGTTTTTTTTGAGGGAAGGGGTCACTACAGGATTTAGGAAGGCTAACAAAGTATTATGCACAAGAAATATCAGAAATCATATCACTGCTATATTTCTGACATTTCTAGTTGCATAATAGCAATGCATATACATTGTTTATGATGGACTACTTTACAAGGTGGCAGGATACAGTACCTTTTGTGCTATTTAAACAGTAAAAACACCTTCCTAGATATTTTGTTATTTCAACATAGCCCATGTTATAAGCACAATAACCCACTCCAGGGTGTGTGATTTTTGCTTACATTGAAGCTCAGCCCACAGCAGTGGACATCCCCACACCACACATGCACAGTGCAGTTGCTTTTCCCTAGCCCACTTGTGGTGGTGACGATTCCTCCTTCAAGCACAGACCAATGCATTTACCAGTATGGTCGAGGGTCAGTGTTCACAAGGCATATCATGACATGTTAACAAAAGTGAACATGATCACTCAGGCATGCTCCAGTACAAAATATTAGTATTTATTTACGGACAAGACAAGTTCCTGGTGCTTCGAGGATAACCCTCTTTCCACTGGTACCAGTGGGAATCCTTTTAACAGATAAGGAACTCAAACCTCAGTGCTTAACTGGGTACCTAGGCATGGAAATGGTGTAGGCTCAATAACGTTGCACGTGACTGGCATGCAGTGGTGCACTAACACAGAATGGTAAGCAATGCCTTGCAAACTAAGGTCACAAAGCTCAAATTCCCATGAAATCCACAAGAGGTACTTGTAAATCCCAGCTGGATGGCCTAGGCCATTAAATACTTTCTTAACTATGATACAAAATGCAGGTGCAGGGCCAGCGCTGAATTTACACACAGTTCCAGGGGACCTACCTCAATGCACAGGGACAATGCCACAGTTTGCAATGAGTCCCTTGCTGGCTAGCTTCATCTCTCTGTTTATTTCTCTCCTGTCTGTGATGACACCAGGTGTTAGTTGATACACTCACTGGCTGTTTTTCTAATTCCAGTCAGGTCTCGCCTGACTCCAGCGTTTCATAGCCTAATCTCCATTGGACAAGACAGCTCTGCCTGTGAATACCTGAGTCTATCTGCCCACCCAGCATGCCCTGGTATTCAGTCCCATGGGGTAATGATAACCAGTACCAGAGTGTAGGGATTAACTACAAAAGATCAACTTGCACAACACTGAGTGTCAAGATCTCATTTCATTTTATTGAAGGGTTAGACCATTGAGAATAAACTCATTTAAAATGGTGACTCATGGTATTACTTAAAACAAAATAACAATTAGTATAACATGACTAAATACAAACAACTACAACAAATATAACATTAAATAAAAACATGATTTCACAACAAAAGAAAATACCAGTTCTGACAACTTAGAGGATAATGCATGGGCCTCGTGGTTAACCACACTATGCTAGCGTTGAGTGGTTTCCTTGGCAACTTAGGTAAACATCAAGGCGCGGCTCGAGAGGTTTTCCATGGTTGCCAAGGGAAACCACGCAGGTGCTAGCATAGTGTGGTTGACCAACGAGGCCCATACATTGTCTTTATAGTGTATGGTGATCGGGGTTTATCAAAGAACTGCGCCTTACCTTGAAATGATGCCTCCCATACATGTTAAAGCTGAGTGAAAATAATGTCATAATGACCAGAGTAACTGATCATGTGATATGCTACTTCCGTTAGGCTGTGAAACGGTTGGTGAGTTCATCAGTCAGTTGAATGCTACGTAGTCTCAGGGTTCTAATCCGAGGAAACGAGGGAAAATGAAAACACAAAAACAGATAGACAAGTAGCTGCTACAAAAAAAAGTGACAATTAATTTTTACCACAAACTCTTCAGCCATTTGATGCCTGAATGAAGCCTCGTGGCTTCACAGATCACTGCAAATCTTCATTGTGTTGTTAACCTATCGATGTGATGTAGCATCGAATAACATTGGAACGGACGACGATGATTAACAACCTTAGGAAATTATGATTTTAAGGTTAACAGCTTCTGCCATACACTATATACATATATACTAGGACATGAATAATAATCATCCTAAGCACAACAGGATCCTGAGAATAACTGCCGAAACTCGGAATCCTGACATCGTGTAATTGCCTCGATGCAGAGGTTCCTCCATGTTTTGGGGTATTACCAGTAGGAAGCTACCCCATCCCCCACCTAATATAACAAACTGCACCATGGGCAACTACTTAGTGTCTGGATTCTGAGTTTCGGGCAGTCAGTCTTGGGATCTTGACACTTGGTATTGTACAAGTCGGTCTTTCATAATACTCCGAGTGAGTACCAGCTAGATGATTTCAATCATGGTTTCTAGTTCCAGCACATCAAAATCTCTAGTTTGCAGCAGCCATCAGTTTCACTTTCATGCAGAGCTTAGTATGCCATTACAGTATCTCTTTTTCTATCATAGCACGTAGCAGTAGTTATGCATCTCTCTGTAGCTCTATCTCTGGCCGACATGTAGTCTGTCATTGCAGTACAGCAGCACAAGCTGTCTCTCTCAACCACACACAGGCATGAGTCCATTCAGCAACTGAGCTCAGACAGGTTTGGGTCTGGAACAGTTCCTCCTATTCAATGGAAATCACAACTCTCGACTGCAGTCAAGCTGTCATTCACTGAAGGCAGTTCAGAAGGCCTGTCACTTGACAGGTGATTAACCATTGCAAAGCTGCCTGAATTATGTCCAGGGCCATTGAGGCTCTCTCTCTCAGCCAATTTGACCCTGATTGGTTACCAGTCACCCTCTGACCCTGTCATTACATCAGCTATGGTCAGAGGTGATGAGAATGTCTGCCATGTTGTAGTCCAAAGACAGTCTTTCCACAGAGTCCTTTTTGCACTATAGTCCTACAGTTCAAAAGTATTTCAGGGCTCTAGCCAGTCCTGTACAGGTGCGCTTTCATGTCTGGTTTGGTTGGGGATGTGATTGAGAAAGTCCCAGTCCAGTTGTGGGTGCTCTCCTGATGCATCAGCTGTGTTGTCAGTGGCTGGCATCTTTTCTGTACTAGCTCAAGAGGCTTTTTTTTTATATATAGATTTTATTGGCTTTTTCCCGTTTTCTCCCCATCCCCATGCCCCAGGTGTGTGCACACATGTAGAGGCATGCCACGCCCACAGAACACCCTCCCACTACACTGCTGCCCCTTCCACCTCGCTACCCACTGGACCTCCTCATGGTGGGAGGCGGAACTATGGGGGGAGGTGATGACCACCCTGGGGTGGAGAGCTGCCTTGACTGTTCAGTGCTGCTCCCTGCCCCCCGTGCTGGCTCACCGATGACCCGAGGTCATTCCCCGAACCCAGGTCACTGCATAGCACGAGGTAAGGCATCCAGACCCAACCCTCACTGCCACTGGGCTGGCTATGCAATAGAGCTTTAAAGGTAAACCTCATGAGTGGGTTATATACAACCACTGGGAGCCTGTTTCCAGAGGCCAGTATTGCCCCTCAACCTCAATTCTGATACCAAGAGCCTATCCCCAAAGTAATTTTTTTTTTATACCGGGAGCTCATTCACCTTGTTGGCTTTCTTTTTTTATTTTTTATTTGTTTTAGTGACACTGGGTGTCCATCCCTGCTGCCTGTTTTCTTCTTTTTTTCACAACCCACCCACTTTTGTCCGTACCCTTCTACCAGTCAACTTGTGGATGGCAACAGGAGCTCATCTCTGATGCTACTGAAGCTCCCTCAGCAGCCCGTAAACCTTCCTTTTACCTCCTGAGCCATCTGCTGTCCTAAAATGCAATACCAAACTGCAGTTTAATAAATGTAGTGCCATGTCAGACTTATGTTCTTATGGACTGGATGTATGTCATATATACATACATACATATGTATGTAGACACATGCATACTACATGTATACATACTGTACATATGTGCATACTACATACAGTGACGCCAGCCAAAATGCAACACAGTAATGCTGTAGTATATCACAAAATGCTGCAGTATACCACAGAGAACACAGTAATTCAAGGGCAGTAAAGCCAGTTTCTCATGCAGTATTTTGTGACATGTCACTTACTGTAAGTTACTGCATTGCATCATAGCTGGCTTCACTGTGCATACTACATACATGCATACAACTTGCTTCCATTGGAGGACTGAATTAGTAAAGAATGAGATTGAGAAGAGTGGTCCCCAGGGCTCTGTCCTGGGGCCACTCCCTCTTTCATGACTTTATTAATAATCCAATATTCAACATCAAAACACAGCTGTTCACCTTTATGCAGATGACACTGTTGTCTACAGTTGGAACCCAGATGTCTCTATGCTGCAGTTTAAGCTACTGGTGGCTTTTGATGAGATTCAGTGCTTTTTGGGATGGCAAGCTCTTCTTTAAAGGAAAAAAACTTCAGGTATAGCAATTTGACTCAAAATTACGTAAAATGCACATATTTCCACGCTCATATTCAGTCAAACAAAATGCAAAATGTCCCTAAGCCACAAATACCTAGGGTTATAGTTAGATTTGGCAAAATTGAAATGGGACTACTATTTGAATGTCTTGGAAAAAAGGTGAATGCTAGCATAAGGTTTCTGTACAGAAAGAAAAGTTTATTTCTTTTGGATGCAACAAGCTATGTTACTGCTTTACTCAATTATGGAGATATTGTGTATGCCGCCTACTGAAAACCCATTCCTGGAGTAAGACATGCTGTGCCACAGACTGGCTTGTTTTGTCTTGTGTTTTGCCCCAAGGCAAACGCACCATTAATGCTCTGTTAAAACTCTTCATTGATTGCCTTTGGCACATGTGAGACAACTGCATATATTAACCTTTATGTGGAAATATGTTAAGCAAAAAGTTCTAGTTTACATTACTGATCTGTTTTCTTACCCCCTTAAGCCATGGTTAAGGTCAGCAAAAAGGCTTTGAATTCAATGTTCCACGAGTGAGCTCTCGTATCAGCCAATTATCTCTTGCCTCATAAGGCCCAAAGCCATGGAACACTCTTCCATGTGAGAAGGGTGTTCTAGTCATGATAGTCCGCCATCACTGCTACTCTGAAATTCTGCATTCAATCTTCTTACCATGTATACTGTGTTTTTGAATAGCTCTGTGATCCTTTACATCATGTGCATTCATGACATGTTGTATTAATTTTTTTAAAAGTAGCTGTTGCTAACTCTTGCTAGAATGTATTCTTGTTACTTATGGTTAATGTAATCTGTATACTTTTCAGGAGACCATTGTAAATGAGCTTTGCTCAACTGGCTGTATGGCAACTATTTCTGTTTTAAATAAAACCTGGAACCTGAAACTTGAATACATACAGACATACATTATGTACATTCTTATATACATACATCCAGTAACACATACCTACATAATACATATATACATATATATATAAATTGCAAAACACTTTATTCATGCATCAGTTAGCATTGCCACAGCAAAAGTAGGAAAATGTGGCTTTAGAATTTTACCATAACACCCACCCCTAGCCTATGCAGACCAAGAGGCATCAGAGGTGGCACTAGGGTCATCAACCCTAATGCTCACCCCATTCTTCTATATTGTACCCACCCAGCTTACTTTAATAATGGAATGAGGTGGCGTTAGGGTTGACAACTCAATGCCACCCGACACCTCTTGGTCTGAGCAGGCTAGGGTGGGGTGTAGGGTGAAACCCTAATGCCACATTTCCCTACTTTTGTTGTGGCAACCCTAACTAATGCATTAATGAAGTTTTCAAATTGATTTCCTTAATTTTAAGATAGTATAATCATATCATAATTTGCTTGTGGGGGACAGGGCCCTCTGGGCCCTATGCTTCCATGTATAGCCAAGAATGATGAAACTATCAGTGTAGCCATGTTATTACCCCATCTGATCTACCCAGTGCAGAAAATATTCAAATCCCCACTGAAATGTAATTCTACACAACTGCAATGCCATTTCTGCACTGCAAATGCAAAAACACATTTCAGCCAGGATTTGAAAAATGACAGTTATGACATACATTTGGTGGAGTAATAACAAGTCTGTGTTTCAAATTTGGGGTCAAAATATATTAACTTTTCAAAGTTATGGCGTGCGTGGTGAAATTGCAATGAATAGTTATAACACAGCCATTTTTGACATTTTGACCCCAAATGTTCAACATAGCCTCTTGGGACCCACCTCATGAACAGTATGACTGTCATTATGCAAATCCTACCTGAATAAAGAATTCACCAAGTGGCTATGAAATCACCTTTCTGGCAGCAGTTGACAAATGAATGTCATATTGTTCATGAGAATTAGGAGTCGTAAAATATGATGAAGTGACCCAGAATCTCAAACAACGGCTGAGTTATGCATCAAAGTAGTCTGTAAAATCCTTTTTGTGAGCTCACAAATAAGAATCGGCTCAAAAAGCGAACTGGCTCACGAAAAAGGAGCTATGCGAGTCAAGAAAAATAATTAAATGATAAAAAAGGCATTGCAAGGTTGTTCTTTCACCAAATAACTTCACAGTCCACCTAATGGAGTCCCAGTGAACAAGATACCTGTGCTGGTGTCTCTAGATATCTTCATTTTGGGTGCTTTTCACTTTTTATTTTTGAAAAACAGAAAACAAGATGGGGGTCACAAAAGGAATTTTCTCACAAAAAGGATTTTATTCTCATGAAAAGAAAAGGCTCTCATGAGACTAAATCCTTTTTGCAATATCAAATCCTTTGTCAAACTCAAGAGATCTATGCTGAAAAATGAACTTCCCATAGGATATAATGGGAACTAAAAGACAAATAACTTTACAACAGTTTAATATTTATGCACCAAACTAACCGTAGCAGTTCTGCTACCCAATTTCTTTGTACCATAAAAATCATGCCAAAATTCCACACCATCTGGGCACAAGGCGATGAGGAAAAACTACAAAAAGGGTGACTTTTACTTTTTACATTATCCGGATCTCAGAATGAATTTGCACATCAGACCAGAATGCAACTTGCCACATGATCATCAAGAGATCTACCCACAGGACAGCACAAACCAAACTTTGTGCAAATCAATTGATCGGTTGCAAAGCTATTAAAGTGTAAAATTTGAGGTTTAACATTAAACAGGCTACTCAACCCTAACTATAGGGGCACAACTGTGCCCTATGATAGATAGATAGATAGATAGATAGATAGATAGATAGATAGATAGATAGATAGATAGATAGATAGAATAGACAGGCAGACAATACATTCATATAGAAACAGAATTTGTTGGCAGGAATGGACCAGTAGGCCATCTAGTCCACCCTATTTTCCCTGCCCTTTTCCACACCTTGGACCCTATTTGGTCAAAGGTGTCCCTCTCTCCTCCCTTTCCTCTGCCTATTATGCTTATATGCCTATCCCATGTATACTTGGAACTTCTCACTGTCTTCACCACACCACCTCTTCTGGCAGGCTGTTACAGGCACCCACCACCACTGTGAATAAGTATTTCTTCATGTCCCTCTTAACCTTCCCCCTTCAAGCTTTATTGCATGATCCCATGTTGAATTTCTCCTCCTTAGAGCGGAGACACCCCTTCTGCACTTTGTTCACCCCAATGAGGTACTTTTTGGTCTCAATCATGTCCCTCTTGCTCTCGTCTCCACCAGATCCTTACATATTGAGCTCCTGCAGCCTCTCCTCACATGGTTTCTCATGCAACACAACTCGGTAGCCCTGTTCTGGCCCTTTGAAGTATATATGTATGTACATACATACATCACATACACATATATACATACATATATACATATAATACATGCATACATATATTCATATCTACTTACATAATGGACACATAACATGCTACATGCATATATACCTAAATGAAAAGAAAATTGTCTCCATATGTTTCAGCACTTGGCAGAGGCTTTCTACACCCCTTCCTGCCCTCCTTCATCATCCTAGATGGGGGTAAAATTGACAATGTGCCCCTCATTTAAGTACATCTGTGTTTGGCTTGGCCATCACCTTGGTTTTCTCAGCACATTGGTACCATGTACAAAAACTCCACCCTAAGCTTGGTGCCCTTTATAGGAACAAAATATGTATCCCTATACTGCCTGCTGTGATATCATCACTGATGATCCTCCCCATTTTTGATTATGGTGACATAGTCTATCATGCTGCACCAAAAACCACTCTGGCCAGACTGGATCACCTATTTCCACTCTTTTTGCCATTTGCCTTGGACTGTCCCACCCGCACTCACCACTGTGCTCTGTACACTGATCTCTGTCTCTCTCCCTCCTTGAATGATCACTGCCTCCCCCACTGTGTCTCCTTCATTTTCAGAATTCTGGTTGGCTTCCCTCACTCCTATCTCAGCTCTATTGTCTACCCTATGCCCCCTCAATTCACTCTCTCCATAACTCAGGTTATCATTCCCTCTTGCTCCCCTTCCATAAATCAATGGCTGGCCAGTCTGGCTTCTCCTTCTGTCTTCTAATCTCTGGAACTCTCTTCCACTGGCAATTCTCTGCCCCTCCAAATGCTCTCTCTCCTTTCTACTCCAAGGACACTATGCCCTCTCCTGTGCATGCCCTTAGCCCAGTGCTCTACTCCTTTTCCCATTTTACTCCATTGCTCTGCACTTTTTCACCACACCATTCTCAATCCCTCTTCATCTCCTCCTTCCCCATCCTTCATTTCCTCAACCCCACTCCCAACTTTCTCTCTCTCACATCCAACCTCCCAATGTATCCTTTCTTCCCTTCTTATCCCCTTTCCTTTCCTCAAATCCACCTCACACGCCCCTACTCTGTAACTCTAATCTTTATCCTTCTTCTCTTTCTTCTTCTCCCACCCCTACTTCACCTCTTCCTCCCCACCCTTGCCTCCTCCCTCTCTCTCTCTAGTTGTTCATTCTTCTGCCCAGTCCTATACTCCTGATGTTTACAGTCCTGTGAGTGCATGCTACTGCTCATTTCCGATGTTTTAAGTGTATTATTTGTACTTGTCTATTTGATAATGATATTATTGCACGTAATGTATATTACTGTTCTACTAATGTGTTTCTACTTGTTTGTAATCATCCCATACCCCCTTCCCCAGGACACATCTGGAAATGAGCTTCATTGCTCAGTATGTCTTTCCTGGTAAACCTCTTTAAATAAATAATTAAATACACAGTGAAGCCAACCATAATGCAATGCAGTAACTTGTAGTAAGTGACATGTCACAAAACAGTGCATGACAAAAGGACTTAATTGCCATTGAATTAATTACTGTCTCCCTTTAGTAGACTGCAGCTATTGCAGCATTTCTGTGTTGCATCCTGGCTGGCACTGCTGTACATACATACATACATACATACATACTGTAACAACACTTGCAGGCAGAACTTTTTCAATTACAGCCATTGCTCCCCACTTCCATTAAAAATCCTTGCAGTTGTTTACTCTTTGGATCGATGATCCTACTTTGAAGTCACACTACTGTCTCCTTTCTCTGGCTGTGTACAATTTATTGTTATTAAAGGGAGTGCTGAAAGCATAAATCCCCACACAGTTTTCGTCATAGTGGAAATAAACTGATCCACTAACTTCTGCTGAGACAGCGGTAGCAAATTTACAGAGTGCTTGCACTGTTGTTCTGTCCTAGAGATTAATGTTATTTCAACTGCATTTTTATACTGCTTTCCAATCCCCTCCCCAGATCCCAGAAAGAGATTCTGAGTCAATCAGTCAGCAGAAGACAAAAAGAAAAACTGATACAAATAGGGGTATGCAGGTGACATCATCTGAATTGTGTTAATTGAGATTATTGGCAGGGAAACCTAAATGCAGACAAACATCAACATTCTATGCATGTGTATTATTGATTAAAATGATATCAAAAGTGCATAAGATTTACTGTCATTAGTTACATACATAACACTAGGCCCTAACTTGCAAATTATATTTCTCTTGCAACAGAATTTTCTTTAAAATAAATAATTTTATAACAGGAAAAGACCACACACTAATAAAATGTAGTCAAAATGACAGATGTGTACTTTGACCTTAAAAGAAAAGGTTATCTTTTGATAATTCCCCATGTCACACTATAGAACAAGTATTTTTTATAAATCACTCACAATCGAATAATTATAAATTGTTTCTTGAAACTGCAGTTCTGTTTATTCTTTTGCTATAATTTGTGTGAGTACAAAGTGGCCAATTTAAACAAACTTCTGTTTCAAAGAGACTCGTAAACCCATGAATTAGTAGAGTTTTGTATGTAATTTCTGATGGAAAGTTTCTGTACACTTTTACTAGAGTAATACCCACTAAGAAGCAGCAAACTGATTTCTACTGTATACTCAGATGAGATGAAGTCAAGTCAGTTCTGCAGCACATCAGCCAGTAATGGCATCCGGCCACAGAACCTGTGTGATGTCTTGGCACTCTTCAAATTGACTGATTTTCAAATTAAGGAAAAGGCATCCCCTCCACCTAGTGTTTTAATCCTTCTTCTCTTTGTTCCTTCTGAAGCCCTGTCCATGCATTTGGTTTCTGATGAAAAGAAAATGTTGCTTTGGGTATGGTCATTGCATTAAGAACTCAAATTGTAGTGAGAGAAATAATGTGGAACATATAACTGAGTATTTGGCTACCTTAGTCAACGCTGGAGAGCAACCTGCAACAGAAGAGAATCAGTTGTGACACAGACATTAAGGAGCACTGCCGCAGACCTCAGTGTCAACAAAAGCTTGGGATCCCTTCCCTAACAGCCCACCTGCAGTAAAAATAAACTGCATCATTCCTGAGATGACAATACCATCCTCCACCACCCACCCCATCAAGCAGCTTTTATGGAAATTCTTAAACAGACTGAAAGCAGCTGACTTGTTTAAGTTTAAAACACTGCATGTAAGTAGTTTGAGCACTGTACCAGTATAGGTGCCACGCTCTTCTGCTGTAGCCATAAGGGACATTTTCTTCCTCCCCATCTGTAATTTTTGATTTTTCCCTGTTTGCGCCAGACCCGGGACCCCAGCAGACACGTATGTGCATGTGCATGGAGGCACATGCTCACATCAGGTACTGGCTTGGCCCCTTCCACCCTCCCCTGGCATTTACCGCCACCCCGCTTTTCCTGTGCTTCCCACTGGAACTCCACCTGGTGGGAGTGGACTGTTGGAGAGCAGACAACCACCTCTGGGAGGGGAGGTTTCAGGTAACTCAATTCCGTGCTGACCTCCCTCCTGTGTTGGCTCTCTGGTGACCTGAGGTCATTCCTGAACCTGGGTCACTGGTGTAACATGAGGTAAGGCATCCAGTGCCTCAGCCCTCTGCACCACCGGGCCAGGTTAAGGGACATTTTTCAAAGCTATGGTCACAGGACAAGTGGCAATTGCTATGCTGCAGTTGCATCAGTGCTAATGCACCAAAGTGTTGTGTGCAATATTGATACATTATTGATATTGATACATTTGCGACACTTTGCTCATTGACGCCAGAAAAATGAGGCTTGTGTCATTTATTTTGATGCATGCATCATTTTTGATGCACTTGTGGCATGAAGTTAGACAATGTTTTGTATAGCCTAACAGTCCTATACCAAGTAATGCAATTCCAGCAAAATCGTGCTGCAATTCTTTGACAAGCCAGACCATGGCATCTGCCCTATAAAATTATTATTTAATTTATTGGATTTTGGTAAACAGGTAGGCTCACTGAGACGAACAGTCCCTTTTCCAGGATAAACCTGTAATTAATTACAAAAAATACATTGGAGAACATATCCTAACAATACAACAAACATTACATAAGTGAATGACAAAATACAGTGCCGACAGCGGATAGACATAAGGGGGTAGTTAGGTACAGAATACCAGAGGCACTTGGTTCTACAGAAACTAGGGCAATGAAATCATCCAACTATGTGTGATGACCTGTAATAAATATGAAGTGTTACCATTGTTTTTTTTAAAACCAAGATGCGCCTGTTTTCAAAAATGCAACATTTCACCTTTTCAAAAGATGTGTGTTAATGCACTCTCGTAATTATAAACAAGGCCATTGGTTTTCAGTTTTTACCAGAAAACCTGTTAAAATTCTGGAATTTAGATTGTCTGCAGCTGTAAATACAAAGAATGTAATAGAATTTGCCATTGTATAGCAGATCAATAAAGCTATAGAACTAGTTTTCTTCTTTAAATTGATTACCCATTTACAAAGCTGGTCTGCCTCAGTGAAAGAACACATGGCTTTCATGCTTTTATGTGGAGAAGAGTGTCAGAGACCAGCTTTGTAGCGAGTAACTGATTTTTACATTGTGGATTCACTTGGTTTCCTGAGGTCTCTTGCTACATTTTTTAAATTCATACCTGTACTATTTTCATAGTGCTTTATTACATTTGCTGTATATTAATCCTTCTTTTATTCTTAATACATATACTAAAAGACTGACAGTAGAATCCCGGTAAAATCTAGAAATTAGACTAACAATCATCAGTACAATCACCAAATTTCAGATGCCAAAATCGAATTTTATTAATTCAGTTATCATAAATCAGTGGCCTTGATTACAAGAGGTCGTCACATGATGATTGGCTCAATCAGTGCTGATGATTTATAAATTCCATTTGAAAATCAACACTTGACTCATACTACAGTACCTTTACAGATTGTGGCAGCATAATAGGCTACTCCACCAGAGTGCTTCCTTGGGATGCACATAAGATACTCTTATTTCCATAAGAGTATTTCACGCTATTCTTGCCTAATGGGTATCTGGCTAGTGCTGCTCGATCCGCACAGAAAGGCAGCAAAAGGTATTCACAAAAATCATGGCACAGCCTACAATAAGTTGACAGGGATGCTTGCTTACCTTCAGTTCGAAGTTTTCTTGCCCTAAGAATGCATGAGGCGGTACACTGATATCCATTAGAGGCCCAACTAGCACCTGTATCAACTTACAAAATAATGTCATTATGGCACCTTGGTTTCTGGACAGGTGGAAAAGGTTCCATGTCATAATCATGACTGAGAAACAGTGACACATGAAAATGGCATTGAGCCCTGGCGTGACCACTTTAGGAAATGTCTTTTTGTGGGGGTTGCCCCCAACCCCACTTATTTTAGATACCAACTCCGAGGGGCACAACTCGGGATGGGGACCATGGTACACAACTGTGTCAACGCTTGTGATTTCATTGCCATTCTGACACTTCGCACTTGTCTGTCAGCTGTCCTTATGGGCTACTATGGGGTAAAATCTTTTGATTGGAAAATGGTGATCCAGAATCTGCTTTGAAATCACCAGAATGTATTTTTCAGTTTCTGTGCATCTTTTGAAATGACACAAATACTCTAGAGCCCTAATCCCAGAGCAAGGAATCATGGGTATGCAAATCCCTGTGCAAGTCATGCTGACAAGGCTTTGCCAGAACATCACCTTCAAACCAGGCCTGCCTCTCTGATCTAGTATAGGCTCACAGTGACAAACTAGAGACACGTGTTTCATCCTGTTGGGACTCTCAGTGTAGTGCAAGCAATGTCTCAGCCAAGTACCAAGTCACACCAAGTAAATTAGCCATTTAATATACTTCTGAGGTAGCAAACTGAAGAGGCAGTTTGCAGGAAGAATACAGCACAGGATCTGTAAAGGATGCTAGGAGAGAAAATATCCAAAGTGTATGTTTTTGTGTCTGTTTCCAAACACACACATACTATAACCTCTGCCCCTTGCACTAGGACTGAGGATTTTTAGAGTATGTGTATGGTTTGAAGAGATGCTCAAAACCATATACGATATGCCTATGGTCCAGTAGGGAAGTAACGTATCTTCTGCAAGTAGCATTGCCCAGACCTCAAAAGGTATTTTATGCTGTTTGTACTGAAATAGTACAGTATTTTGGCCCCTTATTTTTCAATATCTGTTCTGTATGAAACTTCCATATTACCTGGGAGTCCAGCTAGACTCCTACATATTTACACTAGGTCACGTTTAAGAGGTGATTTATCACATGTAATCTATTATAGTGTATTGTAAGGCTTTGTTCTGTTGAGCTCTGATTCCCTAGCTTCACTCTCAAGCTCACAGGGAATCAGAACCCACTGATGGCAGCACAGGGTGGTTTGTACAGTTACCCATCCAGTATCCTCTACATAGTGCTTGATTTGATTTAACATGTGGGGTACCACATATCATAATTTGAGTTTAACCCAAGTTTAAAACCCATTTGGTTATTCTCAGGGATAGTTTGATTTGGTGAAACCTTCACTGCAGGGTTGATTGCAAGGACACCATATCCTCTCCCCATCCATAGAGGGCAGTGTCATCCATATACATGTACAAACGGGCCATGTGTTCTTCTGTTCAGGTCATTCATGAATAAGAAGAGTGGTCCCAGCACTGAACCATGGAGAACACCCACATTTTAACAGACCAGAGTGTATATCCATCACTGCTGCGGTTGTTGCCAAGCAGTTAGGTAGTCATTCACCCATTTTGGGAAATGGGTTAAAGCCAAAATGAACACATTTCTGAATCAATAGCACATAGTCCACAGTGGCAAAGGCCTTGGAAAGATCAATTTATATTGTTCATTCATTATTTTGATGCATGTCCTTTGAGCAGAGACACATTCAAGTGACTAGGACATTGTCTCACAATATAGAGGCGAAGACCAGCTGCTTACTGTATGTGTATGTCTGTATATTGTGGATAATGAATTACCTCAGAAGTGTACTCACACAGCACTTTTTAAACCCCCACCCAAAAATACATGTTAAATCAAAATTATTTATTTATTATTCTCTTAGCATACAAGGCTCTAAACTACCAGAACTAGTAGTGCATATGTTAATACTGCCATAGACAGCACTCACACAGTTGTAAATGTGATCTCATGTGCATTCTTAAGGTATGAGAACCACAATCCAAAGGTAAGTGGTTTTGAAACCCTAACAATTTAAGTGAGATCACAGTTACAACCAAAAGAGTGATCTCCATGACAGTATTAATATATTATTGATCTACAGTAGCTTGGTCAATAATGTATTCAAAACAACTAAGAAAAACTCCCTGGAATGAGCCTGCTTACCGAGCCACCAGAGGAGAAGACAATATACTGAGTAAGAAAGTCACATGTGCTGTGGAAAGGAGTGTTCTGATTGGACAGAGGTGTTCCCTCAATCTATAATGAGTGAAGCATAACTCAACCTGAGGTGCATCTCAAAACTATACAGAGGAAGGGTTTTCCACAGTCATTTGAGATTCAGAGATTTCAAATGCTTTGGTCCCCTTTTTTTCTTAATCAGGCTATTTCTCATCCCCTGCTTGCAAGACAGCCCCCACCCATTACTAATCTAATGGACCAAGTGGTTATCCACCACTTGCCCAGGACCCAGGACCATGGTAGTGGCGATGGCCTGCCATGTTGGTCATGCATTGGCCCATGGGGGCGGTTTCAATGGTGGACCAAGGTTTTTTTCTTCCTGCTCTTGGTTTCTCCCCAGGGTTCACCGGTGATGCCGTGTATGCCATCAGTGTCTGGTGGATGCCCTTCCCTGATGGTGTGATTCTGCAGTGCTGCCTCCTGCCTTGTGCCAGGTGGTAGTCAAGTACTGGAGACTCTGTCCTTCCTTCTTAAGAGAAGACAGCTGTCCCTGCAGCACTTGATCCTCCCTTCTCTGTTTGGCCCCCAAGCAACCTGAGTCTGTTCCTAATCCAGGTTATTGCCATAGTGAGTGGTAGTGCCACCACTACGCTAAAGGGAAGGTTCAATGCTTTGATCCTTTTACTGGTTCTCCCAGCCCCACTGATCAATGCAAATACTTAACATCTATTTGTCTTATGTCTATATCGGTATTGGACTCTCACGCCCAAGCAATTAGAAACTATTTTTAGAGAAACAAATTAATTATGCATGCAGACTTGCTTTAAAAGAAAGCAATGCTCAGCAGATTGCACATGCCAATTGGCTGACAATAAATACAACTATGAATTATGCTATAGGACTAAACAATCACGCATGTCTTCATTATTTCGTGTCATAACTCTGAATCATTCTTCTGTATCCTTATTCTGCCCCAACACACACACACATCATTTTTCAGTATCCTTATTCTGCCCCCTCCACACACACACACGTACACACACACACACACACACACACACGCACGTGAACTAAACACAAGCAAAACATTACACGGTAGAAGTCATCAGAGAACTGATCAGTAAGATGTTTAGGTATAACTGACCATCAAACATTAACCATCCGTCAAGATCACTAGGTGTGTGTCTTGCAATTTAAAGACAAGTTTGGACACATACTATGTGTTCTGAGGTAGATTTATTATGTTCACTCTGACCTCTCAAGAGGCAGCTAGTAATGTTTTTCTTGCTGTTGTTCTAAAGCATATGTACTCCTGGACTGATTGCTAAGCTTTTATTTGTCTGCTGTTTTGCAGTCTTTTCTAATAGAAATTCATCACATTTTGACTCTTTCCCCATCAATTCCTAATGTTACTACATGAACCATGGACCAGATTGCTGGGGTCCCTTTGCCTTACATTTTCTTTATCACTCTGCAGTTTTCACATCTTAATCTCAGATGTTACCCATGATATCTGATTCACAGTTCTGCCGACAGCTTTTACACATTTTCTGATTGACTCCTTTAGACCCTTGGCAAGGGTCATGCCTCCTCTGTTATTACACATGATCCTTCATGATGTTCTCCTTCCAGGGGCCACAGGAACTTGCACAGCCTGGGAAGGGAACACACAGTGCAGGCAAACTGATTATCCAGCCTTAGTTACCATATATGGGCACATCAGGCATTTTGAGAAAGATGACACTCAGAAGGACCTGTTTACATAGAAACACAGAAACATAGACTTTGATGGCAGATAAGGACTGCTTGGCCCATCCATTTCCTACCTATTGAATAAGCTGCAGATCCTAGTTAACCAACAGCCTACTTCCTCCTACCCCCACTAGAATTGATTTATGTCTGTCCCATGCATTCCTTAATTCCCCACTGTTTTTGGACCCCACTATCTCCTCAAGAAGGCCATTCCATGCATCCACCACCTTCTCTGTGAAAACATACTTCCTCACATTGCCTCTGAGCCATCCCACTCTACCTTCAAATTGTGTCCCCTTGTTCTTGCACATCTCTTTTCTGAAAGATGCTACTCTCTTGGACTTTATTGATTCCTTGAGGTCCTTGAAAGTTTCTATCATGTCCCCTTTCTCCTCCTTTCTTCAAGGGTATAATTATTAAGCTCCTTTTTCTCTCTTCGTATGACTTCTGGTGCAGACCCTACACCATTTTAGTTGCCCTCCTCTTGACTGCTTCCATCCTGTCTATGTTCTTATGGAGATGAGGTCTCCAGAATTGCACACAGTACTCCAGATGGGGTCTCACCAATGATCTGTACAGAGGGATAACAACTCCTGCTTTTCTACTAGTGATGCCTCTCCCTATGCAGCCCAGTATTCCCCCAGCTCTCCTTACTATCTTCTCACATTGCTTGCCTACCGTTAGGTCATCTGATATGACTACTCCCAGGTCCCTTTCCATTTTTGTTGTTGTTAGTACCTCCCATTGTGTACTCTTCCCTGGGTTTTGTTTCTAGGTACACAATTTTGCACTTCTTTGCATTGAATCTAAGCTGCCATATTCCTCCAACCTTGCCAAGTCCCTTCTCATCCTTTCCACCCACCTTGTGCATCAACCCTGTTGCAGATCTTTGTGTTGTCTGCAAAGAGGTACTTTTCCTTTCAGCCCATCTGCAATGTCACCTATAAAGATGCCTTGCACAGTGGTTGGATTTCGCTGCGGCGCCAGTGACCGGGTTCGGTAATGGACCTGGGAGCTGGAGAACCAGCCAGGGAGAATGATTGAATGCCTCAGGGCTGCTTTCCTTCTCCACATGCCCAGCATACTTACGACTCCTGGTGGAGGCCAGGAGGACTTGCAAGTGCGGTGTCTGAATCCATTGAGGAGTGGGCAGATGCAGGCTGTCATTGCACATCCCTGCCCCTGGGGACACAAGGAAAAGTCCTTGCTCGCAGTCACCACAAATGATGACTGCCCTGGCCCTGATTAGCTTCCAGACCGGCTCCTGAACTGATTCCATCATTGTGGCACTGACCTCAGGTGCCACAACCCCACAGGGGAGAGCTGGGGGTATCGGGAGAAGTAACCAGTATAGAAGTGGAGGTCCAGGGTCCATGACCGGGTTGACATATCGGCTGTGGACAGCAAAAAGAGTAAATAAAAAAGACATTAAGAAGACTGATCCCAGTACTGAACCCTCGGTACCATGCTAGTAAACCCCTTCTTTGGAGTGGACTCCATTTACTATTACCCTCTGTCCTGTTGTCCAGCAAATTTTTTTACCCAGGCTAACTACCCTGGGATCCATTCTCAGGCTGGCCAACTTGTTTATTAATTCTTGTGTGGGACTGTGTCAAATACCTTGCTAAAGTCTAGGTAGGCCATATCCACAGCTCCTCCCTGGTGTACTACTTTGTCACCCAGTCAAAGAAATCTGTTAGATTCATCTGGCATGATCTTCGTGACTGTGAATCCATGTTGCCTTGGGTCCTGTATCCCACTGGCCTCCAGGTACTTAACAATCTTTCTTTCAGAGTGATTCCATCATTTCTCTACCACTGATGTTAAACTAACAGATCTATAGTTTCCTGCCTCTGCCTTGCTCAAACCTTTGTGAAGGAGAATCACATCTGCCCTCCTCCAGTCTTCAGGTACCACACTATCCTCCCATGATTTGTTAAAAGGTAGTCAGTGGTGTCACTAGTTCTCCCTTAGTTATTTTACAATTCTGGGGTGAATCCCTTCAGGCCCCATTGCTTTATCCACCTTGAGTTTTAGGAATTCTTTCAGGACCCTTTTTTATGTGAATGGACTGGTATCGACCCCCTATCCAGAGTGCTTTTATTGTTTGGTTTAGGTACCTCCTCCACTTCTTTTCTTTTGTGTCTGCACTAGTTAGCACAACTCTCATACTCAGCTCAATCTAGCCAGTGTGGGTTCTAACCTCTAACAAAGTTAAAGTCCTAATAGCATTGATGAAATTATTGCTCCTTCAACCTGACTCCAGGATATAACCAGCAGCCTGTAGGCAAGGGAAATTGAAAGACTGGTGGGCCAAGTGGTTTTATCTACCATCAGATTTTATGCTCATATGTTTCTGTGTTTCAGATCAGGAAGAATCGCCCTTCTTCCTTTCTCAGTGTGATCAAGACCCCAACTGTGAGTTGGTAACAGGACCTAGAAAGGTCCCTAGGGTAATCCCCTGCCTCTTACCACATTTTCTTGTCCTGGATAAATCTCAAGTTACACTGAAAACCTCCACTACTCACTCTTCTTTTCCTCCATACCTATCTGAGGTACATCTAAATGGATGGCAAACTTCCTTTTATACCGTAGCACTAGAACTATCACTGACACTAGCAGAGACCAATCATGGTGAAATTATAATTCTGGACAGCCTCATGTGCAGCATAGTGTCGAAGCCTTGCTAAAGACCCTGATAGGCCATGTCCACTGCTCTTCCTAAACTATTTCCCTAATAACACAGTCAAACAAAGCTATCAGATTTGTTTGAATGATCTCCTATGACTCTATCTGGTCTGTGATCTTGCAGCCCATTATATTCAAGATACTCTACCAGTCTTTCCTTCAGCAGGGTTTCCATTAACTGCCCCACCACTGAAGTAACACTGACCAGCCTGTGGTGGCTAGCCTGCTCCTGTTGCCACTCTTTTGTAGAGACTACATCAGCTCTCTGCCAGTCCTCTGGAATTATGTCTGTTTCCAGTGAACTGTTGAATAAGGCTGTCAGTGGGGCAGATTGCACATCCCTGCATTCTCTTAGTATCCTTGGGTGTGTCTGTTCTGGTCCCATAGCCTTGTCCACCATCAGAGCTGCAAGTCCTTTCAGGACTCGTTCTCCAGAAGATGGACTTGTGCCCACCTCCCACCTCTTTGTTCCTACCACTCCCTGGTAGTTCATCCCCACTCCCTCGATTGTGAAGACTGAGCAGAAGTACCTGCTCAGAATGACAGCTTTTCTTAGTCCTCTAATGTGCAGTCTGTCACAAACACACTCAGAAAGTGAGGCCCTCTGCTCCCACAGTGCCAACCTCTGAGCGCAGTATTCTGAACAGGTAACAGAACAGGGTAACCCTCCTGTCTGCTTGTGGATCCAAATCACCTTTAATCTCAAGTTCTGGGGATTCAGACTGTGAACCTTATGCTAGTGTACCCAAATGTTCAGGCTCAGATAATCTGCTCTTCAGGAGGATGCCAGATAGCTTTCACCTCAGGTCACCTAACCAGGTATCCAAATGAACCCTTAAACTCTATAAAAGACCTTAGGTATATTCTTACCTTTCCCAGTTTGATGACACCATCAAGCATATTAACAGTTTTGTTAGTCTTAACCCTACATATGTCACATGCAAAAGAAAGAACTTTGAAGACACACCCAGGTAGTCTTTTCAAATGAAAAGTTTACTTAAAATGGATAAAAATAAGTAAAATGTAAATACAGAACAATTTCCACAGTAGACCTCTAGGCCTGTATCTGCTGGCAAATTTCGTATATCACAAAGCATACAATCACTTAAAAGAAAAAAAGATAACTACAAGCTCCTACCAACATACAATCAGACGTTTTCTATCTAATATATTACCTCTACAGAGCTTTTAGTTAGATGTTGTTTCTTAAGAGCCCAAAAAGAAATGTATCACTAAGTTCAGCCACAGTATTCAGTTTAAACTGTGTCTTCCACCCCTTTGTACGTCATCTAGCACCTCCTTGTTGAATATAAAAACATACAAACAATGATCTTCCTGTCAGGAGATATTTTAAATACTGTGACTTTAGCAAAAAACAAATTTCCCAAATTATGACAGTCTTTAAATCAAGCCTTTCCTTTGATCTCTGTAGTTCCTCTTCCCAGGCCACATTAAAGGATTTTATGACTTTTCCATATCTCACTTAGGTGCAATATAGCTTTTAACACCAGTTGGTATTAAATGTTCTTCCTCTTAAGGCGTCATAAAAGTTTATGATCTCCATCCTCTGGCAGACTCATAAAGCCCCATTTCATTTCTACTTCAAAGCAGCAACAGGCCATAAAATGCAATGTCTCAAGGAAGTTAATCACGTTACAGAGATCTGCTGGTTTATATATATCCTGTCATTTTAACTGACACCTGGAAGGAGGGCATCCCACAGGCTGTCTCATGTGAAACACCTCACATACCACATTCTATATAACAAATATCATCGAACAATCATAACCAGCTGGCCAAGGCGCACAATCCTCCCCACCTAGACTGAATTTGGGGCTCTATCACCTGCATGGGATGAGCTTCCCAAATCAGTTCACTCTCATAAACATGTGACAAGCTGTCTGTGTTCTGATTGGTCACTTCAGCCCTATGTAAGATTGTCATACCCTTGCAAGACAAGACTCCATCTTAACAGTCTACCATTAGTTTTTCCCATTTGCGGCAGCCAAACCAGGAGGTTGTGGTCCATTTGTAGCTCAAAATGCTGCCCGTATAAGTATGGCTCTAACTTCTTTAGGGTCCACACTATGGCAAGACACTCTTTTTCCACAGTAGAGTAAGCCTGCTCCCTGGGAAGTAACTTTTACTCAGGTACACTACAGGGTGATCTTTCCTTTGGTGGGTGCCTGACTCAGTACTGCCCCAATACCCACATCTGAGGTGTCAGTCTGAGCTATAAAGGGTCTGCTATAGTCAGGACTTGTCAATACAGGAGCACTGCACAGTGCCTCCTTCAGTCTGGTAAAGGCTTTTTCACAGGCTGGTTCACAGAAAATTTTTAGGCATCCTTTCTTTACCAGGTCAGATAGGGGAGCAGCCAGGGCAGTGTAATTGAGTACAAATTTCCTATAGTACCCTGCTGTCCTGAGAAAACTCATGACCTCCTTCTACATTTCTGGTCTGGGCCATGTCTTGATCACCTCTATTTTTACTTGGTTAGGATGGAGCTGTCCCCAGCCTACAACATGCCTAAGGTATGCCACTCAGCCATGGCCACCTGGCACTTCTCAGCTTTGACAGTGAGTCCAGCCCTCTGTATCCTGTCCAGCACTTCCCTAGGTGGGACAGGTGTTCCTCCCAGCTGGCACTAAAGATGGCAATATCATCCAGGTACACCATGGTGTACTCCTCAGCACCATTTAACACCTTGTTCACCAACCTTTGGAAAGTGGCCAGGCGTTCTTCATTCTGAAAGGCATTACTTTAAATTCAAATAAGCCTATTGGAGTGATGAAGGCCGACCTCCCTACCTCTGTCCATTAACTCTACCTGCCAATACCCTTGTAAGGTCGATAGTCATAAGTAGGTCACCCTCCCAACTTGTCCAGGAGTTCATCCATCCAGGGCATTGGGTGGTGTCTGACTTATGACTACATTCAGTCTATAATAGTCCACACAGAAATGAGTAGAGATATCTAGCTTGGGCACAGGACTACAGGTGAGGCCCAGGGGCTGTGGGATCTCTGGATTACCCTAAATGCAGCATTTCCTATGCCTCCTCCTAATGTCCTTTTGACAGCCTCTGACATCTGATATGCTGTCCTGCGATGAGCGTCTGTATCTCTGTCTCCACATCATGCGTCGCTAAGGGGTTAGTCCAGGCTTGGCACTAAACAGTGGGCAAAGTCTGCTAAAACCTCCTCTCACTTCCTAGATCTTGTCTAGGGCAAGCTGCGGGAGACAATTTAACTGCCTCTGCAGAGGACTCCCACTTGCTTTCTTCCAGCAAGTCCAGAAGCGGGTCTCCTTCATCTGTCCCTCCCCAGGACTGCATACTGCAAACACCATGTCAGCCCTATTAGAATATGGCTTCTTCTTGTTGACATGGTACATTCTTTCTGTATGTCTTCTGTCAGGTAACTCTATGATATAGTTCATGTTATTTACCTTCTTAACTACTTTCTATGGTCCAGCCCAATCAGCCTGCAGCTTGTCTTTCCAGACCTGAATAAGGACCATGACTTCTTGACCCACCATGTACAAGTGAGCTCTGGCTCTGTGGTCATACCACACTTTTGTTTCTTTTGGGCAGCTGCCAGGTTTGCTCTGGGCTGTCCCCATAAGTTCCTTCAGCCTTTCTCTAAACCTAAGGACATAATCCACTATGGGAGTTCCCTGGTGGTGTGCTTGCCTTCCCAGTCCTCCTGGATCAAGTCTAGGGGCCATGTACCTGGCATCTACATAAGAGTTAGATGCGGAAATCCTGTCGACTCCTGGGGCACCTCCCTGTGTGCAAACAACAGGTGGGAAGGTATTTCTCCCAGTCCTTCCCACGCTGTTCAGCAAACACTTGGAGCATTGACTTCAGGGTACCGTTAATCTTTCCACAAGCCCATTGGCTTGCTGGTGATAAGGTGCATGCATCTCTGCACCACCCCACTACTTCTCACAAACATTTCATCAGTTCCGACATGAAGGAACCCTCGATTAGTGATAACCTCTCATGGAAACCCAACACGGGAGAAAATCCCAAGTAAGGCATCTACCACTTTGTCTGTCCTCAGTGAGGATAGGATGACTGCCTCAGGGTACTGGGTGGCATAATCCACCATAGTCAGGATGACCCTCTTCCCGGAGGAGCTGGGAGTATTTAAAGGCCCCATAATATCCATTCCTACCCTCTGGTATGGCTCCTCCACTATGGGCAATGGAATTAGGGCGGATTGGGTTTTCTTACCTGCCTTTTCTATTTCTTGGCACTGGTGACAAGACCTGCAATCTCCTTCACCTGTTGGGTGAAGTTGGGCAATAGAAATTCTGGTCCAACCGCCATGAGTGCATGCGATCTCAGATGACCAGACAAGGAATATCATGTGCAATCTTGAGCAACTGCTCACGATACCCCTGGGGAATGACAAGCTGCCTGCCTATCACCCCTCCCCTGTATTCACATCCTGAGTATACATCAGTCCATTTACCAATAAACTTTATGTTTACCGTCACCTCCCTGTGTTCCATCAGAGGCTGCCCAAGCCCCAGGCTTCACTAGACTAGGTCACTATTCTGAGCAGCTGCAAACTCCTTACATATTCCCAAAGCATGGGACATGTCCACTTCCATCACTAAACTAGGGTCCCTATCACTAGCATCAGGACACTCAGGATCACTGTCATCCCTAACCTCTGACAATGGGTCACCCTCCCTCTTCGGAGTAACCCTCCATGGCTGTGTGGTTAACTGCTACTGGGAAATTTCTATCCCTTTTCATTCATCTCCAGATCAGGAGGCACAGGCTGGAGAACCAGCCTCCCAGTGGTTTCCACAATGGCTTCTGTGGGTCCAGGGAACTAAAATATTCTCTTGTTGCTTCGCTACGGGTAACTGCACACCATCCTCTGTTTGAGATTATTGCCAAGGATGACATCAACTGCTAAACTTTTGTCTACAGCCACCTGTTGCACAGTTCTCCCAGTTTTACCCCAGTCCAGGAGAACACTAGCAAGGGCAATGTTTTATTCTCACCAGTAAAGTCTTGTACAGTTACATATTTATTCGGTATAAGCTGACCAGGCTCTACCAGATCCCCTTTTACCAGTGTCAGGGATGCACCTGTGTCCCTTAACCCTTGTGTCTGTACACCATTCACCATTATTTAGTTTTTGTTGACCGGGTAAGTGCACTAGACAAATCCTGCCTATTTTCAGGCACGACCCGAGAGGGGATACAGATGAATGCCAATTGTCCTTGAACCAGATCAAGCTGTTGGTGGTATTTTTTGGTGAATGAGGAAATTTGGCCAGGACACTGGGGAAATTCCCTACTCTTTTCGATAAGTGCCATGGGATCTTTAACATCCACCTGAACTACCACCAATCCAGGCAGATGGGACCTCGGTTTAACGTCCTCATCCGAAGACGGATGACTGGGTGCATCTGTTCCCTCCTGTTCACAGGCATGCTTCCAGGGTCACACAAACAACCTACTTCTTTCCTAGCTCCACGTTGTGTATTGTTCATCCTTTTGGGACACTGTCTGACAATATGCCTAGTTTCTTTACAGATCCAACATTTGTTTCTTTTCTCAGAGAAATCTTTTCTCTGAAACCTGGGATAACTGGTTTTGGTGGAGACAGTGAGGGTTTTAACTGCCCTGAAGGTGTGCTTTTCCTTTCTGCACTGCCACACCTGCCCCATTCGCTCTCAGAGCAGGTCTACTCTTGGCAAAGCAGTCGGAGAGTTCAGCAGCCTCTTGCTCTGTTTTGGGATCTCGGTCCTCCAGCCAGGTTTTCAGCTCTGCTGGGCGTGCCCAAAACCTGTTCTAACAAAATAGCATTTTAAATTTTATCTACAGAGTTTGCTTCAATTCCTTCCACCAATGTTTTAAAACAGAGCGTTGTTTCATGGCTAGCTCTTCATAGCTCATATCAGGGCTTCTCCTGAGCTTATGAAATTAGCTCTGTACACTTCAAGCAGTTAAATCAAACATTTTTAAAAGTGCAGCTTTAAGTTTGCTGTATCATTACTGTCCTCATTGTCCATTTGACCCAATGCATCCCGAACTTTCCGGCAAGTAGTGGGGAAAAGTGGAAGCTCTAGGACCCTCTAGGAATTTCAGCCTGAATACAAACTTTTTCAAAGGAATATAAAAAGGCATCCATATCCTCCCCTCTTTAAATTCAGCTATCAATTTGAATTCAATTTGTAACCCAGTCCTGTAGTTCCAGTTAAATCCAAGCCACTTACCTGCTCTGGTGCTGGTGGTTGGAGTCATAGCTTCTCCAGTTCATGTCACCTCTGGCGCCATGCGCCTCATGTTCAGCTTCTCTCCCTCTCATCTCTCTTCTCCTCTGAGGCTCGCTGGTGCACACACTCTTCACGGTCAGCCTCCTGCTGTCCTCACTCCTCTTCTCCTCTGCAGCTCACTGTTCTAGCTTCTCCTCACTCTGGAACTCCAGCTCCATTCTGCCAACTTAATCTGCAGCCTGATTGCTTCTAGCTCCAGAATGCTGATGACCTTCTCCTGCTGCTGTGGCCCTTCATTGGCACTGGCCCTGCTATCATCCTCACCGGATCTGGACACTGCACTGGCCACTAGCCTCTCTACACTCAAGGTTTGGTCTTTTACAGTCACAGTCTGTGACCCAATGCTCATACATCTGCTGCCATCAGGGCATCCACAAGGTTGCTGGAGGCTCTCACCTCATACAGGAATCCTCTGTCCTGGCACAACTGACTCATGTAGTCTCATAGTGTGCCCACTGTAGTTAAGTCATCTTTCTCCCTAACTACGGCTACTATAACTTCACTTTAGAAAAAAAATAAAACAGGTAGGACCTCAACTGTAAGCAAAATTATATAGTTCTGTTTCCTTTTTAAAATAAATTACTGCCTTATTTTGCAAGTAAGCTGTATAGTTTTAAGCTGACACACTGAACAGTTAAAGCTTGTGTTACCAAATTTATCCACACCGCTGCCAACCAAATCTGTCACAAACACACTCAGCAGGTCAGGCCTCTGCTCCCACAGTTCTTACCTCCAAGCGCAGTATTGTGAACAGGTAACAGAACAGGGTAACCCTCCTGTCTGCTTGTGGGTCCAAATCACCTTTAGTCTCAAATTCTGGGGATTCAAACTGTGAACTCGTATGCTAGCATACCCAAATGTACAGGCTCAGATAATCTGCTCTTTGGGGATGCCAGAAATCTTTGCCTCAGAACATCTAACCAGGTATCCAAAATGAAGCCTTAAAACTCTATAAAAGACCTTAGGTATATTCTTCCCTTTTCCCAGTTTGATAACACCATCAAGCTTATGAACATTTTTGTCCGTTCTAACCCTCCATACATCACATGCAAAAGAAAAACTTTGAAGACACACCCAAGCAGTCTTTTCAAATGAAAGGTTTACTAAAAATGGATAAAAATATGTAAAATGTAAATACAGAACAATATATCACAAAACATATAATCACTTGAAAAGAAAAGATAACTACAGACAAACTCCTACCAACATACAATTAGATTTTTCCTATCTAATGTATTACCTCTGCAGTGATTATAGTTAGGTGTTGTTTCAAGAGCCCACAAAAGAAGTGTGTCACTAAGTTCAGCCACAGTATTCAGTTTAAACTGTGTTTCTCCACACCTTTTGTGTGTCATCTAGCTCCTCCTTGTTGAATATAAAAAATATACAAACAATGACCTTCTTGTCAGGAGATATTTTAAATACTGTGACTTCAGCAAAAAAAACTAATTTCCCAAATTATGACAGTCTTTAAATCAAGCCTTTCCTTTGATCTCAAGTAATTCCTCTTCCCAGGCCACATCAAAGGATTTTATGACTTGTCCATATCTCACTTATGTGCAATATAGCTTTTAACACCAGTTGATATTAAATGTTCTTCCTCTTAAGATGTCATACAAGTTTATGATCTCTGTCCCCTGGCAGACTCATAAAGTCCCACTTCATTTCCACTTCAAAGCAGCAACAGGCCATAAAATGCAGTGTCTCATGGAAGTTAATCACATTACAGAGATCTGCTGGTTTAATACATATCCTGTCATTTTAATTGAAACGTGGAGGGGCAACATCTTACAGGCTGTCTCATATGGGACACCTCACATATACATTCTACATTACAAATATCATAGAGCAATCATAACCAGCTGGCCAAGCGTCACACAGTCTTCCCCTCCACCCTTCTAATCCTCTCTATCACTCCCATTGCATTCCACTTCTCACTTATGTATTGGAAGAAAATCATAACCCCTTTAATGACACCTTTGGCCATCCTTCCTCTGCCTGCATCATTAATTTCCTCACAATCTTTCCTGCTTCCCTATGTTTTACTTTGTATACTTTCCTGTCCTCCTCCCATTGTGTTTCCTTATACCTCTTGAATGCCATCCTTTTTTCCTTCACTAACTTGGCCAATTCCTTAAAACCCATAGTCTCTTTTTCCTTCTGCTTTTACTCCGTCCTTCATCCAGAAGATAGTTGATTTAATAATGCCTCCCTTATTTTTCCCCCTGTGCCTCCATTCCTCTCTAGTAACCCCCCAAGGATGCAGTTTCTCATAGAAACCTCCTTTCATTAAATCATCCTCCTAAAGTCCAGGACACTGTTTGCCTTGTTTCTGTCTTTATGTTAAACCACACTGAACAGTGACCACTGGTACCGAGGGACTGCCCAATGTGACATCTGCAGTGCTGTCCTGTTTAATGTAAGTATCCCTTAGAACAGCTACTGGCTGGACCTGGTACTTACAAAGAGGGAAAGTACTGCAGATGTCATATCAGGCAGTCCCTGTGTACCAGTGATCACCATACAGGTGGTTAACATTAAGACAAGAACAGAGGCAAGAGGGTCCTGACTTTAGCGGATGGATTTAATGAAATGGGAGACTAGTTCCAAATAACATTGTAGGGGGATTGCTGGGGGTAGAGAGTACGATGGGAAAAGTAAGGGAGGGCATAACTAAAGTGACCTCTTCTGCATGAATAACATGAGTAAAGCAAAAAGAAAAGACTGTATCGGTTTCTAAGGACGACCCGAGAAAATGAAATCTGAGTGAAAAGAAATGCAATTCTGTCAATTGGTTTTCATAGCTCATGACCTCAAGCCCTCAATCACTTGTATCTCTCTCCTCTGGTCTTTGATTAAGTCAATATCTTTTAATAGATATGAGGACCAGAACCGAACAGAGTGCTTGAGATGGGGCCTGAACAAAGATCTATACAAAGCATTGTAAAGCTCTTGTACAGTGAGTGAACACTTCCCTGCATGAAAAAATAATAAAATGTGGTTTTCCTAATTACTTTCTTCTAACACACATACCAAAATTTTAAACAAATATAAGTGCTTCTCATAGTTCTAATTCCAGTGCATTTAAAGGAATAAGATGAATGCATATGAGGCTGCAAACTGCACAATTCCTGATTAAATAAAGTAGTATTACCAAAATTCATAAAAGGTTGTAAAACGTTTTCTTCAAAAATATTTTTAATAAGCATATTACGCTTTTATTGTATAGCCATATATGGAAGTAGTACCAACAACATATCTTAGTATATCAGCACATAGCTGATACCAAGCTTGCAATGTAAAAAGTTCCTAGCCTCAACAGGTTCAAAGCTGACTTTTTAAACCTTGCTGTGCTGCATGCTGATATAGCTGTCCAAAACTCCTATACATTCTAATTCTGTTTCATTCTAAATTAAAGAAATGAAACTATTAAAAGGTCTAATTTATTAACCATTAGGGTTAGACACTTCTTTTTCTTAAATGTAAGCCTCAAGTCAGTTAGATACAAATAGATCATATTGATACTGTTCTATGAGTATAACGATGCACAGAGAATAATGCATGGGTGGTGTGCATTACAGGAATTTAATACACACCTGAAGTGTGTGATGCTACGTAAACCTGAGTATCAATGCTCGAGGGTTTATTCACATCACACACCAAGTGTGTGTATTTAATTCTAGTAACCACTCCACCTTGAGCCTCATTTTATATAATTCTGGGCATCAGTTGTTTTCAACTCCCTTGTGGAATTTGCCATCATGTGAACCATGTTTAAATCTGTGATTTAAAAAGTGTACTAATGCTTATAACTTATCTGGTAAACAAGCTTAAATGTATGTACAGTTTTACAGATAATAAACTTGATTTGGAAAGCCATTTTTATGGCTGTGTTGCCATGACAATTTTACAGGAGTCACAAAGATTGCCTGAGATTCCTGTGCTGAACAGGAGCAATCTGAGGAAGGACAAACTGCCAGTAAGAAAATAGTGCCCAAATTATTTCTATTGCTAAAGTATATATTTCTGTCATTTGGTTAAGTGAGGGTTTGGCGCTTTTTTCTAGTTAGCATTTCTGGCTATGGTAAAAAAATGCTTAGCAGTGTTTATGCCTCAGGTAAACTATGTGGATGTGAATGCTCTATGAGAAACTGATGCGCTGTAGACTGAGCCTCTGTGAGTCTTGGAATCAGCTGTTTGGGTGTGAGTTTAGTAATAACTGTCCAGTTATTATGGCAAATAATAACTTGCCATTACCATTGAAAAAATTGATGCCAGTTAATATATGCCTGTAATTACTGGTTACCCCTTTATTACTAATGGCCTTTCCCACCTTCACCCTGATCTGCATAATAATTGGTCTAGCCCTAACTTTGCCCCTGCTCTACCCCTCCTACTGCCCTTTCCTACCTCCTCTGTATTTCCTCCCCGTCCTTGCTATTCTCCAACACCCCTAATGAAGCCACCTTTGGCAGCCTATGCTTTTCACTCTTATTTATACCTCTTCTAGGGACCCTACCTCCCATTATTTCATTCATCCCCCTGCCCCACCCACCCTTTACTCCCTTGACAAAGCCACCCTTGGCTGCTTTATCTCTACAATCAGTTGTAACAAAGTCACCCTTGACTGTATTTACTTCACTGTTATTCCTACCTCTTCCAGGGATACTTCCACTTCATTTTATCTCCTGCCTCACCCCCCCACTCCCCAACAAAGCCACCCTCAGTGCCTTATCTCTACAATTACCTTCCAACCTGCACCCCTTGACCAGACTAGTAGAAGTTTAACACTGAATTTTCAACTAGCGCTGTACCACACTCATGTTGTGCTATCACTGTCTCACACTTATACTTCTGAACAGGAACTATGTAACTTCCTGCTTCCCATTTATTGTATACGCTATCAGAAGTGACTGTTATACCTTTAACACCTGCATTGTTGTGGACTGTATGTAAATACCTGTGATATCTATGTTTGCATTTTGTATTGTATTGTCTTTGATCTGACATGGAACCTTTGTAAATGAGCCCTGGCTCAAAGGTGTTAATCTGAAACTGTAATAAATAAATAAATAAATGAAAATTAACCAGCTCACAAGCTTCTGGCAAATGCTGTAACAACTCGAAAAAGGGTTATTACTGCATTCCAAAACATTTTCTTTAACCAGCAGTGCCAATCATTCATAGCACCTCAGCTGATTGGCTCCTAGTGTGCATGTGGCAGTCTACACATTTCAAAAACATGACAGCTCCATTTCCAAGGAACCACAGAATTTGCACAGCCAGACTAATTGATTAGTTTCCTCCGATGTAAGTCATATTTTTTCTTTTTTTCTATTTATCTAGCTGATCCTGCCATTAAACTATAACAATCTATCTGGTTGATCCTGCTGCTGTTGTGCTTCAGTCGGGTTTTGGTCTGACCCAGTGTGATCTCCAGTGTGACTACCTCTTGGTCAACAGTATTATTTTTAAAGAAAACAAAGAGAAAAAAATGTGTGTGTGTGAAACAGAGAGAGAACAGCTTTACCTAACGCTGGCATTCACTCCCTGCGCCAGTAATTATAAAAAATAAAGGATAGGCAAGTGTGTGTTTAAAGATTTTGTTTACACACTCGTGTGTGATTCTCATTAACCTCTCAAGCTTTGCTCCTCGAGGTTTATGGGTCAAAAATCCATAACACACTCTTCCCTATACATTATTCTCTATATACTGTACATGTCAATTTATATCAATGCACTTTGAAGTGCTATGATGTATATCAACATACATTAACCTGTATCAACACATGAACACTGTATTAATATAGCTAATTCATTTTAAACTAGCCAAGCTTTCATTAAAAAGAAAAAGTGTGTAGCTCTATAAGTTCCAAAGTTGGCCCTTTTAAAGATCATTTATTTAAAAGGGCTTATGGAGCCATTAGAGTAGAAATTTTGTTCAATGAATGTCTGGCAGTAGGTGCAGGGATATATCAATATCCCATGTTTTTACACTGTTCATTGATATCAGTGCATAAAATCAGGTCAATTGTGGAAAATAAACTTTAGAAATGTGTATTTCAGCTTAAAATTGAACTGATAAGGGCTGGCCTGTCACTACATCAGTAGAGTTACCGCATATGATGCCAGAGTGACCCTGGTTTGGGAAACAATCCCAGGTTACTGGAGGATCAGAGAGGAGGAGGAGATTTGAGTGTCCCAGAGGATGCATGCCTTCTCAGGTGAAATGCTGTCTGATCACTGGCCCCTCTGTAAGGCACACCTACAGGCCCACAGGTGGAGCCAGTCAGCGGGGATGGCAGCGAGGGAGGGAGATGCTGGAGCTATGTGCATACCAGTTGCATGCATATCTTAGTGTATTGGAGCCAACATCCCAAAGAGAGGGTTAAAATGGCAAAGACAGATGTGCAGCCCAGCAGGATGATGTCCAGGAATGTTTGAACCTGCACCACCAGTTCATCCGGCATGGAGGGATCCCCTGCCAGCAAATCTGTGTCAGGAGTGGTGGAGCCTCATTATGGGGATAAGCCATGGGGCAGGTAAGGGGAGACCCTGGAGTTCTGAATAGGAGACAGAGATGGGTAGTTGCCTAATAGCCTAAGGGGCCATTGCTGTAAGTAGGAGAAAAGTAATAATTAAAAAATATGTGTATTGATTAACTGACTCTGTGGTGCCAAGCAGTTAATTGTTGTACATTGGGAGCATGGGTTCATTCCTGGGACATCAGGAGCAGCACCAGGAGGGAGGTTGAAATGCGTTCATGTGGACACACTCTTCCAAAGGGGTGGGTGCCTTAATGTGCAAATCTCTGAGCACCATTTATGAAATTACCTTTTCAGCAGGATTAGTGTATGACAGTCATATTGTTCGTGAGTTGAGTCGTAAGAAGCCTTCCATGTTGAAAATCTGGGGTCAAAATTATTAAAATGGCAGAGTTATGACCATCTGTTGCAATTTCGCTATGCACACTCATAACTTCAGCAACTGAAAATATTTCACCCAAATTTTCTACATAGACTTGTTATTACCCCACCAACTGTATGTCACAGCTGTCATTTTTCAAATCATGGCCAAAATGTGGTTTCACACCTGTGGCACGGAATGATGTTGCTGTCACGCAGAATTATGCTTTGGCGGGAGTCAAACATTTTATAAGCAGGGTACATTAGGTGGGATAATAACGCATTAGGCTGACCTTCTGTCACTCTTGCCATACAAATTCAAGGGCAGGCCTTTCGGCAAGAACTACAAACACTGTATATAGGGCACGTATGAAGCCCACATGCAAATATGGATGCCATTAAGGAGTATTGGGAGGCACGGCCCAGAGCGTGCTGTGCTCCACATGCAAAATGCAGAGTATTATGGAGTGGTGGGAGTGCAGGGCCTTTTTCACAAACCTACCACCACACCCCATCCTCCACACACCAACAGGCATCGGGGTGTGCCTTGGGGTTAGTTAGCTCTAATGCTCACCCCATTCTCCCATACTGTAACATCTCAGCCCCTTACACGTGAAACGGGGTGAGCATTAGGACTGATGACCCCAAGGCACAGCCCGATGCTTGTTGGTGTTTGGAGGGTGGGCATGGGGTGGGTGGTAGGTTATAAACCCTAACACCCCATTTCTATACTTTTGTCGCTTTACTATGAACCCTAACTGATGCATTAACAAAGTTTTTTGCCAAGAATATACATTTTGAAGAGAAGAAATGAAAGGGCTTGTGGAGTGGGAGTGGTGGTGGTCATATTACTGCTGATGGGAGGTTATGCCATCCACCTCTGTCTGGTACAACTGCCATGGGGACTGGTGGCAACAGGAAAGCCAGAAGGGGCAGTTGTAACAGCAAAACCCTGCAGAGCAAAACAAAGACAGAGAATGAAAACAAAATTAAACTTTGGAGACTGCAAACTTCTACTACACTAGTGTAGCCGGTTCAGTCAAGCACTCCCTCCACCCACAGCAGTGCTAGTCTGATGGAAAATAGCAGATACCAAACCCACAGTTTTAAATTAAATATTGTTGTATACCAGCTGCACAATTTTGTGATCAATGTAATACAAATAAACCACTTTAGAGGTTTTATTTGCTGCAAGTGATTACATAAACACCCAAAGTAACAGACTTAACTCTGCTGTCTCTAATACTGCATGGAACACCATGGTCTACATGTAGTTTCAATACCACATAACCCATAGTCTCTGCAAAAAACTAATGATGGTATTGTAAGACTAAAGATAGGAAAGAATAAGAAAAGTGAGATAAGGAAAAGCAAATATTTACATGAGCATTTTGTTCAGTTTTTACAGTTGAGAAAAAAGGTCCACTACCAGATTGCAGTTTACAGTTCAAAAGGGAGAGAGGTACAGGGTTTTTAAGTGAGGCAGTTAAAGAAGATAAGACACTAAACGTTCTTAGACTTTTACAAGTGGATAAAGCGATAGGTTTGGATAACAAACACCCAAGAGTGCCAAAAATGAGCTAGTCACTAGCTGCACCACTGACAGACCTCTTCAACTGCTGGTTAAAGACAGATGTGGTGCCAGTGAACTGGAGAACTGCAAATGTGAGCCACTGTATAAAACAGGAGTAAGGATGAGCCCAGGAACTATAGGTCAGTAAGTCTGATATCCACAGCATGTAAAATGCTAGAGACCATTATTAAAGAAGGATTAGTAGACTTTCTGGAGTCAGATGGACTACTGGACAAGAGACAACTTGCTTTCATATTAAGTGGGTGATGTAAAACAAATCTAATTGACTTCTTCAATTGGGACACAAGGTGAACAGATACAGGCCAAGCACTGGATGTGTTGTACCTGGATTTAAGTAGGCTCTTTGACTCACGATAAATTAGCTAAGAAATTAAATCTAGGAATGGAAGAAAACATTATACAATGGTTTAGAAATTGGCTGCATGGAAGAGTTCAGAAGGTAATTCAAAACAGAGAAGCCTCAGAAAAAGGGTCATCAGCAGGGGGCTCCCCAGATATCAGATCTGGCCCTGTCCTTTTATTGTTTATATATGTGACATAGGTGATAGAATTCATGCCAAGATAAACCTCTTTGCAGATGATACCAAGATCTGTGGTAGAGTAAACAGTAATGATGCAAGTGTAAGATCTCCTAAAGCTGATCTGGAAAACTTGATAAATGGTTCAGCATCTGGCAATTAAGATTCAATGCACAAAATGTAAGGTCATGCATACTGGGGAAAAAAAGACCAAGGGTATCTTACATGATGGGGTTGGGAAAATAGAACACACAATAGAGTAGAGAGACCTAGGAGTATATCTGAACATGTGCAGCTCTCCAGTCCCAGGGCACCTCCCAAACTCCAAAGAGGTGTTAAACAGATCTGCCGGGAACCTGCCAGTGTCTCCACAAGTTCTCTTTGGACCCTTAAGTGTATGTCGTCTGGTCCTGGGGACTTGTCCACCTTCAGGGCCTTATGTCCTTATGCACCCTGTCTACCTCTATTATGCCATCCATGACTCTCCTCTTCGCCATCCCTACCACCCTGCTCCCTAGTGGCACTGATCTGTCCTTTTCTTTAGTGAAGATGGAGCAGAAGTAGTTGTTAAGCACCTCTGCTTTCTTTTCACTTCCTTCTGTCCAACTCTCCTCTTTTAATCTGACAATCTGACAATCTTATCTTTAACATCCCCATCACCCTTATATATTTGAAGAGCGTCTTCTCACCAAATTTTTTCCCTCTGATAGCCTTACTTCCTTTGTAGTCTTTGCCTCTCTAACTACTCTGCTCACCACCTGTATTTTGCACAACAGACCTCCCCATCCTCCTCTTTCTGAGTATTTTTGTACATTTGGAAGGCTGCCTTCTTTTCTCTCATCATATCTGCCATGTGACCCATCCGTTCCAAACCAGTTGGGCTTTTCGGTCTTAGACTTCTTGTTTTTGGTTTTGGCATACTCACTAGTGACCTCCATCAGTCCCTCCATAATTATGGCCCATTTCTTTCCATCCTCATCTCCTTTCAATCTCAGTAAGGTTTCTAATCAGAATTTCTCCCATCTTCTTAAAGTCAGCCTTCCTGAAGTCCAAAACCCTCATATTGGTTCTGACCATCCCTTTGCCAGTGTCCAGGTGGAACTACACCACAGTTTTGACAAAAAAGTGTGTACTTAACAGAAATGTGCACTTATCTGTAGTGCATTCATCCAGATAATTTAACACTGTAGGTACAGGAAAAATTGGGATAAGGATTTTCTGTGCATTTAACAGGGATGTGCATTTATCCAATGTGCACTTAAGTGGCTCCACTGTAGTCACTTTCTGCAAGTTGCACATTCCTTACATTTTTGGACATGCTCACAGTTGGGCAGGGACAAGTGATGGCCTCTCCCTAGTGGGCTCCATGGCACCCTGTGCCAGGACTCCACTCTGGAATGCATTCAGCAGCACTTGCTCTCTGGTGCTGGAGGTAGCCAGGATTGTCCAATCCACTCCAAGCAGATTGAAGTCCCCATTACTACTACCTCCACCCTTGCATGACATTTCTATGATTTTGGACCCCAGTACCTTATCTAGCTCCTCATCCTCTGAAGGTGCTCTGTAAAACACCCACAACCTTACCTTTCTCCCCTTAGTGGATTGTACCTGTGCCCAAAATGCTTCTACCTTTCTCTCCACCTCTTTCTCTCTGGTACAGGTTATTCTTTCATCACATACAGAGCAGCTCCCCTTACCATTTCCTATTCCTCCTATACACATAATAGCCAGGGACTACAAGGTCCCAGTCATGGTTCATTATGGCTCATGTCTCTGTGATGGCTACTGTGTCCACCTCTCCATTGGCCATCAGTGCCTGCATGTCAGCCATTTTGTTTCCCAGGCTTCGGACATTCATAGACACCACCCTCCACTGACAGTTGAGCCCTGCTTTACCCCTATCCTAAGCCCACCTCTCACCTCCCTCAGTCCTACCTTCCTTCCCTCTTCCCCTCTCTGCTAGTTCCTCACTATTCCGTCCTGCATGGAGACGAGGCCTATTAGTCTCCTCTGCCAGGTGGCTGAGGGTATTTTGCACCTAGCCCCCGCCCAATCAGGTTAAATTTAGTTTTTTCCTCATGAATTCCTCCAGCTTTCCCTTCAGGACCCTTGTGCCCTTTTACTTAGATGTAACCTATCAGTTGCATATGAGTCCTTGTTCTCTCAGGTCCCTTCCCAATCACCAATTATACCATGCCCTCCACCTCCACCACCCTCTGAGCCATACACTGAGATTCCTCAGTTCTAACATTCCTTACAGTGCTAGCCTTTGGGACCAGTACCACCTCTGAGAAGGCTACCAAACTCCTTACCTTGCTACAGATTTTGCTACCTCCCTAAAGATTTCTTGCACCACCCCACCTCACATCTTGCATTTGTACATAGGTGCACTATTATGTGAGGCTTCCCTACTCCTGCCCAGTGTGTTTTGCTATCAGAGATCCCATTCTCCTCACCGCTCATCCATGCAATACATCCTATCCTCTTATGGTCTGTCCCGGACCCCACCTAATGCAGTTTACTACTGAATCCCCAAAATACCGCTGCTCTCCTCCTGCTTTCCTGGGCTCATCCCTGCCTCCACCCCTACTGCCTGCACCTGCCTGTCCCGACCTTCCACTCCTGCCCATCTTACACTCCTATGCTCATCTTGCACTGAGTGTTAAAAGGGACAACCTAAAGCAAACAGCACGACATCATAAAACTGTAGGGAAGCAAAATAGAATGCTGAGGTACACAGGCAGCAAGAGACATTAGCAGTAGATGAAGGTAGTGAATTCCTTGTGTACAAATCCTTGGTGGTGCTTACTCTGAGTATTGCACACATTTTGGAGTCCAAAGTGAGGAAAGATAGGGATAAAGTTGAGGCAGTATAGAGGAGGGTCTCCAAGCTGATACAAAGCAAAAGGGTAAGTCATATGAGAAAAGATTAATGAACCTGAGTTATACAGATTGGAGTTTCAGAAAGAAAAGTGTGAAATAATGGAGACCTGCAACAGTGCCAGCCAGAACACAGCACAGTACCTTACTGTATGTAATCGGTCACCATGAATGTTTTGGTTCTACCCTGCCTTGCAGGATCAGATAAGGTTCAAAGTTGAGGGGCCTGGGTTCTGATTTTTCTGTTTGGGGTTCACTTCCAGAGCTTTGAAAATTAGCACAGTGCCTTCACCTACTGTAAATTTTGTGAGCAAGATCTCAGAGTGGTACAACCTTTTGGAATGTAATACCTCCCCACCTCCCCAGAGTATGGCCCTACATCAGTAAAACCACTGTGCAACCTTGAATCACACAAGTTATACAGTTTTTGACTATTTAATAATAGAACATAGAAACATAGAAACATAGAATTTGACGAGATAAGGACCACTTGGCCCACCCAGTCTGCCCATTTCCTACCTACTGGATAAGGTGCAAATCCTAGTTAACCAGCCTACTTCTTCCTACCCCCACCCCTAGAATTGCTTATGACTGTCCCATGCATGCTTGAATTCCACCACTGATTTTGACTCCACAACCTCCTCCGGAAGGCGTTCCCATGCATCCACAACCCTCTCTGTGTGAAAAATGCTTTATAAATTATCTCTGAGCTCCCCCTCTATCTTCAAATTGTGCCCTCTTGTTCTTGCACCTCTTTTTTTGAAAGATGCTACCCTCTTGGACTTTGTTGATTCCCTTGAGGTACTTGAACATTTCTATCATGTCCCCTCTCCTCCTTTCCTTGAGGCTATACATATTAAGCTCCTTTCGTCTCTCTTCATATGTCTTCCGGTGCAGACCCTACACCATTTTAGTTGCCCTCCTCTGGACAGCTTCCATCCTGTCTATGTCTTTCTGGAGATTGGGTCTCCAGAACTGCACACAGTACTCCAGATGGGGTCTCACCAGCTGTCTGTACTGAGGGATAATAACTTCCTGTTTTCTACTGGTGATGCCTCTCCCTATGCATCCCAGTATCCCCCAGCCCTCCTTGCTCCTCTCTCACATTGCTTGCCCACCTTTAGGTCATCTGATATGACTACCCCAGGTCCCTTTCCATTTTTGTTGTTGTTAGTATCTCACCCCCATTGTGTACTCTTCCCTGGGTTTTGTTTCCCAGGTGCATTACCTGCACTTCTTAGCATTGAATCTAAGCTGCCATACATTTGACCATTCCTCTAACCTTGCCAAGTCCTTCTCATCCTTTCCACCCCACCCTGTGCATCAACTCTGTTGCAGATCTTTGTGTCATCTGCAAAGAGACATACTTTTCCTTCCAGTCCTTCTGCAATGTAACTTATAAAGACATTGAAGAGGACCCGATCCTAATACATGAACCCTCCATGTAATCCCACTAGTAACCCTCCTCTTCTCTGAGGACTCCATTTACTATTACTCTCTGTGTCCTATTCTCCAGCCAATTCTTTACCCAGGCTGTCATCTTGGGACCCACTCCCAGGCTGGCTAACTTGTATATTAATCTTTTGTGTGGGACTGTGTCAAATGCCTTGCTAAAGTCTAGGTAGGCCATGTCCACAGCCCCTCCCTGATCTACTACTTTGGTCACCCAGTCAAAAAATCTATCAGATTAGGTCTGGCATGACCTTCCGGCTGTGAATCCATGCTGCCTAGGGTCCTTTGCCCCTCTGGCCTCTAGATACTCGACAATTCTTTCCTTCAGAGTGATTCCATCATTTTCCCTATCACTGAGGTTAAATTAACAGGTCTATAGTTTCCTGCTTCTGCCTTGCTCCCACTTTTGTGAAGGGAATCACATCTGCCCTCCTCCAGTCCTCGGTACCACCCACTCCTCCCATGATTTGTTAAAAGGGTAGTCAGTGGTGTCACTAGTTCTACCCTTAGTTCTTTTAGAATTCTGGGATGAATCCCATCAGGCCCCATTGCTTTGTCCACCTTCAGTTTTAAGAGTTCTTTCAGAACCCTTTCTTCTGTAAATGGGCTGGTATCAACTTCTGTATCTAGAGTGTTTCTACTGTTTGTTTATGTCCCTCCACCTCTTCATTTGTAAATACTGAGCAAAAATATTTGTTTAGTATCTCTGCCTTTTCACAGTCTCCTCTGCCCACCTCCTCCCCTTTATTAAGCCTCACTATCCCTCCCTTGGTCTTCCTTGGCTCCCTGATGTACCTATAAAGGTTTTATCCCTTCTTAACTGAGTTGGCTATCTTTTCCTCGGTTTGGGCCTTTGCTGTTCTGACTGCCTTCCCAGCCTCCTTTGCTTTAACTGATACAGTTCTCTGTCCTGCTCCTTCTGATTCCTTGTACTTCCTAAATGCTTTCTTTTCTCTTGAACCTTCACTGCCACTTCCTTTGAGAACCATTGTGGTTTCTTACATCGTTTTGTTTTGTTTATTGCTTCACACAAAGGCTACGTTACCTCTGTGATGGCAGTTTTATTATTCCCATTGTTCTTCCACCCTCCTTCCTGCCCATTTGCTAGTGCATTCCTTAGGCACTCACCCATTTTAGCAAAGTCAGCCCTCCTAAAGTCCAGTACTTTTGTTTTGCATGGCTTGACTCCATTGCTGTGTTTATTGTGAACCATACTGTTCTATGGTCGCTAGTTCCCAGATGGCTACCCACTTCTACATCTGTGATCCTCTCTCCATCTCCATTTGAGAGAATCAAGTCTAATATTGCTACCTCTCGAATGGGCTCCAGCACTAGTTGTCTAAGGCATGCCCCTGTAGGGCATCTAGAATAACTCCACTCTTGAAGTGGCAGCTGCAACTGCACTCCAGTTAACATCTGGCATATTCAGATCACCCATCAGCAATATCTCCCTTTTTCTGCCATTCTAAGTATACTTTCTATCATTTCCTTGTCCATTCCTCCCCTGAGAACGGTGCTCTAACCCCTGTGCGGATTGTGGTGCCATTGCCTGTCTCCAAATTTACCCACAGTGCTTCTTCTCCTCCCTGTTTACCCTTTTGTTCTGTTGCTTTTATTCCTTCCCTTATGTAAAGAGCTACTCCTCCTCCTCTTTTACCTCCTGTCCCTCCTGTACATAGTGTATCCTGGTATGTTTACGTCCCAGTCGTGGTTTTGTGTGTACCATGTTTCTACGACTGCCACGATATCCAGATGTTCCTCCTCCATCAAGGCCATTAATTCAGGAAGCTTGTTACCCAGACTACTATGCTCATGAGACAGATTATAAAATACCAATAAAACATTTACTTGGTGACCTTCACAGAGGATAGGGAAAGTGATGCAAAGGAAAATTCAGTAGTAAAGCAAGTACTATAATGGCACGACTAAATTTGAAATCAGCAAAATGCTGTTCTGGTTTCCTTGCTAATATAATAAACCACAGACAGTGCCAACCTCCCACCAGGCAACACAGGTTAAAGGTAGCTTCATCCAACCCACATGGGATATTGCCCACTGGTACCAGTTTACCCCTATAGTCTAAGGGAGCTCCCCAAACTTCACTGGGTATCCAGCCGTTGAAACATTGCAGGCCCAATGAAATTGCTGCTGGTTGGCTTGTGGTGGTGCACTTTCAAGGTAAACATGAGGCATTTAAACAGAAAAGCCCACAGGCCATGCAATCACTTAAACAGTCAGACCTCCAAGTGAGATATTTGTACTTCCTAGCTGGATAGCCCAAACTGTAGTGGGTGTTAACTTTATACAGATATTCCCAGCTTGTAGGGCAACCCCTGAGCATACCTCTCAACCTCTTGCCTCATGAATCAGGGACAAGGCTTAAACAAATCAGCAGCACATCTAAAAATTGGTACTATTCACTCAGAAAACTGATAGAATAAGGGACTTGTGTTAATATACATTTTCTGAAAAGAGGAACAAGTCTGCAACTTTAATGTTTGACATATACTAACATATTAATTGCCAGCAGATTAGGCCTAACGGTCTTTCGAGTCTGTTCAAATCTCAGATCCCTAGTTGGGTGCCAAGGCCCTCCCCTTGTGTTCCAGAAACCCTATCATCCATCCCACCCCCGGCCAGGCCATCATCTGATACATCCGCTTTCTGTGTCTGTCCCACCCTCTCTTGAAGCCCTCCACTGTGGAACTCTGAACCAGCTCACCAGGCAGTGCATTCAAGGGTCCACCACCCTCTCAGTGAAAACCTCCTCCTCTTTCCCCCCTCACCCTTCCACCTTCCAACTTCAAACCATCCCGCCTGGTGATACCTCCCTCCTTTAGTCAAGATCCCTCCATGTTTACCCTATTTATTCCCTTGAGGTATTTGAAGACCTCAATCATGTCCCCCTGTCTCTCCCTCTCCTCTCCTCCAATGAAAACAGGCAGAGCTCCTCAAGTCTGTCCTCATACGTCAAATCCCCTAGTCCTCGTATCATCTTAGATGCCTCCTCTGTACCCTCTCCAGGAGCTGTATGTCCCTCTTCAAGTGTGGTCTCCAGTACTGTACACAGTACTCAAGGTGAGTCTAACCAGTCCATTGTACAGTGGCAGAATCACTTCCCTGCTCCTAGAGGTGTTCCCCTTATGATGCATCCCAACATCCTGTTTGCTTTTAGCCGCTCTCCTGCACTGCTCAGAGTTATTCATACATGCATCCACTATGACCCCTAGGTCTTTTTCCTATTGAGGCCTCCAGCGCCTCCTCCCAGGGTGTACCAGTGTTGAGGTTTCCCCACCAAGATGTAACACCTTGCGCTTGGTGATGTTGAAATTTAATTTCCATGTGTGAGCCCAGCTTTCCAGGGTGTCCAGGCTCCTTGCAGGCCAACCTCCCCTCTTCCCCTCAACTACTGCTCCCATCATGGAGTCATCAGCAAGAGACTCATTTCACACCCTATACCCTCCATGATGTCCGATATGTATGTATTAAACAGGATTGGACCCAGGACCGAGCCCTGCGGTCCCCACTAATGACCTCTCTAGGGTTTGAGGCTCCCCACCGACCACTACTCTCTGGGTGCATCCAGCTAGCCAGTTTTGAATCCATCTGACCATCAAAGGGCCTACTCCCAATCCCGCCAGTTTCTCCACCAGACCATTGTGGAGGACAGAGTCAAATGCCTTGCTGAAATCCAAGAATAATACATCCTCAGGCTTTCCCTGTCCAGTTCTGATGTTACTCATTCATAGAACTCCACAAGATTGGTTTGACATGATCTACCTGGCACAAACCCATGCTGCTAACTATCCAGACCTCCCATCTCCTCCAAGTACACCCTAATCGTTCCTTTAGTATACTCTCCATTAATTTTCCCACCACCAAAGTCAAACTAGATGGGTCTATAGTTACCTGGTACTTCGTGACCCCCTTTATGATTGGCACCACATGTGCCTCTCACCAATCTAAGTACCCCCCTGTCTCAGCGACCTGTTGAAGAGCTCTGCCAGGGTGCAGCCAGTATATCCACTAATTCTCATAGTACTCTCAGATGAATGTCATCCGCCCAGGAGATTTATCTTTCTTTAGGGCCTTGAGGCTAACCACACCCTTTCGTGGAGATAGCATCATCTGACCCTCCACCTTACTGGCCTTTTATCCTTATCCTGATGTGACCCCTGGGGTACCTCTCCCTCCCTCTTGCTCCATTTCTGTTGCTTCCCTGATCCCACCTTACCACCGCTCTATCCCCATTGTGCCTTTGTAGATATCCCATCCCTCCCTTAGTGAACACAGAGGCAAGTACTCATTTAATACCTCTGCCTGGTCCTCGCCTTCTTCCACCCACCTCCTTCTGATCGCAATCTGCCAAGATGGCCCTTGGTTTTCTCCGGCTCCCCAATGTACAGAAGAACCCTTTCCCTCCATGTATCCCCTGTGCCAGCCGCTGTTCTTTACTGGACTTTGCCCCTCACCATCTGGGTGACTTTTCTAGATGCAAGATGGTACATTTCTTTTCCTATCCCTTCTTGTTGTTTTATATTTTTATAGGCGCCTTTTCTTTTCTCTGACCGCTCCGTGAACCTCACTGGACCACCAGCATGGTTTATGTGACCTTGCTCCCTTACGTGCCACCTTAGCGCAGGTCCTGACTGCCTCATGAAGTCCCCGCTTGATGACCTCCCATCTCTTTCCACATTTGTCATTGATGTAATCCTTCAAGTAATCCTGAGAATATTTCCCATGCCCACAAAGTCTGCTCCCTGAAGTCCACTGCCAGTGTCCTAGATCTCTCCCCACTCCCCAATGCTTATTTGAAACCAGACAGTATTGTGGTCGCTCCCAGTCAGGATCCTCTACAACCAGGTCCCTTACCATCCCGATCTGCCAGAACCACTTCCAGGACGTGCCTCCCTTGGGCTCCATCACATGCTGTGTTAAGAACACATCCTGGAAGCCGTCCAGCAGGCTCTGTTCCTTGGCCACCTTAGAGGACATGGTTCCCAGTTTGTACCTGGCATATTAAGGTCCCCCATCAACACCGCTCCTTCCCCTTTGGTCCACACTGGGCAATGATGTTGTCCAGCAAACCATCCTCAAGTACATCCACCCATCCCGGGGCAATATACTACACCCAGCTTGACCTTACCTCCTGCTGGGGTTCATAAGGTGACCCATAAGGCACGTTTCCTCTGCCTCTTCTACCTAGAAAATTTCTATGTCATCTCTAATGAACATAGCCACTCCACCCCTCTGCCCTCCTTTCTATCCTTCCTAAGCATAGTGTAGCCCCATGTTTAGGTCCCAGTCATGGTTTTGTTAGTACACGTTTCCATGATCGCCTACATCCACCCCGAACAGCATGGCCTGGAACTCTGACAACTTGTTTCCCAAGCTCCTGGCATTTACTAACACCACCAGCCACCCCTTATCCCTGATCCCCTTTGTAAACCCACCCAGGTTCCTTATACTTCCATCCTCCCTCTGCTCCTCCTGAAACCTCCTCCCCCAGTCTGTTTCCCCCTCCCCCCGGGTTTGAAGGCTACTCCCTCATCTGGAGGAGAGGCTTCTGGTCAGCCCTCCTTATCCCCCTCCTAGTTTAAACCCCACCTTTCTTAAATGTAGTCAGCCACCCCTGTTTAAGGACTTCCTTCCCTAGCAGGGCAAGATGAAGCCTGTCCTTGGCATACAGTCCCTTATCCTCCCAAACTCCTTTCAGTTCCTAACACTCCCAACCCACTCTCTTCACTCCACTTCCGGAGCCAGTCATTAACCTCTGTGATCTTCATTTTTTTCTCCACTGAGACCTTTGGTATTGGCAATATCTCCGAAAAGGAAATGTTGCATCCATTATCCCGACAGACTCTGGCAAGTTCTTGGAACCTTGCTTGGATTTCAAAACGCTATTTCCCTCTAGATAGTTAGTTCCCAAATGCACTGGGAATCGGATCCCTCCATCCTAACCAGTTCATACACCATGAACTTTGCTCTGTGCACTGTCAGCCCGAGATACTCACTACCTTCACCTGGCTATGGCATCCACCCCTGTTCCTCCATTGGATACCCCTAATCATCAGTATCCCAATAACAGAACATTAACACTGCCATCATCCTTATGGTTACATCCACTATGCGTCTCAACCCCTATTCCCCTTATTCGTGATCTCAATTCCATGGGAGTCTTCCTGCCTTATTAGAGACCCTTGTCACCCTCCCTTTCTGCCTACTTGTTATTTTTACCACTTAACTCAGACCCCCAGAATAGGTGTCCCCTTTAACCCTCTCTTATCTGAACCATTATCCTGGTCCTGATGGTTTCCCCTTCCCCACGTCCTCCTCCCTCTTGTAATAGTACCTCTACCTCCAGAGGCCCTCTGTGGGTCCCTTTTACCTAGGGCCCCATCCTTGATACAGACCCCCTGCTGAAGGCTGACCCTCCCCGCTTCCTTGTCTCCCAGTTTCTCTCCAGTCATGCTCTCCTCCTCATGTCTGCAATATGTTGCATCTCCCCATCTGCTTAACATTTATGTTTCCCTTCTCCCTCTGGGACTATTTCTATCCTTTCCATTGCCAGTCTGTGATGCCCTATGGTATCGATTCCCTCCCCGGCCTCTGTATCAGTTTTCTCATTTCACCAACCCCTTCCTCCCCTCCCCTCTAGGTTGCTTAGCAGCTCAAATTTATTGTAACACTCTATGCCAGCCTCCATCAAGTAACCTGAGTTTCCCCAACTGCCCTCTAAACTGCCCCTCTTCCTCCCCTCTTGCCTGTTCTCTTTAGGAGCTCCCTTCCCACAGTCTGCTCTTAGCCTTCCCCACAACAGCCCTCCTGACTCTTCCCCTCCACTCTCTTTATATTCGGAATGAGAGGATCTCAGATCTAGAAGTGGGTTGCCATCTGGGGACAAGTGACCATCAAACAATGTGGTTCACGTTAAACTTAGCTACAGAAGTCAAGCCATACAAAAGTGAGGTACTGGACTTTGGGAGGCTGACTTTGACAAGATGGAGAGTGCCTCAGAAAAGCACTAGCAAACAGGCTAGAAGGAGGTGTGGAGCAACAATGGGGAATTATCAAAACTGCCAGCACAGAGGCAACAAGCCTTTGTGTGAAGCAAATAAACAAATCAAACGAAAGAAAAAGCCACTATGGTTCTCAAGAGAGGTGGCTGTGAAAGTCAGGAAGAAAAGATAGCATTCCGGAAGTATAAGGAAACACAGAAGGAGCAGGACAGAGGCTGTACCAGTTAAGGCAGAAAGAAGCAGGGAGGGAAGTCAGAATAGCAAAGGCCCAAACTGAGGAAAAGATAGCCAACTCCAGTTAAGAAGGGGATAAAACCTTTTATAGGTACATCAGCGAGCGTAGAAAGACAAAGGGAGGGATAGTGAGGCTGAATAGAATTAGCGATTGGGTGGGCAGAGGGGACAGTGAAAAGCAGGAATACTGAACGAATATTTCTGCTCAGTATTCACAAAGAGGAGGGGAAGTGCCTAATCCAATTAACAGAAGCACTCTTGATAGGGGTCGATCCCAGTCCTTTCACAGAAGAAAGGTTCTGCAAGAACTCCTAAAACTGAAGTTGGACAAAGCAATGGGTCCTGATGAAATTCACCCAGGATTCTAAAAGAATTAAGGAAGGAACTAGTGAAACCACTGGCTACTCTTTTAATAAATCATGGGAGGATGGTGTGGTACCGAGGACTGGAGGAAGGCGGATGTGATTCCCCTTCACAAAAGTGGGACCAAGACAGAGGCAGGAAACTACAGACCTGTCAGTCTGACCTCTGTGTGTAGGGAAAGTGATGGAGTCACTTCTGAAGGAAAGAATAGTTGAGTACCTAGAGGTCAGTGGAGCACAGGATCCAAGGCAGCATGGGTTCACAGCAGGAAGGTCATGTCAGGCGAATCTAATAGATTTCTTTGACTGGGTGACCAAAGTAGCAGACCAGGGAGGGGCTGTGGACATGGCCTACCTAGACTTTAGCAAGGCATTTGACACAGTCCCACACAAAGATTATTAGTCAAATTAACTAGCCTGGGAGTGGTTCCTAGGGTGGTAGCCTGGGTAAAACATTGGCTGGACAACAGGACACAGAAGGTAATTGTAAATGGAGTCCACTCTGAAGAAATGGCAGTTACTAGTGGGTACCGCAGGGTTCAGTATTGGGTCCAGTCCTTTAATGTCTTCATCAGTGACATTGCAGAGGGACTGGAAGGAAAAGTATGCCTTTTGCAGATGACACAAAGATCTGCAACAGGGTTGATACACAAGGAGGCATGGAAAGGATGAAAAGGGACTTGGCAAGGTTGGAGGAATGGTCAGACGTATGCAGCTAGATTCAATGCAAAAGTGCAAAATAATGCACCTGGAAACAAGAACCCAGGGAAGAATACACAATGGGTGGGGAGGTAGTAGCAACAACAAAACAGGAAAGAGACCTGGGGTAATCATATCAGATGATCTTAAGGTTAGCAATCAATGTGAGAAGGCAGTAGGGAGGGCGGGGTATACTGGGATGTATAGGGAGAGGCATCAGCAGCAGAAAACAGAAGTTGTTATCCTCTGTACAGACAGTTGGTGAGACCCCATCTGAAATACTGTGTCCAGCTCTGGAGACCCCATCTCCTCAAGGACATAGACAGGATAGAGGCAGTCCAGAGGAAGGCAACTAAAATGGTGCAGGGTCTGCAAGAGAAGCCATAAGGAGGAGAGACTAAAGGAGCTTAATATGTATACCCTTGAGGAAAGAAGGGAGAGGGGACATGATAGAAACGTTCAAGTACCTCAAGGGAATCAACAAAGTCCAAGAGGTAGCATCTTTCAGAAAAGAGACTTGCAAGAACAAAGGGACACAATTTAATGATAGAAGGAGGTGGTTCAGGGGCAATGTGAGGAAGTATTATTTCACAGAGAGGTAGTGGATGCATGGAACAGCCTTCCTGAGGAAGTTGTGGGGTCTAAAACTGTGGAAGAATTCAAGAATGCATGGGACAGACATAAGGCAATTCTTGTGGGGGCAGGAAGATATAGGCTGTTGGTTAACTAGGATCTCAGCCTATCCCGTGGGTAGGGAAATGGGCAGACTAGATGGGCCTAGAGGTCCTTATCTGCCGTCAAAGTCTATGTTTCTATGTTTCTATGTTACCCGTACATTTTCCCCTTAAGCGTCAACATCCCTATCTAAGGGTCCTCTGTCCCTAATATCCCCCCTCCTGCTTGCTGTAACATAACGTCCTGTAATTTCAGAGCATTGCCCCAGCCTCCCTCAGCCCCCACCCTTCTGCGCCTATGTCACACCTTATCCTTGGACACCCCCAACTCCCAGCTTACTCCTTAACCAATATACTTCACTCCCGATACAAGATAGCTGTCTACAGAGTGGGCAGCCTCCCTCTCAGGCCCAATTGAGAATTATTGCCATCCCACAGCCTGTGCAGCCTTTAACCCTTCTGAAGATGCCTGCCATGGTGGAATGTGGCCACCCTGTTTGTCCCTCTCTGGTCATAATGGCACACACCCTTTTCTCAGTACCTTCCCCAGGAATACAGTCTCTGTCTATATTGACTGCAGTTATTCTGAACCCAATTTCAACCCCACCAATAAAGTTCCCAAGTCTCACAAACACATACAGTCCAGTGTGTCCAGTCCCACTAACAGTGTGTGTATGCAGACAGCAGGTACCATATGATGTCACAGGCCCACCAGTTCCTGTTGCTTCAAATTTCAGTCACAAACAGAAATGCACAGCCCTTTAATCCCAACCCCAGTGGCGTTTCATTTAAGAAAGCCTACAAAACAGGGTGGTGGCAGGGGCTCTACCACCAGGCAAGCGTCACATTTAAATTTCACTCTAATTATCACTGCCAAACAAGTGTTCCACACCAGCACACATGCCCTAATAGTGACAATATCACTGCCCAAGTAACAGTTCTAACTCAAAGTAGTAATTTTTAACACACAGAACTAATTTCAGGTACAAAACTATTCAAATAGTTCAGTTAAAACAGAAGATAAAAACAAATCTCTTTCCTGAACAACTTCCTACTTCTGTTCCCAGGTGAACAATGAAAGACTAGATGATTCTTGTAATTACCCTCCCCTAACACCAGGCAAACATCACATTTAAATGTCACTCTAATTATCACTGCCAAACAAGTATTCCCACACAGCACAGCCCCAATAGTTACAATATCACAGCCCAAGTAACAGTTCTAACTCAAAGTAGTAATTTTTAACACACAGAACTAATTTCAAGCACAAAACTATTCAAATAGTTCAGTTAAAACAGAAGATAAAACCAAACCTCTTTCCTGAACAACCTCCTACTTCTCATTATGTTTCTTTTAATCCCCACAGTTCTCTAACAAAAACACAACTTTTACGTGGGAGAGAGGAAAATATTGAGGCAAAATCAGGGACATCACTGAAAATTGGGGACTGTTAGAGGTATGGCCCTTAGAGTACTCACTGTCCTGATTACCACTTCCCTGTTTCCTGGGCTCCTTTTTCTCCTCTTTTTTTGACTCTGTGTTTATCCATCTTACTGCCCCTGCTCACCACTCAGTCAGACTTCCTCTATTACTGTGTGATCCTTCTTCTCCCAGAGTCTGCCCCTAGGTACCTGGTGCCACATGGATCCTATGATGCCCAGATTACCCCCGGTGTGGGGTGGGGAGAGACCTAACTCCCCAATTCTTGATTTGTGGACCTGTACAGTGGAGTCTACCCCGATGATCCAGCACGCGGTGAGCAGTTGTCACTTAGGTGAGATTTTTTTCCTTTTACTCTTCCCTTGCGCCAGTGTGCAATAAGGGCCAATGAGTGAGGAGATGTGGTGAGGCGCACCTCCTGCTCTGCCCCTCTGCCGGCGTCTGCCCTGTTCCCATACTGCTACCTCCCTCACACGCAGCTTCCACCCGAGCTCCCCAGGAGGTGGTATCTGGCCGGGGAGCTTGTGAGTTGTCCCCAGAGAGGAGAGCAGCTGTCAGGTGCTCTATCCTTCTCTTCCCGGCCGACCCCGGCGGTCCATGCTTGTTCGAACACAGGTCACCGGCGTGGTGCAGTGACGTCAGCGCCTCAGCCCTCAGTGCCACCGGACAGCTACTTTTCCTCCTCTGATGTAGATGAAGGCTGTCTCAGAATGAAGGCTTGAGCTGGCTGTAGATGCTAGCTCTCTCAGGATGAAGGCTTGTGTCTGTAGATGCTGGCTCTCTCAGGATAAATGCTTCAGCTGTCTGTGGCCTGTCTCTCTCTGGAACTCAGACCAGTCCAGAGAGCAGAGACCATACACTTCACACCCATGTCTGGGCTTCCAGCCCTATTGAGGCAATACCTAGTACCTACTGGTGGTACTAGCCGACCATCTCCCAGACTGTCCGCTGGTCATTGCAGGTTTTTTTTGTCAGGCAGGCTTTCACACAGTCTCCCTGGTGCTCACAGGCTGGCAGCTGAGCATGAGGATACCTCCTTGGCTGAAGGCAGGTCACAGCCTCTCAGATCAGTGACAATCTGAAAACTTCATGCAAACAGACTCACTGTTCAGGATCAATAAAGATAGGTCATAAAGAAACCTTCAAAGTCTTGCACTGCTGGTGGCTGTGAGCCAGGTGAGCTAGTGGTCTCACCCTGCACTAACCTCCTCTCCTTTGGGGTTAACTGCAGACTCACTTTCTGTCTCTGTCCCCAACACCTTCTCAGAGCAAAGGCAGCTTCTGATTTGTGCAGCTGGTTGCCAATCCACCTGATTAGTATGCAGAATGTTCATACAATGCCTTATTGGCTGTTTAAAGAGGTGTCAAGTACACAGCAAGTCCTTCTCCCAGAAGCCCTTGGGTGGCAGTTGCAGAGATCCCTGACCTCTAATTGGCTTACAGTGAGGTCAGGGGTCAACAATATGGTGCCTATTTTCCTTTAGTAAACAGATGCTGCCCTTTATTGCACTTTTATGAGACAACACATATTTTTTTTTTTGATTTTTACTCCTGTCTGATAGGCAAACTTGTGTCCTGCTATCTGGCGGTGGTGGTGAGGATACTGCCTCCGTGCACCCTGTTGGAAGCTCCATTTAATTCTGCCCCGCTTGCAGTCAAAGTCTCTTGAAGAAGGCAGTCTTTAATTCGTAAAGGTGCAGGGCGCCAGTCACAAAGTCCATTTTATGCATTTTTCCCCCTCTTCCCTCTTCTATTGCCTCTGTGCCCCATGATGCCTACAGGTATCCCTGGGACTGCAGCACACTAGGGAGATGCTGCAGTGGCCGCTGATGCGGCTTTACCATTTGTGGCAGGTGGGTGCTTTCAGAGCCACAGAAACAGCCATGTTGAGTCACTCACACATTCGAGCAGGCAGCAGCTCAAATGTGTGCTCATTTCTGTTCGCTGTGCAGCACTTTCTAGTCATGGCTCCTCCAGTCCCTTCAACTGGCAGTCCTGGGGCCAGAGTGAGCAAACAAGGGACACAGCAGGGTCCAGGGGCAGATCACATGCTCAGGTAAGCCTCTCCACAAATTGGGGTTACATATAAATGACATACCACAATGTACTGCATGACAAAGGGACTAATTGTCATTGAATTACACTTTTCCTGCAGTATACCACAACACTCTGCAGTAAGACTGCACAATACTGTGTTGTATCTTGCTGGTGCCCTGTTAAGTTTCTAAATGGAATAAACAGAGTAGACTGCATTAAGTTATTTACAATGTGCAGACACGGCACAACAAGAAACTATGAAATTGGTGGGAGTAAACTTAAAAGGATGTCCAAAAGTATTTCTTCACCAAGATGGTTGTGGAGAAGTGGAACTGACTTCAAGGGACATGGTATGTGTGAATACAGTAGATGGATTTAAGCATGTGTGACACAGGCATATGGTGATTGTAATGGTGGGTGAGGAGTTACGCATGAGATGAAGGTGAGTAGCCAGTAGAGTCCACATCATAAACTAAGTAGGAATGGGCAGACTTGAATGGTAATTGGATGTTTTCTGCCTTCAATTATGATGTCACTGTGTAATTTATTCCTACTATATTACTCAAAAAGTTAAAAAATCTATTGTCTATAAAGAGTTACAGATCAAAAAGAGCAAATTTGAATGGTTTACATTTGAAAATTGTTTTAAACTAGCATGCAGTGGTCTGACTCAGAATGGAGATTTATCATTATTTATGAGGTGTCAGAATGTTGTGTGGCTTTACCACATGTGTGTTAGAGTCCTGCCCATATTCATGAAAGTAAATGGCATATTCTGAGTCAAGCTGTTCGATATCTTCTGTATATTGTGTGGGACACATACAGTATATGTCATATTTTTCCCACTATGTCATATATTTTAATAATGAGAAAGGGGACAATTTTGGAATATTTAAAATATATGTTTTGCCATACACAGACAACATGCAGTAGTTTTGTTCTATATTGGTGAGGTCTCCTATGTTTCAGCGAGGTAGGATGGCCTTCTGCTCCCGAGAACCAGAAACAGGACTGGGAAGGATCTATTGTATACTATAATTATGTCAGAACACTGCAAGATATGTAAAAAGGACACACACCAGATTTTATTATTAGTCATTTTATTTCATAACTCAGTGTGCTACAAGTGAATACCAGGTCATTGGTATTAGGATTTACCCTCTCAAAAACTCCACACTGCAATTGCAGCACTGACATAAGAGATTGACATGGAGGGGTCAGCTCCTAAATTTTAAAAGCTAAAGGTTAAGTTCCTTATGAAATATAGTAAATAAAAAAAATATTAATCTAATGTAAATACACAAGAAAAAATTACTCACCTTAGTAATGTTGTTTCTTCTAATGGAGTCTTGCTGTATTCTGACATATGCAGTTAGGTCCTGCCTTTCAACTGACCGGAGAACAAAGAGTTAAACTTTCCATGGCCAGCATGGAATGTTCACCACAAACTCGGTTGAAGCCCCTGTCTGCTGTTGTTTAAACTCCAACCGTCAGATCTTCTGAGCAATACTCACTAGAAGTTCTGTGTGGAAACTGTAAAACTCAAAACTAGCCAACTGGCAACTATATCGATATTAAAGGGTTTTTGTTTTCAAAAGAAGACTCAAGTCAGGAAACCCAAAAACAAAACACATCAAAACACAATCACTCAACCCAAATAAAGAGGGTGAAAAAGGACACCCCAACCCAGCACGGAAGCATCTGTGGTGAGTATCACTGAATGAGACTGAGTGACAAAAGGAACCCTTGTCTCAAATTGTCCTGATCCTGCCACCATTGCAAGGCCTGGATCAGAGTTTGAGTCATTGGACTAGTTTGGTAAGGAATCCTTTCTTTGGGACCTGAAGGCTCTTAGAGTGGAACTGAATGTCCCTCATCTGGAATCTTGCTCATTGGACCACTGCTGTGGAAGCTGCCATGTGACCCAGAAGCTGAAGGAATGCCTTGCTGGTTGAGACACCTGAAGGGTGAATGAAGAGGCCAGTTCCATGAGGGTCCCTGCCCTTTCAGGGAAGGAAGGCTCTTGCCTTTACTGTATTCAGCTCTGCCCTATGAAGTGAGGAGCTGTACTGGTTCGAGAACTGACTTTGGAAGGTTGAGAAGGAATCCTAAGGAAGAGAGCACTTACTGAGTCACTTGTAAATGTGACCTGACTTGGCCTGGAGACTGACCTAATATGAGCCGGTTGTCCAAGTATGGGAAGATGGAGATCTTTTTCCTCCTTAGGAAAGCAACCACTGCCAGGCACTTTGTGAAAACCCTTGGGGCTGATGTTAGGCCAAAGGGCATTGCTCTGAATTGATAGTGGCCTGAGGGCAACTCGAACCTGAGGTACTTTCTGTGGGAACACCTGATGGGAATGTGAAAATGGCGTCTTTGAGGTCCAGGGAGGCTAGCCAGTCCCTGGCCTTAGAGAGGAAGGATTATTCCCAGAGTCACCGCTTTGAACTTTGGCTTTAAAACGTGTTTGTTCAGATATCTTAGGTCCAGAATGGGCAGCCATTCTCCTGTCTTTTGGGGTTAGGAAGTACCTGGAGTACAATCCTTTGCCCTTGTGTGGGTGGGAACCCTCTCTATAGCTCTGAGAGCTAGAAGGAAGAAACCGCTGCCTCTAAGGCAACGGTCTCTGATGGATTTGCAGGTGGAAAGGATCTGGTTATCATCTTGGGAAATTTTTTGAAGTTGAGAACCAACCCCAGGCTTACTACTTCCAGGACCCACTTGTCTGATGTTAGAGACTTCCAGTCCTGGACAAAGTAAGCCAGCCTGCCCCCTACTGGTATGGGAGAATCAGCCCATGCAGACCCATCAGGGTATCTGCTTGGCAGAGGGCTTTAGGCTGAGTGGTGGATGCAGCCTGCTCATCCCCCATCTGCCTCTCCCTCTAAAGAACCCCTCTGAGAGTAAGAAGAGGAGGCCTGAGCTTAATAAAAGGCCTTTGGAAATGCCTGCCCCTGCCCTGGACTGCTGCCTTTGAGGAGTTGCTTGCCTTTCTTTGGCCTGAGCACTCCTGTAATAGGTCCTGTACTCATCCATCATTTCATGTAGTTCTCTGTCTGCTCCCCAAACAGAGAATTACCAATAACAGGTAAGTCCATGGCTTTAGCCTGGGTATCCTGTGATAGAAGCTAGTACATCTGAGCCAAGACATCCTCGAAGAGCCACAGATGTAGCCATGACTCTTGATGAAACATCACTGGAGTCCACAGCAGCATGAAATTGTACTTTAGATGCCTCAATCCCATCTGCAGCCACCTGCTCCAGCTCCTTGGCAAGCTGGTCAGGGCCTGTTTAGCCAGAGCCAGCACAGTGTCCCACCTGGACTTCTGGTATCTAGCTGTGTAGGCCATATAGTTAGCCTGCCTGAGTCCCAAAGATGCTGCCATGTACTGTTTCTTTGCCATGGCATCAATCTTCCTGGAGTCCTTGTCTGGGGGTGTGATGCCAAGGGGATTTTGCCTTATCACAGGCAGCAGCCTGCACTACCCAACATGGCTGCATTGCTGGAAAAGAACTCCGTGTCTGAGCCTGAAAGAGTATACCTCTTGTCCATTCGCCTGTCCACAGGAGGTATGGAATTAGGAGACTTAAGAATTTTATGTGTCTGTTTCCCAAAGGATTTGTGGAGGGAATAGATAGTCTCCTGGACTCTGGGATGTCCATCATCTCAACAAAATCAGGCTCCTCCTGATCCTCTACTGCTTCCTCCACAGGAAGCTGGAGGTCTCAACCACTTTTTGTAAAACAAATAGTGAGAAGGGACTCAGAAAGCCTAGGAGGAGAAACACTTGAAGGTCTGTCTGGGAGATGTCCGGGTCAATAGGCACATCCAGACTTTCATAATCACCATCATCATCCTCATACTCTCTTCCTCCTCCTCCAGTTCATAAAATTCTTCCAAAGTGTAATCCAGAACTGGGGAACCAACCGAACGAACCCCTGCCAGATGGTGCGGTTCGGTCGGTACAATGGCGATTGCACTATCCTTATCACCTTGGCTATGAATTTCTGGGTCGAACCGGACGATTTATCTTTCTTTTTCCTTTTACCGAACCGACTCCTCAGAATCGGCTCTCCTTTTGGAAGAAGTATCGCCCTGGTCAGAGGGCACTCCTTCTAGTTCGGTCAAAACCAAACTGGCTGGCCATCCGGGTCAGCGGACTTCTCGCTTCCTTTCCTCAGTCTACCTAATCTCTTTTCCAGGGTAGATTTGGGAAAATTCTTACAAATTTGGCAGTCTGAATCGAGGTGGTCAAACCCAGACAATAAACACAGGTGGTGTGGGGATCAGCCTTGGCAAAGACTTCCCACACACACTGCAGTGTTGAAACCCAATGGGCCCGGTTTATTTCTTGGGTTTCTCAGACATGGCCAATCCTAACCAAAACTTACCCTTTTTCAGCAATCCATGGGCAAGACTCCCTATTGGTTCCTGACCCGTGTCCTGGTCTTGGAAAAAAGCGTAATATAATCCGCTTTTTTAGAACCGATATGGACCGTTACTACACCTAAATAAATCACAAACTTTTTTACTGAAACTGATCAGTTCAGCCAACTGATCCACAGTTTCTAAGTTCCACCTAGAAACTACACAGAAAACCTATCTAGTACTCATGGTACCACAGACAGAATTTGAACCGACTGAGCGGTAACAGCAATTCGGTAGAAACCGGCGGCGACGACACTTCACGAGCAAAGGAGAAATCTCCGGAGGCGACTGTTCAGTGAGGCGGATAAAGAATCTGATGGTTGGAGTTTAAACAACAGCAGACAGGGGCTTCAACCGAGCTCGTGGTGAACATTCCATGCTGGCCATGGAAAATGTAACTCTTTGTTCTCGGGGCAGTTGAAGGCAGGACCTAACTGCATATGTCAGAATACAGCAAGACTCCATGTTGTTTGAAGCATGTTCTAACAAACCTCCTTTCTTGATGAAGTGACAAGGTTGTCCCAAAATGTTGAGTTTATGTATGCAACAATACTTTCGCCAGGGAGGGGCAGTATTGGGAAATACCGGACCACCCAGGGGCATAATGAGGCCCGACACCACAGGCAGAGGGCCTTATAGCTCCTGGAAGGTCTGGTATTTCCCACACTGCCTAACCCTGGAGGGTATTATTGCACTTAGAAAATGGTCTAGTGTATTTTACATGTATGAAAAAATTATTTTAATTAGTAAATGTTAAAATTCTCACTGTTTGCTTTAATGTACAGTAAAATAGTTCATCCACCTTATTTGAATACTGTGTGTTCTTTTTAAGAAGGAACTCTTGTCCAAGTGGGACCTCCATAGCTGTGAGTGTTTATCTCATTGTCATGGTTACCCTCCACACACACACACACACACACACACACACTCACACACACACACACACACGACACACGGGTAACAGAAACACTATCTAATTCTGTCTCCATGACCAAAAAGAACAGTTCAGGTTCTTTTGCTTGTAGTTTACTTTTTAAGCCACGATGTGTAAATGTTCTGTCAACAGACTCGGGATGGAACATTGGCCGTTACGGATGGAGGAGGTCTAGGCAACTGGCATCAAAACAAAAAAAAGCAAATCAACATAAAAAAAAAAACATGTTATTTTCTGTAGTTGGCTTGTGTTTTTGTGTGTGAGAAGAAAGAGAGCCAGTGTTACTTTACTGTGTTATGCCTCTGATGACATTGCCTACTACAGAGGGCTGGGCAGTGGAGCTGGGTTGTAGAACATGGTCAGTGGTCAAGAAAAGGACTTTTATAAAAATCAATAAAAGTGGCAGTGTGTGTCTGATGGGTTAGCTACACAATCTGTGGGAGAGTAACTTGTCTCAGATTTGGGGAGGGCTGCTCACCCAGTCTGCTAAGCGAGACAAAAAATGGGGGCTGCTCTGTTTCAAAACTCGGTGCCCAATGATACACTTAGTAATGGGGCACACAGAAATGGCACTTGTTTTTAGCGGGCATCTATTGAAAAATAAATTCATGCTGAGCATGGCTTTCAAGCCAGTCAGCATGCTTTATTTTCAAGGCCATTTCTAAAGTAGGAGTAAATCCCCTAACCATAGGCTTGGTATTAATTTGTATTTCACTGAGATACAATATAACACAATTACTATGAAGCAGTAGTGAGTGGGTCCTTTTGTCCATATTGTGTGAGTGAAGTCTCCTGTGATGACCTTATCTGATTCAATCACATCATTCCTGTAGAAGCTTCTTAATGACAGCAGCCTCCTATTCGTGTCACAAACTGCAATTGTTTTGCTACAGTAATCCAGTTCCCTAACATGTCTTGCATTCCAAAAGCTTAAGTTATGCTACACTTACAACAGCATACTTTCATTGTTTATTTAGTTCCTTCTTATCATGAAATATCCCATTTTCACAGGGCTTGTTACTCTAAAGGAATGCTATCACATTGCCTGGCTTAAAGGAATTTCAAATTAATTAAGTCTAATAGCGGGGTTTGCATGCCATGAAACCTTAGGAAGCTGCAAAAGCTGAATGAAAAAACAGAGCCTACTTGTGTCAAAAGGAAAGCACAGAATGTAGTAGTCGTATTATTTACAAAAATGAACAGGAAAACAAAGTGAATAGTTTTATAGTGTCTTTCATACAAACAGTACTTCAGTAGTGCTTTACAGTACTAGTTCTTTTGAAAGGCCAGATTCTCCATACAGTTTATATAGAAGCTTGCTACACTGGAAAACTTTTCCATTGCTTGCTTTTATCTGCATCACTGTAAAATGAGCAAGTTACCTACAGATGCCTTAACCCCAATGTTTTCTACTCTTCAGAAAGTGGGGACGAGATGTGACAACACACTGGAATGATGCTGCCCAAAAATCACACCTTGATCTGCCAAGGAAGCAGCAGAAGACAGAGCAGAGTCTGTCAGGATGCAGAGCAGTAAAGACATCTCACAAATTTCTGCATGACAAAGGGCCTAATTGTCATTAAACTGCACTGCTCCTGCAACATATTACAGCATTCTGCAGAAACATTGTAAGGTACTGTGGTGCACCCTGGCTGACTCTGCCATAGATCAACTGCCACCACCAGTTCCTCCCTGTTCTGTGGATGGTGGTTTCCAGCGTCTGCACATGACAGCTCTCACTTGACTCAGGGAGTTAAGCTGAGCTGTACAGTGATTGGAGCTGTTAGAGAAGTTGCCCCATGGCATCAGTTAAAATACTAACATGCCTCCTGACCTGGCTCCCACAGAAGAAAAAACATGTTATTAAATGGGTTCAGAGACTCTATAAATATGAGTGGCTAACAGGAATCATATGGCCATGCACTGATTTTGCCACGACACAGTTATCCTTGTATTTAGCCTAATTGCAAATCAGTAGGCAAAGAAAGGATTATCTAACAGTTGCCATCCGTGTTTTTGTGCTGGCCAAAACACAACAGATCCTGAACCACAGAAATTTAAAAGGCCAGTTGCATGATCAAGTCTGCACTTTTCTGAGCGGCACAGATAAGATCAGTTACATCAGTGCCTCCAAAGACATGTAAACATGAGCTGCATCGAATTGTGTGTATTTGTTGCGGCTCAGAGCGATCCCTCCTTTCTGCAAACACTCAGTGGTGTGACTGTTTTCAGCTGCCATCTAAACTGCTCACACCACTTGCATCAATGCAGGGGACCATCTCTCAGGAGATTCTACTGTTCCCTGTTAATTTCCCATGACCACTTCTTGGACAGCTGGAAATTCAACCCAGAATCAAGAAGGGCATCAGGAATGCTGCACAGCTACCGAAATGGTCATGAGGGCAGTTTGCAGAAGCCCTCCCACCGTGCTGCATTGTTCTGGGAAGCAGCTCCGAAGTGGTTGTGAGGGCAGTTCATGGAAGCCTCCCCGCTGCTGCATTGTTCTGGGAAGCAGCTCCCGAAATGGTCATGAGGGCAGTTGTGAAACCCTCCCTGCGCTGCATTGTTCTGGGAAGCAGGTGTGAGCATAATCCTTGGTGAAGCAGGCCACGGCCCAGCAATACGAGCACCGATGAGTCATTTAGAACAGCTGAGTCTTTGTTTATTTTGGCGCCAAGATTTAAAACTGTGTAGGCCAGTGAACAGAGTCAGTTTTTTTCTGATCATATTTTGTGAAAAAGCCTTCCTACTACATCCCTACAGTATGTTACCTTAATTTGACTTTAATGATTTCCTGGATTTTACAATCTGCTGCTAGTGTTTCCTTAAGACAGCTTTCAAGAAAAGCTGTACAGCTGTACAGAGGAATTTTATGTGTTAAAGGGCTATCTCTTGTTCTCTTTAAATCCGCATTTCAGGCTGTAACTATAAGTAATTTCTGCTCTAGAAATAGCTTCACCTAAAGGAGGCGTTTCTAGCAAGGAGCCCTCTGTAAACTGTAACTTAGCCAAGAGCCCTCTGTAAACTGTAACTTTCAGGAGCCATTTCTAAAAGCCACAGTGGTAGTGTTTAACCATAGTGCTAACATCAGGAGCCATTCTTAAGTGACAGCAGATAGAATTTCATTGTTTTGTGCTTTGTCCCTGCTCCCTTCCGAATCCCACCCCCAGTCCCCAGCTTGGATAAATTCTGACCTGAATCTCTCTCTCCTCTTCAACTCCTGAAGTGGTTCTGAGGACAGTTCGTGGAAGCCCTCCCCACACTGCATTGTTCTGGGAAGCAGGTAGTATAATCCTTAGTGAAGCAGGTCACGGTGAGCAATACGAAAGAACTGCAGCCATTTAGGACAGCTATAGTCTTTGTTTTCACCGCCGATGCTTTAAGCGCCAGCTGCCCCACTGCCCCACCACCACCCTTGCTGAACATTTGGTAACATAAGCACAGTCACGTGACGGAAAAAACAATCACCCAGCTTTCTCATTAGCTGCTTATACTCAGTCACCACTAGAGGCTGCTAGAAGTGGTTTCTAGCTGTACTCCCCTTGTACAGACTGCTGAAATGGCTGCACCTTTCTCCTCTCCATTATTGGTCTCTTGCCCACTGTATCCTCCCCTCATTCACAGTCGCCCCCTCCTCCTACCCCCCCATCTCTCTTCTCTCACATTTAAACATTTCTCTTGTACCTGTCTTACCCAGTATGGTCACTAAAACAACCTACATAATATCAGTTACCACCTTTCCTTCTGCCTTGCCCCCTCCTCATGGCACCACTCATCCTCTCACTTCTGGTGCCAGTACATAGCCCACTATGAAGCATCTGCTGTTGTCAGGGAACACAAACACATTAAGTTCGCCATAGCCCCCCACATCCTTCTCCTCCTTTTTCTGGGAATGTTCACCCTAAACCAGGGCCAGTTCCCCACCACTCCACTGTTGATTAAGCGGAAGGCCTTATTGTTGCATCTCTAAATATCTGAGCCTACTGAAAAACTTGACTCTCTTCAAGGATGGATTATGCTGCACAAGCCAGACATCCTGGCTTTAACTGAGACCTGGATCTCCAAAACCACGATGGACTCACATGTGGCCCTTAATGGCTACTCATTTTTCACTCAGATTGCCAAAGGCAAATGGGGTGGCGACTGCACACTCTATATTCAAAACTCCCTTCAAGCAATGGTTGCCCCCATGGATGGGGCCCAAGTACTCACTGTAAAACTTACTCTGGGCAACCAGGTAAAACCCTCTATGTTTTAGTGGTATATATCACAGCGTAACCAGAAGGCAGCCTTCGCAGTTTGCTAGCTGCATCTCATCTCTTCTTCATTCTAGTGAGATTATTGTTTGGTGACTTTAACACAAATTGGCTAGCACCATCAGCTGCCCACTATAAGATACCTCCTCATCCATGGCCTGACTCAAGTTGTCCAATCCACCACAAGACATAACCACAAGACAGGGACCACTACTTTGCTTGACCTAATTTTCACTAACTGCCCAAACAGAATCACAAAGGTCTCTGGGCTCCCGGATGCCATCAGTGATCACTTGCCTGTACTCTGCTGGTGGTTCTGTAAGGCCCCAAACTCTCCCCAAAACCTTATACTGTAAGTGTTTAAAGCAGGGTTCATTAGCCAGGTTAAAAAACACCTCTCATATTGTGTCCGGTCTCCCATAAATACAGCAAGCAGCATAGACGATGCACTTAGCTACTTCATAACCTCTTTCAACTCTGTGTGTGACCTTTTTGCCCCAGTTACAAAGCAGGTAGTAAAAAATGTGACACCCTGGCTATCTCAAACACTACTTGTCCTCATGCACCATTGGGATACTCTCTGGCATAGAGCCCTCACTTCAAACCTGCCTTAGGACAAACAATGGTACAGGGAAGCTAGGAACAAATGTACCTGTGCTTACGTCAGGCCAAAGCCACTTATTATCGGGATATCCTCACCTCCTCTAGGGGATCAAGGCATAAATTTTGGGATACTATCAAAGAACTAAATGGTAAAACCCTATCCCCCCACCCTCCCAGCTCACAGTCAATGGGACCATATCTCAGGACCCTATACAAATTGTCAAAGCCTTAAACTTTTCCTTCTCTGACCTTAGCAGTGTGCTCCCCTAACTTTTTGCCTCCCCAACCCTACTGCCTCTTCATCATCAGACTTTCCCCCACAACCACCCCACCATTCAGGTTTCACGTAATAACTCTAAAAGGCTAAGTCTTATATCTCTAATGTCCTGGGCAAGAGCCACCACAGTGGAGACTCCTGGACTTAAAACTCCTCCACCTATCCCTCAAGCTGTCCTAGTCCCCTCACTAAAATCCTTAACCACTCCCTCTGTCTGGGAGTTCACCACCAAAAGGGCTGTTCATCACCCCACTTGAAAGCCAGAGTTGCGACATCCTCTGATAATTACTGGCCGATCTCTATTCTGCCCATTTTCTCTAAGGCCCTGGAAAAATAGTAGCCTATCAGCTCTCCTAACACCTATCTAAAGTTAACCTCTTATGCCCCGAGCAGCATGGGTTCCTGAGAGATCACAGCACCACCACAACTCTCTTTGAATATACCTCCTACATCCACAAGGCCATGGATCTGGGGCACTTAGTTGGGTCAGTTTACATCGACCTAACTAAGGCATTTGATACTGTCCATCATGCCCTTCTCCTTAGATCCCTGTCTGACATGGTACTGACACCTGATACTAGGGCCTGGTTTGAAAACTAGCTATCAAACAGGTCACAGCAGGTCAAACTTGGCACAACCCTCTCCTCCCACCTCCCAGTTACCTCTGGGATCCCTCAAGGCTCCATTCTAGGCCCTTTCTATTTGGCCTTTTCCTAAACTCACTATCCAGGCCCACTCCAGTCAGTTACTTCTTTATGCCGACGATGCAGTCATTTACTGGAGCAACCCTCCACCTCAACCATTGCAGGATGCCCTACAGAAGTTCTTCACGGAAGCCGAGACCTGGTTCACAGAGCACAGACTAGTAATAAACTATAAGAAAACTAAGACCTTGATCTTTGCACACCATCAGAGCCCTACCATGACTCCACCCACTTGTCAACATCGCCCAAGGCTCCCACTTGAGCAGGTAAACACATTTAAATACTTGGGCATCACCTTGACTCCTCCCTTACCTATCATGCACATATCCATACCATCTGTAACACTATTAACTCCGGAACTGGTTTCATCTATCAGATTAAACACTGTCTGCCTAATGAGGGCTGCACCTTGCTGTGTCATCTCATTCTCTCTGTGCTGGACTATGGAATTGTGTTCTATGGCTCAGCTGATAGCACTGCTCTCTGTCACATCAAGACAGCTAAACAAGGCCTGTCACTTGGTGACAGGCTGTGATAGAACTACCACACGTGTGGCCTCTACAGTCGCTGTAACTGGCTAAACTTTGAATGTCACCTTAAGTACCACACATGCCTCCTGGCAAAGAAAATACAGTGGAATCTCACCCCACCTAGCCTGCAGGGGCTCATCAAGCCCTCCTTCCCACAAGATTCACCAGAAGTACCTCAAAGGTCCCCATCTTCATCCCCTGCTGCAGGACATCTATGGGTCAGAGAGCCTTTTATCACAGGGCTCCAAGCTGGCTAAATGACCTATCTGTTACTCTGAATGCTGGTACAAAAATTGGCCCTTTTAAAACCTTACTCAAGGTATTTCTTGCTAACAACTCTGCTTCGACTGCTCCTAGTAGTACTATACTAACTCAGCCCCTACCACCTCCCTCACACTGTCTTTACAATCTCTATCTTGCTTTCTGTAATTGTTGCTGCTGTTTTGCACGACTCTGGGCTGTCTCTGCCCTCTGCGAAGGAATGTTACTCAGTTCTTTACTGTACCTACTAATGTAATATTTGGACTGATGGTCTTGCACCTGTTCTTGTAATGTTGTACTATCTGTCTATTTTGCACATGACTCTGGGCTGTCTCTGCCCTCTGCTATGGATGTTACTCAGTTCTCTCTGCCTACCTGCTAATGTAATATATGGACTGATTGATGTCTTGCACCTGTATTTGTGATGTTGTACTATGTCCCCCAACGAGGAGCCTTTACAAAGAGTCTTTGACTCAAAGGGTGTAATTCTGATTTCTCAATAAATAAATGTAAACACAAGCTGGCAGTGTTGAGAGCAGAGCGACAGGAGCCTATGCAGATGGCAATGCTCCAGGTCAGCTAGTATAAACACGCAACAAGGACTTACATCTGTGTGATGCACTAGGTCTTTGTCAGTGGTTCCCTGATGAAGTCCTAGTGCAGGAGTGAAGCGCTGTGCATTAGTCTTTTGATTGATTTGCTCATGGTGAGTGCACTAAATAAATTAGCATTTAATCAGTGTTACATCCATATATTTATTTTCCTTCTCTCTCAGGTACTTGGCTTTTCTTCTTTCTGTTTGCTAGGAAATACAGGCACTCTTCTGCTGTGTGCTGAGGAGCACTCAGCCGGTGGCCCTATGTTTCAGCACACACTGGAGGTGCCTCTATCTCCCAAAGATTTACACCCTGCTGTGTGTTATTGCCCACTTATACTGTATAACACTGTATTGCTAGCAGCCACATTTCAAAGACGTTCTGTATTATCCTGATTTATGTTGTACAGTAAGTCAGACAAGCAAACTGAATGCAATTCCATATGCATAATGCACAAAGGTCCATCATATAGAATGTAAGAGTTCCTTTTCTCAGACACTCCCCTTATAATGTACTTGCCTTGGTCCCAAAGATATAATTTTTTTGTGACAGTTTGTTGCTGAAAGCTATATGACACCTTCTGTGCTACAAGATCTTGTTGTAAAACTTGTTTTACATGACCCTATAAATTAAGCAATTCATGTTACAATACAATTAACGTACAACACGTAAACCTTATTGCGCCATTTTAGATCACCCTTTTCTCCTGCCTTATTAAATCCCCCATTTTGAGTCTTCAGTAACATTTTTTTAAGAAAATTTGAAATTATTAATGACACGCATTATTAAATATGGTGGCTACAAGGGTTTTGTCAATATTCTCAGCTGTATTAGAACACCCCTTATTTAATATCACTTTATGTGCTAAAATGTTCTAACATGCACCGGCACTGCTCCTGACCCATACCTCTCGGTTGTCCCTGCCAGTTTACAGGGACATCCCTGATTTTGCCTCACAGATTAACTTATTCCTTTCTGAAATTGGCATTTGTACCACTGAAGGGTATGGATCTGAATCACAAATAAATGCCAGCCATTAGTTTTACAGTCTAGTTCTCAATCAGAAAATGATATCTATAGAAAAGCAACATACTGTACACGGATTCTGGAGTTGATATTACAGATTGTTCAGATATGTCCCAATTGTGGTCATTTCTCCCTGATTTTTATGTTTGCTTGCACGATGTGCAAGAAACATATGCGATGATCCAAAATGCAGTGCAGTACAGTTGAAAGGAGAGCTACGCTTCAGTGAGCAGCGATAAGATATTGAGTGCTCATGCACGCCCCCACACACACACACAGACACACACACTCCACGCATGCCGTGCTCCTCCTTCCCCCCACGCACACTGTATAGCCGATGGAAGTGCCCAGTCCCCGTCAGCTATGCTCCCTAACAGAGTTCCAGATGCCATGCTGAGCCCACCCCAGCATGGCAGCAAACTCATGTAACCGGCAAGGGTGCCCAATCCCCGTTAGCTCCACTACTCCCAAACAGCCTTCCAGCTGCCACGCTGAGAGCCACCCCAGCATGGCATAAGTCCCATCGTCTAAGTTAAAAAAAAAATCTGAAAGAAAAACCTTTCTTCGCTGACTGTCCTGACCCAATCTCCCCACCTGCACCCACCCTCTACACACACTGCCTCCCCAGACCCCCTCCTCACCCCATACTTGCCTCTGGAGCTTGGCGCGATGATCTTCAGTAGACTGGGAACACGTTTGCACTCTTCAAAGCCGACATCGCGAACTGAAGAAATGCCGGTAAGCTGTATAATGGAATAAACAGGGTTTTCAACTTTAGTGCATATCTCGGGCATTTTGGAATTTTTCACCAAATTTTTAACATGGGGTTTTGGGACCCCACCTCATGAATTCTGTCACTGTCATGGTGTTAATCAGCCGAAAGGTAATTTCCCGGTCATTGCACAGAACCACCTTTCAGGACTGATTTATGAAATGATAGTGTCACAGTTCATGGTGGGCCCTCAAAAACCCTATTTGAAAATTTGGTGAAAAAAAAAAGACTCTAAATAACTCTTTTATCTGACATACATTGTGCTGTTCCCACGCATGTCGTAAGTTTGTGAATTTTCAATATTTTCACCCAGATTTTCAACATTGCCATTTTACCGCACCTCCTTATGAGCAGTACAGCTGTCATTATTCACATCTTGGCCAAAGCGTGTTTCTGCCCTTGTAGTGTACAGTGACACAGTCGGTGTGCGAAATCAATGTTCGGGACAGATTAAGAAAATCACAGTGACACTGTTCATGAGCAGAGGTATTAAAATGGGTATGTTAAAATTTGGTGAAATCGTCCATAAAATGACTGTGTTACAAGCGACCATTAGCAGGAGGTAGTGATGAAAATAACAATACAGGACTCTTCGAGGCCCTATAATTGGAATGAGTACACTTTAAATCCTTTAACGAGGATCTATTGGAGGGCAAGTCTGGTGCCAGCAGCAGCGGTAATTCCAGCTCAATGCGTATATTACCAGGAGAAGCAAAAGGAGGTAGGGAGGTCAGTAAGGAAGCCAAAGCTCAGACAGAAGAACACATTGCCAAATCAGTGGGTAGAGGGACAAAACCTTTACAGGTACATAAGTGAAAAAAGAAAGACAAAGGAGGGATAGTGAGACTGAAGGGGAGGATGGGGGCCGCATGGAGGATGACAACAGTAAAGCTGACATATTGAACAGGTATTTCTGCTCAGTCTTTACTGAGGAAGAGGAGGATAATGGGTCTGAAGGGAGTACAAGGGAGAATGGTGCAGAAATGGACACAAGTCCCTTTACGAAAGGGTCCTGAAGGAACTGGAAGTAATAAGAGTTGATAAAGCAATGGGACCAGATGGGGTGCACAGTGTCCTAAAGAACTAAAGAGGTGGTGGCTGAACCTCTGGCTATCCTGTTTAGCCGATCACTGGAAACAGGAGGTACCCAAAGACTGGAGGACAGCAGATGTAGTCCCTTATACAAAAGTGGGAACAAAGAGAAAGCAGGGAACTACAGACCAGTCAGCCTCACCTCAGTAGAGGGGAAGATCATGGAAGCACTACTGAAGGAGATTGGTGGAACATCTAGTTTGTCAATGGACTACAGGACCCAAGGCAGCATGGTTTCACCAGCGGAGGTCATGTCAGACCAACCTCGTTGAATTTTTGACTGGGTGACTAGGGAGGTGGATCAGGGAGGGCAGTGGACATGGCCTATCTGGACTTCAGCAAGGCCTTTGACACTGTGCCACATAGAAGACTATTACACAAACTGGGGAATATGGGTGTGGGCAGGACAGTAGTGTGGTGGGTAGGTAACTGGCTGGATGGCAGGACACAGAGGGTGGTGGTAAATGGCTGTCACTCCACAGAGGAAGAGTGACCAGTGGGGTACCACAGGGATCAGTGCTGGGACGGTCTATTCAACATCTTCATCAGTGACATTGCGTGGGACCTAGAAGGCAGAATTTCACTGTTGCTGATGACACAAAGCTCTGTAACAGAGTAGACACGCCAGAGAGTGTAGACAGAATGAGAAGGACCTGCAGAAACTTGAAGAATGGTCAGGGTTTGGCAGTTGAAATTCAATGCAAGGAGTGCAAGATAATGCATATGGGGCACAAAAACCCTGGGCACAATATATCAGTTGGGGGTGAGGATATAGCATGCACCAAGCAGGAAAGGGATCTTGGGGTTATCATCTCTGATGACCTCAAGGTAGGGAAACAGTGTGACAAGGCAGCAGGTAAAGCAAATAGGATGCTGGGATGTATAGGCAGGGGCATCACCAGCAGGAAAAGGGAGGTCATAATTCCGCTATACAAGACACTAGTGAGGCCCCACCTGGAGTACAGTGTACAGTTCTGGAGACCATACCTACGTAAGGACATGAGACAGGGTAGAGAAGGTTCAGAGGAGGTCAACAAAGATGGTGCATGGATTGCATCACAAGTCCTATGAAGACAGGTTGAAGGAACTGAACATGTACTCCCTGGAGGAAGGAGGAGGAGAGAGGGATATGATAGAGACATACAAGTATCTTACAGGGAGGAACAGGGTGCAGGAATACACTATTTTTAAGCGAAAAGATGTTCCAGGACTAGAGGGCATGGGATAAAGTTGGAGGGAGGGCGATTCAGAGGAAACACGAGGAAGAATTTCTTCACAGAAAGGGTGGTGGACAAGTGAAACACCCTGCCAGAGGAAGTGGTGGGGGCTGAAACAATCACAGGATTTAAGAATGCATGGGATAGACATAAAGAATTCTGGAGGTCAAGGTTAAGGGCAACAGACTTCTAGGAAAACATAAACTGAACTTACAAGCTCAAATGGGCAGACTGGGTGGGCCATAGGCCCTTATCTGCCGACACTGTCTATATATCTATGTAGTTTCCATGCACACTCCTACAATAGGTTCTAATATTTTCAGTCCAGATTTTCACCACTGGCATTTTCCACACTTCCTTATGAACAGTACAGCTGTCATTTTCACACGTGGCCAAATGTGTTTTGTACTTCCAGCGCGAAAAGCATGGTCACTGTGGAAATCACTGTTCGGGACAGATTAAGAAAATCACAGTGACATTGTTCATGAGTGGAGGTTACAAAATCCCTGTGTTGACAATCTGCTGTAAAAATCCCAAACTAATTGCATTACAGGTGTGATTTTCGCATTTTCTATACCGCTCATGACTTCACCAGTTTTTTAATATTTCACTGCAGAATTTCAACATTGCCATTTTTGCACCTCCCCATGAACAGTACTGCTGTCATTTTCACATCCTGTTCAAAATGCTTTTTCGCACCTGTGTTGCAATGGCATAGTCACTGCGAAATCAGCTTCATTAACAGACTAATACTGCCACTGTTCATAAGGTGGGGATCACAAAAAACCATGTTGAAAATTTGGATGAAAATACCAATGAACGTCTGATGCGTTAGGGTTTCTGACCATAATGCCCCAGCCTGTAGAGATTGAGAGGCATCGGGGTGTGACTTGGGATTCTCTCCTGTAATGCTCATACCATTCCACACCCTGCAGCCAGTGAGAGGCATCGAGGTGTGCCTTGGACTCTTTGGCCCCAAAGTTCACTCCATTCTCCTATACAGGACCCATCTCACTGCATTTTCTGATGGAATGGGGTGAGCATAAGGACCAAAGACCCCAAGGCACACCATGACACTTGTCAGTGTTTGCAGGGTAGGGTGTGGTGACATGGTGTGGCCGTTATGCCTGACGACCCAAAGGCACACCCCAATGCCTGTCAGTCTCTGTAGGGTGATGGTGGGGTTGGCTTCAGTTCAATACTTCACTGCCATTCCTATTATGCAGCTCTCTAACTCCTACACTACCAATGCCAATGCCAGAAAGCAAACATTCGGCACTGACAAATGCTTGTTTAAGCCCTGTCCCTGATTTCTGAGGTAGGAGGTTGAGAGGCATGCCCAGACCTTATGGGGGCACTAGGGACATTAGGGCTAAATACAGGTCAAGAATTTTAGGCTCTAACATGGTGAGTATAAAATGAATTGCAGCCCCATATAAACAGATTTGGAAAGAAAAAGCCGGGCTCAACATTGGGGTTGCAAGGAGTGCAGAACAAAAGTATAAAAATGTTTCACGATGAACTGCCACTTTAAGGGAGAAGGTCAAGTTGATAGAAAAGTAAATGCTTCCATACACTAATTTAAAAGTGGATCCAGTGAATGGACAAAGAAAAGATTGAATTTCTGCAGTTGCAGTCCATCATTTAGCAACTGATGCATGCATCTTATGCAATGCTGGAAGGTGTTTAAGGACCTATTAGGATCCCAACTGATATTTCCCAATATATATTAACTGTCGTGGTGGTACATGTAATGGCACTGTACAAGTCTAAGCATGCTTCTCAAGCATACTCTGTGTGTGTGTAACTACATTATCTTTCAATAAAGGTGCATGCATAAAAAGCAGGATATATCATGCTAAAATAGCTCTTTAATCATTGCCTAACTCTTCACATTCATAGGGCTTTGTACTTTACCCACTCAATGCACATTATTCCTCCTTAACTCAAACAGATGGAATATGTACTTTCACAAAACTGTCAACAAAAAATTCCAAGCAAGCAAGAAAAAATGTAACACCTGTTACAATGATGAAACAGATCATCATTCTCAGTTGTCTAATAAGTTACTTTGCACATTCCTGCTTGACTTTTATAAAGTCCTTGTAAGGCAATTTTTAAGAGAACCAAATTTTAGATATATATATTTTGCCAGTACTAACATTCTAAGGAAAGCCATTTAAACAGAGAATCAGCTGAACACTCACAAAATAGACTGTGTTTTTAAATAGGGCATATTGGCTATTAAACATAGTTCTCTAGTGGAACCAAAACAGACAGACAGGAGAATGATAGACATTTTAGAAGTAGTCATAACTTTTTATTTCTTGAAGAATTTTATTTTCCTTTTGCTCATTAGAATGTTTTCTATGTGATAATATTGTGTTGGATGTGTGGGACAGCGCTCAGCCTGGCAGCTGACATATCTATCTCTAGTCCCCCAACTACAGCAACAGCATTGTGATCTCACTGACAGTAACATCACAGGTGACTGACCTGGCAGCTACTGAGAGGCTGTTCCTAAGCATCAGTGATATCACAGTCAGTGATGTCACAATGCTGATTATGTATTGGGTGGGGGGCAGAGATAGATATGCCAGCTACTAAGGCAAATCTATTACACACACAACACCTGCTAACATCAGGTAAACAATCTTCTAATTAACCAAAGGAAAGAAAAGAACTTCAGATATAAACAGTAATGGATGATTGCTTTAAAAACTAATATTAATTTTAGGCAGTACACTAGCTCTTTAAATAACCTGAAAGCAGCTATCAAGTAACAACAGGATTTTTAACTTTCTTTTAATAATTACTTCATAGACAAGTATTAATGAGGCAGTATAGCGCGCAGTGGTTTAAGGCTCAGAGCTGCAAATCTGGTGACATCCAACAAACCAGACCTGGGTTTTGAATCCCACAGCTTCCACTTGCATATTGTGTGACCCTGAGCAAGTCACTTAACTTCCTGTGCTCCCAGATTGCACCTGTAAAAATATTTCAGCTTAGTGTGCCTCACCTGGTTAAACAATAAAATAATAATAATGAAAAGAGATACCCAAGGTTATAACAGAGAGAGGTAGTTCATACATTTACGACTAAATACAGTAATACCCCTCTGACTGTTACATTATTTAGAGGAAGCAATCTGAAAAAGAAATGTGGTAGCCATGTTAGTTGAATTGACAATGTATAAGAAAAAAAACAACAAATACGTTGCAAGTGATACATTTTATTGGACTAACAAATTATTTCTGAGACTAGCTTTAGAGATACTACTCTCTTCTTCAGGTCTGGTCAGTCAGGAGAAGCAAGCTCATATAGTCTCTACATGCTATGAAGAGGTTGAAATTATGTGGAACCAAAACCTCCTTAGGACCTATTAATGATAGCAACCACATTTTCTACTATAGAAAGCACAACCCACTAAACCACAGACTTGAAAGTCATATTGGCCTCAACATTTGAACTGTCAAACAGGGTTATGTTCCAAATAGTTGCTAGTGAGGAACCTCTTAGATGTCAAATTTTACCTGGTTTCCTCCCAATCCAATATGTTGTTATTTAATTACCTCCTCAGAGGTCACTGCCACACAGCTGTACCTGCTGAGAGAGGACAGAAGTAGTACACAATCCACTAATGCTCTCACAGTTACTGCAGGTCAAAACTTGTTGCTGAGCCAGTAACATATAGCCAAACTGATAAATTCTTGTACAGGTGACACCCTCCACCAATCCCACCCTACCCATATATAACCTCACTCTACCTTGAACAAACTGCCTTCACTGCAGCTCAGCAGAGAATGATTCTGTAACCGTTGCATACCAGTGTCCACCAAATGCAAGTTTAAAGATGGTGCTTGATACTGTTAGGATGTTTTCTGTAATGCATACTCTGTGTGAGGCATACTGCAGCTTAGGAACTCCTATGGTAACCTTCTGATCTAAAGTTTTGTGTATTTATTTTAAAGGACTTTGCTAGGTAAAAATACCTTTTCAGATGGGACAGCTTATTGACCAATATGACATGGTTCAAAAGTCCATACGATTATATTGTAATTGCACTATAAATAAAAGGCTGCTGCAGTAAAACACTGGTGTGACACCTTTTTAATACCTGTGTTTTTAAAAGATCATTTATACTTCATTTCATGAAAGATTATTAAGAAAAACAGTACATGAAACGCATGCTCTAAGGGGCCAGTGCATAAGAGATTTGATTGCCTATGCACCATGTATCTCTGGCATTTAGGCAACCCTAAGTCAGAATGCTGCAAATGGGGGGTCTGAGTATGGCGGGCCCTAGCAGCATTCAAAGAAGGGTGTGCACCCCTGCACACTCAGCCCCTCAGCTGATCAAGCAGCTACATGTGTTACTGGTCTGGAGGCATGTTTGTGGGCATCCTGCACTCCATGCCATTCATTAAAGTCTGGAGTGTTGGATGAGGTAAGCATAGGATATGGCACCAGGGACCCAACTGTATCCATTGTCTCCCTCAGAGAAAGCCAGCAAGCCATGGGAGAACAAACACCCCTATGAAAGGCCTCAGCCTCTGGCTGAAAAGGAGGGCTAGGAAGCCATTCAGACATTTGCTTGATATTTAAAATTGTGTGTGCTCCAACAGCTTCCCAGAATCCCTGCTTGTGCAAAGCAGGATTGCAAAAAGGAGCAGGTGTGTCACAGGTAGATACCAGGGTGCTGTTATGAGAGAAGGAGGCTTATCCTTCAGTAGTGCAAAGCAGGAAACAAAAATTCATAGCACCCCAGGTACAAATATAAGCTGGAGACAGATTCAGGCAGTGAAAATGAGTTTATTCCTCAAAAATTTAAGGTTGTCAAGTGCTTTGGCCCTACAGTTGGGCCTCGTGCATGTGAGGAGAGATAGTCTAAAATATAAAGAGTAAACAGAATTTTGAAGAGAAAGCCAGGGCATTATTTCTACCACCAAAATATCAGTTTTATCATCAGGGAACTCTGTGATATTCTGACCTTTAAAAAATAAGATTCCTTAATAGTGTTCATCCATTTACATCTATTAAAAGCTGTAATGAGTGGGAGTTTCAGTCCTCCAAAATCAACCTTTTAGTCGCCATTGAGTCCCATGCAATGATTCACTTACTGTATTTAGAAAGTTTAATTTCTTGAAAGTTGTTTATTACTAGTACCTCATATTCTAAAGCTGTGATACTCACCCTCGAGCTGCATGGGCTCTTCAAGGTATCATTTGCAGCTGTTTTGTTTCTCTTTAACACTTCCTTAAAGAGCAACTAACTTGCTCCTTTACAAAATATTTTTATTTTAGTCTTTAGTAACTGGGTAAGGCCCACTAGGAACAAGTGCCTGTTTTCAGGGTGACCTGGGAGCACTGGCCAGTTAAGTGACTTGCTCATAGTCACACAGTATGCAAGTGGAGGTTGTGAGAATCAGACTCAGGTCTGGTCTGCTGGATGTACCAAGCTCCTTCACACCTCGTTTCTCTAACCTCTAGGCTATACTGCCAGCCAAATATCTCCTCAGAAGCATGATGTACCCTTACCAGGCTCTAAATAACAGGGTGCATATATTTCTTTTATATGTGCCTCAATTTAGAAAGGGAAGGCATCGTATTTTGGCTCAGTGGAGTCAAGCCACGATGATCCTTCCACTTCCTGGTACCTTCTCCGAGAGATCTGCCCCAATCTGCCCATGTGCTGCACGTTTTGTGAAGTCATTATATGGAGAGAGGGGTGCACTCCATAGATATCAATGGGGCTGTTTTTTAAACTTAAATTTTCATACTTTAGATGGCCATTCAGAACAAATCATGGCCACTGCTTAACTAACATGGCCCCGCACTCTCCATATAGTGACTTCACAAAATGTGCTAATACAGGGTGGATCGAGAGAATCACTCTCAGAGAAGGTACCAGGAAGTGAAAAGGATCAACATGGCTTGGTGCCACAGAGCCAAAATATGATCCCTTCCTTCCTAAAATGGGGCACGTGTCTCCCATGCCCTGCTTTTATTTCATAGACTTTGCTTAAATACAATGTGTATGCCATGCTACATACATAAGTGCACCATAGAGGAAGGGCAAAGGCATGTCATGATGTCACGTTGATAACAGCATGATCTCGGGGTGAGCAGAGTGGTGTTAGAAACGTCACCTGGTATGGAGCTTTGTACAGTTTTTATGAGTATTCAGGTAAAATTTTGTTTCATGAATATTGTGAATATTGTGCTTGCGGGGGTCAGGGTCCTGAAGCAAAATCTGTGCAGCTGTCACTGCTTTATTTCTGCCCGTAGTACTCATTTAAAATGTCTATACCAAAATTGTTAGTACTTACAGACACTTTTTCAGAATTTTAGAGTTACACATTATAAAGACCATATTAACACATGTAATGTCAACCATAAATAGCTCCACATCAAGTTAATAGATTGCAATTACAGTGCTGCACAAACAACAGAGACAAAGCCATAAAATCCAAATCCATGCATCCAGAATACTGGTGTGGATTTGGAGAAAAATTAGATTTACTTTTACAACACAACACTGCCATGGACCACCACTCCAGTGAAACACTGTAACTTATCTGTGTTTCCTCCCCAGCTCTTTTCTGGATGCACTGTTTTGACTGTTGTGGCTTTGTCTGTGCTTCTTTCAGATTGTACTGCAATACAACTTGAAGACTTGATGTGCTACGCCATAAAAACCTTGCTTCCTGTGACAGAAATAGCTCCATAATAAAACAGCACAAAGACATAGTCTACCGTTATAACCTGACCTAGTTTAAAACCCTATCACTAACCAAATACCTCCCCAGCCACACTTTCCAAACAAGTACAGTATGTTCCTCAGTGCTCCAGTATTCAGATCAGCTGCTGAATCTCCATGTTGCTTCTGCTACTGCCTCAGTTCTGCTCCTGCTCCAGACTGCCAAAAACTATGCCACAATGCTCCCAACTGCATACCCCTCCTGACTGACACTCCCAACTATACAATGCTTCTAACAGTTGCTCTTCACCACACAATGCTCCTAACTGCTGCTCCCAACTGCTTGTAACTCCTAAGCCCTGCTCCTGACCCCCAGCGCCATACTGCCCATCACCACCATTTCAAATATCCACTAATTGAAGCAATGCCACAGCAATGCCTCAATTTATTTATTTTAATTTATTTATTCAAAATTTGGTAACCTGGAAAGGCACACTGAGCCGAGGCTCATTTCAGGTGCGACTCAAAACGGATCTTACACTGTGGGTAAAAACAAAACTAGGGACAAACGTTCTCCCACCATAAAAAATGCCACTACTCCACAGAAACACAACTAGAACAAAGCTTGCAAAAGCAAAACCAGGTAATAATTAGAAAAGAAATATTTAGTTAATAAACAAAAATATCCCAATACATAATATAAAAAAAAATGGGGGTAAGTGTGCCATAATAAAATCTACCATCTCAGGAGGTTAATTAGCTCAGTAAACCATAGAAAGATAGATTTTGTCAGCAGAAAAGGACCTTTAGGCCCATCCAGTCTGCCCCTTGTCCATGCCTATTCTGTCAGCTACCACTGACCATAGTTGATCACAGTGTCACTCCTCCCCTATTCCTCAACGTAATATGCCCCTGTGCCTATTCCACACATGCTTAAAGCTCCCCACAGTCTTTGCCCCACCACCACCTCCTCTGGTAGGCTGTCCAGTCATCCACCACTCTTTCTGTGAAGAAGTATTTCCACACATCTCTCTTAAACGTTCCACTTCTTACCTTCATTGCATGCCTCTTTGTTCTAGTGCCTTCCTTTCTTTGAAATAAACCATCTACTTGCACCTTGTTCACTCCTGTGAGGTACTTGTAGGTTTCAATCATGTTCCTCTCTCACTATCCTGTCTTCCAGGGAGTACATGTTGAGTTGCTACAGCCTTTCTTGTATGGCTTCTTATGCAAACCCTCACCATTTACTTACCCTCCTCAGTACCGCCTCCACCCTTTCAATGTCTGTGTGGAGGTTCAGCCTCAGAACTGGACACAGTACTCCAGGTGGGGACTCACCAGTGAGCAATACAACGGCAGCACCACCTCTCTCCTCCTGTTAGAAATCCCTCCCTCATTGCATCCCAGTATCCTGCTAGCCTTTCCCACTGCTTTGTCACACAGCTGCTTGCCTTGAGCTTATCAGATGATAACCCCTGGGTCTCTTTCTTGCTTGATGACTGTAACTCCGCTCCCACATGTTATACACAGCCCTGGGTTCTGCAGCCCTACGTGTATAACTTTGCTTTGCATTGAACCCAGCTGCCATCCCTTGACCATTCTTCTAGATTCCTCAAATTCCTTTGCATTCTCTCCACCCCCGTTTCTGAGTATCAGCCCTGTTGTAGACTTTTGTATCATCCACAAAGAGACACCCCTTACCTCAAGCTCCTCTGCAATGTCACTTATGAAGATATTAAAGATGACTGATCCCAGCACTGAACCCTGTGGCACCCACTAGTCACTCCCTATCATCTGACTGGCCACCATTTACCACCAACCTCTGCCTCCTATCCCTTAACCAGTTTGATATTCAGCTTGTCACTTTCTTCCCACCCTCAGGTTGCTTAGAATCTTAACTAGCATCCTGCTTGTGGCACAGTGTTGAAAACCTTCTTGAATTCCAGGTAGGCCCATCCACAGCTCTCCCTGATCCACTTCCCTTGTAACTCAGTCAAATAAATCTATAAGACTAGTTTGACATGACTTCCCGCTGTGAAATCATGCTACTGTACACATGGTCCTGCAACCCTTTTGCCTCCAGTGCCCCACGAGCCTCTCCTTCAGTAGTGTCTTCATTAACTTCCCTACCACTGATGTGAGACTGGCTGACCTATAGCTGCTAGCATCCTCTCTACAGCCACTTTTGTACAGAGGACCATATCATCCCTCTTCCAGTCCTCTGAATTTCCCTATCACCACTGAGGTGCTAAAATGCACTACCAGAGGGGTGGCCAGCATTGTGCTCAGTTCCTTTAGGATCCTTGGATGAATACCATCTGGTCCCATCACCTTATTCTTCTTTAAGATTTCCAATCCCTTTCAGGCGCTCTCTACGAGAATGGACTTGCGTCCTCCCCACTCCCTGTTGCTTATACCAGCATTCTGGTCCACCCTCCCACCCTTTACCATGAAGATTGAACAGAAGTAATCATTTATTATTTAAGCAATAAACCACGACGGTGTGGGTGATGCTGCGACCTCATGATCAAACCATCAAGGCATGGGTAAATCCCAGCATCACCCACACCTTGGGTGGTTTGTGCTGTATACAATGCCCTTTTCTTGTGAGAAGAAAAGAAAGAAAAGTTGATTTTTCATGCATTTGAAATTATTTTTGTTGCATTTATTGCTCGCTAAAAAAATAGTCCTAGGTTGCTAAGGAGGTTCTGTGTTGCTAGGGAGACCTTTATGTTTCATAACATGAATGGAGTACCCTGAGACAGTAATATGCAGTGATTTTGTTTTATATAAGCGAGTGATGTAATATTGATTTATTTACGTTATGAAGGCAGTTGATTGTTGGTTTGGTGAGGTGGTAGCGGTCAGCAATGCCTGATTGAGCATATGCTTCGGTTTTACGTTGCGGTCAACAGGAAGTAGCAGTGGTACTCGAGGGAATATCTTTTTGTTTTATCAGGAAACTGTTCTTTTGCTGGATACTATTGGTTCTTTGTTACATACTGGAGGAATGCTAGTGGTGCAGTTCTGAGATTATAAGAAGGGGTTTGAGTGATGGAGTTGGGAGACAGAAAGTGTAGTTGTGCTGCTGGTGACTGCGATGGACTGAGGAGGGAGCAAGTGCAGAAAAGGTTTGTCATCTTGGTTTTTAGGCTGTGGTTAGTTGTTTGTTTTTAAAACATTGTGCCTGTGGAATTTCTTTTGAACAATAATGGAGTGCTCATTTATGCCAGGCAGTCTTGAGGGTTTCGGTTGGTACAGCAATGTTTAGCGAGGAAAATAAGATGGCGGCTAGGAATGATTTAAAAATTTGGGGGAGTTACTGAGATGTGGCTGGCTGGCACCTTTTGCGTTGGTAATGCTGAATTTTACAATGCTGTAAAGGTGCCAGTCAACCAATCAGATCTCTTGATTTTGAAGCACCATTGTATAATTCTGCTTTCTCTTGACATTCCTTGGTGCAGTCCCCCTGCCATACTGATTATCACTATCCCTCCCTTGTCTTCCTCTTCCTCACATACCAGAAGAAGGTCTTACCCCTGTTTAACCTCTTTAATTATCCTCTCCTCTGTTAGTGCTTTAGCTGCCATACCTTCCTTCCCTGCCTCCCTTTGAATTGCCAGATATACCTCCTGTCTTCATCCTTCTGGGTCTCCTTGTCCTTTCTAAATGTTGTTTCTTCTTCTTCACTGACTTTGTCACCTCCTTAGAGAACCATAGTGGACTCCTCTTCTCTTCTCACTTCCTTCAAACATCATGCTAGTGCCTAGGCTATACTTTCCTCAATTGTTCTCCATTGAACCTCCCTCCCCTGCCTTCTCCTCTTCAAGGCATTCTCTGAGGCAGTTTCTCATTTTTTAAAATCTGCCCTCCTGAAGTCCAGGGCCCTCATCTTAGTGTGTTGTTGTTTTCCTGTCTCTCTGTGTGCCAAACCACACAGTAAGGTGATTACTTGTACCCAGAGGGAACTAGCCCCTGTGATGTCAGCAATGCTGTCTCTCTTAATAAGTACCAGATGCAGCACTGCCCCATTCCTAGTGGGTTCTAAAACTAGCTGCCTGAGAAATGCCCTTGTACGGTGACAATGATTACCCTGCTTCTTGATGTAGCTGTGGTGAGAATGTTGTCTCTATCCAGCAGATTAAAGTCCTTCATTGTCAAAACTTTCCCTTGCTGGCTATTTTGCTAATGACTTTCCCAGGACACTGTCTAAATCCTACCCCTGTATCAGAGGTCTGTACACCACTGCCAAGCAGATAATGGTCACGACCTCATCTCTAGGCTGACCAATAATACCTCCAGCCCTTAATTGTCCCACTGTTGCCCCTATATCTCAGTGGCCCTTATATCCTTCTTCACATATAAAACAATTCCTCCACTTTTCCTTCCTGACCTGTCCTTCTGCAACATGGTGTTGCTTGGGATTGGCCACTTCCCAGCTAGCTCTGTCTGTGCACCCTGGTTCCATTATGGCCACCAGTTCCAGGTCTGCCTCTGCAATGATTGCCTTAAGGTTAGGAATTTTGTTTCCCAGACTCCTTGGTGTTGGCACACATTGCTCCGGGTCTCTTTGTCCTCTAACCTGCCTCACCTTCCTGCTTCCTCCTTGCCTCCTCCATTATCCTGGTCCTGCCTCCCTGTTACATTGTCTTCCTGCCTTCCTTCCTTCCCTCTCTTCCAACTGAAGTTCCTCCTCCAAACTTAACTGCACTGCCCTTCCCTATGCTTCCATAAACCTCCATGGAATTTTTTCTCCCTGGGTTAACACTCCTTGTTGCACTATTGGGGACAATTTTGCCTCCCTCAGTCTTTCTGCCTCCCCTTGGCTTGTTTAAATGTTCATGAAAGTGGCATTTAAACCTTCCACTCAGAACTGCTTCTCCCTCCTGGATGGATGGAGGCCATCTCCTTGTACAAGTCTCCATCCCCCAGGTGTAACCCCAGTCTCCGATGTAGCCAAAGCCTCCTCTGCACCATGCTTTCAACCGCTCATTGATAGACCTGGTGTAGAGTTTACTAGCCCTCCCGACCATGCTTGTGTGTAGCACCACAGTGAAGGTCATTGTGCAAGCTACCTGCTTCAGGCCCTTCCCCAGCTCCTTAAATCTATCCTCCCCACCTCGATAGCCTCACTTGCCAGATCATTCATCCCCAGGTGGACAACAACATCCAGCTCCTCCTACACCCTCCTCCTGCCAATCTACAAGATCTGCCTCCAGTCCTCCCGCCAAAGTGCCAGGAATGCACTGTACAACCCTATTCTTTCCTTACCTCCCCAACTCAATCCTCTGACTATAGAGTTATAATAAAAAATAACTGGCTTCTGGGTTATTGAGCTTAATAGCCCCCCTACATAGAAACATAACAATTGATGGCGAGAAGGACCACTTGGCCCACTTAGTCTGCCCATTTTACCTACCTACTGCAATATAGCAGATCCTACTTGATCTCCAGATTTTAACCTCTCTTTGTTTCTATTAGTAGGGTTCCCTTGTGCCTATCCCATGCATTCTTGAATTTCCCTACTGTTTTGCCCCCACCGCCTCTGCTGAGAAGCTGTTCCATGCATCTACCATCCTTTCTGTGAAAACATGCTTCCTCACGTACCCCTGAGTCTACCCCTCCAGCCTCATATCATGATCCCTTGTTCTTGAACATCTTTTTTCTGAAAGATGCTACCATCTTGTACCTTATTTATGCCCTGAAGTATTTGAAGGTCTCTACCATATCTCCAATCTCATCCTCTCCTCTCTTCCAGGGTATACATAGTGAGGTCCTCTATTCTCGCCATATATGACTTTTGGTGCAGACCATGACCATTTTATTGCCCTTCTCTGAATTGCTTCTGCTCTATGTCCTTCTGGAGATGTGGCCTCCAGAACTGGACACAGTACTGCAGATGGCATCTCACCAATGATTTGTACAGTGGTATCACCACCTCCTTTCTTCTGCTGGTGATACCTCTCTATGTACTCTCAGTATCCTACTGGCTGTCCCCACAGCCTTTTCACAATGCTTGGTCACCTTTAGATCATCAAATATGATTAGCCCCAGGTTCTTTTCCTGTTTGGTGGTCATCGGTACTCCCCTCCCCATCACATATTCTTTTCCTGGATTTCTGTGACCCAAAAGCATGGTTTTACTTCTTTGCATTGAATCTTAGCTGCCACACTCTTGACCATCCTCAAGCCTGCTTAGGTTCCTCCTCATTTTTCCACCCCCAGAGATCTTAGTGTCGTCTGCAAAGAGGCATACCTCCATTCCAGCCTCTATGCAATGTCACTTATGAAGACATTAAAGAGGACTGGGCCCAGAACTGATCCTTGTGGCACCCCACTGATCACCCTGCTCTTTTGAATGAACTCCATTTACCACCACCCTCTTTGTTTTATCCTTAACCAATGTCTGACCCAGTATACCCCTTTGAACTCACTCCCAGGCTGCCCAGCTTGTTTACAAGCCTCCTATGTGAAATGGTGTTGAAGGCCTTGCTGAAATCCAGGTAGACCACATCCACCGCCCCTCCCTGATCTAATTCCTGGTCACCCAGTCAAAGAAATTTATCAGATTTGTTAGACATTACCTTCCCACTGTGAACCCATGTGGTCTAGGAACCTGTGCTCTGATAGATTCAGTATATACTACAGTCCTTTCTTTACTAGTGATCCCCTTGATGTTGTATTTCCTATTCACCACACTTACATACTAACATACTAAAACGCCAGCAGATTAGGCCCTATGGTATATCAAGTCTGCTCGGGATCAGTGCCTACCCAGGGCACTGTCACAACCTCCCTCCCTCAAGGTTCCCCACTCCCAACCCCAGTGTGATTCCAGGATTCACTCTCTCCCTATACCTATCCCAGCTTTTCTTGAACCCCTCCACAGTTGTAGCAGCCACCAATTCCATGGAGCACATTCCAGGGCTCCATCACCCTCTCAGTGAAGTAGCGTCTCCTTGTTTCCCACCTTAGTTCCCCCTCCAGCCTCATTGAGAGTCCCCTGGTTGCCCCTACCTCCTCCCTCAGCTGAAGCACCCCTCAAGGCTTACCCTATTCATTCCTTGAGATATTCAAGACCTCAATCATATCCCTCTGTCCCTTCTCTCCTCCAGTAAGTAGAGTTTGAGCTCCTCCAGTCTCTTCCCATAGGGCTTTTCCCTTAGTTCTTGCATCATCCTGGTCACCCTCCTTGGACCTTCTCCAGAAGAGCAATATCCTCTTTAAGAGGACACCAAAACTGCACGCAGTACTCAAGGTGTGGTCTAACCAGGCAATTATACAGTGGAAGGAGCACCTCTCTACTACTTGAAGATATCCCCTGTCTATGCACCCAAACATTTTATTTGCTTGGGCCACAGCCCTTCTACACTGTTCTGGGTTATTCATTTTGGCATCCACCACCCACCCCTAGGTCCTTCTCCCCTTCAATCCTGCAGTGCCTCCTCCCCAAGGTATATACATGAGCCAGGTTTTTGGCCCCAGGTGAAGAACCCTGCATTTCCCAGTGTTAAACGTTAGTTTCCAGGTGTGTGACCACCTCACCAAAGTCTCCAGGCCCTCCTGGAGAGCCAGCTTCCCTCCTCCCCATCCACCACTGCCCACAGCTTTGAGCGATCAGCAAAGAGGCTCATCTCGCTCCTCACTGCTTCTGATGTCTGAGATATAGGCATTAAACGGGGTGGGCCCAGTACTGATCCTGTGGGACTCCACCAATCACTCTCCTGAGGGATGAGACCTACCCACAAGCCCTCATCTTTTGTACATGCCCCACTAGCCAGTTTCCTATCCACCTGGCCATCTGCCCCTACCCCATATTCCCAGCTTCCCGGGATGTGGCATCGAGTCAAATGCCTTGCTGAAGTCTAAAAAGGACATTCACTGGCCTGCCCTGATCCAGCACACTCGTCACTTGTTCATAGAACTCCACCAGGATGGTCTGACACAATCTGCCCTTAACAAAGCCATGCTGGCAATCATCTAGGTGGCTCCATGCCTTCAGGATCCCTTCCAAACTCTCCTTCAAGATACCCTCCATCACTTTGCCCACTACTGATGTCAGGTTAACGGCCTATAGTTTTTGGCTCTTCCTGAGCCGCCCTTGTGTATAGGCACAATCTGGGTCATCTTCCAGTCCTGAGGTACCCACCCAACTGAAAGGAGGGTTAAAAGGTCCACCAGGGTGCAGCCAGGAATCAGCCAGTTTCTTAAGCACCCTGGGATGGATCCCATCAGGGCCAGTGCTTTATCTATTCTTAGGGCCATGAGGGCATTCCACACCCTCCCAATAGAGATTTTGACGTCCATTTCCCCTTTCTCTTCATTTATTCTCTAGCTCTCTCTCACTCTCTGTTTATATAGCTATATATTTAAGCAATAATGCATGACAGAGTGTGTATATCATGGGATATTGTCATTGAAACAAGACAGTTCTTTTAATTTTTGCTGTGGGCAGAAGTTGGCACTGTTGTAAGATATGAGAGTGCAATCGGCAACTGGGCCAACTGCAGTGAGTCTTGGTAGCAACCTTGCTGCTTCTTACAAGTAGATCCCCACCGGTACAAGAAGTATCAACATTCTCACAATGCCCAATCCGTAAAAAAGTACTGCGGAAGGAGAATGTCTTTTTTTTTTTACAACTATGTCTGAAGTGACTAACTCAAGCTGTTGATGTCCAAAGTGATGAACTCAAGCCACGGATTTGGATGGTAAGGCACGTGGAAGACAGTAATGCCCTGACATGAGAATTACAATTTAGGCAGGCTGAAGAGCAGGAGATGAGAAGGAAAAGATATGAATGTGTGTTATGTTTCTTGCTATAAGTATATTTGTAATCACCACTGTGTCAGCTTTACAGCAAAATGGTGGCCAAGTGCATGCCTCTGACAAGAGAGAGAGAGTGAGAAAGCCACATTGCAGCCGTGTAAACACAAAAAAATAGTGCTTTGGGTTGTGATAGTATATTTCAGCAGAGCAACTGAGGTTGCCAAAAATACATTGGTTTAAGTAAGTTTATTATGAGCGGGATCACCTGGGTATTTATGTGGGGAATCCAACTAACAGTAAGCAGATGTGTTTTGGGGAGAGCGAGGAGGCTGGTTACCAGAGGTTTTTGGAGCTTTGATTATGTTGTTAGATTTAATCACAGCTCCAAGTACCTCTCAGCCAAACACCTTCCTTAATTCTTTTCATCCAGTTCATAAATATATTTATTCCATACCTTTGAGTAGAGTTCAGGGCACTTATCACTGATATTTTGGTTCCTGGAGATCTACAGCAAAATATTGAAAAATATTACCACTGTAGGTCCAAATATTACTAAAGTAGGTCCTGATTGGCTCATTTGGAATGCAGTTGAATGTTTGGCCTAAGTAGAAGTACTAACGGTATTCAAATGCAAATAGTTTTGAAACGAAAAATTATAGCATGGTACTGTGAGCATGAAAGTTGCATAGCACAAAAGATCTACAAAATAAGTGATGTTCTATTTATACCTACTTTTTATTCTAATTTTTTATAATTAACAAAAAATAGCTGAAAATTCATTTTTTCACTGTTTCAACAAACAAACACAATTAACTTTAAAGGGACACTGACAACCTTTTTCACATCATATTATTTCAAGGTAAAACCCACATTTTATGACTGCTTACCTTCTCTAAAATTCATTAATGTTGCTGTGGTATAATCTGCCTCCTTGCTTAATAGAACTGAAATGCTTGAACGTATAGTTGTACACAGCTTTGTTTTGCACCAAATTGTTTACCTAAGCTTACTGCATACTTCCTGAACCTTAGAAACACTCTCAAACAGTACAGCCACTTGTGATACAATAGTCTCATTTACTCCCCACTGCACAATTGGTAGCTAGATAGTGTTGGGGTGTTCCTTAGTCCAGAAAAGAAGCAGGTGTAGCTAGTCAAGAAATGTAAATGGACATGTTTTTGTGTAGTAACACAAGTCTGGTTGACACTCAGTTTTTTTACTTTTTAAAAGGAAAAAGAGTCTGAATCAAACATCCAGCTACATCAGCAGTCTCTATAGAATGAGACCAATCATAAAATGTGTTTTTTAAACTAGGGACACTGAGGCAATGCAGTTGACAGTGTCCCTTTAAAAAAAAAAAATGATAGCATGGTACTATCAGATTGAAATTTGTTCAACACAAAAATATCTACAAAATGAGTAGTGTTTCATTTATGGGTACCTTTTATTTTTATAATAAAAAAAAAATCAGAATATACTTTTTGACAAACAAATACAAATAACTTTAAACCCAAAAATTATAGCATGGTACTTTGAGCATGAAATTTGTTCAGTACAAAATATCTACAAACTGAGTGGTGTTTCATTTATAGTTACATTTTAGTTTTTTTATAATTGGCAAAAACAGCAGAAAATTCAATTTCTTTCACTTTTGCAATAAACAAATGTAAATAATTTAAAAACAAAAGCATGGTACCTTGAGCACAAAAGTTGTTCAGCACAAAAATATCTACAAAATGAGTGGTGTTTAATTTATAGATACCTTTAGATATTTTATAATTAGCAAAATATGGCAGGAAATTAAATTGTTGTCACTTTTAGAGGTATGCCATAAATGGAAAATGTTACCCACATACTGGAAATATTGTTGATATTTTTGGTTCTCATGCCAACTGACCACATTAATTAGGGTTCCAGCAACAAAGGTTGGAAATGTGGTCTTAGATTTTCAACCTTAAGACTTCACCCCACCCTGCATGCAGGAACATGTTTGAGGTTGTGCCCTGTGGTTGTGAACTGTAACACTCATCCCATTCCATGAGTAAGTAAGCAGAGATGGGTACTGTATAGGAGAATGGGAGAGCATTAGAGTTCAGAACTTCAAGGCACACACCCACACCTGTTCCTGCATACAGGGTGGGGAGATTAGGGTTGGTAACCCTAAGACCACATTTCCAAATTTTGTTGCTGGAACCTAAATGGATACGTTAATGAAGTTTTTGCAAAGAATTTAACTTACTTCAGCTGGCCCTGTGGACAGAGGGTTGAGGCACTGGTGCCTTACCTCACATTGGGACAGTGACCCAGGCTCAGGAGTGAGCTTGGGTTGGCAGGGAAGATATTGAGCAGCCAGTGGACAGCTCTCCTCTCTCGGGGGTGGGTTGTGAATCCCCTGCAGCAGTGACATTATCTGCGGAGATGTGCTGTGCAACAGCTTGGCTACAAAAAAGTATCAGGAAGGTGATGGCTGACATTCATGGAATAAGTGTGGAGCGCTTGCACCCATGCAGGATGTCATTGCATGTCCACACCTTAGGGGTGAACACAGGAAACACCCTGCTGGCTGGGATAAAGACTCTCTCTGACCCACCCATGTCCCTCACTGGATCCAGCTCACCAGACCTTGACTGCCTCCTTCCTTCACCTCTGTCTGTGGTAACCTAGATGTGAGGACCGATTGCCATGGCACTGAAGGTGACCCCACCCTGGGGAAGTCTGGGGGTGCTACACACAGGAGAGTCATGACTGGGCAGTAGAAATGAGGAACTGGTACAGAGGAGCCAAGCAGGATGGGAGAAATGGGTGGAGCTGACTGATATGGCCCCAGTAGGTGGTGATCGGAGGGAAAAGAAGTTAAAAAATAATTTCCTTACTTTCTGAGATAGTACAATCATAGGCTTATTTTCCTGTGGCGTACCCAACCATCCATAATTTCTGAGAGATAGTAATTTTGTCCTTATTTCCTGTGGGAGCGCACCCATCCATGTTTAATTTTGAGATAGTGCAGTGAAACCCTTTTTGCCTGTGGGAGTGCAGGGCCCCCATCCCATAGTGTGCAGAGTGAAATAAACACCTGCCATTGTAATGTTATACTATAGAAAACATAGGAAAATTTGAAACCTGTGTAATGCAACATCAAATTAATATATTTTCACAAAAACAACAAAAGACACATCGGTGGGGCAAGCCCTTTGTACCCTGAAAATTTCAGAACAAAATTGAAAACAGTTTTTCATAGCACACTAACAAGGAAATGACTGTGTATACCTCCCATTACAAGGTTATCTTCTGGGAAACAAAACAAAATTTAAACCCACAGCACTCCAAAGCAAAGTAATATATTTTCACCAAACCAGCAAAACGCATATCTGTGGGGCAAGCTCTTTGTACCCTGAAAATTTTAAATAAAAGTCCAAACTGTTTGTGAACTGTGCAGTGACAAAAAAAAAAAAAACAGCTGTTTTAAAATTCCTTTTTGCAAATTGCAAAAGAATCTTTTCCATGGTTCCTTTTTCACAATTTGCAGGAAAAAAAACATCTTTTTGCAAATTTTGAAAAAGGATCATTATTTTACAAACCTTTTTCCACGTCTTGTGAAAAGGATTTTCACATGTTAAAAGCACATCTCTAAGTAAGTTATCAAAAGCTAACTCCAGAATTGGATTCTACAGACCCCAATTAAGTGTAGACAACTGTTGTTGTCTACTAAACCCATGTATTTTTAAATTATTTAATTTTGTTGCCACTGCTAACTGAAAACAAGATGGCAGCATCATGGAAAAAGATTCCACATTTGCAGAAAAGAATCATTTTGAGTAGGATATCTAACTGGTTCCAAAGGAAATAATGGGAAAGTTTGAAATTTAATAAGTTTGGGACAGATTAATGTTTTTTCACCAACCTTCAAAATGCACATATGAGATCCAAAACCTTGGTACCTAAAAATTTCAGACCACAATTCCACACCATTTTGCACAGCAGGATGACAAAAATTTAACCAAAAATGTTAATTTTCACATTTTTGACACTTCACATCTCCACACTCACACATCCAACGGAATGAAACTTGCCACTTCAAGAGATCTTTGGTCCCTAATAGGACATGCAAAATATCATGCAAATCGGTTGAACAGTTGTAAAGTTATTAAAGTCCAAAATTTTGGGTTTGACATAGAAGTGAAGATTGAACCTAATATAGCGCACGACTCCTTTAATATATATATAAAGGGATATACATGGTGAGCTGTCAGATAAATGATTTATCTACACAAGTGCTGTTTGACCTTGTAAACTCACAAGTGTCATAAGCCATAGAGAGGTGTCCGAGGTCAAATAGCACAACTGTAGATAAATCATTTATCTGACAGCTCACCATTGTATATTTCATTTATGCAATAGGGATGCTTTCTATCTGTGCTGGAACATTTGGTTTTGACTGTTTATCTTTTTTTTAAATAATAATTTCTGGGAGTTTTGGTTAACTTTCCTAGAGTATGTCTGCCTAGAATAGTGGTTGCTATTAAATGAAACACCACTCATTTTGTAGAAAACTTTTGCTGAACAAATGTCATGCTCATAGTATCATGCTACTTTTTAATTTTAAAGTTATTCACATTTGTTTGTCAAAAAGGGAAAAGAAAATTGAATTTTATGCTGCTGTTTTTTTGCTAATTATAAAAATCTAAAAGGCATCTGTAATTGAAACACCACTCATTTTGTAGATATGTTTGTGCTGAACCTTTTCATGCTCACAGTACAATACTATCATTTTTGTTTTAAACTTATTCACATTTGTTTGTCAAGAAAGTGAACAAAAAATTACATTTTCTTCCATTTTTGCTAATTATAAAATATCTAAACTGTATCTATAAATGAAACACCACTCATTTTGTAGATAATTTTGTGCTGAACATGTTTTGTGCTCACAGTACCATGCTATCTTTTTTGTTTTAAAGTTATTCCCATTTGAATATGATTAATACTGCTTCTGAGGCCAAACATTCTAAATGAATTCTGAAGAGATTTGTGACATAGTAACTGTGTGTATAAATTGCTGTGTTTACATGTAGCGGGAATCAATTACTTTGTAATCAATTCACTTCATTCAGATTGTAATCCTTTTTGGTTTACATGGTGTTGGATAGATGAGGATGAACAACCAGATTCGAATTCTTCAGTTGCTGTGTGTTTACATGCAGTGGATCAGTCACCTTGTAATCAATTTAAACTGAATTGATTACAAGGTGACTGATTCCATTGCATGTAAACACAGCAATTGAGGATTTTGAATCTGGTTGTATCTTTGCAGCAGTTTCAACAGTAAGTAGAGCAGCATCAATTCACCAATCAGGTTTACGTGTACAAAGTAACCAGGTTCAGAATAATCAATGCTTTTGAACCACTACAGTTGAACCCGATTCCAACTGAAACAGGAACCCAACTCAGAGTGAGTTTACATGAGCTTCCAATTGAGGAATGCAGCATTGATTCCACTGAAATTGGAGTCTGAACCCAGTTTCAGTGTGCATGTAAACAAGACAATTGAGTAACTATGTGTATAGTAATAGATAACCCACGGTGGTGTGATATGCTCTGATATACTTACGCCTGGTGTGCATCAACCACCCAAGTGCATATGATATCAGAGTGTGACCGCACACCCTAGAGTGAGTTATCTATCTTATAAAATGGCAAAATTGTTTTGGAGGGGTCAAAGTCTAGGTGTGCAGTCATGCTCTGATATACGCACAGTCATGTGATGTGTTTCAACCAATCAGCAGACATAATTTTTCCTACCAATTTTATAAATAAATTTTTACACACAGTGACTCAGATAAATGGTTTTATCACACTCTGTTTATCTCCACACCATTGTATAAAAATATATGTGTGTGTGTGTGTTTATATATATATATATATATATATATATATATATATATATATATTCATTGCAAAAACTTCATTTAATGCATCAGTTAGGGTTAAAGTAGACAAAAGTGGGCAATGAGACATTGGGGTTGAGCCCCTAATTCTCCTAAATTCCCATCCTCCACAGACTGATGGACACTGGGTGTGCCATGGGGTCAGAGGCCCATTTCTCACCCCATTCCATGTGTAAACAGGTTGAAATGCTACAGTAAAGGAGAATGGGGTGAGAGTGAAGCCTCACAACCAAATGGTGTCTATCAGTCTCTGGAGTATGGAGGTTGGGGTGGTGGGAGGGTTAGGAGCTCAACCCTAATGTCTAATTTCCCCACTTTGCCACGCTAACCCTAACTGATGCATTAAACAAACTTTGCCATAAATTTCTTTTTTGAGAATGTGCACTATAAATAGTGAATGGAA